>JAYEPQ010000004.1:55024833-55674833 GCA_036321105.1 Dracaena cambodiana | reverse complement strand
CTCCTTGCCCTCCATTTTTTGATAATCTCTCTGTTTAGGCTCTCTTTTTTCTCTGCAAACTCTCAATGTTGTGAGGAAAGGGAGAGAGTGCTGAGGTCTTATAGAGTGATGATGGAGAGGAGGACTTAAAAAATGGATTTTTTTTTTGTTTTTTGGTCCATAAACTTTTGTATTATAATAATGAGAATAATGATAAAAGAATTTTTGCAATGATACCCCTTCAAATATTTCATGTTTTATCTTTTAAGATGTCACCTTCAAAATTTGAAAACTAAATGTAAGGACTAGGAGTGATTTAATTATTCTAGTGACTTAAAATCTGTTATTTAATGTAAATAATTGAGAAAATTGGAATTCTTGCCAAGCTTCGGATGGGAGTTTCCAAAGGAGCACACCATTTTTCCTGGTGAGCCCACTTGAAAAGAATCAATTCGGACCAAAAATATACTAGACAGTAAGCTTATTAGGAAAAGTGGTGTACTCATTTGGAAACTCCCCTTCTAATTGGTGTTGGGAATTTCGTAGTCACTTGGTCAATTATGACTTTCAAAGCACTGAGGTTCATGTTAAACCTTTTTCATAATTTCTTAGAAAAACTCTGTTAAACCTTTTTCATAATTTCTTAGAAAAAATCACAAAGTTGTTGAAATGTAGTTACCATGTTATTATTTTTTTTCTTAGATTTCATTAGAAAAGACTTTATTCTATTCAGTTTCGTTTCTAAAATTCACAAGTTTTCATTAAAGTAGGTAACACATTAAACATATAGAAGTACAGTATAAGATATCAAAACATTTATCATGAGAGAAGTATTCTAAATACTGTAGCTTACAAAGATGAAAGTTCCAAGCACCACATGTTAATCTTATGGTTTGTTGAATCACACAAGCAGAGCTCTCATAGTATTTGTACTTGAAGATTTTATTATATTTTTTCTTTCTTGTTAAAATACAAAATAATTATTCTCAACTCTCATCATAATTTAGGAGTTTTGGTACAGTGAAAGAGACTTTCAATATGGTTTCAGAGCAACCATGTTCAGTTCCTGCCGAACTTGCATTTAATTGCAGTGTCCAAAATGGCCATTCAACAACTTCGAAGCTTTGGTGTACTGGAAGGGAATTTTAACACTTTTTTATTTTAATTAAACTATGACATTTCATGATTATGCTAATATATGATTTTCATCAAAGTCGACTTACATGGTTAGACCGAGGGTGACTATGCCAAAAGTCATATTAACATGGGCATATAAACAAAACATGAAAGCGGGTGCTCACGGGAGTTTCCATAGGAGCACAACATTTTTACTAGTAAGCCCACCAAATATTGGGCTTTGAGCTCACTAGGAAAAACTGGTGTGCTCCTTTGGAAACTCCCGGTACTCACCCCCCACAACAAAAAGGGTGTGGGAGTTTGTGGGGACTTTGCCAGGCTGGTATGTTGTTCTTATCTTTCTTCTCCTCCAGCCATATTAACATTACATATTACCAACTCTTTAATTTCTTTGCCCTTTCTTTTTCAAGGGTCCCTTATGCACACATTTTAAAGCCTTGTAGGCCTTCTATATCACCTAATCTACCTACTTTCATGTTTATTTCGTTATCCAAGATTAATATTTAGAGATTTTTTTTTTAAACATAAACGGTAGATAATCTCCCACATTCCATTAATCAGATTATAATAAAATAAAGCTACAATAAATTACATATATAGTCCCTTTCAGGTGAGTGAACAGTAAAATAAAATAAATTTACAATAGTACATGAGAAGAATTATTACAATAGACAAGGAGTTATCATATCTATATCACTACAATGCCAATAACACTCATAACCTGAACCAACTACAAGCATCACCTTCTTTAAGATTATGACAAAGTATATGGTATCTCTTAGGTACATGCCATGAAACCAATGAACAGACGAGGGAGGAAAAAAAAAATATATATATATACTTGGACTCAATTCATTCCATTACATAAGGTGCCTAAAAACTTTATAAAATCTTCTTTTAATGGTTTGAATTACCACATTATATGTATATACTCAAATATACAAGATAATTTATTGTTGTCTATCTATATCTATATTGCTTTGTGTTTGTGTGTGTGTATATATATATATATATATATATATATATATATATATATATATATATATATATATATATATATATATATATATATATATATATATATATATATATATATGAGAAAACAAAAAATTCACCGGTGGTAAAGGGAGTTCCTCCATTTCGGTAGTCCAATAAAATTATTACACATGGCGTTACTCAAAGTAACAAATAAAAGTACTTAACTACTCTTTAAGTGGCGCTACACGTAATAATTTTATTGGTACACCTAAGTGGAGGTATATATACACACACTAAGTGGAGGTATATACACACACGCATGCTTAGCTTATATATAATCGCCTCTCGAGATTTTTTTTCATCCATAATTCAACAATTTGCTAAACTAGAATAGTATTGAATACATGTTTTTTTTTTAGCAAGTAATTTATGCCAGGTTTTATAGGAGTAGGTACTGTGACTCGAGCAACTTAATAAACTAATAGTTGCTCCTAATAATGATAATAATAATAATTATTATTATTATTTTATATCAGTCTTGAATTAAGAATAAGTTGATGCTAATTTTGAAGCTTATCCTTTCAAAAGGATAACCTTTCTAAAGGATACGAGGGGTCCACTAGCCTCGCATTAAGCACTAAAGTAATGCAACATAAATCATGATAAGGACCCTCTTATGAACTATAATTTCTCTCCATAATAATGTTTTGGCTTAATTAATCTATAATCATATTTGTTAGTCTAATAGCCACAGAAGCCTTCAAATTGGGGGTGTGCTGATTGGAAGAGGATGACAGCATGGGGTTGGTGGGGCCCACAGGAGCGCTTTAGAAACATGTGAGACAACTCATCCGTGCTGTCGGAGCACCACTGGCCTCACGAGGAGGATGGGGCCCACTGACAACCACTGCTGACGGGGACAGGCCCAGGACAGCGCTGCCCAACCGGCCAGACCGCTGTCCTCTCTGCACGTGTCCTAATGTTATGTCATTCGATGAAGGGCCATTAGCCGCCCCAATAGATCACAGTGTGTCATCCAAAAACAATGAAACATAAATAAATAATTAAATAGACTTTTCCTCAAATTTTAAAGCTTAAAAGCAGGCTCAGATGACATGGCGCAATGTCAACCAGATATTTTGAATAGAGAAATGCCGATAAGAACTCTGCTTCATTAATGAAACACATAGGGCCTAAGTTCCCCGTAACAATTTCACAAAAAAAAAAAAAAAAAACTCTGGTTCAACAGATCACAAGTCCAACTAGCATTACGCTTTGAGGAGGGAAACACCCCTTTATATCTATGAGAAATAGATTTCTAGTTTGAAAATATTGAGGCCTATTTGTAGTTTTATTTACAATATCACAGATTCTCTAATGCAGAGATTTGGTTAGCAATTTGTGGAAGATTGTTGAGATGTATATGCAAGATAGAACCAACACGATCTATCGACAGAGATGATAACGGATGTATTCGTGGGTTATATTTTGGTGTACTCTATACAAAATTTTGAATTAAAAAAAAAAAACCTTTATTCTTAATTCAAAATTTTATATAGAACATACCAAAAATTGATTAATAGACGCGTCCATTACTATCCCTATATATCGATGATAATTTAATTACCTATTTGGAGGAGTTTTCTCTCATGTTTTGAGATTTTTTGTTTTTTGGCCCCATTTTGATCTCCTTGAGATATAAGAGGGGCTGGCAGGATTACCTCTACAAATTTGCAAAGATACAAAGTTATTCTATGAATATCACGAGTTTCTAAATTGCATTGCTCTAATTAGGAAAATTATTCTTGATTAATTAATATCAAGATGATGCTCAATGTTTCATACATAGCTGTACGCTTAAAGGGAATTAATCGAAGCAGAGATTGGATTTTTAAAAATTTTGGATTTTAAGGGAAAGAAGCAAAATTTGGGAGATGGTCATGTTAAAGATTGAAATCTCTTTTTGATAGTAGAGGGATTGCCATTGGTGGGAGCAGAGAAGTATTCTGGCGAGAGCTTAGAGAGCGAGAAGCATTAGAGCGTGTGCTAGAGAACTTGAATCGACTCCCTCAGAGTCTGGACCGCATCCAACCGATCCAACATCGATTTGAGTTCACTTTGAGTCAGGTTTAGGAGGACAGTCGGAGTCTTCCCTCCTCCCGATCAGAGCCGACTAGATTTTTTTTAAAATTTGACCCCTTTGACTAGCCGCTAATGGGTCACTATAATATACCAAAAATCAATGTCTTACCACTTGATTACACTCTATACGGTCAGTCTCTATAGAGAAGGGAATAGAGAAGCATGAATCTAATAAAAACACAAGTCGTGCGAGGATTTGGGAATATATCAAGCAAACAACAAAGTTCTCCGTTGAGCACCGACCACAACAAGCTCCCTACTCTAATAGAAACAAATTGTAAGCTCTCTGTTCTATTTGCTTGTACTTAGAATAACACCATAATTTTGGCACAATGTCTTGCACATATGCATAAGAAATTACTAGAGTGGTGGATATAGATTGAAATTCAGACAGCTTATGCAAGTTGTCAGTTTATTTCCATTATTCTTATATATATTGCTCTCCAAACCTGATATCTCTGGTCAACATAAACTTTCATCTACTCTATATATATGACTGTGGACACAGTATCAATCAAGTAACGCCTAGCCCCTTAACAATCACCAGCCAATTGATTCATTGTCATCATTGCTGCAACAGCTCAGTGATTACGAGTTAATGACTGAATTTTTAGTGTTCTCATATTAGACTCTCAACTGATGCAAGTAAATTAGTGCTTTTAGTTCAATTAACTAAACCAGCAATCACCAGTTTTTAAGTTAGCTCAATTCTTTTCCACTTCAAAGAATGGCCATATCCTAACTAGAACATGGGATCTCTCATTCCTGAAAAATATTTTCCCCCTCCTCTCAAAAGCACGTCACTCATAATTACCCGAAGCACGCGGCAATCACTAAAGAAATAAAGAAGTATTTATATTTCTTCTCATCATACATCAAGTATGTATACTTCTACTTATCTCCGTCTTATATTTGTTTTGGTAGTGGGCTACTCGGATTGCAAAGTTTAGTATAATGCTCTCGCAAGGAGGCTGGATTCAGATTGGCCTGAAAGAAAGGATGCAAGAAATCTTATCTTTAAGTCGAGAAAGAAGGCTTTTTGCCCAATTTAATGCATGGAAATGGTTCTCTTAGAAGATGCACAGGTCTGTTATTGTGCTCTTTTATTTATGCGACTAAATGAGCGAGATTATTATCTATAAGGGATGTAATGATTGTCACATACTCTCTGTTGTAGACTCAAAAACTTTAATCATCAACTTGCAGGGGTTGACCGGAGATGAGTAATTAGGCATCCATGTATTATACCTTCCATCTGGACTGGAGATGAACCCCATTAGGGCTGAGCATAAAACCGAAAAAATCAAATCGAACCGCAAAACTGAACCGAACCGATCGGTTCGGTTTACTCGGTTTTCGGTTCGGTTCGGCTTAAAAACCGAAATTATTATTCGGTTTCGGGTCGGGTTTCGGTGGCTTTAGCTCCAACCGAAACCGACCAAAAAAACCGAACTTTTAGAATTATAGCTTATTTTTTTTCTTTGATTTATTTCTAATATGTTTTTCTTTTAAATTTTTAATGAAAAACATGTGATTGTTATTTTCATAAGTAGAAAAAGAAAAAAAATGGAAAGAAAATTATTATTTTTTCTATAAAAAACATGCATTTATCACATAATTAATTTCAAACCCTAAAAACCGAAAACCGAACCGAACCGAACCGAAAATTCGGTTCGGTTTTCGGTTTTCATTTTTTTCGGTCGGTTCGGTTTCGGTTTTATAAGTTCGGTTCGATTTTCGATTGGGATTTTTTTTCAAAAAACCAAACCGAACCGACCTATGCTCACCTCTAAACCCCATGCTGTTGAGAGAGTCGTACAAATCCTCGGGCGCATCTTTGTTAAGCGTCCCTGTAGATTGTGCTTGATATGTGTAATCTCTCATGCAATCCTAGTTTCAATGTTTTTGTAATGCTGCAACCTTAGTTCCGTGGAATATTTGTCGTGTTTACGTAAGCCTTTTCCTGGTGCCTGAGCCCTCTGCAACCAATCTTTGCATGAGGGCCAGCTCTTTGTATTGCGTAACCTGAAATCATTTTCATCAAACGAGCTCAGGTGGCATTTGTATTCTATGTATGTTAATCAACAGAGCAAGAGTACTTTGATATCGGCAAGGATACAACAGTTTACCCTGCGTAGCGGGTTAACTATTCGTCTTCACTTTTGTTCAGTGATCATCTACGGCATGAAACCTTCTTTCTTCCTGGGTTTCGTCTTCCTTTTTTTGATCATCTGGATCCTCTCATTTCACTATAATACTTGCAAATTTCATGAGCGTAAAAATTGGAAGATTCATCAGTACCACGTACCAAATAATGCTAGTGGCATTAAAGTTGGAATCACGAACATCCTGTAAACATGGCTAACAATTCTTAGAGATAAGGTTGAGAAGATCTAATCTGTTTACTCTTTCCTGTGGGATTTAGGGTACTGTTCTTTGAGCAATGAATTCAAGTATCCCATTACCAGAATGTGTCAGCTTGTCTTTACGCAAATGTAAACTCAAAAAAAATGAACCATGAATCATTTCCCTTAATTATTGATTACTACTGTTTGCAGAAAATATAGTGAGTGGTATATTGATGATCTTATTGGTATTTAACTTCTTGACTCACTGAATACATATACCACAAAGGACCCTTGTCCTGCTCAATAGCTGCTGGATCCTTGATCCCAACTTCTGTTGAGGCTCACCATTAACGCAATTCTTGATGCATAAATTGTTGATGTAGAAATTCACTGACAACGCTGCTTGCCAATTTGTTCAGTACTTTAATAATAATGCTATTGTTAACACAACTTCCTCATTCAAAAGCTGTATATATACGAATCAATACTAACCATTACCTCGTCTCATCCTTGCTCCAGATTTTAGTTTCACCCAAATCAAGGCAGTGATGAATATAAGACGACCTGCAAACAGAAGATATGAGGAAGCACTTCATAATCTCTCAAAACCCAATATAATAGCGGCAAAGAACTCAAAAGGCAAATTTATTAGGTACACTAGGAAAAAGACAATCTTGCTCTATTCTATACAGGAGAGCTGTAGCCATATATCATTCAATAAAAAAGTTATATTTACTGTCAAATATGGTGATTTAAGAAAATATATACTTTGTGAGGCCTAGAATATAAATCACCAAATCCCAGCAGAAGTATATCTCAATAACATAGTTTTGGCAGTATGGCTCCAGCTGAAGGGAGGCTTGTCACCGCAAATCAATTGTCAGCAGTACAGAAATACAATATACAGTTGCAATGTTCCATTTCCCGTACCAAATTAACCCTCCTCTCCAAACTCCTTCGTGAATCTCTCATGCACTTCAAGGTCAGCTTTGCTGACAGTCGGTCTCTGCCTTGCCAGCACCTTATCGAAATCTGTCCTCGTAATTGGTGGTGGCAGAATCTGATCAATTAGAAAGAAGCAGGGACAATCAAAGATCGCTACAAAACAAAGTGTGCTCAGTTTTAACATTTCTAATTATTAATCAATCTCATCTTAATTGTGATACATGCTGGATTATCTCACAATATTTCTTTGTAGCATAAAGCTATTGCTCTTGGTTCTATGTTATAGATAAGTAAATCATTATTAATGAGAATGGCTTCTGGCAGCTTGAAATCAAAATAAAAATAAATATAAACTATTTCAAAGTTTTGGCTATTGCTCTTGGTTCCATCTTATAGACAAGTAGAGCATCACTAATGGGAACGGCTTCAGCCCAACAATGACATCAAAATAAATAAATAAATAAATACATAAGTAAATTTTTTTTTTTTTTTTTTTTTTTTTTTTTAGAAAAAGGAAACCAGAATATGAATTATGAAACTTTTTCTTTCCACGTCACTAAATGTAGTGGAAATTAGAGAAGGGCCCTCAACATTGAGTATTTGGTGAAGGAGTTCAACATCTTCATCATAAGCGCTTTAAACAGAGTACTGGAGATACTGTTGAAATGAGAAGGTCTTTATCCCTGAAATGTTTGGGTCAAACTCAAGCTAAGCAATACAAAGAGGTCATTGTTTAGTTACAGGCTAAGCTACTACGGTATTGTATGAAGGTTGCTGACTAGCTGTGGAAAAGTTTGAATCAATGTTCATTTTGGGGGGCTCTGTCTATATCCAACAACTCAAAAAAATTGAGCAGGGCAAGGGTATCCATTTGGATGGTGTGTGGATAATCCTACTATCCATTGCCATGTGCAATGAAACTATGTCGCAGCAAAGGAATTCTTGCAATCTTATAGCTTAAAAGGATGTCTACCCTTGAGAATGTCAACTCATCATGAGAGCTTTCCTGAATTCTCAATGATGTGTTGTATAAGACAAATCTGCATGCATCTAATTCAGGTTGTTGGAGCCAACTAAATATAGAGGTCATGTGATAATTGGAAGATGGAAAAAAGGATTGTGGAAATAAAAGAAAAGAAATCCATGAACTGATCTCATTTCTTTTTCTTGTCTTCTATGTCACCTCCTCTAAAAAGAGGGGAAAAAAAAAAAAAGCCAAAGTAAACCAGGTATTGTGGCAATGTACCTGGGAACCAAGCCCCTCTGCAGCGAGGTCCTGCATAGTGATCTGGACAGCTCCCGGCTGCTTAGGTCCACAAGGCACCCACATATTGTCAGATGTCTTTATGAAAAACATGGCATCCTGAGTTTTGCGAACAGGCTCAAACAGAACATCCTTGACCTGCATTGAGAAAGGAAAAGCATGATTAAATTAAGTATCCTGTAGACAAACTGTCATAATAATTTGAATTATTCAACTTACACAAACAGAGATATCAGAACCAGAAAACCCGTCCGTCTTACGAGCCAAGATCTCAAAATCACTTTCTGCCAAATTGTGAGGCGTGTCTCCCAAATGTACCTGTATGCATAAAAAAAAAAGGATTCCTTAATCTAAAGATCATTACTTAACTAGAAAGATTTGGACAATAAAAGCAAGATCAGCATCACGATTGAATACATAATACAAGGATAACTAGAGGTTTTTGACGTAATCCTTCAAAAAGGCTAATATGGGAGTAAGATGAGGATACAGCAGTCTTTTGACTTGTCCCTAAGCAGAAGAGAATAAAAACGAGTGTGTCCCAGTACCTTGAACATATGTTGTCTAGCTTTAAGATCAGGTAGAGGAATGTAGATGCGCTTGTCAAAACGCCGTCTAATAGCCTGAATTTAACAACAGTACACAATCACGTAAAATAGTTGTCACAACGCCAAAAGAACAATGAAGTTTCAAAAATTTGTATTAGGCAGAATCCAACAAAACCTGATCTAGAGCATATGGAGTATTTGTTGCGGCAAGAACAAGAACTTTCTGATCATTGTTACCTACACCCTGAAATTAAAAAAAAAAAAAAAAAACATAAGCATGTTCGTGAAGGACAACAAAGAATTTTTCTCCAGGAAATATATAGCTTCTAAATTATATATACACACAGATAAACACACAAATATTGGAAAAAGCGTAACTAATGTGTCTCTATAGGGGCCTATGGAGGCGACCCTAGTCTATTGGGATGATCCGAACTAATAGTTATGATCTCTATGCTTTAAATAGATGGTGTAAAAAAATCAAGCGATTTAGACACTTCTTCATCGTTGATCAAGAGTCTCATTTGTTCAATTATTGAAACCCTACTCATTTTGTAATTACTTAATATATGGTCAAATATATGGAAAATGCATGAATTTTTGTACACCATCACTTTAAGATGTGGAGATCACAATGGATGACATACGGAACTCATATGTTAGATTTGGGGCAGACTCTATAGGCAACCACAAATAGAAACACCTTATATACATTTTTCACACACACACACACACATACATATATATCTTGGTGTGCGTGTGTCTATGTATATATACATGTATATATGAATATATAAATATATATGTATGATAATTATGGAAATGAGCTGATAGTTCATATAAGTTACCTGAGCTGCAGTCCATTTTTCCTATCTCTACTAATTTTTTATAATTTTCTTTTGGATTATAATCTCGACTCCCTAGGGTACAGTAATATCCAATTTCTTGCGTTTTAGTTTTGATTTGGTCTTCCAACAAGAAGACATAAAATTAAGGATTTTTAGTGAAAATAATATCTTGCATCCGCTTGATGAAAGAACAAATGAACTTCAAAACCCACGAAATTTTACCCTACAAAAGTAGAGATCAAATTTAAAAAAAAAATGGAAAAAAAGATGGATTACTATTTTTTGCTGCTTAGGAAACTTATGTAAGTTGGCGATGAAAAAATAGCGATCCCATTATTTTTTTCAATTTTTTCTGAGATTATGGTCTCCACCACCTTAGCTTCTTGAAGATTAAATTTTATGGATTTTAGAATTCATTTGTCCTTATATCTAGATGTATTCACCGAAAAC
Source organism: Dracaena cambodiana (assembly GCA_036321105.1). Lineage (NCBI taxonomy): Eukaryota > Viridiplantae > Streptophyta > Magnoliopsida > Asparagales > Asparagaceae > Dracaena > Dracaena cambodiana. The sequence goes on along the minus strand of JAYEPQ010000004.1, from coordinate 55,664,194 downwards.
CATTAATTTTGTATCTACTTCATGGAAGGCCAAATCAAAACTAAAATCTAAGAAATTGGATGAGTAAATCCAAGGGGATTGAAATCATAGTCCAAGACTTTTTTTTTGCGAGAGGGGGGGAGGGGGGTAACATAATAGGATAACTATATTTTTTGGCGCTAGCTTAGGTAACTTACGTAAGGGAGCATCCAATTTCCATTATTATATATGTGTGCGTGTGCGTATTATGTATACATATATGTATCTATATGTATGTACATACGTATATGTGTGAAGTTATGTATATGTATATATGTATACATGCATGCATGCACACACATACGTGCGTGCAATTCTTTCCTGTTAACACCAGGATTAAGAAATAAGCAAGTCCAGACATAGCTTTGATGATTATGTTAAGGGAAGAATTACGCTTAGTTTTGGTTTGAATCCACTTCCAAGCTTTAGTTTCAGAGAACTTTGACAGTTTGGATAAAGTGTTTGGCTTTAATTTCAATTCACATGTAACCCTAACCTGTGATCACCCACATACATATTAAACCAGCTTCTTATATTTCCAGTTTAATGGTCTTACTTGTGTAGTTTTACTTCTATTATTGGTATTTAAAACAAGCTGAAAATTTATTGAGAACAAATGAACAAAATAGATCAGTGAAGAATCTAAGCTATCTCACTATATTGTTTTAATTGCTTTCTTCAAATTACTTCTGATTTTAGCTCTTCCTTTAAAATAAATCAGTGAAGTACTTTAGTTCCTCTTGACGTTTCACATGAAATCAGAGAAATATTACAAGTTATTTGAAGGACTTCTTCTGCAGAGTACACACAATTTAGTTTCTTCGCAAAGACACTTGAAAAACACCTTTATTAGGCATCTGGAGTTGAAACCATAAATCCACCACCTTTCCCCATTCTAGTGATGAACCATGTTGATATCATGCAGTTTGTAACAGCTGAAGCCTAAGCGACCTGGCTCAGGGACAAAAGGTGAGATTGGGTTCAGGAGATCCCATATTCAAGACAAGGCAAAGGCCGTTATTCACACACTCATATACACAGACACAAAGAAAAAATAATAATAATAAATTTAGCAGTCACTTGCAGATTTTACATGCAACTATGGCATGTACAGGAAACAGTACCCATATACAGAAGGAAGAAAAAAAAAATTACTGAAAGTTACAAACAGAGCAAAGGGTGTACGACAACAAATAGACGCACAAGCTCAGAAGTCTAGATAATTTTCCTATGAACACACACGATTTATCATAAATTAAACCTAAAAATATGGATTATAATGTACTGTTAAGATATTGAAAAGAAAGAAACACTAATTATAGACATCAATACTCGACTGCTTATATGTTCTCATAGAAAAAGTAGATTAAACTATAAATGTATACCTGCATTTGCACAAGAAGTTCAGTCTTAATCCTCCGAGAAGCTTCACTTTCATTGCCTTCTCCTCGCTGACCACACAAGGAATCTATTTCATCAATGAAGATGATGGAAGGAGCATTTTCACGAGCCATTTGGAAAAGATTTGAAACTAGTTTCTCACTTTCACCCATCCACTTTGAAACCAGGTCTGACGAAGATATACTGCATAATAGATTTGGCATTTTTCAGTTATCAAATTTCCAAAATCATATTAGTAACCAACCACACAGAGCTGTGAGCAACAGTGACAATGGCTGCTTAACTGTAATTATAAGGTAGCTAGAGAGCATGACGATAACAATGTTCCTCTAGGTGCAACACTTGCATATGAAATAGAATGTATTGATGCTTATAAAAATGGCAGTTGTTTACACCTCTACATCGAATCTATGTAGGCATTCAAAATGGGGTCTAATATGTTCTAACTACGATAAGGACTGGATTCCTATTGGATGTGAATCTCACCCGTATCAGCGTGGATTTGTACCAGATACAAGTGAGGATGTGTTTACAGTGAATTGGCACATCAAAGCAATTGAAAGACAGACGAGGTTCAATACAAGCTTGCAACTCTAGTCCAGTGTTTTCTTTCTGAACTCAGAATCTGAAATTATTGAGTTAACATATGCAAGGGCAGACACATCAAGACATTAAACACACATAAAAAGAAAAAGAATATAATAAATAAATAAATAATTGGAAAATAGTTGAAGGAATAAAATCTATGTTGTTCTACCCCATGAAGAAAAAGAAATTGGCAGAAAACGATAGATATAAAGATGCATAATATGAAGATAACGAAGATTATGATCCAAGAAACTACCTTTATACAGCAATGAAAATCATTGTTCCATTTTTGATAATTTACACAGCATGTACCCTTGGGAGAAAAAATGTTACATGCTACATGTATAAACAATTACATTACCAAATTACTAAAAAAAAAATTATGTAATTCCCCAATGGTATAGAAAGTCTATAGAAATACCACCTGAAGAATGTTGATTCTGCCTCTGTTGCAACAGCCTTAGCCAAATATGATTTTCCAGTTCCAGGTGGCCCATAGAGGAGAAATGCTCTCCACGGCCTTCGCTTGCCTACAAGAAACCATAAACATTAAGGAACTTACCCGTTTGACCAATAAAAATATTTTGTGTTAACAGGAGTTCCTAGTGTGATATATTATCCAAATAATCGAACAATAAAAAAAAAGATCAACACTAACAACTCATACCTACACCCCCCACGAAGCAGGGAGCCATTGAGCACACTCTGTTTTGTGCTATTATATAACCATGGGTGTGTGCGTGCGTGTGACTATGACACCTATATATATATATGAGTTGTTGTACTACCATCCCATGGTATACATGTTACACATATACCATGACACTATTTTATATATCAATAGTTTGGTAGTCATAACTGATGCTTGGCTCCGTGGTAAAGAGGGGGTGTGACACTGGCTGGTCCCAGGTTCAAGACAGGGAAACAACTTTTGTTCGAAAAAAGAGAAAATATTAGCTCAGGAGATACAAGGTATTCCCGTAAATTCAAATTAAGAATCAAATAATTCAAATAAAATAGTTTTCACTCTTTTAATTTGTTTCATAAAAATGTTGTGAACCAAAACTTATGCACTGACGCTCAAGAGCGTGTTTGATGGTGATCACATTTAATAAAAACACTCAGATGTATTTAAATATACACTACGAAAACTGTAAATATATTAACTATCTACAAGTAGAAAGTTACAATATATGAAACGTAAAGACTTCTCTCAATTTGAGAAGAAAAAAAGATAATTCCATTAGGAGCATGATGTCCAGTATAGTCTTCTATGTCTTCTGACAACAATACCATTTGCATTATTAACAACGTGATTATTGTACCAACAGCAATCAGAAATATCAGAACTGGAAAATCAATAACTTCAATTTAAATAGATGGAAAGAACTGATGTCTTGTGAAATAAAGATGACGGAAACATGATTTATTTCAAAGCTAATTTCTTGGTCCTCTTGGCTCCAAGGAAAATTTGACACAGCAATCGATGAAGTCACCTAACTCCAATGGGCCCAACCTAGGGGAATCAGAAAAAAGCTTGGACAAACCCAACCCAACACAATGAAATGAAACAAGTTGCAACTACAGCATCTTTGGATATGGATGAACTGATAAGCCAGTTGCATTTAACAATGCATACACCAACATCAATCAGAATATCAAGATTGAAAATTCACAAATTTTAGAACATGTAAAGGAAACGAATTCCTGACTTTTAAAATAAAGATGCTGGACCCATGACTTATTTTTTAGTAGTTTTAATTCCATGGTCCTCTTGGCTCCATGAACAATCTGATTCAGCAATAGGATCGCCTAACACCAATCTACAGGATCAGAGAAACCCAATAACACAACAAAATGGTGCAATTTGCAACTGCACCTTCTTTGGATACAAATTAACTTTGAAGGCATGAGACTCCCCACCCGACTCCCCCTCCCACCCAACCCCCACCCCCACCCCCACCCCCCACCCCTGCCCTGGGCGGGGGGAAAAAAATACAAAACACCAAAAACCGCAATTAAAAAAAGAAGGAAAAAAAAAACGAAACAACAACAATAAGAAGAAACAAATACGAATGAATTACAGATTTCCATGAAACTAGGCAGATAGGAGAAAAAAATTATCTATTTAGTCTCTAATCAATTTTAAAAATTCCAGAAAATATCTGCAATGACCTATTCAAAACAAACAATTACAGTCCACTGAGCAATCAATGCATCCCAATTTACAACAAAAAGGAAGGAATCTTATTTGAAGCAGGGGCCTAGCCCACGTTCATCAAGCTTACACTTTAGATTTTGTCATTAGTGACACCAGATCATGGTTGAGCATCATGGAACAAGGCGCTCAAAATATATCACACACAACAGAGCATGCTTTCCAAAAGTTTAAATCTAAATTAAATTTCATCTTATATGGTAATACGAAACCAACATTCCAGATTCCTCAAATGGCAAACTGTAACCTATCTTTTGAATATTTAGACATAGAGCTATGAAAAATGAAAATAAAAGCATTAATTTGATACTTTTGGTTGATTACTACTCCCAAAACACCCATCCTCTCATAATCCAGAAAATTCATATCCTCATTTTGCCACTAATCATAATCCAGAAAATTCATATCCTCATTTCGCCACTAAGTGTGAGGAGCAACAGAGTGTTTGAAAGGAAATAAAAGGATAAGCAGTGGCCTAGGTGGTCTAACCATCCACGCACTCTGGTTTGCAGTTTAGGTGGCCACTGAAACTGACCTTGGCTTTGAGCTCCTGGAGCCTACCTGACACTTTCTAAAACACTGTTAAGATGGAAATAAAATAAAAGGTAACGTTTGTCAATTTTAGGTTTGTAGTATCAAAAGGAAATAGCTAAACTGGTTCGCAAAATCATGAAATGTAATATGATTTGGAGTTGAGGAAAATATGTTCCTTGTTTCCGAAAAAGGTAAAGTAAAACATACCATCCAAACGAACTTTTTCCCTTGGTAAGTGGTAAAAGAATCAGGCTAAAGACTAAAGATAAAATTTGGGGAGAATTAAATAACTGGTTAAATACCTACCTCAACACCCCCCCCCCCCCCCCCCCCAAAAAAAACACACACATACTATATATGTGCCGCCAGGTCAAGTAAATTACATGAGTTAGAAACGAAAAAGTAATAAACCCATGATTTTTTTAAATTGTTTTTAGGATCATAATCTCTACCTCCTTCGCTTTTTTTAGGATCGAATTCTATAGGATTTTAAGTTTAGTTGCCCTTTCATCAAGTGGATATAATATGTTGTATTCACTTAAAACCATTAATTTTGAGTCTACTTGATGGAAAACTAAATCAAAACTAAAACCCAAGAAATTGGGTTTGAGTGAAAGGGGCTAAGATCATAATCCAAAATCATAATCCAAAAGAAAATTTTTTAAAAATATATATATTAGAGATAGTGGAAATGGTCTGCAGCTCAGATAACTTACGGGAGGCGGCGGTTCATTTACATTATTCTCTCTCTTTACACACACAAAAGATTTTTAGAAGAGTCCTCTTCATAGTTACATATTTTATCACTCTTCCTCAAGCTGGAACATATACATTGTATATGCCCAACTTGTCACAAATGAATAGTATCCAAGATCTTCCAAGTGCTTAGTCAACAGATCAACAAGCTAATTAGAAGAAAACATGTGCTTTGACTCAACAATACTATCGTCATACTTATCACTTACCACATGACAATCTACTTCAGTATAATTCATCCTTTGATGAAACACAAGTTTTGTTCAATGCAAATAGCAAACATATTATCATAATATATCCTCATCAAAGTCTTGAACACAAAACTCAGCTCGATCATAACATACAAGCTCACATGCAAGATAAATCACAACCCTATATTTTAATTTTACACTTGATCTAGAGATAACAACATGCTTTTTACTCTTCCACAGTTCCTCAAAATAAAATTCCCCAACATAGGCACGATACACATAGTAGACCTCATGTCAATTAGATTACCTATCCAATCCACATTTGAGAAGTCAGGTATGCGATTATAATCGCAATCTAAATACAAAAGTTCTCCTTGGATCAAACTCCAAATATCGCAATATCCCAACCATAACAACTCAATGACTAGTTCATGTGGCTGACATGAACTGGCACACCACACTAACTAGATATGCAGTATTTGGTCAAGTTATTATCAAATGGTTGAACTTCCACCTAGTCTTCCTATACCTACCTTGTCCTCCCAGAGCAACCCAATCAAGCAACAACTTCAAATTTAGATTCATTGGTGTATTCACAACCTTACACCCAAGTATACCTACTTCTAACAACATATTAAACACATATTTCCACTAAGAAAGTGAAATCTCCATTTTAGATCTGGCTCTATCTTCAAAAAAACATAATGACTAGCTTGGTCTTTAATCTGGTACGTTTGCTATGAATATGACGTTAAGTCACTAATCGCTTAGACATCATTTCATGTACACTCAATATTATCTACATAAACCACCAAGAGAGAACATTTTTCTTGATGGATGCAAAAGGTAACCAAATGATCCTTCTAAGAGTAAGGAAGACCATACTTCTAAACAACAAAACCAAACCTCCCAAACTAGGCTCTAGGAAAGTTATTTCATGTCATAAAGTGACTTCTACATATGACAGACTTTGCCTTTACAATGAGCAAATGAAATATTAAAATCAGATTGAGAATCAAAATTAACAGAAGAAGGAATATTGTCATTCTCACTAGATATCATGTTGGTGACCAGAGAGTGACCGGAGATACAGGAAAACTGGTACATTCGTAGTGAATTTGGCATGTCTTGTAACAACATGTTCATATCTCAGAGGCATAGAATCCCATGAATAAATGAAGAAGATGATCAGTTCTCTAAAAGATATGAAACCATCTTCAGATTCTAACGATGTATTCTTAGATGGCTTTAACAAAATGTGGTATGGAGTAGAAAACTGTAATGTCAGACTTATGCAAGGTGGGCAACAATAGCACTCATATCCTTTTTTACCGCTAAAGTATCCCAAAGTACACATTTGCAAACTTTAGGATCCAATTTGATCCGCAATTATCATCATGAGCAAACATATACAACCAAAATCCTAAGGGATAAAGGAAACAAGTCACGTTTGGGATAAAGAACAATATTTGGTATTTGGCTACCAAGAACTGTAGAAGGTATGCGATTAATCATATAGCAAGCTGTCAGAACTATATTTCTCAGTTTAGGAACACTCATGCCAATCTACAAAGTTCATGTCTCCGCAACTAAGTAAGATTCTTACACTAAGCTACCTCGTTCTATTATGGAGTGTGAAAACAAGCGGTTGATGAAAAATTTCAATATCAGACATGAAATGCGTAAAATATTAACTAAGAAATTTAGTCCGCATAGATTCTTGATCAATATGAAAAATAAAGACTCTGAATGATTTTTCATTAAATATAACCATATTACACGTGAAAAGTTATCGATAAAGATAATCAAAGACTTGAAACCAATTGTTGAACTAACTGGAAAAGGCCCCAAATATTGGAATGAACAAGTTTAAATAAGTGATATGCTCTTTTATTAACTCTCAAAGGGTAATGCAAACAATGGTGTTCACACAATTCATACTACTCCCATTCAAGAGACTATTATTAACCTAACCAAGAAAATATTTTTTTTCGAAACTTGCAAGATAGGGCGTGGAGTCTAACAATGTAAATCTCAAAAAGAAGTGGAACTGACACATGCACTCCCGAATTGGTATCAATATACAAGCATTCATGTCACATCCTGTGTTAATCGTTCTCATCGTCTCAATCTCCTAAAATACGCAAAGGTCAGGAAAGAACATCACTTAATAGTTCAAGAATTATGTAGGTTTGTTGATGGATAGTTCGATTAAATGGAAACTTGGCTATGTAAAGGGCAAATGACAATAGTAACAGAACAGTAACCTTAGTCGTGCCTACACTCTCAACACGAGATATAACAATATTTGCTACAGCTAATGTAGGAAGTAATAAAGATGAAGACAAATCACATAGAATACTTTTATTTTTTGCTATATGATCATATGCACCAATGTCAATGATCTTCGTATTAGGAATTTTGGAAATGAAACATACAATAAGGTTACCTGCTATGCAAGCGTAACAATGGATGAATATGGTGCAATCTATTTAGCCTGAAATTACTAGAATACTTGCACTTTTTCACCTAACTTCTGATGTATGGGCCAAAAAGCAAACTGACCAACTTGGAAGGTCTTACCATATAATTCTGAGCACCTGTTTCTCTTTTGTCGGACCACCCACAATTGTAAGAGGTCCGCGTATTTTGCCAATTCTTTACTCCTTTATTTCCTCCACGACCAAAATCTTCTGTCACCAAACCGGCGACCTTGACCACTCTTTTCTGACACCACCAAAATGACATCATCCAAAATATCCAGTGTTATCACCAAAATGACCTCTCGGCCAAAATCTCCTCTACAGTATTAAAAGGCACCCTCCATAGGAGATAAATTATCCTAGGTGAATGACTAGATGGCCATTTCCGGGCCTCGTTCCCAACAGGCCTCAGCAATTCCTCTGGAACATTTTGAAAAATTAATGTTTTTGGTAGGGAGTCAACTGGTGGAAACCTTCCTAAGAAAGTTATCACTTTAACTGGTCATATTGCTTCTTCATCTCCTTTGATAGGGAATAACAAATTCAGCTCCTCATAAAAAACATATTAAAGTTTGCATAATGTTGAAGATAAGCTTTTGTTACGCTTCTCACTCCTATACATCTCAAAAAAAAAGTCAAAAACTATTAATATTATCTTTCTCACATACAACTCCTCAAGATAGTTTAAAATCTCTCATTGTCAATATATGCATTTGTTTTGTATTTTTGACTACATGATATCCAGTAACTGACCAAAGAGAACATCATCCTTTTTGCTCTCACACGTTGTCTTAAAACTAGGAGGATCCATGATGCAGGATGGAAGTGAAAATTGAAGTTAGGGATTTGGAAATTAAGATTTTATCGAAGATTTGGAAAAGAACAAAGATAATTTGGAAATCCATTCAGACAAATCCATGCCCTCTTAACGAATTCATGAGAGATTTTGAATCATGTGAATCCATGTAAGAGTAATTTTCTCAAATTTTTAACATTCACTCATTATTTTATCAAATTGAAATCCAAGGTGTATTTAAAAAAATCCTAACAATAAAAATCCTAACAATAAAAAATAAAACTAAAACAAACACTAACAAAAATCTAAATCAAAACTCTAATAAAACTTAAACTCTATCTAAAAAACCTATCTAAATCAAATTCTTTCCAAAATCTTATCTGATCTCCATCAATTCTACCTGGCTTCAAAACATTCATCTCCAATGAATACGGAGATAAGCAACATTAAACATGTCCGTGTTGAATTGATTAGCATCCTTCTACAAAGCATCCCAATTGGACCAGGATGGTCGTCGAGGAACTGTACATCGTACATCATATCTGAACCAAGGCGGTGGAGGTAAAACTAACTTCTCTAATAAATCTGTTAAAATGGAAGATGAATCTGACAAGTCACCCTCTAAATCATGTCTGTCATTCTAACAAATCAAATGTTGCTAAAAATTTGTCATAACTGTCAAAATTATCACTTTGCAATATGTATTCACCTTTCTCTTCTGAAGTCTGCATGGTGGTAGTAGAAAAATTGAAGAATACTGTATATCTGCAATTTCGAAAGATGATTGACTTTGAAATCGTATGTATTATTTCGATTTGTACTGGAAGTTCATGTTATCCTTGTTTATCGATAACAGATTTGTAAATACTATCAGTATACACAAATTGTCGATGAAGTTTCTTACAAAACTTTTGTAAATCTTCCAATGAAACATGTTTCTCCTTAAGAATATGATAATTAAGTGCATTCATACTCGGTTGACACCTTGCAATTGGTTCCGCTGAAAGATCTTTAGAAATATAAACCATTGAATCTTCTTCTATGGACGGGAAAAAAGTTCCATCTAACACTGATGGTCGCTCATTATGACTTGTATCTAGTTTAGGCTGCAAAACACATTTACTATAAAAAATATGAATATCTATTTTGACCTTATGGCCGATGTTATCACCATTAACCATTAACCATTAGACTTCTTTCATTCTTTTTCTCACTATAGTTCCAAAAATACTTTTCTTTATTTTTCAGGCTTCTTTTATCCTTTCACTCACTATAGTTACGAAAACATAGTTATTCGAGTCTTTTGTCGAACCTGGCATGTCTTTCGTTACTCCTGGCGAGCCTTCAGTCGAATTTCATATTGATGTTTTGCTTATATTCTTAAGAAATATTCATCGGTCATTATTTTAGGCTCAGAAAGTAGAGACCGAAATTGAAGAAGCTTATGCACTAGTAATGTGTCTTCCAGATCTTCTTGAAGATAATTCACCTACTGTAGAGCTCTAAATTCAACCACAACTGATGGAGAACAATTCTAGAAATGTAACGCCTCGAATCTAGTATGAATCAGATTCCAAATAGATTAACGGGTCTATTTCTGCTGTTAATAGGTATACTACTGTTGGGTCGGATACACTGCTGCTAAACCTAACATGAAATAAAGTGAGTAGAAACTGAAACTTGCGGGTCAGGTTGAACTGAATTAAATTCGACCCGGCTTCTTTTCTTCTTTTGGTTTTGGATGGAGGTTTGATTAAATGGATCTAAACCAAACCCAATGAAACTCCTCAACCAAGGACAGGTTGCGGGAGCCGCTATAAGAAATGAGCATCACTATCGGGTGGGTGTCGCGATCAGCGAGGGAGAGGCAGAGTAGATCTACGATGATGGATGTGGTCGCTGTTGCTGGACTGGGAGCAGGCGACAGTGATAGATGGTTTCAGGCACTATTGCTTATTATAAGGGGAGCCAGTTGGCTGTAGGAGGATTGTGGAGTTGTAGTGGGTACTTGGTGGTGGAGGAAGATGGAGATTCAAAGACAGTGGAAGGTTGTAGGTGCTGAGGTTGCTGTGGAGAAGAGGGGACTTACGGTGGTGGGCGATCGGGATCGAGGACTTCCTGATCGGATGCGTTGACTAACTCTGTGAACACCCAGTCGGGTGAACAGCAAGCTCGAAGACGTTGGAAGATGATGAGGCTGCGAGGCGGAGGGGTCCTGAAGGAGAGGTCCAAAGTTGGATGTGTCATGCTGTGTGATGAGAGTCTGGTAAGATCTTTAGCTACGACGAGGGTGGTGGTGATCTAGAAGATCAGGGGAAAGGTGGGGGCTTAACAGAGATGAGGGTGGTGTTGTTCTTGTGCTGAGAGGTCAAGGATGTTGGGATGAGGTTTCAGGATAGTTATGAAAGAGTTGTGGAAGAGAAAGGATTAGGTTCTTTTTTCTTTCTAAGATCTGAGAAGGATTTCCAATCTGATATTTTTCTTTTCTTTTTTTGAAAATAAACTAAAAATGAAAATCAAAGAAAATAAGAAGATGGAAGAGATAAAAAGGATGGAAAATGAACTTTTAGCTCTGATACCGATTTGACATAGAACAGAAATAGAAATTATAGTTAGAAATTTGAAAATTAGGGTTTTATGTAAGATTTAGAAAGAACAAAGATAATTTGAAAATCCACCCAAACAAATCCGCCCCCACTCTAAAAAAATCCACGAGGAAAGTTTTGAATCATGTGAATCCATGCAAAAGTAATTTTTTCAAATTTTCAACCATTCGTTCATTAATTAGTTTTTCAAATTCGAAATACAATGCATATTTATAGAAAATCCTAACAATAAAGATAAAACTAAAACTCTGATAAAAATCTAAATCAAAACTCTAATCAAACTTAAACTTTATCTAAAACCCTATCTAAATCAAATTCTATCCAAAAATCTTATCTGACTTCCATCAATCCGTATGTACATGGCTCTTCTTTCCATAACTAGCTAAATTAATCTCAAAGATATTTCTTTATTGTAAATAGCTATTCCCATTCAACTTTCTATTAATGATCTTGCTACTAATAACAAGGCTCGAGGATTCTCCTTCACACAAAAAAACACCCTTCTAAACTCAAACTCCATAAGTCATCAAACTCCTGTCAAATCCCTCATATGATGGCAAGGTTGAAATTAGGTTTGGATCTCGAGCACAAGGTCAAAGGAAAGCAAGATCGAAGTTGGCTTCAAAAGTCAAATTAGGTTCGAATCATGAGCACGAGGTCGAAGAATAAGGCAAGGCGTTGAATGTCTCCGAGGAGGCGTCGGATGTCTGCAAGGAGGTGTCGATTTTGTCCTATACTAATGGCAGAAGAACTGCTTTGGAGGCTAAAGACAAATTAGCAACGATTAGTGGATTAGAAGGCCAACAATATTAGTGGATGGTTGTAGACGTGTTTGTCATTGGTTAAAAGCTCTAATACCAAATAAATCAGAGTTAAGATTATGGCCAAAAATGAAATTTGGGAGAATTAAATGGAAGGTGAATTACCCATCCAATCCAATCTCCTCTTTATATATGTGTGTGTGATTTTACACATAAATCCTCTTCATAATTACTTACTACATAAGTCATTAATTAGCTAAGTAGAAGAAATAGAAGGACATTTCTAAAAAAATGCTTTCAGATAATTCCATATTCAAAAAGCTTTTTTACCATTATGATTGAAGCCTACCTGTGATTAGCCAAGATCACAATAATACAAATAGATCTAGGGAGTTGGTTATAGCTAAAACACAAACAAGATACATGGTGCTACCAGGCAGGTGCACACCTACCTGAATGCCTTGGCACATGAGATAGTATGGCTGTTGTATGAATTTAACTAAATCATATGAAGATGGCAACTGGTATCCTAGCAAAAAGAGAGCACTGAAAATTAGCACCAGGGCACAGCTACGATAGATTATAAGAGAAGGAGTGATTGAGTTGTCAAATAACATAAGAACCAAATGGTCTCTAAACCTATATATAATATGGTGGTCTAATCTTCTACGGTGAATTACAAAGGAAGGCACCTACCTAAAGAAAACGTGTTAGAACACTTCATAGAAGTTTTGTCTGTTTCAACCCATATGGAGCTACTTTGACATGTACTAAAGCCATTAATAGCGAGCCTAAAAAACATATTGTCATGGATTAAGACATAGAACTCCAAATACCCACAGTCCACTGATAGATCAACTGTAAGAGCTGAATATAAGGGTCTCTGAGGGTTTAAAGGGAAAGGCATCAGAGCAGTATGATCAGGGTGTATGTTAGTGGCAGCGTACATGTATATGCCCATTAACTAAGATTTTCTTTTTCTTTTTGCAAGAACCTCTCTGATCCATAATTCATTGTCTTAATAGACTTATTGCCATTAATTGCAACTGTGCAAGGTCTGCCCATACCACTTATGTTATATCTCATACTTTTAGCAAACAAATTTTATCGTAAACGGAATGAAACATGCGATGCGCATGGTTATAACCTCAGAGAAATTTAACAAATCATAAATCTATTACATTAACAAATAGAAGGAACAAAAACTTTACCAGTGAAGAACTGTGGAAACTTGACGGGCAAGATCACGGCCTCCTGAAGCGCCTGCTTGGCGCTCTCAAGCCCCGCCACATCGTTCCACTTAACATTTGGCTTCTCCCTGATGATCGCCGAGTTCAGTCCGGCCCGGAGCTTCGCCTGCTCGGCATCCTCCCCGTCCCCGCCCTCCCCATCCTTGGGCTTGGTCTTAGGCCTGGTCGCCACAGCTGCATCCCCATTCGACGCAGGCCCCGGGCCGCCCTCATCAAGCACGGCCCGAATTTCCTCGGCCCGCCGGAGGTACTCGGTGAACTTCTGGGTGATGGCCTCCTTGATCTTAGGGTTCTTCTCGTACTTGAGGTGGGTCTTGAAGTACTCTAGGGCGTTCATGTACAAAGGGAACGCCTTTATGTAGTTGCCGGCATTGTCCTCTTGGACCGCCTGCTTCACGTACTCGATCGCCTGCTCCTTGAAATTGCTGTACATCTCACGATACCCTAACCCTAAATACCGATCGATGAGATTGCTAGGGTAAAAGATTCTAAAAATAGAACCTTTTCGAGACTAGCTCGATCTGTGAGATGAGATTGAGGATCGATTTGGGTTTGGATCGAAATTTTCGAGACAAACAGGAGACAAGGGTTTGTTTGACGATGAAGGGAAAGGGGTAGAGGAAATGAAAGAGACGAAAGCGTGTGTAGTCATCAGCCGGAGAGTCTCGGGCGTGCGGGAAACGGGTTATCGGATCCACGTTCAGGGCTATCGGCATTTGGGTTTCGGGTGAAAGTATCTCGGATTTCCCTTCAAAAAGAATTAACATTTTAATTCTATTTATATAAAATCTTAAATTAGAAAAAAATAAAAATTTTATTTTTAATTTAAAATTTTGTATAAAATAGACAAAAAATTAACCCATACTCATGTTCATTACTATCTCTTCTGCTGGACTAGATATAAATTATTACTATCTCTTCTGCTGGACTAGATATAAATTGAAGGCCGCCAACAAATAGGGTTACATCGTAACTAGTTTGTGTTTGATAGAAAAATGTTTTTTTTTTAAGTAAATCTTTGAAAATATTACAAGAGAATAATTTCTCATTTACTGAAGAATAGAATGGTATCCCTTTTTGTTCTTTTAGCTACGGTTCAATACAGTGGTAGAAGTCGATCTTGTTTTCCATTAATGATCTAACTAATAAAGCTTTTGGAATTTGAAAACTTCTTTGCACTAAAAAATAGTCTATTGGCTCTTAAAGAAAAAGTTAAACTCTTTAGAAAAATCTAATACTCAATGTATTATTAGTACAAAATTCTCAGTCTAAATAATCTAACCGTTTTTAGCCAAAGCGTATGGTTATTTATACGGGTTTTGGAGGGCTTAATTTTATTGTAACTAACGAATCAAGAACCCTTTAATGAGGATTAATTTTTTTTATTAAGCATGGCTATTAGACATGTATATATCGGTATTAACCGATATTTAAAATTGTTGTAATTTTTTTTTTTTTTTGAAAATAAACAGTGAGCAAATACCCCGCACTCCATTAAAACGATTTTAATAGAACTACATATAACAAGACAAAAAGATAAAAAAGAAAAAAAGAGTACATATACCTGTTATAAGCAAAAGCATGTACAATCACAATCCAGTAAAAACTACATGACAAGATAAAACAAGTACACTCTGTCGCTACTATCCTTAGCACTCTGTCGCTACTATCCTTAGCGGCAAGTGATGGAAGTCTGCTATTCCTACTCCTCAACGTCTGGATTGCCACAGGGAGCTACACCACGATTTTAATAGAACTACATATAACAAGACAAAAAGATAAAAAAGAAAAAAAGAGTACATATACCTGTTATAAGCAAAAGCATGTACAATCACAATCCAGTAAAAACTACATGACAAGATAAAACAAGTACACTCTGTCGCTACTATCCTTAGCACTCTGTCGCTACTATCCTTAGCGGCAAGTGATGGAAGTCTGCTATTCCTACTCTTCAACGTCTGGATTGCCACAGGGAGCTATACCAGCTCCGACATTTGCAACTGCTGAACCTAGTGGAAGACTTGGCATAGCCAGAGCAGTAGTCCTAAAAGAGATAACGTGCTGGACTGTTCCTGTGTCTCCAAATGCACAGGTTCCACACTACCGAAAATTGTTGTCATTCCTCACAGGATATTGGCAATTTTTGTCCGGAATAGCATTGTGGTCACTTCTAGTTCTCAATGTCTGTCAAGCTGCATACACTGATATGGGGAGAAAAAAGAAATGATGAACACAAAGTTCTACAGGATAAAATTTAAAAAAAATTTAAAAAAAATCACATTTTCTTTTTCTTTCTACTTGACTGAGAATTCTGTTGCAACTATTTATATACACATTGTCCATGCACTGCACTATGTAATACATAATTGACATGCAAATGCACAGGTAACAGAGTTCACCCACGAGAGCTGGTGGTGCATATATCACAACTGTGGATGGTGCTGCAGCCACTCCTGAATAGCAGACCGAAGAGCATGGTTCGGATTAAGCTCACAGTTGGGAAGCGCTAGATTCGTCATGGGCGAGGTGTCGTGCCCGCTTTCTATCCATCCCTTCAATGCCTCAGCTTCGTATGTGAAGCCATCCGCAGCAATGTGAGGATCCCTCATGATCTCCTGGAATTACGATTCAAAAGTTAGTTCCATTCAATCTTTTATTGCATTCACCAAAATACGAATGAAACTTCTTTTCTCCCAGAGAATAGAGAGTAGACTGAAATTTTGCAGCAGGAATACAAGGCACAAGTTTGGAACTTTGCAGAAAAGTGAAAATCTCTAATATCAGTTTTCTTCCCTTGTTAGGGAGGTGGGCCGGCGTCATCAGCCTAAGCCACTCAAATAAAAATAAAATGAGAAGGAACAAAGAGCAGGGTTCAAATCAAGGAAGCCCCCGTACATCAAGCAATGAATTGCAAATTTTGAGAATCAGAGAAACCTTTGAATAAAATTTTTTTTGTAGGAGAATAAGTTCCATTATGTATGGCGGAATGATCTAGGGTTTTGCTATATTTTTATTTAGGGTAAATTTAACTAAACAGCCACAAATTTTAGCCGATTTTCAATAAACTCCCATGTATACATATTTTTTGTTATGCAGCCCCGAAACCTAGCATAAATTGTAAAAATGACCAGTTTACCTTCCATGTTCTGATGATAATTGAGTTAAACTTTTTTTTTTTAGATAAAGACAACGGAATGCCATCTATTTCATTTCAACAGAATTAAAAAGTTACAAGGAGGTGAATAATTACAAGACGGTGAGTTTTATGTACAAAGTATTATCAGGAGAGGAGGGAGACATGAATATTTATAAATAGGGTGAGGTAGAAAGAGTAGCTAGGTGTCATGTCAGAGCCAAGAGTTGGCGAGAAATATTTCACAGTGAATGAAAGTTGGAACATATCGATATTTGTCAATGAGATAAACTGTTATGATAACAGGTTTAAATGCCAAGCCCAATGATAAATGCATATCGAAACCATTGATAGTTCGGATGTAATGAAATCCATCCATTTCTTCTTCTTCTTCTCTTCCTCTCTTCTTTCTTCTTCCAAACCTAAGAGTCATTCTAGTGCAAAACCTCTTCTCCTTGCACTTAATTTGGATACGTGTAAGGTTTACAATGAGTTCATGGGAAATCAAGAGGGTTTTAGGGTTGGATCTAGGGATAGGATTGTGGAAGTCGAGACAAGATGGATAAAGGGAGAGTTAAAATTATGGAAAGTCGATAGAAATTGAATATAGGGATGGATTTAAAATTAAGATTGGAATTGTAAAGAATCAAGGGGTATTAGGTTTAGGGTTAAGATTAAGAAGAATCAAGAGATATTCTAGGGTTAGGCTGGGTTTAGGCTTAGTGTAACTATGTAACACCCCAGCTTAAGTGAATTGTCCCACCCCATAAATGAGGCAACAAGATTAGTAGCTCATAATAATTCCAAGAAAAGAAAAAAGTGATAGTAGCTAGCCACTTTTCATGGAGAAATCTTGGTTAAAACTCAAAGCATGCCCAGATGAGATTATTACTAGGACAAGCGACCACCGGAGAAGCTCCTATCCAAGGGCATAACAACTAGAATTATGGAGAATCAATGGCCGAGTGTAGAGAGTTAAAGATTAGAGATGGGAGAGGATACGGGTGAAGAAAAATAAATGGATATGAACCCGTTTGGATTTGTATCCATTAGGATATTGAAAGTCAGAACTTTATTATTCCATTAATACACAGTCTTGGATGTCATTGAGGTATACTGAAAATATTGTAATTGTTAAATCAGTGTTTTAAATCACGGATGGCATATACTGATAATACCGGACGAATAATACCGGTTTTGAAACTAAAATTATACGGTAAGACCATTTTCTATTGGTTCTCATTTTGAAACGATACAGTAAGTCCATCTATATTAGGCTCCTCTCTTGTATGCCATAATCTACCAGTAATATGTGAATAAGCGATATCAGGTACTTGAACCAGGAAAGCGGAGTTATTTAGGGTCAAGTTGCTCGGACAGCTCATCAGGGATGCAAAGGTTGGAGCGCCCCTGTCGCGGGTGCAAGACCCCTAGCCCTAAAAGTATATAATGTGTTTTTTCGATAATTCATATATAAATTTATGACATTACAATACCAATATAAATATTTCTATTCTATAATTTATGTTTCTATTCTACAATTTCTATGCAAATTTAAGATATTAAAATGCAATTATTATCTTCAAACAAATCATTTTGTTATTAACTTTAGAGTTTAAAATAAAATGAAAAATATTTTATTCAGTCTAAGAAAATGAGGTATCATTTTCAGATAATAATCAAGCCATTCATCTTTCATAATCACTATCTTCATAATTAAAAATTAAAAATTTAGGAGAAGCGGAGTTATAAATTGAGAATTTTGGAGGGATAGGGTGCCCTCCCTGGCGTGAGCCTATATGTATGTAACTCGAGAAAATTGTGCAGAGCATATATTAATTTTACCTATATATTAACAAAATTTTGGAAAATCATTGGGATAGGAACACGGGAATAATTGGAGAATATCTCAAAACTTCATGCCAAAGCCAAAAAATGAACAATACCAAACCAAAGAATTCCAATAAGAGTTGTATATCTTAGTAGGTTTCCAGTACCAAAATTTCAAACCAATGACTATTTTCTTAAATTAAATGATTTAATTGCATGGTTAAAAGAAAACTAACCTGGAATATTGGGCAGATGAAATAGTTTGGTACTGGGACATTCTCATCCATGACTGAACCAAATGAAAGTAATGACATAGATGACGAACTCGTCTTCAGCATCGGTTCAAGCACCCTCCAAGCCTCCCCCACAAGATTGGGACGGTTCTTCCTGCTAGTCTCACAGCACCTCAGACCCAAGTGAGCCAGCTGCTTTGCCTGCACAAAAGGCCAATCCCCTGCAGTAGGATCTATCATCCCATGCAGCAACCCGTTATCTAATGCTTCCTTCACTTCCTGAACAATTCCAAATGCTGGCTTTCCTGTCAGCAGTTGCAGTATAATTACACCAAACGAGTAGACATCGGAGCATGGCGTTAGCTCCCCAGTGGCGAGGAACTCAGGGTCCATGTACATGAATGTGTCCTTGGGATGGGTGTCGCCGAGCTGGACCAGGCGAGAGATTCCAATGTCACCGAGCTTGCTCACAAGGTTGGCATCAAGAAGTATGTTTTCAGGCTTAAGATCTCCATGAACAACGGGATGAGGCTTGCTTGAGTGGAGGAAGATTAGAGATAAGCAGATCTCAGCAGCAATGCGTGTACGGACTTGCCATGGGAGAGGCGGTGTATTGTCCTTGCAGTCGAGACGGTCTTGCAAGTTCCCATTGGGAAGAAATTCATAGATAAGAGCCCGGGCTTCTGAGCATACTCCAATAAGAGTAACAAGATTTGGGTGTCGCACCCTACTGAGAACATCCACCTAGAGTAGTTTACAATGGAATTTTAAATGAGAGCATGTACTTTGTATAACAGGGAAAAAAAATTCAAATTTTTCAATAAAACAAGTCGAACAGAATCTATATGCCGCGTAAAATTAGTAGTGCTATTGCAAGTTTCATGCCAATTTGTCAGAAATTATCAAGGTTGCGTGTGAGTCAGATGCTGCTTACCTCTTGATGGAATTCTACTTGACCTTGCATGCTCGGACGATTCAACACTTTTATGGCCACTGGGGTATTGCGAAGTAAACCTTTGTAAACATTTCCGTGTCCACCTTCTCCAATCTCAAGTGAATCACTAAAATTGCAGGTCGCCAGCTCAATCTCCGAGAAGGCAAACTCAGAGAAGGTGGTTGATCCATTACTACTTATGGTGACAAGTTCTTTATTTTGATGCAACTCCTCAACTTCTTTGAGAGCTGCATCTCGTTGCAGTTGTAATTCATCATACTGAACTTGGAGTGAGTCAAGGAGACATCGAGCAGATAGAAGTTTCTCTTCGAGGTCCCTGACCATGCCATCCGCATGAACGAAACGGAGTTCCAGTTCTAGCTTTTCCTTGTTTGCCATTTGGAGTTGTTCCAAGACTTCGTCTCGCTGAACTTTGAGCTTTTCAACTTCCATCCTTTCTCTTGCAAGTGCTTCCTCAATGTCTTTCCTTCTGTTGACCTCCTTGGCATACAAGTTCTCGGATGTTTTGGCCTGCAACGAAAAGTTATCACCAGTGGCCTTGAATCCTTGCAATCTACGATTGGTAACATTATAACTTACATGGCAGCATTACATTTACAACTATCTAAATTAGCTAGACCAAGCCTAGACTACATAGCTCCAATTGACACAGAATGATGCAAGATCGCTGAAGAATGTATATTATAGAACTAATGCCATGAAAATTTGAAAATAATTGTGAAAGTTATACCTTTCTGAGAGCATCAATTGTATCCCTTTCTGCTTTCTGACGCTTAAGAGACTCCTTATAAGCTTCGTGCTTTGAGTTCTCTGCTTCTACTTGGGCTTCTCGAAGTCTATCATAAAGCTCAGCATCCAATTCATCTTCCTGTAGAATTTCACGAAATCAACGAATATCTAGTAACAATTTTTGTTCAGCTACAACAAGTACCAGCGAGCATCAGCCAAAATTACAAGTAGCAATTATTACCATAATATTCAGGTTTAGTTGAAGTTTACCATTCACTCAGATTCCTAGGTGACAATTATAAGGTACTCGACACAAAGTAATAAGCGAGAAAATGGTACCCACCAGCTCAATCTGTGGAGATGAAAAATGAAGATTCTCATCGGACTCAACTAGAGGTCGGAAAACTGACCTCTCTTCACTTCCTTCGCTACTGGGAACTGACAATGAGCTCATGTTGCTGCCCACTTCATCTGTCGCTGAGAAAAATGAATGATCAGATCTCAGGAACCTCCTTGAAATTCCAGCCAGTGTATCTGTACTAAGAGATGCATCTGAGGTGAATCTGCTCCAAGAAACTTCTCAGATCTTTTCTAAGATCTGAGAAGGATTTCAAATCTGATATTTTTCTTTTCTTTTTTTGAAAATAAACTAAAAATGAAAATCAAAGAAAATAAGAAGATGGAAGAGATAAAAAGGATGGAAAAGGAACTTTTAACTCTAATACCAATTTGACACAGCACAAAAATGGAAATTATGGTTAGAAATTTGAAAATTAGGGTTTTATGAAAGATTTGGAAAGAACAAAGATAATTTGAAAATCCACCCAAACAAATCCGCCCCCACTCTCAAAAAATCCATGAGGAGAGTTTTGAATCATGTGAATCCATGCAAAAGTAATTTTTTTCAAATTTTCAACCATTCGTTCATTAATTAGTTTTTCAAATTCGAAATACAAGACATATTTATAGAAAATTCTAATAATAAAGATAAAACTAAAACTCTAACAAAAATCTAAATCAAAACTCTAATCAAACTTAAACTTTATCTAAAACCTATCTAAATCAAATTCTATCCAAAAATCTTATCTGACCTCCATCAATCCGTATATATATGGCTCTTCTTTCCATGACTAGCTAAATTAATCTCAAAGATATTTCTTTATTGTAAATAGATATTCCCATTCAACTTTCTATTAATGATCTTGCTACTAATAAATTCTAGAATAGTCAACCTTGACTTTTATCGTACTCTTCGAACCTGCCATGCTCACACTCTTCCAACCACCCACTATAACAAGGCTCGAGGATTCTCCTTCACACAAAAGAACACCCTTCTAAACTCAAACTCCAAAAGTCATCAAACTTCTATCAAATCCCTCATATGATGGCAAGGTTGAAATTAGGTTTGGATCTCGAGCACAAGGTCGAAGGAAAGATCGAAGTTGGATTCAAAAGTCAAGTTAGGTTCAAATCATGAGCGCGAGGTCGAAGGTTAAGGCAACGCGTTGAATGTCTCTGATGAGGCATCGGATGTCTGCAAGGAGGTGTCGACTTTGTCCTGTACTAATGGCGGAAGGACTGCTTTGGAGGCTAAAGACAAATTAGCAACGATTAGTGGATTAGAAGGCCAACAATATCAGTGGATGGTTGTAGATGTGATTGTTGTTGGTTAAAAGCTCTAATACCAAATAAATCAGAGTTAAGATTAGGGTCAAAGATGAAATTTGGGAGAATTAAATGGAAGGTGAATTACCCATCCAATCCAATCTCCTCTTTATATATGTGTGTGTGAGATTTTACACATAAATCCTCTTCATAATTACTTATTATATAAGTCATTAATTAGCTAAGTAGAAGAAATAGAAGGACAGTTCTCAAAAAATACTTTCAGATAATTCCATATTCAAAAAGCTTTTTTACCATTATGATTGAAGCCTACCTGTGATTAGCCAAGATCACAATAATACAAATAGATCTAGGGAGTTGGTTATAGCTAAAATACAAACAAGATGCATGGTGCTACCAGGCAAGTGCACTGAATGCATTGGCACATGAGATAATATGGTTGTTGTATGAGTTTAACTAAATCATATGAAGATGACAACTGGTATCCTAGCAAAAAGAGAGCACTGAAAATTAGCACCAGGGCACAGCTACGATAGATTACAAGAAAAGGAGTGACTGAGTTGTCAAATAACATAAAAACCAAATGGTCCCTAAACCTATATATAATATGGTGGTCAAATCTTCTATGGTGAATTGCAAAGGAAGGCACCTACCTAAAGAAAACGTTTTAGAACACTTCATAGAAGTTTTGCCATTTTCAACCCATATGGAGCTACTTTGACATGTACTAAAGCCATTAATAGCGAGCCTAAAAAACATATTGTCATGGATTAAGACATAGAACTCCAAATACCCACAGTCCACTGATAGATCAACTGTAAGAGCTGAATATAAGGGTCTCTGAGGGTTTAAAGGGAAAGCCATCAGAGTAGCATGATCAGGGTGTATGTTAGTGGCAGCGTACATGTATATGCCCATTAACTAAGATTTTCTTTTTCTTTTTGCAAGAACCTCTCTGATCCATAATTCATTGTCTTAATAAACTTATTGCTATTAATTGCAACTGTGCAAAGTCTGCCCACACCACTTATGTTATATCTCATACTTTTAGCAAACAAATTTATCGTAAACGGAATGAAACATGCGATGCGCATGGTTATAACCTCAGAGAAATTTAACAAATCATAAATCTATTACATTAACAAATAGAAGGAACAAAAACTTTACCAGTGAAGAACTGTGGGAACTTGACGGGCAAGATCACGGCCGCCTGAAGCGCCTGCTTGGCGCTCTCGAGCCCCGCCACATCGTTCCACTTAACATTTGGCTTCTCCCTGATGATCGCCGAGTTCAGTCCGGCCCGGAGCTTCGCCTGCTCGGCATCCTCCCCGTCCCCGCCCTCCCCATCCTTGGGCTTGGTCTTAGGCCTGGTCGCCACAGCTGCATCCCCATTCGACGCAGGCCCCGGGCCGCCCTCAAGCACTGCCCGAATTTCCTCGGCCCGCCGGAGGTACTCGGTGAACGTCTGGATGATGGCCTCCTTGATCTCAGGGTTCTTCTCGTACTTGAGTTGGGTCTTGAAGTACTCTAGGGCGTTCATGTACAAAGGGAACGCCTTTATGTAGTTGCCGGCATTGTCCTCTTGGACCGCCTGCTTCCCGTACTCGATCGCCTGCTCCTTGAAATTGCTGTACATCTCACGATACCCTAACCCTAAGTACCGATCGATGAGATTGCTAGGGTAAAAGATTCTAAAAATAGAACCTTTTCGAGACTAGCTCGATCTATGAGATGAGATTGAGGATCGATTTGGGTTTGGATCGAAATTTTGGAGACAAACAGGAGACAAGGGTTTGTTTGACGATGAAGGGAAAGGGGGAGAGGAAATGAAAGAGACGAAAGCGTGTGTAGTCATCAGGGAACTTCTAAAGGGGCACAAGATTTTTCCTAGTGAGCCCAGCAGCAATTCAGAAAAGGAGAGAATTTCTTAGTGAGCACGTTTTTATTTCCAAAATATCCTTCAGTTATATTTTCTCATCTCACTCTCTCCCCTACTTATCTCCACCGCCCTAAACCCAAAAATCTCCTCTCGTCTCTCTCCTCTTTCTCCTTCCAAACTCGCCCCCGTCTCCACCCGCCGCTTCCACACCCTCCGCCCCCAGCCTTCGCCCCCACCCGCCGCTGCCACACCCCCGCCCCCACCCTCCACTGCCATACGCCGTCGCCCCCACCCTCCGCTGTCACACCCTCCGCCCCGAGCCTCCGCCCCCACCCGCCGCTGCCACACCCCCCGCCCCCACCCGCCGCCGCCACACCCTCCATCGCTGCGAGCCTCCGCCCCCACCCGCCGCTGCCACATCCCCCCCTCCGCAGCCACACTCCCCAACTCTCTGCTGCCTCACTTCTTCTCTCTTGATTTCAGATTTCTGAGCTCCACTGTAAGTCTCCTTTAATTTAATTTAAATTTTGTTTAATTTAGTTTATTCTTATTTGGTTTGTTTTGGTTTGTGACTGTCCTAAAAACTGAAAATTTCTTGTTTGGTCTGATAATATTTTAGAATCGGAAAACTCTAAACGAGTACATTTTTTTGTTAATATTGATTTTTAATATTTAGATTATAATTATGAAGAGAATATAATATTGTAATCGTAGTTGTAAAATATGCAAAATTTTAGTTATTTTCTAATTATAGATGTTAATATTAAAATTTATTAATTAATTTAAAAATATAATGGCATTGTCCTAATTGTTGATTAAGTAACAAATAACGGTTTCAGTGTCTTTAAATTTTAATATTACACTATCTTGTAGGTAAAAAATAAATAGATAAAATATGATATTTGTAGCAAATTATACTTTGTTACTACTTATTTACACATAGAAAAGTTACTGTTTTGATAAAAAAGCATCTATGAATGAAATATCTTTGTATTGCATAGATGGATCCAGCAGAATCTTCTCGTATTCGACCAACTGCCTCGTTAAGGAGGAAGAAAGCAACATCTCGACCACAAATCCAATGCCCGATACGAGAGAGAGAAATCGAAGTGGCCGTAGATACTGAATTAGATATAGAAACTCCGAATTTGATCAGATATGATAGTGCAAGACTAGAAGAAGGGAATACTGATGTGGGTACATCTCAAGATGATCTTCATGAGTCAAATTACTGAGGTCCAGTTGATTTATCAGTACTGGAGAGTTTCAAAACGCACGTTGCTCTCAAGATGATATTCTCGAACCAGATGCAGACGTCAACCCCCGAGAAAGACAAGGAGGCAGTGATTAGATTATATGAGTTGTGTATTGATATGGATGACGTAAGGAACTTCAAATGGCCGGTGTAATTGCTTTTTGCAAACATTTTGATGAATTTGTAGAATATATGGTTTTTGTTTGTAATGAACTCTATAGGCCGCTTTTTGTTCGTTTAATATAAACACTACGTTTGTATTTGATCTTATTTCTTTAATTCGTATGAAATTGTGTTTATTTTATACGTAGGGGACGTTGTTTATAATCTTCAGTATTTTATTGTATCAGTAATTGTATCGTTATTTTATTGTATCGGTGTATCCATGTATCACTGTATCATTATATCGGTGTATCAGGAGTATCATTGTATTTGTGTATTTGGAGCATCATTGTATTTGTGTATATGGAGTATCATTGTATCGCAATAAACGATGTATCAGTGTATCAATGTGTTGCTACACAAAATGTTATTGAGTTGTAATGTAATTTTCCTCTTCGCAGACGAGTTCCATTGGGGTGTAATTTTGTTCTATATAACTTGTGACCAATATTTTGTATATCTCTTGTATCTTCAGTTGTGTTGGTCTTATCCGGATATGATAGTTTGGTCAAAACACTATAATTGTGAAATGTAGCGGTGTATCAGTGTGTCAGTGAATTATTGTATATTTTTTGCTTTATAAACTATATTTTGTGAAAGATTGTATAATTAGTTGCTAATATAAGTCCTTAAAGTGACGTTAAATTGGGTAAAATAATGATTTATCAATTTATTACATAAATAGAGTGAGTGATGCAGCGGCGGCGTAGCAGACCAGTTCATGCCCCTGTTCGGACTGTCAGTCCGAACAGGGGGGATCCGTTCGGACTGACAGTCCGAATAGATCTGGACTGTTCGGACTGACAGTCCGAAAGTCCAGACTTGTTCGGACTGAAAGTCCGAACAACTCTGGTCTGTTCGGATTTTCAGTCCGAACAGACTAGATCCGTTCGGACTCTCAGTCCGAACGGGTCTATTCGCGCGAGAGGGTGGAAGAAGCGCGAGAGGGAAGAAGGGTAAGATCGGAATTTTTTTTAGAGGGCAACGTTGAAATATAATTAGAACTTTAACTGGGCTCACTAGGAAAAAACTCGTGCCCCTTTAGAAGTTCCCAGTCATCAGTCGGAGGGTCTCGGGCGCGCGGTAAACGGGTTATCGGATCCACGCTCAGGGTGGCATTCGGGTTTCGGGTGAAAGTATCTCAGACTTTCCCTTGAGAAGGGTATTAACATTTTAATTCTATCTATATAAAATTTTGAATTAGAAAAAAATAAAATTTTTATTTTTAATTTAAAATTTTATATTTTTAATTTAAAATTTTATATAAAATGGTCCAAAAATTAACCCATAGTCGTGTTCATTCTACCCCTTCTGTTGGACTAGATTATAAATTGAAGGGTGCCAACAAATAGGGGTTACATCATAACTAGTTTGTGTTTGATAGAAAAATGTTGTTTTTTTTAGTAAATCTTTGAAAATATTACAAGAGAATAATTTCAAATTTACTGAGGAATAGAATGGTATCCCTTTTTGTTCTTTTAGCTAGGGTTCAATACAGTGGTAGAAGTCAATCTTGTTTTCCATTAATGATCTAACTAATAAAGCTTTTGGAATTTGAAACTTCTTTGCACTAAAAAAAAGTCTATTGGCTCTAAAGAAAGAGTTAAACTCTTTAGAAAAATCTAATACTCAATGTATTATTAGTACAAAATTCTCAGTCTAAATAATCTAACCCTTTTTAGCCAAACGTATGGTTATTTATAGGGGTTTTGGAGGTCTTAATTTTATTGTAACTATCGAATCAAGAACCCGGATTAATTTTCTTTATTAAGCATGGCTATTAGACATGTATATATCGGTATTAGTCGATATTTAAAATTGTTGTAATTTTTTTTTTAAAATAAATGGTGAGCTGCTCCATTAAAATAATTTTAATAGAACTACAAATAACAAAATAAAAAGATTAAAAAAAAAGAGAGTACATAACCCGTTATAAGCAAAAGCGGGTACAATCACAGTCCACTGAAAACTACATGACAAAATAAAACAAGTACACTTTGTCACTACTATCCCTTG
Source organism: Dracaena cambodiana (assembly GCA_036321105.1). NCBI lineage: Eukaryota > Viridiplantae > Streptophyta > Magnoliopsida > Asparagales > Asparagaceae > Dracaena > Dracaena cambodiana. The sequence goes on along the minus strand of JAYEPQ010000004.1, from coordinate 55,636,774 downwards.
TCACTACTATCCCTAGCAGTGGGGCGATGAAAGTCTGTTATTCCTACTCCTCAACGTCTGGATTGCTACGGGAAGCTGGCGTCTGCAGCTGCTGAACCAGGTGGAAGTCTTGGCATAGCCAAAGCAGTAGTCCTAGAAGAGATAGCGTGCTGGACTGTTTCAGTCTCTCCAATGCACAGGTTCCACACTACAGAAAATTGTTGTAATTCCTCACAGGATATTGGCAATTTTTCTCCGGAATAGCATTGTGGTCACATCTAGTTCTCAATGTCTATCAAGCTGCATACACTGATATGGGGAGAAAAAAGAAAGGATGAACACAAAGTTTTATCGAATAAAATTAAAAAAAAAAAAAAATAAATCACATTTTCTTTTTTTTTTTTCAACTTAAGTGAGAATTCTGTTGCAACTATTTATATACACATTGTCCATGCACTGCACTATGTAATACACACTTGACATGCAAATGCACAGGTAACAGAGTTCACCCACGAGAGCTGGGGGTGCATATATCTCAACAAAAATATATCACAACTGTGGATGGTGCTGCAGCCACTCCTGAATAGCAGACCGAAGAGCATGGTTCGGAATAAGCTCACAGTTGGGAAGCGCTAGATTCGTCATGGGCGAGGTGTCGTGCCCGCTTTCTATCCATCCCTTCAATGCCTCAGCTTCGTATGTGAAGCCATCCGCAGCAATGTGAGGATCCCTCATGATCTCCTGGAATTACGATTCAAAAGTAAGTTCCATTCAATCTTTTATTGCATTCACCAAAATACGAATGAAACTTCTTTTCTTCCAGAGAATAGAGAGTAAACTGAAATTTTGCAGCAGTAACACAAGGCACAAGTTTGGAACTTTGCATAAAAGTGAAAATCTCTAATATCAGTTTTCTTCCCTTGTTAGGGAGGTGGGCCGGCGTCATCAGCCTAAGCCACTCAAATAAAAATAAAATGAGAAGGAACAAAGAGCAGGGTTCAAATCAAGGAAGCCCCCGTACATCAAGCAATGAATTGCAAATTTTGAGAAATCAAAGAAACCTTTGAATAAATTAATTTTTTTTGCAGGAGAATAAGTTCCATTATGTATGGCGGAATGATCTAGGGTTTTGCTATATTTAAATTTAACTAAACAGCCACAAATTTTAGCCGATTTTCAATAAACTCCCATGTATACATATTTTTTGTTAAGCAGCCCCGAAACCTAGCATAAATTGTAAAAATGACCAGTTTAACCTCCGTGTTCTGATGATAACTGAGTTAAACTGTTTTTTTTTTTTTTTTTTAAGATAAAGACAACGGAATGTCATCTTTTTCATTTCAACATAATTAAAAAGTTACAAGGAGGTGAATAATTACAAGACGGTGAGTTTTATGTACAATGTATTATCAGGAGAGGAGGGAGACATGTATATTTATAAATAGGGTGAGGTAGAAAGAGTAGCTGGGTGTCATGTCAGAGCCAAGAGTTGGCGAGAAATATTTCACAGTGAATGAAAGTAGGAACATATTGATATTTGTCAATGAGATAAACTGTTATGATAATAGGTTTAAATGCTAAGCCCAATGATAAATGCATATTGAAACTATTGATAGTTCGGAGGTAATGGATTCCATCCATTTCTTTTTTTTCTTCTTCTTCTTCTTCCAAACCTAAGAGTCATTCTAGTGCAAAACCTCTTCTCCTTGCACTTAACTTGGATATGGGTAAGGTTTACAATGAGTTCATGGGAAATAAAGAGGGTTTTAGGGTTGGATCTAGGGATAGGATTGTGGAAGTCGAGATAAGATGGATAAAGGGAGAGTTAAAATTATGGAAAGTCGATAGAAATTGAATATAGGAATGGATTTAAAATTAAGATTGGAATTGTAAAGAATCAAGGGGTATTAGGTTTAGGGTTAAGATTAAGAAGAATCAAGAGATATTCTAGGGTTAGGCTGGGTTTAGGCTTAGTGTAACTATGTAACACCCCAGCTTAAGTGAATTGTCCCACCCCATAAATGAGGTAACAAGATTAGTAGCTTATAATAATTCCAAGAAAAGAAAAAAGTGATAGTAGCTAGCCACTTTTCATGGAGAAATCTTGGTTAAAACTCAAAGCATGCCCAGATGAGATTATTACTAGGACAAGCGACCACCGGAGAAGCTCCTATCCAAGGGCATAACAACTAGACTTATTGAGAATCAATGGCCGAGTGTAGAGAGTTAAAGATTAGAGATGGGAGAAGATACGGGTGAAGAAAAATAAATGGATATGAACCCGTTTGGATTTGTATCCATTAGGATATTGAAAGTCAGAACTTTATTATTCCATTAATACACAGTCTTGGATGTCATTGAGGTGTACTGAAAATATTGTAATTGTTAAATCAGTGTTTTAAATCACGGATGGCATATACTGATAATACCGAACGAATAATATCGGCTTTGGAACTAAAATTATACGATAAGACCATTTTTTATCGGTTCTCATTTTGAAACGATACGGTAAGTCCATCTATATTAGGCTCTTCTCTTATATGCCATAATCTACCAGTATTATGTGAATAAGCTATACCAAGTACCTGAACCAGAGCAGAGTTATTTAGGGTGGTAAAATTGCTCGGACAGCTCGCCAAGAGTGCAAAGGTTGGAGCGCCCCTGTCGCAGATGCAAGACCCCTAGCCCTAAAAGTATATAATGTTTCTTTTCTATAATTCATATATAAATTTATGACATTACAATACTAATATAAATATTTCTATTCTATAATTTATGTTTCTATTCTACAATTTCTATGCAAATTTAAGATATTAAAATGCAATTATTATCTTCAAACAAATCATTTCGTTATTAACTTTAGAGTTTAAAACAAAATGAAAAATATTTTATTCAGTCTAAGAAAATGTATTTTCAGATAATAATCAAGTCATTCATCTTTCATAATCACTATCTTCATAATTAAAAATTAAAAATTTAGGAGGAGCGAAGTTATAAATTGAAAATTTTGGAGGGATAAGGTGCCCTCTCCGGCGTGAGCATGTATGTATGTAACTCGAGAAAATTGAGCAGAGCATATATTAATTTTACCTATATATTAACAAGATTTTGGAAAATCATTTGGATAGGAACACGGGAATAATTGGAGAATATCTCAAAACTTCATGCCAAAGCCAAAAAATGAACAATACCAAACCTAAGAATTCCAATAAGAGTTGTATATCCTAGTAGGTTTCCAGTACCAAAATTTCAAACCAATGACGATTTTCTTAAATTAAATGATTTAGTTGCATGGTTAAAAGAAAACTAACCTGGAATATTGGGCAGATGAAATAGTTTGGTACTGGGACATTCTCATCCATGACTGAACCAAATGAAAGTAATGACATAGATGACGAACTCGTCTTCAGCATCGGTTCAAGCACCCTCCAAGCCTCCCCCACAAGATTGGGACGGTTCTTCCTGCTAATCTCACAGCACCTCAGACCCAAGTGAGCCAGCTGCTTTGCCTGCACAAAAGGCCAATCCCCTGCAGTAGGATCTATCATCCCATGCAGCAACCCGTTATCTAATGCTTCCTTCACTTCCTGGACAATTCCAAATGCTGGCTTTCCTGTCAGCAGTTGCAGTATAATTACACCAAACGAGTAGACATCGGAGCATGGCGTTAGCTCCCCAGTGGCGAGGAACTCAGGGTCCCTGTACATGAATGTGTCCTTGGGATGGGTGTCGCCGAGCTGGACCAGGAAGCGAGAGATTCCAATGTCACCGAGCTTGCTCACAAGGTTGGCATCAAGAAGTATGTTTTCAGGCTTAAGATCTCCATGAACAACGGGATGAGGCTTGCTTGAGTGGAGGAAGATTAGAGACAAGCAGATCTCAGCAGCAATGCGCGTACGGACTTGCCATGGGAGAGGCGGTGTATTGTTCTTGCAGTCGAGACGGTCTTGCAAGTTCCCGTTGGGAAGAAATTCATAGATAAGAGCCCGGGCTTCTGAGCATACTCCAATAAGAGTAACAAGATTTGGGTGTCGCACCCTACTGAGAACATCAACCTAAAGTAGTTTACAATGGAATTTTAAATGAGAGCATGTACTTTGTATAACAGGGAAAAAAATTCAAATTTTTCAATAAAACAAGTCGAACAGAATCTATATGCCGCGTAAAATTAGTAGTACTATTGCAAGTTTCATGCCAATTTGTCAGAAATTATCCAGGTTGCGTGTGAGTCAGATGCTGCTTACCTCTTGATGGAATTTTACTTGACCTTGCATGCTCGGACGGTTCAACACTTTTATGGCCACTGGGGTATTGCGAAGTAAACCTCTGTAAACATTTCCGTGTCCACCTTCTCCAATCTCAAGTGAATCACTAAAATTGCAGGTCGCCAGCTCAATCTCCGAGAAGGCAAACTCAGAGAAGGTGGTTGATCCATTACTACTTATGGTGACAAGTTCTTTATTTTGATGCAACTCCTCAACTTCTTTGAGAGCTGCATCTCGTTGCAGTTGTAATTCATCATACTGAACTTGGAGTGAGTCAAGGAGACATCGAGCAGATAGAAGTTTCTCTTCGAGGTCCCTGACCATGCCATCCGCATGAACGAAACGGAGTTCCAGTTCTAGCTTTTCCTTGTTTGCCATTTGGAGTTGTTCCAAGACTTCGTCTCGCTGAACTTTGAGCTTTTCAACTTCCATCCTTTCTCTTGCAAGTGCTTCCTCAATGTTTTTCCTTCTGTTGACCTCCTTGGCATACAAGTTCTCGGATGTTTTGGCCTGCAACGAAAAGTTATCACCAGTGGCCTTGAATCCTTGCAATATACGATTGGTAACATTATAACTTACATGGCAGCATTACATTTACAACTATCTAAATTAGCTAGACCAAGCCTAGACTACATGGCTCCAATTGACACAGAATGACGCAAGATCGCTGAAGAATGTATATTATAGAACTAATGCCATGAAAATTTGAAAATAATTGTGAAAGTTTTACCTTTCTGAGAGCATCAATTGCATCCCTTTCTGCTTTCTGACGCTTAAGAGACTCCTTATAAGCTTCGTGCTTTGAGTTCTCTGCTTCTACTTGGGCTTCTCGAAGTCTATCATAAAGCTCAGCATCCAATTCATCTTCCTGTAGAATTTCACGAAATCAACGAATATCTAGTAACAATTTTTGTTCAGCTATAACAAGTACCAGCGAGCATCAGCCAAAATTACAAGTAGCAATTATTACCATAATATTCAGGTTTAGTTGAAGTTTACCATTCACTCAGATTTCTAGGTGACAATTATAAGGTACTCGACACAAAGTAATAAGCGAGAAAATGGTACCCACCAGCTCAATCTGTGGAGATGAAAAATGAAGATTCTCATCAGACTCCTGAACTAGAGGTCGGAAAACTGACCTCTCTTCACTTCCTTCGCTACTGGGAACTGATAATGAACTCATGTTGCTGCCCGCTTCATCCGTCGCTGAGAAAAATGAATGATCAGATCTCTGGAAACTCCTTGAATTTCCATCCAGTGTATCTGTACTAAGAGATGAATCTGAGGTGAATCTGCTCCAAGAAACTGCTGTTCCACGAGGTGAAGTAAGGGGTATAGCTGCCGTGGTTCCTCCTCCATGAGAATCAAAGTTGTCAGACCTTGATCCATGCCAGGGGAAATCACGTATCGGGTCAGAACCAAGCCTCAATGATTCAGGCAGGCTTTGAGGTGAGGACCTTGGTCTCAATTGTTCAGATCGGATTGATAAGGAGCTTCGGGTGAATGCTGGTGATGGTGTCCCCACACATGTGTCTAGCAAAGCTTCTCTGTAGAAATAACGGGAATCAAATTAACAAATACTCAAGAAACTGTAGACAATAAGGTGTGCAATTAGACAATATTCACATCTCTGTGGAGATTTTGCAAGAAATAATAGGAACTAGATGATCATATTATTAACTATTTTAGCATTATCGTTAGGAAAGAAGCTGAGCAAGTTTCACAAGAAGATAAATCTAAACAGTGTGACGTAATTATTTATGTTGATTTGGGCTTATACTCAAACTTCATTTACTTGGTTAATATAATCAGCTACAATCTCCCAATCTTGAAGTTGGGAGGGGAACCATGGCATATAAACTCCCGTTACTAACAAACACAAAGGGAGAGAACATTTTTATGAACATGAACTTTGCACCACTAAAAGGTAAAAGCCTTGCGACGAAAGAAATGTAACCAATAGATTACACGTTAGCATATAACTTTGGGATGAATGGAATGTAACTAACAGATTACACATTAACTAGAGCCATATAATGAGGCATACTATCAATATCTGATCCAAGAATTGACTAGATTTCATATGATACATTTAGTGTCACCTGGACACTTCATAGTTTAGGTCAATTGACATGTCAGACGCTTGGAGGGTTGAACACATTAAGGACATCTCTACAACATACTATGTCAACATACAAGTTAGTGTGCGCTTCACTTTGATATCATCACTTGAAGAGATATACATCTTGAATAACAACAACATCAACTACAGATCTAAACCAATTTCATCAAGCTATGGGCTGATTGATAATATTGACATTAAGTAAATATACGCTAATATTGATATTTAAGTACATATACGCATTTGAATTCACATGTCAAGTTGTCAGAAGGATCCATATGTCAGACACTTGAAAACCATGTCCGGTGGACATGTAACTATGATTGACCTACCTAAAATGCCTTAACCACCCCCTAACTTTTTGGTCAAGACGAAACTCCTCATAAGAAAAATCAGAAAAAAGAGAAGGCAAAATAGTAAACCGATGTTTAAAGACTAGAGATGTAAAAATGCAGAGGCAGAAAATGTAAGAGAAGAAAAAATGAAAATAATGAATTCCCTCAGAAGATGCTAGGAGTACCTTGTCGTGATGAGGTTTCCTTTGCAAATGAACCATATTCTGCATGACGGATGAGCTTTCTTATGCACAGTGATTGCAGTCTTTGACTTGGGTGCTTTCATTTTCCTATGAATTAAAACCTTCATAAAGATTGGGAACAAACACCAAAGACAGTAAAATTCGACACCAGGACCTTCAGTGCTTCATTCCTCGTCTATTCTGTTTGAAGTTGTTAGCAATAGCATCTCAATGCTATCTAAATCTTAAATAGTATGAAAATAAGATGAGTAGTGATCAAGTCATGTAATTATGAACCTGTTGTTATTTGAGAACGTCAATCATTGACATTTCAATTTACCAAGTGTAAAAACAAGCAGGAAACAGGAAATCATGTGAGATACGCAGTCATAACCAGACAAGTGACTTTGAAACATGAAAGGAGTACATGATGCATAGTTCTGTCTGATCATTATTAATTAGTGATAGACATTATTAGAAAGAATTCAAAAAGTTTCACCCATAGTTGTTTTGATAATTGAAAATGCAGCTCTAAAGTAGATGGGCAATAAGAAGTAAACTTGCAAAAATGAATGAAAGAACTTTCAAAATTTCAATTGCAGAAAGTTATCCAGTGCTCCTACCTCGAAAAATGCTTGTCTGCTGCTGCCCCCATGATGAGCTTGGCAATCCCATGCAGAGCTACAAGCTCTATAAGCCCTTCTGCAGGATCATCTGCCTCAATCACTAGCTTCTCAGCTCGTACCTGAATCCCAAAAAGAATAAAAAGGAATTTAATAATTCACTAGTTAAATCTTAAAAAACAATCTTTTTCTTTCCTCTCTATTTTAATATTGAATCAGATATTCTTGTTCATTTCTCCATCACTGAAGTAAATAAGGATCAGGGTCCAGAAAGCAATAGTTTATGTTTCAAGAATTTTTTTTAAGGAAAGTTTGTGTTTCAAGAATATTACAAACTTAACAAGAAAAGTAAATTGCACCTTTAGTTCTGAACAAACGGTCATGTAATCATCTAAGCACTTATGCATCTTCTCCCTCTCATGCTGTCGGTATTCTTCGACCACCTGCCGCTTTATCTTGTGCGCAGGAAACTTGCCCCCCACTGGAATAAGATTTAAAATGACCATACTCGAAGGTTGAAGCTAAATCTATTTTAAAAATAACTATAAAGAATATACATAAGTATTAGAGTACATACATCCATTTTAGCATGTACTTTTGCAAAAACAAATTGTTCGACATATAGGTCCTAAATAGAACATAGAAAAAAGAGGCAAACAAACAATTTATAGTATCTGTCTGAAGATACAGGAACAAAATTTTCTAGTGAACACCAAATTGCGTCTCTGCTTACAGGCTTTGGCTCCTTCATTCATTGTTTACTTTTCCCTATTAACACACCAAGATCTTAGAGTATTTACCTTATTTTTACCGCTTTTGTATAATTTGACATCTAATTAGGCAAGATAGCAAATATTTTGTGATATACCTCTAAATTCACATTGAGAGAGGGTGAGGTCAACTGCAACAGATTATGTACAGGCTGGCATTGGCACCACGAGCCTGGCGCCCTAAGGGCCTAAAGTTTAGGGTATTTGGCGCTGGAATTGCTCTGGGCTATTTGACTAGACCAATGATTGATGTCCCCAAGGTTTAAGGAAAAATATCAGAACTGTAAATCTCACAGTTTTAGTCTGGTGATCACAGGGAGGAACATTTAAGCCCGTGATTGATTAGTTCCTAGTTAAAATCAATTATTCATCAAGAGAATGGACTAAGGAGGATGTACTCTAAGAACCAAAGTAGACCGTTAAAAGTAGAGTTCAAATGTGATCATGAAATATCCATGAAGTTGAAGAAATATTTGCATAGACATCCATATGAGGGATGTTCTATGGCTCAGATTGTTGGAAAATTAAGCTATGCATATCCTTTTCGGCATCCCATTCTCCAAACTAGATTTGCTTTCTCTTATAATACCAAAGTTCTGGAGATGATGGTATGGTATGTATGGATGCTCGCTTTTTGACTAGACCAATGATTCTGCAACTCATGCTTCGCTAATGCATTTTCCCTCCTATATATTCCGAATTGGTTGGACTGTTTGGCAAGAAAGCAAGAGCTTCAATCCTAGTGTCCACCATTAGTGGTCACATATTTAACCTCTAAATTTTGCAGGCACATTGGACTCAACCATCAGAACTAATATTGCAGATCTTTTGCATCTAAACTTTCATTTATGAGAAACCAGCAAGAGAAAATGATATAGAACTTGGAGACCTCAGGAAGATTCACAGTTATATCTTTGTACTATGTCTTGAGTGAGAAGTTTGGTTGTAACCGAGTCAATAAGCCACTGCTGTTTGCACCCACTCCTCTTAAGACAAAATCCACATTTTTTTTTTTTTAAAATCAAAACGGTGAGCAGAAAAATCCACATGTTGATTTCCTATCTGGCCGAATACTCTCAACCAATAACCTGCAGAAGCATGTTACAGTGACAAGGCCTTGTTCTTTGTCCCAAAGCATATGAGCTGGTGCTAACATCTTCCTTGGATGTGCTTTCTCTAAACACAGTTGGCATCAGCTCATGGCGGTCAACAATGTCTCTGCCTTGCCTAACTCTCTCAAAGATTTCTCGTGGAGTAGGAAAACTCAAGAGTACTGCACTGGTCAGCTAGAAATGCTTGGACCGATGCACTGGTCACATGGGTCATATGGGTGAATGAATTGCCTAGTAACTAAACAAAGGCTACACCCCATTATCAGAGCTCAAAGAGGAAGAAAGATATATCTGCCCAAACCCAAAGACTTGGAATAAATGGATCATTGCATTCGCTTCTAAATCTATCACTAAAATTATTGAGAAGATAAATTTTCATTAGATCAACCAAGTTGAACAGAGAATCAGTCTGGAAATTTCACAGTTCAGTCATTATATACAATGTTTCACAAACATGTTTGGAACAAGCAACAATCCTACAGAGACAACTGGTTTGCACCTAAACTCAGAAATTTAACGTGGAAACTTTGCAAAGTGATTTTTTCCTATCAGAACTATGCTAGTCACCAGAGGAATGACACATCTCACTTCGCAATGCTGATGTTGTAGCGACGAAGTACAAGGGTCCATCTAACACCTGTTTGGTGGATGCCACCATTCGTTTCAACTCAAGGATGCTATCTAAAATCAGTTTGGCTCGCCATTCTTTTCTTATGATTATCAAGCTACTTGCAATCTGCTACTAAAGCAACAACATCAAATAATTGGCTCATACTGAAGAAAACAACAATCTCCGCTTCAATCGAAAGCCCATATTGATCCCCAGCATCTCCAATCGTGTTATTACTCTAAATCCTAGAGCAGGGATGAGAATGGCAGCCAATTTTTGGTCAGTTCTATTCAAAAATTTAAATTAAAAATAGAATATTTTATTTTCCTAATTTAAAATTTTGAATAAGACGAGTAAGAATTGGCCCTTCGAACTGCCAATTCTTATCCCTACTTTAGAGCAAGTTTGGCTACATGGTTAAAACAATACCTATCAGATTCAGGTGGAGTGCATCAATGGCTTCAGAGGCAACATAGATTCAAGGTTTAGTCATGGGTGTCCACCAAATTATATTAAATGGGTTTGTTTTAATATTGATTCTCAACATGGTGGGTTACAATTTTTCTTCCAACAAAAACAAGATTAAGAAATAAATTAGAGATACTAGGGATCAAGAACTGCAAACTCATAGGAATCATCTGCGCAGGGATGTGAACATGAGTAATGACAATCTTTTTCCTCTCCCTATCTGTGTTCTGGAGGAGCCACAACAGTGTAGACTTCCCTTCCTTCATCTCTTTCTTCACTGCTACATAAACTTTTTCAAATTCTTCCTCTTCTTCTTTGATTTGTTCTTCACTGATAGCTGACTCTTCCTCAATCTCTCTTGTGCTGCTGCTCCTTCCTTCGCTGCTGATTGAATGCCCACTTCTGCTCCTCTCCATCTGGGTATTGTTGGGTGAAGGCTGAGGGTTAGAGGAGACAGGATAGGTTCATGATTGATTGATTGCAAGGTTTTTGTTGATGATTTTGGTTTTGGTTTTTTATTTTTTTTATTTTGTCTGCTTGCTTACCATTTCTACGGTTTCTTTGGTGTGTAGAGAGAGAGAGAGAGAGAGAGAGAGAGAGAGAGCTGGCATCCACCAAAGCGCACCCCTCATGTAAGGAGAGAGAGAGCTGGCATCCACCAAAGGGCACCCCTCATGTAAGGCCATCCGTAACAAAATTTTAAGGAACGAATTTTTTTTCTAAGTACACCCAGTTTATTGCCCTTAAAGGCACCCTTCTTGCACGGCTATACCGATTACCGAATTACCCATTTTATTTCCATTAAAGGCACCCTTCTTGCAAGGCCATCCACAACAAAATTTTAAGAAAATAATTTTCTAAGTGCACTCATTTTATTTCCATTACTTCCCCATTCCTACGACTTAATTTCCTCTAATTGCACCCTAAATTCCCATCCCCTCTCTCCCTAGAACCCACACCTTGCAAATAAAGAAATAGCAAAAAAAAAAAAATGAAAAATTTTAATAAGCACTACTAACTTAAATATCAGAATTCTATTTTCTAATTTTTTAACCAATCAATGCCTAAATAATTCCTCAACGAAACAAAATAAAAAAAAATAGATATATTAGAAAGTTTGCATACAAAAATACAAGTGAAAATAAAAAATAGGTATATTATTTTGTTGGTGAAGGCTGAGGGTTAGAGGAGAAAGGATAGGTTCATGTTTGATTGATTGCAAGGTTTTTGTTGATGATTTTGGTGTTGGCTTTTTTTTTTTTCCTTGCTTGCTTTCTATTTCTACTGTTTCTTTGGTGTGGGGGGGGGGGGGGGAGAGAGAGAGAGAGAGAGAGAGAGAGAGAGAGAGAGCTGGCATCCACCAAAGGGCACCCCTCCCGTAAGGCCATCCGTACCAAATTTTTTAGAAATGAAATTTTTTTCTAAGTATTCTTGCCCTTTAAGGCACCCTTCTTGTAGGGCTATACCAAATTACCCATTTTATTTCCCTTAAAGGCACCCTTCCCGTAAGGCCATCCATAACAAAATTTTAAGAAAATAATTTTTCTAAGTGCACCCATTTTATTTCCATTACTTCCTCATTCCTACACTTAATTTCTTCTAATTGCACCCTAAATTCCTATCCCCCCTCTCCCTAGAACCCACACCTCGCAAATAAAGAAAAAGCAAAAAAAAAAAAAAAAAAAAAAAAAGAAAAATAACAGAAAATTTTGATAGGCACTATTAATTTAATTATCAGAATTCTATTTTTCTAAATTTGTGAACCAATCAATCCCTAAATAATTCCTCAACAAAACAAAATAAAAAAAAAGGTAGATATATCAGAAAGTTTGCATACAAAAAATTCAAGTGAAACTCCCTACTCTTATCCCACATCAAAACAATGATGAACTAGTTAAAAAAGTCGCTTTAAGATTTGAATTGCCAAACCAATCTCCTACAAGCGGGAGTTTCCAAAACAACACACCAATTTTCCTAGTGAGTCCACTAGATAGTGAAAATTTAGTCAGGCTAAAAGTTGAGAAGTGAGCTCACTAGGAAAAAATGGTGTGCTACTTGCGAAACTATCCTACCAGCTTGTGCGTGTCCTTATTCACTGTAAAAGTATTAATAAACTAGGATTCAGGCTCGACACGCTATTTTCTCACAGCCACGCGCTTTAATGGACCTTGGGTTGAAGCTCAAAAACTTGTTCTAGGGGTCTACACCTTTTGCATACTAAACAAGTTCGGATTAAACTTATTTTCGTTCTCACTATAATCCATTGCCAAGACAAATTTAAGTTGCAGAGTTAAAAAGTTTTCATTCATCAGCTATTAACCAACTTAATTTATTATTTATAGTATTTTTTGCTTTACTATTTATGGCATTTACCGTAATCATAAGGTTGATTTTAACCATTTTACGTGATAAGGACAAGAAATTTAAAAAAAAAAAGTCCTAATTCTCTCTTTTAAAAGACTTACAAAGTGTTATCTGCTTCTGTTGAAATTTAAACTTCTAATCTCTTGATATGAAAGCTATTATCAAAGTCGTTGCAAGTTTAAATAGTACTAAGGGTTGCTCTACGCTGATACAGTTATAATCAAATATAAAAATAATAAGTTTGTCCAAAATCAAATATAAAAATATTACTCTAAGTTTGTCTACAGTCAAATAAGAATTTGAAATACAAATTTCTCGAGCATTTCATATCGATTTCCATACATTTTCAGCTCCTTATCATGTAAAACGATCACAATCATATTTCAGAAATATAATCATAAGAGATGTAATAAAGTCCATTAGGAATTAATTTTTTATTCAGGGAGACTGTAGGGTAACCCTCTAACATATCCTCTATTTTAACATATCCCCTATAATCAAATTCGAAAATCTCATCTTATTATTATATTCTATTTTACTCTTTCAATGATACGAGTCATGTATCAGAAGTACGGACACATTCTCTTTGTTATAAAGGTTGTTTTAAAATTTTAGAAGAAATTGTCATAGTTTTATTGACATAATAATGATATAATTGGAATAGAAAATAATTATAAAATTAGTTTAATGAAGTAAATTAAATAAAAATAATAATTATTAATGAAAATTAAATGATTATTGAATGATGTAGACTTTTATCTATCTGTTACTTATATTTTTAACAAATCAAGTCAATTGAAACCTTAAGATTTTATATCAACTTGTATTCTTAATCATACACTGCATGCCAGAAATCTAATTTCAATAATGATAGTATATGGAGATTTCCAATACATAACAATTCAAAGACTGCATAAGTAGTCTAACTAGGACTAAATTTTCGTGGAAACATGAACTCAAAAACAAAAGGAAACACGTTTGCTTGCATCTAGTTGGAGTCTTAATTTCATGTAGCTTTCTAGTATTCTAGTTAGATAAACACTTTATTGTTTAAAGTTCAGCTCAGAATTTTTTTTTTTTTTTTTTAAAGGGGTTAAACTTAGCTACTCTTATCCAAGAAAAGACAATGTGAGATTCATAAACGTTAAGTTTTATATTTTAATGTCATGTATGCTAGCAGAGAGAACACAATGTTACTATAATCAACAATAATACACAACACTATTGGAATTACAAAATGAGAAGTAAATACAAATATAGATAGCTAAAATAGTTACCAGTTTAGTTGGGCTTAAATATATTTACTCATTTAAACAAAAAAGAGCCACTCACTCAACAAAAGATTACAAATTTGAACCAAAGATTTAAAATTTAAAGTCAAGTATATATAACGATACTGTTGGGGAAAGCATGATGTGTCTAAATACAAAGTTTAGGTAAACACTTCAACTCTGTATTTATACCAATTGTTGGGGAGAACGATAGGTCTAAATACAGAACTGAGAACCAGTTAAACAGTTAGATCAAAGGTTAAACTCTGTATTTAAACCCATGAATTTTTTTCGTCCTATCCAATATGGAACTATAATCATATATGAACAACTAACACGAACTACAAATAGTTAGCTTACTTTAGGATGTATTGATCATCAATCGAAGGCTAAATCTCGTCCTCCACTGTGCATCTTTTGGTGCCTGGGTGGAGGTAACCCACAGCCAGACCGTCAACAAAAATTTGAGCACGTAATAGTAATCTCTCTCTCTATATATATATAATGCTGATTAAATCAAGGAAGTTTTCTACAGTAAAAGATTAAAACAAGTGTGCTAGTTTTCAAGTATGAGTACAAATTTATTTTGAAATTGGTGATTTCATTATTTTAATTGGAACTAAATAGTGAACGGTTATCAAGTCATGGCATAAACCGATAATATCAAGTTATAGCACGGGCGAAATATCAATTCACAGCTGCAGCTAGAGTAACAATAACACGTGAGTGTGTCGGTTGCACAACTTATAATATAGCTGCTCTTTGCAAATTCATTATTTATTTGCCCCATAATTTCGGATTCTCAAGTTGACAAGTTATACAAGTTATACAAGTTATAAGCAAGATCGAATTAAGTTTAAAAGTTCATATTAGGTTCCAATTGATTTATGAATTAACTAGTAAATTATTATCAAGCATTAGAATTAAATAAATTTAAAAAAAAAAAAAATCAATAGATCACATGGCTTTGAAAAACTGTCGTTACAATGTTTGAAGAGAAAGGAGAAGAGAAGATGCAGTCGAATTAGCAAAAATGAAAATATGGAAAAAGACTTTATTTATGTGAACTCATGCAAGAGAGCTGAGACAGTGATGACATGCATAGAATTTGTCATGAGATACAACTCTAACGAAGTAAAAATACAAATATGGAAACTTAAAAACAGAATCACTGCAAATAAGATTACAAACTTTTAAGAGCTCGCTAATGTGATCGAGTCATATTATTGTTAAGAAACGGAACTCATACAGACACTACAGATAACAAATATAAATGGCAGTGGCTTAATGGAATAACTTGAGGATGACGCACTTATTTGATCTTGAGCCCAGCCACCTTACTGCAACACAAAATAAAAGCCAAATGAACTTCTCAATGCAGTACTATCTAAAAATAACTTTGGTTCTATCTAAATATACAAAAAATGAATGATGACAACGTTCCAGCTCTTGCAAGATTTAAGTTCAATATGTATGTTTTCTAGATCAGATAAAAGTCAACTACCATCATTTTGATATCATTGTTATAGTGCAAAATGATGGGTTAATTATAATTTTTATTTATTTTTCTCATGCCACTAAGCTTACTTCCTTTATTTGAGCACTCCTGGAAGCTATTTAATTGATGTTTTAAAAGAGCACAAAATAGGAAAGTTAGTCTAGAAATCTATAAAAAAAAATGTTAAGGACATTGTTCCCCTATAAATTTTACATTTAGATATTAGTTCCTAACAAATCATTATTTAGACATTAATTCCCAATATCACTGTTATCATTTAATAATTATGATCATTTCTTTATCTTATCTTTATTACTATCCACTGTAATGAAAAGGACCGCTCCGTCTGGAATAGGAAGACTATTATTTGTAGGTATGGTATTTATGAAGGAAAAAGAGATAAGGGGAAAAAGAAAGAGGAAGACTATTCCAAGTCAATTACACCAAGTCTATTCCAAGTGAACAAATATCAACATTCACATACAAGTTCAAGTGAACAAAGATCAACGTCTATTCCAAGTGAACAAATTGCGTGTCAAGCAAGTTCAAGTGAACAAATATCAACGTCTATTCCAAGTGAACAAACTGCAAGTCAAGTAAGTTCAAGTAAGTTCAAGTGAACAAATATCTACGTCTATTCCAAGTGAACAAACTGTGGGTCATGCAAATTCAAGTGAACAAATATCTACGTCTATTCCAAGTGAACAAATTGCGGGTCAAGCAAGTTCAAGTGAACAAATTAACGTTCACATACAAAAAAGTAATAAAGATCAGACTAAAAAAACAGATGACATATTCCAAGTTTCTTCAAAGTCAACTTCACAGACAAAAAGCAGGATTCTATAGTTGCAGAGTCATTGTCAAGTTAAAACAATAATCACAATCATTTATACACATTTTCGCATAGTGATGCATTGTCATGCATTGTTGCTCTGCTCACAATGATTCTCTTGAATGAGAAAATAACTTTTATGGTGAGAACTTTCTGTGTTTGATATCTCCCGGAATGCTCGGTTATAAAGAGACCTCACTTACAAAAAATAAGTAGAGTAAATATGTGCATACTACTGTTGGATGTACGATAATACTATGCGAGATAAAGTGAGAAATGAGAATATTTATGCTAAGCTAACTGTAATCCTCATATAAGAGAAGATGCGAGAAAATCACCTATGATGGTTTGGACATGTGCGAGTAGATTTACAAGTGCACTAACTCGACAAGAGGAGCTTATCATTAAGAAATAACTTAAAAGAGTAAAGAGAAGACCGTAAAAATATGAATAGCGATGATATGAAAAGATATGAATGATAAAGGCTTAAATGAAGACATACTGCTCAATGGAACGAGGGGAGAAGGATCATACATGTGATCAACCTAGTGTAATTATCTTTTGGTTCATGTAGCCTATCTCCAAGTACTTGGTATAAAATATTTAACAATTGTTGTTGGTAAGAATTTTTTTTTGCTTGGAACAGACATATGCATTCACAAAGAAAAGGAATCCAATTATGGGGGCTCATAAAACTTGTTAAGCTGATAGGTCCTGTAAATACAAAACAAAATTTAGACACGCATCATATCCTAATATTACTCGATCCATGAGTTAAAATCAAATCAAAGGAAATTTTTTTGCATAAATCATCAATACACAAACTTAAACGTAGAAACTTGATCCCAGCCTCGATATTTTTCTTCCTTGCATAATCATAACAAACTCAGGCTACAGGGCCTGAGCAACTCCATAAAGCAGCTCCTTCGGAAATTTATGACAAATCTATGTTTGCTAACACTGAAGGAAAACTCCAAAACCAGTGTTATATTAATAAAAGGATAATTATTCCAGGAAATATCCAGTTCACTTAACATGTAGAGATTTCGCAGAGTTCCAGGTATTTTTATTTCTCTGGAATAATTTTCGATATAGCGAACCCAAAACGATGGAGGGAAATTCTATTTGCGCACGATACGTTACTCTTGACGCACAGATTTAAAAATTGCAAATAGTTATAAGTTTGGCCTTTTTTCCTTAACTAAGTTATCCTTTTAAATTCCAAAATCTCTAAAAATTTTTAAAAATTTAAAAAACTGTCATCGTCTTCCTTCTCTGTTCTCTCTTTAAAACCCAAAAAAATTAATTTTTGTGCTATTTTAATCTTTAAAAAATATATCTCTCACAAACTCATCAATTTCCTAACTCTCTAAAATTTTTACATTCGTGTATCTCAAAAAATTAGAAAGAATTTTAAATTCTTCAAATTCACTGTGAAAAGGATTTGAAGTTTGAGTTTTTTGAAACAAATGGAAAAATCCAATATGCAATTAGTGTCGAAAGATAAATCTCAAGTACGAATTAAAATTATTCTTAGTTTTTGATACATTCTTATTTGTAATTGATTCTTACTAAAAAAATATTTGTTGGCGCGATGGGCGTCCACTGGTCAAAGTAAAAGGTTGGGGCTGGAGGTGGAGGGTGGTACTAGAGACAGTGAGTGGCAACGGAGCTGGGGTGGCAATAGAGGCGAGCGGACAGAGGAGCTGGGTTCAAAAGAAGTTTGAAAATTTTAGAGCTCAGTTGCGATAAACGAAAGTATGAGAGAGAGAGAGAAAGGTTTAAATTTGGGCACAGAGAGTAAATTGTAATGTTTCAAAATGGGGGTTCGTGTAAAGAGTAACATGAGCATCAAAAGTAATGTCGCGCGCCCAAAGATGGAGATCAACTAGATAGGGTCGAGGAAAGGGAAAAGAAATGGAAAATAAGCTTTTGACTATCCCTCTAAACAAAGTTGGCTAGAGGGACTCTCTCTCTCTATATATATATGTGCGTGTGTGTGTGTGCACGCGCGCGCTGGCGCGTGCATGCATTGGAATATAAACTTTCTATTAAATCTAAAAAATTAGATATAATGCATCTTTAATCATCTATTTGCCTTGAGATATTTTGGCCAAAATTTCAGAAGGTAAATAGTAAAAATGAATTAAGAAATATTGGACCACTTGTGAATTTGTTTTTGTTTCTGTTTTTTTTTTTTTGGAGGGAGGGGGGGGGGGGGGGGGGGGGTGAAGGGAGATGTTAAATTAATTTTGTAGTCCAACAATATATGTGTAGAGTTATTATGATATATACCCTTCAAATTTTTAATATTTAGAACAGTACCTCCCAAAACATTATATTAGCTAATTGACCCCTCAAATCTTGGGAAAGTCATTCAAAATACGCCTTTACTGTTATTGAGCCATTAATACAAGAAAATATTCCGTTGATGACCATTTAAACGGGAAATTCTATTTACACACGGAAATTTACTCTTCACGTACGGTTTTGAAACTTATAAATAATTACAAGTTTGTCATTATCTTTTTGACTAAGTTATCTTTATAAATTCTAAATTAAAACTTCTTAAAATTTGGAATTACAACTCATCATCTTCATTTTCTGTTTTCTCTTTAAAACCCTAAATTTTTTTTTTGTGGTATTTCAAAAATCACATCTAACACAAACTCATCGACTTGATTTCTTGACCTCCTAAAATTTTTACATTAACGTTTCTAAAAAGATTAGGAAGAATTTTAAAATCTTCGATTTCACTATGACAATTGAAATTAAGATTTGGAGTTTGAGTTTTTTTATGCAAATAAAAAGTTTCCACATGCAAGAACAAATCTAATGTACAATTTGAATTTTTTTTAATTTTTATGCACATTTGTTTGAAATTTATCGTTACTTAGTTTTCTTTTGTAGGGAAGACATCGCTTGCTGGTCAGTTTTAATACCCGACCAGATCATTTTTTGGTTGGATATTAATACCCGATTAACGTATTTTTAGCTCTTAAATTAATCCCAACCAGATCATTTTTTGATTGATATTAATACCCGACCAATATATTTTTAGATTGATGGAGTCCGCAACGATAGAGGAGGAGGCCGAGCAAGGAAGACAGGGGGTTGGCCACGGATTTGGGAGAAGCAATGGAGTACGGTGGTTGATTTTGGAGTGGCGACGAGTCCGGTGGATGGGGTAGGTCGGGAAAGGAAGATCGGGAGTTTTCACATCTGGAGAAAAAAATTGCGCTGACGATCGAAGAAAATTAGATAAATGGCTTGAGGGTTAAAATTGGAAAATATTTTGGATACAGAGAATAACTGATATTTCAAAATAGTTATTTGGTGTAAAGAGCAGTCAAAACACCAAGAGAGTAAATAGCTGTGCGTAAATAGAATTTTCCCATTTAAACCCCAAAACAACCCACACTCTGAAAACGACAACTTCAACCCAAATACCCGGTCATTCTATCTTCAACTGCTTCTTCCTCCTATCATCACATCATCATCATAATCATCAACCCAGCGTCTCTCCCTCAATCTCCATACGACAAATTTGATGATTTTTATGCAGAATTTTAGGTTGAAGATTCATAGCTTTACTGTGAATAGGGTGTGTGAGAAATTTGTAGGGTTCAATAAGACGGGTTGTCAAAATTCAATTTTGATGGATTTTTTGCAGAGCTCTTTGAATTTTAATGTTTTCTTAGGGTGGAGTAAAGGGAGGGGAAGGAGAGGAGTCGGCGGCACAGGCGAGACTCGGACTAGGACTAAGGCTAGGTTGGAAGTGTAGTTGAAGAGAGAGTTAGAGAGAGGGACTGGAAAGGAGGATGAGGGGGAGGCTAAGGCTAGGGGATTTAATAGGGATCTCATGACGGAAGTACACTTTAACTAACTTTCCAAAAATCTAAAGGTTTAATTAGATAAAATTATTAAAGATTTGGACAGGTAATTCTATAAATTAAAGATTTCAAGGATATTATACCCCGAAAATATGTGTGTCTCTATATACAAGTGTGTATTATTGTAAATGACTCAACCGCTCTGATAAATTAAGTAAACTAGCGACAAAAATATAAACAGTAGTCCAATCAATTTTTTTTTCAAATTATTATTTTTTGGATCCTGATCTATATAGTGATTGCTTTTTTAGGATTATATTTCATTAATTTTGGAAATTATTTCTTATTCCATCAAGTGGATACAAGATATGATATTACCGAAATCGTAAATTTTGTATCTAATTAGTAGAAGGCCAAATCAAATATAAAAATTAAGTAATTAGGCACGACTGAACCCTTGGGGGGTTGAGATCATTAAAAGAAACAAGTTTAAAAAATATTGGAAATATAAAAATGAACTGCAGTTTAAGTAACTTATATGAACTGTCAGTTCATTTCTATTTTCTCATATCTATAATATTCCTATCTCGAATACTCCAATATCAGGTATGAGAAAAGAGATAATATGGTTCATAATGGTTCTTATGAACTCATAAAATAATCATAATTAATCTTTTTGAAGAAGAAATATGTGGCTAATAATAAACTATTTTAACTATTAGTAATATAACGAAGGCTTAGCACTACGAGAATATATTACAGACATTCCGCTACCCAAATTTTGAATAGGGGTTATTACAAGTAATATCAGAGTCAGACACTAGCTGAAAGTATGTGAAACTAAACATCAAATTGAACTCATAAAGTAATCGTAGCTAACTTTTTTGAGGCAGTAATATGTGGTTATTAAAAATAATTTTAACTATTGATATTGTATCAAGATTTAGCATATTCATATAAGGACATGTTACCGACATTCCGCTACCCAGATTCTGAATGGGGGCATTACAATGACTTCAAAGTTTTAAAGAAAAGTCTAACTTCTTGCTTCCGTATCCAATAATATAGTGCTTTCTTTATTGTGTTAGGGAATATTGGAGCCACAACATTTGTCTTTTGACAAAGTCCTTCCTACTGCATAACAATGAATGGGTGTCTTGCATGTCATCAACTTTTAGGAAAGAACAGACAGCTCATATAAGTTACAGACAGGCATGTCTTCATAGTTTAGCTCCAAACAGGAATCACACTGGCTCCTATTGAAACTGCAATCATAACTTGTTTTTGTGTTCCATATTCCACTCAACAAAACAGCCTCTATCACTAATTTCTATCTGGTTTTGTTAAGGTCCTCACTTCCATTGAGTTGAGCACTTTCAAGTCCTTTCTAATTGCCTCCATCCAAGTTGTCTTAGGGATACCTTTAGTCCTCACCACTCGATTAACTATTATCCTATCGCCTCTTTTTAACAGGAGCACTACTAGTCTATGTTGAACATGCTAAACCATCTCAATCAATTTTCCTACATTTTATCAGCAACGTACAACTTTTAATAAAATGTACTCATTTCTTATTTTATATCTATTTGTTCTTTACAGTTATGCACCTTGGCAATCTCATCTATTCTATACTCAATTTTTGGATTGCTTAATTGCCCAGCCTCCTATCCATAAAGTATTGTTGGTCTTATAGTTGTCGTATAGAATTTTACATTAATTTCAAGGCTATTCCTCAATTGCATAAAACTCCAAAAGGAATAATAGGAACTAGATGATCATATTATTAACTATTTTAGCATTATCGTTAGGAAAGAAGCTGAGCAAGTTTCACAAGAAGATAAATCTAAACAGTGTGACGTAATTATTTATGTTGATTTGGGCTTATACTCAAACTTCATTTACTTGGTTAATATAATCAGCTACAATCTCCCAATCTTGAAGTTGGGAGGGGAACCATGGCATATAAACTCCCGTTACTAACAAAGACAAAGGGAGAGAACATTTTTATGAACATGAACTTTGCCCCACTAAAAGGTAAAAGCTTTGCGACGAAAGAAATGTAACCAATAGATTACACGTTAACATAAACTTTGGGATGAATGGAATGTAACTAACAGATTACACATTAACTAGAGCCATATAATGAGGCATACTATCAATATCTGATCCAAGAATTGACTAGATTTCATATGATACATTTAGTGTCACCTGGACACTTCATAGTTTAGGTCAATTGACACATCAGACGCTTGGAGGGTTGAACACATTAAGGACATCTCTACGACATACTATGTCAACATACCAAGTTAGTGTGCGCTTCACTTTGATATCATTACTTGAAGAGAGATATATCTTGAATAACAACAACATCAATTACAGATCTAAACCAATTTCATCAAGCTATGGGCTGATTGATAATATTGACATTAAGTAAATATACGCTAATATTGATATTTAAGTACATATTCGCATTTGAATTCACATGTCAAGTTGTCAGAAGGTTCCATATGTCAGACACTTGATAACCATGTCCGGTGGACATGTAACTATGATTGACCTACCTAAAATGCCTTAACCACCCCCTAACTTTTTGGTCAAGACGAAACTCCTCATAAGAAAAATCAGAAAAAAGAGAAGGCAAAATAGTAAACCGATGTTTAAAGACTAGAGATGTAAAAATGCAGAGGCAGAAAATGTAAGAGAAGAAAAAAATGAAAATAATGAAGTCCCTCAGAAGATGCTAAGAGTACCTTGTTGTGATGAGGTTTCCTTTCCAAATGAACCATATTCTGCATGACGGATGAGCTTTCTTATGCACAGTGATTGCAGTCTTTGACTTGGGTGCTTTCATTTTCCTATGAATTAAAACCTTCATAAAGATTGGGAACAAACACCAAAGACAGTAAAATTCGACACCAGGACCTTCAGTGCTTCATTCCTCGTCTATTCTGTTTGAAGTTGTTAGCAATAGCATCTCAATGCTATCTAAATCTTAAACAGTATGAAAATAAGATGAGTAGTGATCAAGTCATGTAATTATGAACCTGTTGTTATTTGAGAACGTCAATCAATTTGACATTTCAATTTACCAAGTGTAAAAACAAGCAGGAAACAGGAAATCATGTGAGATACGCAGTCATAACCAGACATGTGACTTTGAAACATGAAAGGAGTACATGATGCATAGTTCTGTCTGATCATTATTAATTAGTAAGCCTCAGGGACTGCAGGGGAAAGCAAGCATATCCCACTGTCTGAGCTGAACACCAGCCCTACCTCCGTCGATCTTCTTTCCTCTTTCCGAGTTGACCCGGCATTGGGAAGGGGAACTCTGTCGGTATATACTACCTACGCAATTAGGAGATTGGAATCCGACGAACAGTGGGACAAGCAAGTCATCTTTTTTGATCACCGAAAAGCAAAGCAGGTATGCGAGCCGGTCCCGAGGAAGGGGATTCGTCGAAAGAATTGCAAAAAGTTTCACCCGTAGTTGTTTTGATAATTGAAAATGCAGCTCTGAAGTAGATGGGCAATAAGAAGTAAACTTGCAAAAAAGAATAAAAGAACTTTCCAAATTTCAATTGCAGAAAGTGATCCAGTGCTCCTACCTCGAAAAATGCTTGTCTGCTGCTGCACCCATGATGAGCTTGGCAATCCCATGCAGAGCTACAAGCTCTATAAGCCCTTCTGCAGGATCATCTGCCTCAATCACTAGCTTCTCAGCTCGTACCTGAATCCAAAAAAGAATAAAAAAGGATTTAATAATTCACTAGTTAAATCTTAAAAAACAATATTTTTCTTTCCTCTCTATTTTAATATTGAAATCAGATATTTTTGTTCATTTCTCCATCACTGAAGTAAATAAGGATCAGGGTCCAGAAAGCAAAAGTTTATGTTTCAAGAATTTTTTTTTAAGGAAAGTTTGTGTTTCAAGAATATTACAAACTTAACAAGAAAAGTAAATTGCACCTTTAGTTCTGAACAAACGGTCATGTAATCATCTAATCACTTATGCATCTTCTCCCTCTCATGCTGTCGGTATTCTTCGACCACCTGCCGCTTTATCTTGTGCGCAGGAAACTTGCCCCCCACTGGAATAAATTTTAAAATGACCACACTCGAAGGTTGAAGCTAAGTCTATTTTAAAAATAACTATAAAGGATATACATCAGTATTAGAGTACATTCATCCATTTTAGCATGTACTTTTGCAAAAACAAATTGTTCGACATATAGGTCCTAAATAGAACATAGAAAAAAGAGGCAAACAAACAATTTATAGTATCTGTCTGAAGATGCAGGAACAAAATTTTCTACTGAACACCAAATTGCGTCTCTGCTTACAGGCTTTGGCTCCTTCATTCATTGTTTACTTTTCCCTATTAACACACCAAGATCTTAGAGTATTTACCTTATTTTTACTGCTTTTGTATAATATGACATCTAATCAGGCAACATAGCAAATATTTTGTGATATACCTCTAAATTCACATTGAGAGAGGGTGAGGTCAACTGCAACAGATCATGTACAGACTGGCATTGGCACCACGAGCCTGGCGCCCTAAGGGCCTAAAGTTTAGGGTATTTGGCGCTGGAATTGCTCTGGGCTATTTGACTAGACCAATGATTGATGTCCCCAAGGTTTAAGGAAAAATATCAGAACTGTAAATCTCACAGTTTTAGTCTGGTGATCACAGGGAGGAACATTTAAGCCCGTGATTGATTAGTTCCTAGTTAAAATCAATTATTCATCAAGAGAATGGACTAAGGAGGATGTACTCTAAGAACCAAAGTAGACCGTTAGAAGTAGAGTTCAAATGTGATCATGAAATATCCATGAAGTTGAAGAAATATTTGTATAGACATCCATATGAGGGATGTTCTATGGCTCAGATTGTTGGAAAATTAAGCTATGCATATCCTTTTCGGCATCCCATTCTCCAAACTAGATTTGCTTTCTCTTATAATACTAAAGTTCTGGAGATGATGGTATGGTATGTATGGATGCTCGCTTTTTGACTAGACCAATGATTCTGCAACTCATGCTTCGCTAATGCATTTTCCCTCCTATATATTCCGAATTGGTTGGACTCTTTGGCAAGAAAGCAAGAGCTTCAATCCTAGTGTCCACCATTAGCGGTCACATATTTGACCTCTAAATTTAGCAGGCACATTGGACTCAACCATCAGAACTAATATTGCAGATCTTTTGCATCTAAACTTTCATTTATGAGAAACCAGCAAGAGAAAATGATATAGAACTTGGAGACCTCAGGAAGATTCACAGTTATATCTTTGTACTATGTCTTGAGTGAGAAGTTTGGTTGTAACCGAGTCAATAAGCCACTGCAGTTTGCACCCACTCCTCTTAAGAAAAAATCCACATGTTTTTTTTTTTTTTTTTTAAATCAAAACGGTGAGCAGAAAAATCCACATGTTGATTTCCTATCTGGCCGAATACTCTCAACCAATAACCTACAGAAGCATGTTACAGAGACAAGGCCTTGTTCTTTGTCCCAAAGCATATGAGCTGGTGCTAACATCTTCCTTGGATGTGCTTTCTCTAAACACAGTTGGCATCAGCTCATGGCGGTCAACAATGTCTCTGCCTTGCCTAACTCTCTCAAAGATTTCTGGTGGAGTAGGAAAACTCAAGAGTACTGCACTGGTCAGCTAGAAATGCTTGGACCGATGCACTGGTCACAATTGTGTGGGTCATATGGGTGAATGAATTGCCTAGTAACTAAACAAAGGCTACACCCCATTATCAGAGCTCAAAGAGGAAGAAAGATATACTGCCCAAACCCAAACACTTGGAATAAATGGATCATTGCATTCGCTTCTAAATCTATCACTAAAAATATTGAGAAGATAAATTTCATAAGATCAACCAAGTTGAACAGAGAATCAATCTGGAAATTTCACAGTTCAGCCATTATATACTACGTTTCACAAACATGTTTGGAACAAGCAACAATCCTACAGAGACAACTGGTGTGCACCTAAACTCAGAAATTTAACGTGGAAACTTTGCAAAGTGATTTTTTCCTATCAGAACTATGCTAGTCACCAGAGGAATGACACATCTCACTTCGCAATGCTGATGTTGTAGCGACGAAGTACAAGGGTCCATCTAACACCTGTTTGGTGGATGCCACCATTCGTTTCAACTCAAGGATGCTATCTAAAATCAGTTTGGCTCGCCATTCTTTTCTTATGATTATCAAGCTACTTGCAATCTGCTACTAAAGCAACAACATCAAATCATTGGCTCATACTGAAGAAAACTACAATCTCCGCTTCAATTGAAAGCCCATATTGATCCCCAGCATCTCCAATCGTGTTATTACTCTAAATCCTAGAGCAGGGATGAGAATGGCAGCCAATTTTTGTTCAGTTCTATTCAAAAATTTAAATTAAAAATAGAATATTTTATTTTTCTAATTTAAAATTTTGAATAGGACGAGTCAAGAATTGGCCCTTCGAACTGCCAATTCTTATCCCTACTTTAGAGCAAATTTGGCTACATGGTTAAAACAATACCTATCAGATTCAGGTGGAGTGCATCAATGGCTTCAGAGGCAACATAGATTCAAGGTTTAGTCATGGGTGTCCACCAAATTATATTAAATGGGTTTGTTTTAATATTGATTCTCAACATGGTGGGTTACAATTTTTCTTCCAACAAAAACAAGATTAAGAAATAAATTAGAGATACTAGGGATCAAGAACTGCAAACTCATAGGAATCATCTGCGCAGGGATGTGAACATGAGTAATGAAAATCTTTTTCCTCTCCCTATCTGTGTTCTGGAGGAGCCACAACAGTGTAGACTTCCCTTCCTTCATCTCTTTCTTCACTGCTACATAAACTTTTTCAAATTCTTCCTCTTCTTCTTTGATTTGTTCTTCATTGATAGCTGACTCTTCTTCAATCTCTCTTGTGCTGCTGCTCCTTCCTTTGCTGCTGATTGAATGCCCACTTCTGCTTCTCTCCATCTGGGTTTTGTTGGGTGGAAGGCTGAGGGTTAGAGGAGACAGCATAGGTTCATGATTGATTGATTGCAAGGTTTTTGTTGATGATTTTGGTTTTGGTTTTTTATTTTTTTATTTTGTCTGCTTGCTTTCTATTTCTATCTACTGTTTCTGTGGTGTGTAGAGAGAGAGAGAGAGAGAGAGAGAGAGAGCCCCCTCTTGTAAGGCCATCCGTAACAAAATTTTAAGAAATGAATTTTCTTTCTAAGTACACCCATTTTATTGCCCTTAAAGGCACCCTTCTTGTAGGGCCATACCGAATTACCCATTTTATTTCCATTAAAGGCACCCTTCTTGCAAGGCCATCCATAACAAAATTTTAAGAAAATAATTTTTCTAAGTGCACCCATTTTATTTCCATTACTTCCTCGTTCCTACACTTAATTTCCTCTAATTGCACCCTAAATTCCTATCCCCTCTCTCCCTAGAACCCACACCTCGCAAATAAAGAAAATGCAAAAAAAAAAAAAAAAAAAAAAAAATGAAAAATAAGGGAAAATTTTGATGA
The DNA here is from genome assembly GCA_036321105.1 of Dracaena cambodiana. Taxonomy (NCBI): domain Eukaryota; kingdom Viridiplantae; phylum Streptophyta; class Magnoliopsida; order Asparagales; family Asparagaceae; genus Dracaena; species Dracaena cambodiana. The sequence goes on along the minus strand of JAYEPQ010000004.1, from coordinate 55,608,966 downwards.
GCACTACTAACTTAAATATCATAATTCTATTTTCTAAATTTGTGAACCAATCAATCCCTAAATAATTCCTCAACGAAACAAAATAAAAAAAAAATAGATATATTAGAAAGTTTGCATACTAAAAAATTCAAGTGAAACTCCTTATTCTTATCCCACATCAAAACAATGATGAACAAGTTAAAAGAGTAGCTTTAATATTTGAATTGCCAAACCAATATTTCTTTCCTAGGTGTCAGTTCGATGTTGAACCAGTAATCTCTTACGAGCGGGAGTTTCCAAAAGAACACCAATTTTCCTAGTTAGCCAACTGGATAGTGAAATTTTAGTCAAGTTAAAAATTGAGAAGTGGGCTCACTAGGAAAAATGGTGTGCTCCTTTAGAAGCTCCCCTACGAACTGTGCGTGTCCTTATTCACCGTAAAAGTATTAATAAACTAGGATTCAGGCTTGACACACTATTTTCTCACAGCCACGCGCTTCAATGGAACTTGGGTTGAAGCTCAAAAAAGTGTTCCAGGGGTCTACACCTTTTGCATACTAAACAAGTTCGGATTAAACTTATTTTCGTTCTCACTAAAACCCATTGCCAAATGACAAATTTAAGTTGCAGAGTTAAAAAGTTTTCATTCATCAGCTATTAACCAATTTAATTTATTATTTATAGTATTTTTTGCTTTACTATTTATGGCATTAACCGTAATCATAAGGTTGATTTTGACCAGTTTACGTGATAAGGACAAGAAATTAAAAAAAAAAAAAAGTCCTAATTCTCTCTTTTAAAAGACTTACACAGTATTATCAGCTTCTATTGAAATTTGAACTTCTAATCTCAAGCTATTGTCAAAGTCGTTGCAAGTTTAAATAGTACTAAAGGGTGTTCTACGCTAATTCAGTTATAATTAAATATAAAAATAATAAGTTTGTCCACAATCAAATATAAAAATATTACTCTAAATTTGTCTACAGTCAAATAAGAATTTGAGATACAAATTTCTCGAATCATATCGATTTCCATCCAATTTCAGCTCCTTATCATGTAAAACGATCACAATCATCTTTCAGAAATATAATCATAAGAGATATGTAATAAAGTCCGTTAGGACTTAATTTTTATTTAGGGAAACTGTAGGGTAACCCTCTAACATATCCTATATTTTAACATATCCCCTATAATCAAATTCGAAAATTTCATCTTATTATTATATTCTATTTTACTCTTTCAAAGATAGAGTCATGTATCATAAGTACAGACATATTCTCTTCGTTATAAAGGTTGTTTTAAAATTTTAGAAGAAATAGTCATAGTTTTATTGACATAATAATGATATAATGGGAATAGAAAATAATTATAAAATTAGTTTAATGAAGTAAATTAAATAAAAATAATAATTATTAATGAAAATTAAGTGATTATTGAATGATGTAGCCTTTCATCTTTTTGTTACTAATATTTTTAACAAATCAAATCAATTGAAACCTTAAAATTTTATATCAACTTGTATTCTTAATCATGCGCTGCATTCCAGAAATCTAATTTCATTAATTATAGTATATGGAGATTTCCAATACATAACAATTCAAAGACTGCATAGTCTAACTAGAACTAAATTTTCGTGGAAACATAAACTCAAAAACAAAAGGAAACACGTTTGCTTGCATCTAGTTAGAGTCTTAATTTCATGTAGCTTTCTAGTATTCTAGTTAGATAAACACTTTATTGTTTAAAGTTCAGCTCAGAATTTTTTTTTTTTTTTTAAAGGGGTTAAACTTAGCTACTCTTATCCAAGAAAAGACAATGTGAGATTCATAAACGTTAAGTTTTATATTTTAATGTCATGTATGCTAGCAGAGAGAACACAATGTTACTATAATCAACAATACTATTGGAATTACAAAATGAGAAGTAAATACAAATATAAATAGCTAAAATAGTTACCAGTTTAGTTGGGCTTAAATATGTTTACTCATTTAAACCAAAAAGAGCCACTCACTCAACAAAAGATTACAAATTTGAACCAAAGATTTAAAATTTAAAGTCGAGTATAACGATTGACGAGGAAAGGTAATTACATTAAAAGAAAAATTTGTCCGAAGCATGATGGGCCTAAACAGAAAGCTTAGGTCAAAACTCCAACTCTATACCTAAACACAAAACTGAGAACTAGTTTAACCCAAAAACTTAAACTGTTAGGTCAAATCTCTAACTCTGTATTTAAATCCATAGATTTTGTTTGTCCTATCTTATATGGGACTATACTCACATATTAACAACTAACACGAACTACAAATAGTTAGCTTACTCTAGGATGTATTGATCATCAATCGAAGGCTAAATCTCGTCCTCCACTGTGCATCTTTTGGTGCCTGGGTGGAGGTAACCCACAGCCAGACCACAGCCAGACCGTCAACAAAAATTTGAGCACGTTCATAGTAATCTCTCTCTCTCTCTCTCTATATATATATATATAATGCTGATTAAATCAAGGAAGTTTTCTACAGTAAAAGATTAAAACAAGTATACTTGAAGTTTTCAAGTATGATTACAAATTTAATTTTGAAATTGGTAATTTCATTATTTTAATTGGAACTAAATAGTGAATGGTTATCAAGTCATGGCATAAAACGATAATACCAAGTCATAGCACGGGCGAAATATCAATTCACAGCTGCAGCTAGAGTAACAACAACACGTGAGTGTGTCGGTTGCACAACTTATAATATAGCTACTCTTAAAACGTTTGCAAATTCATTATTTATTTGCCCCATAATTACGGATTCTCAAGTTTGACAAGTTATACAAGTTCTAAGCAAGATCGAATTAAGTTTAAAAGTTCATAGTAGGTTCGAATTGATTTATGAATTAACTAGTAAATTATTATCAAGCATTAGAATTAAATAAATTTAAAAAAAAAAAATCAATAGATCACATGGCTTTGAAAAACTGTCGTTACAATGTAACAACTTTGAGACCAAAATCGGGTGGATAGAGTTGATATACAAAAAGTCAACTCAAAAGGTAGTTGTAGTAAATTAAATTCTCTTCCTAATAAGACTAATATGGGCTTAAACAAAATACAAAATTAAAAGGTTCCAATGAATCTTGCAGGTGAACTATAACTGCATAATAACACTAACTTCAACTCTATTTCGGTAAGGATAAAGTGAGAGTTAACAAAACATCATCAAAGAGAAATTGTCACTACAAGAAAATGGGGTATTTTGCGATGGTTGATAAGCGTTGTTTTAGATATCAAAACCGTTGCTAAATTTATTTGCAACGTTTTTTAAATTCGTTGTGCTTGCCAGCGTTGCAAATAATAATAGCAACGATTTTGATTAAATATTGCTACGGTTGTTAGAACTGTTCCATAAGGATAAATTTATAATGGTTAAATATAACCGTTGCGATTTTCGATGCAACGTTTATTATAACTGTAGCATTAAAACGTTGCAACTCAATAGTAACGGTTGTAGATAAATGTTACAATATTCTTGCAACATTTATCAGAAATTGTTGCAATTCATACAAACTTTTTACAATGTTTATCTAAACCGTTGCCAATTAAATATGTCTATTACAATGGTTTAAAAAACCGTTGCTAGTTATTCATATTTATTACAACGGTTATAAAAACCTGTTGCCAATTGAACATGTCTATTACATTGGTTGTAAAAACCGTCGCTAATTATACTTATTTATTCCAATGGTTTTAGAAACCGTTGAAGTAGGTTATATTAAATTGCAATGGTTTAAAACCGTTACTAATTTATTGATAACGGTTGGCAAAAAAATATTGCATATTGAATAACAATATTTAGTAATAACCGTTGCTAAGTTTTTTGCAATGTTTATGAGCTACCACAGCTAACAAATTGTAACATTTACATAACCGTTGCGATTATAAATATATATCTCACTGCATATTATATTATTTCCTGTACACCAATATAATTACCAAATATTCATCAAATGAAATACATCATCAACAACAACATGAGCCCTTTTAAATGTCCCCAACATGTTGGACTAGGCATTCATATATGAAATAGATATTAACAATTTAAATAGAATAATAAAGACACAAATAAAGTTAACGATCATAACATATATAATAACGTTCAAAATAATTAAGTACAAACCATTGTTCTAAATCAAAAATTACAAATTGAACTCAAAATCATAAATATGAATGTTCTTACAATAATAACAAAATATACTTAATAAGTTTTACTAGATAAAATTAAATAAAATCTTCATGCATTGTCCATTTCCCTGCCGTTAGTATCTTTGTCTCTTTCTATATTAGGATTATCATCATCTTGGCCCACCTACAAAACAAATTTATAAGAATAATTAGAATAATAAAACTTGAAACTATATACACACATACTTAATCTCTGAATTTAAAAAAAAAAGAATCCATAGCAGAAACATAACAGATAGAAAAACTACCTAACATCCCAATATATCGATAATGTACTAAATTAAAGACAATTAACAAATAGCACATGTTTATATAAACATACTTCAAATTCACAACTGCTTGTCTAATATCATGCTCATTAAATAATGTCCATTTTAATGAATGCAACAACTATATAAACATAATATCATATGCTCAACAAAAAAAAAACTCCCATCAGAAAAAAAAAACTCTCATCATTTGGAGTGTAATATTGCATAACAAACATGTCCATTTTTTAATAATTAAAATACATATCATGGACATAAAAGTCTATAGGTACTTAAAAGGTGCATATCTAATTTTTTAATAATTAAAGTACATGCCATAAACATAATTAAAACTCCCATCAATTTGGGTTTCTTATATACAACAAGCCCACGGCAGGTCACTACAGGTACTTAAAAGGTGCAACACTGACACAACTTTATATTTTTAGATTTTCTTTTCCCTCTCATCACAACATAAACAACCCACAACAAAAATAACGAACACAACATAACACACACAAGTACAACAAATAGCAGAACAATAAAAAACACAACATGCACAATATCCATAATGCCTACAACATGCACAACATGAATATATCCAACATGCCTACGAAATGCTCAACATGTGCATATTGCTCTCTTAAACTCCTGTAATATTCTTTCCTCACGATTTGTGCTTGTTTATGAGATTTTTAGGACTTGACAGTAAGGACTAACAGATTAGAAGACAATTCTATTAATGGCTTTGCCTTTTAAACTAGGTATGTTTATCCTATTCTTTATAACTCTAAACTCTCTACTTGAAGATTCTTGTGATGTGTTCGTATGAAGACATTCACAACTTGAATCGGCTTACTAATTTTTTTGAGTGAGTGGGTCTGTGTGGATGTCGCAAGTAATGAGGACCAACCAATGATGACATAAAGGGTATCATGGAAACTGATGTAATATTACGTTAACAAACATAGAAGTAAAGTACAGAAGAGAAAAAATTATATGAAAGGACCAACCATGGGCTATTTTTTGACAAGTAATGTTCAGAAAAGTTTCTAGATGCTCACTGAAAGCAAATCCCATATAAAGCTCAGAAACGTCAAACATACAAAACTAAGAGCAACTTGTAAGCATACATAAACTAGACACACAGGCACATAGGATATTTAGATTCATTCCCAATTTTATGAAGGCCACAAACATGGCTGGAACACTTAAAAGATGCAAAATCACGCATTTGATATACTCATAAAAGGATATATTATTAGGACAGTGTTAATCATGTTATTTTCTTCCCTACGATCACACTAAAACAAATATAAGCTACCTCATATCTTACAATGAGAGCAGTAAGATGCTTGACAAAAATTTTAAGAAAACATAGTAAGCTAATTATCTCAGTGAAGTGAGGACATAAAACTGCTTTCTAAAATTTCAGTCTAGCAACATGATGGGCATTGTACTTGCACTGTTACACACCCATTGAAGTGCTCTCAAATTCAGCAACAACAGTCTCAATAAGCCACAAAGAGGTGCGAAATGCTCATGTATACTCCTTAAGTTTTATGTTTTATATCATAAAGTCAGTTAACAAACAAACAGTGACTGGTTGAAAATAGTATAGGCCCTTTACTTGCACACAATGGGATCTAATTCAACAATGACTGGTTCTAACCTGCAAATATGCCACATGTTGAGTACATGTGCTGCTGGAGACTAGGAAACATTTTTCCTTCTTGAGTCTTATAGAGAATGAACTTATTAACTGTGCAACCTATTCTCTTTGGGTCAATAAAATGAGTAAACACATGTAGAATAAAGTAATCAAACCTATGTTGAGTTTATTTATGCAAAAGTTAAGAAGGAGTCAGATATTCACAAAAAAAAAAAAAACAATCAAAGAAAATAAAATCTGTTTAATAAATATTTTTTCTATTCTTTTTTTTTTTTTGTTGGGGTGTAAACTTATTCTAGAGGATAAGTGAGACAAGTGTGCCATATTTATTTGTTTAATAAATATTCTTGTTTAGATAGAGGGGATAAAGGTATGAGATCCACTTATTTTAAAATGTCAACAGAAAGGTGCCCAAACACCACCATGCACAGACTCCCTCTTTCACCCTAGGAGAGCTTTACAGTACAGTTCTCGCACAGATAATTTTCCTCTGGCCAATTAAGAATAGGTCCTAGTGCACTCTACCATGAAGGGGCTACAGGAACTTCTACAGCGAATTTCTTCAAATGTATTCCAGATAACCTTGTATTTTTCAAGGTACCAGATTGTTCTGTTCTACTAACTAGCTGTTAGAGGGGAAAACAAGGAACAAAAAATAAAACGGAAAGCAAAGTTCCTGCTTTGGTGGAGAAACATCCGAAAATAGATAAAAGAGCAAGAGCAACTTCTGACTGAATCAAATAGTTTCGTTGCTTCATTTAAGCCGTATCCTTTAAAGAACTGACTTCTATGACAATTTTCATGATTTTAACATGTACTTCCAATTTCGTCTATTAAACTAGTATATGAGAGGGCCAAAAGGGGAATTTTGTTCTGCATAAGTATACAGTAATGTGACTGGTAAAATATCTAAATGGTGGATTTCTTACCCCACACAAATTAAATTTAAAGGAAGGAGGCTTTGAAGTTATAATAAAGAATAAGTATGAATAGTATTTGGGGAAGATAAATAGTCGAATTTGGGAGATTCGTGGTTATTTTAGAAAATTCTAAATGCGCACCACTTGTTTCTTAGTGAGCACCTATTTCCACTATCTCTTTCATCACTTAACTACCGTATGTGGTGCTCACTTAGCAAAGTGGGTGCACATTTAGAATTTCCCGAAATTTGGGAGATACGGGAAATCAAAAAAAATTGAGTGACAATATTATCATTATGAAAGATGACCCTAATTAGCTAGATTTGCCTAGGCAAACACAATTGTTTATCATAAGCATTGAGAGAGAGGGCATAGAAGGTGGTCGACCGAGGGTGAGTGGGCTGAGTGGGCAAAGGAGCCAAGTACATTAATCTGATTTGATGAGAGGACGGGAGATAAAACCAGGATGGGAAGAGAAAATGTCCTCTACAAAATATTTACCTATTTTTTATTTGAAAAAATATCAAAAATTTAGTGACATTTGTATCCATCACAAAAATTATTTCATAACAACTAATTAAATTTTCATCGCAAATAAAAAATCTATATCACTTTTTCATGACAGTTAAAATTTATTGTTACTGTAAATTATTATATAGTGACAAATTTTTATAAGTTGTCACTAAAAACAATACTTTCGTGACGACGATTTATCTCCGTCACGAAAAAAAAACTTAGTGACAAGTTTTTATAAGTTATCACTAAAAACTATACTTTTGAAATGACTATTTATCTTTGTCACAAGAAAAAAAATATATTTAGTGATAGGTTTTTATAAGTTGTCAATAAAATATATACTTTTCGTGACGATTATTTATCTCCGCACAAAAAAAATTATGTACAGTGACAAGTTTTTGTAAGTTGTCACTAAAACTATTCTTTCATGACAGCTACTCATATCCGTCACAGAAAGGAAATTATATTTAGTGACAAGTTTTTATAAGTAGTGAAATTATATTTAGTGACAAGTTTTTATAAGTAGTCACTAAAAATTATACTTTTGTGATGACTATTTATCTCCATCACAAGAAAATTGTGTTTAGTGACAAGTTTTTGTAAGTTGTCACTAAAAATCTTACTTTTGTGACAACTATTTATATCCTTCACAAAAAAAAAATTTGGATTATGTGACGAATAATTATCTTCGTCACTAAAAACAAATATTTAGTTACAAGTTTTAGTACGTTGTGACTAAAAAATTAGGATTATGTGACGAATATTTATCATCGTCACAAAAAATTCATTTTTCGTGACAAGTTTTATTTATTGTCACAAAATACCCTTCTTTAGTGACAATTTTTATAGTTGTCACGAAATCCTAGTTTTCTTGTAGTGAGCCATTACAAAATAATCATTTAGTAACAACGAAATAAGCATTGCAACATAAACGTGACAAATAAGCTATCTTTTGCAACATTTTCTAAAAACATTGTAAAATATAATATATCGAAACGATTTAAGAAGAGTTACATAGTAACCATTGCAAAATAAAGATTTATTGTAACAGTTAATTTAAGCATTACTAAATATATTATATTACAATGGTTTTAAAACTGTTGCAAAAAAACCATTGCAAAATACCCTCTTTTCTTGTAACAATTGTTTAAACCGTTACAAAATAATCATTTAGTAACAACTAAATAAGTGTTGCAACATAAACGTGACAAATAAGCTATCTTTTGCAACATTTTTTAAAAACATTGTAAAATATAATATATCGAAACGGTTTAAGAAGAGTTACATAGTAACCATTGCAAAATAAAAATCTATTGTAACGGTTAATTTAAGCATTACTAAATATATTATATTACAACGGTTTTAAAACTATTGTACGATAACCATTGCAAAATACCCCCTTTTCTTGTAGTGTGTAGATCTCTAAATATATCTCAATAAGCTCAAATCAGCTCAATCAGCAAGTTATGGGGGTTTTTACTAACACTATTATAGGAGCCGCATTGTTGTGTAGTAATATTGGCTTCAAGTATGACTTTGACAAAAACAATGCATGAATAAGAGAAAGTTTACAAAAGAGAAAATATAGATATTTAACATGTCCAAAATCAGCTCAATTGGAGTTCAGAAATAAAAATCATAGATGTTTTACTAAAATTGTCCACGAGCTAACCGGTGGCAAGTCAAGCGGTTGGCGGAGATAAGTATTGCCAGCGGGGAGGCTAACCCCTCGAGAGGCAAGAGTCTTGTCGACACTGGTGCAGCTGACCCTTGATAGGGCTAGACCTATTGTCGGAGATGTGTCGTGAGGTTAGCCTTGGCGAGGCTAGCTTCTGTGAAGAGCAACCAAATTCGAGTGCGATTTTAAGAGGTTAGAGATGAAATTATATATAAATTATAGGAAATTAAATTCTCTTTCGAACAAGACCAAAATTAGTTTGATTAGATTTTTTGATAAAGGATGTGGACAAAATATTGAGAGGGTGTATAGATAACAATAGACTGGCGGCTAGCTACATGATCCACGAGTTCTACTCAAGTTTTGGAATGATTAAAGTTAGAACTAATAAAAAGAAAACAAATAAAAGTTACATAAATTTCAATTATCTTTCAAACAAAAGAAAAAGACTCATTTAGAGTTATGAATAGAAAATTAAGGTCATTTTACCGAGAACCATTACACTAACAACAAGAACTCAACATAGGTTTTGAACCGAATAGAGTAAGTAAGAAGATTCAAGGGTATTTTCTTACTCGAAGAGTTAAAGAAGAGAGATTTCTAACTAAAAGTTACATGATTACATAAATGATGAGTAATTTTTTGCCTTATATTATCCGAATGAAGAGTTATTGAAGAAAGATATGAAGAGGGTTTATTTTAGAACCCTTTTGGAGTTAAAACTAAAGTTTGAAGAGAAAGGAGAAGAGAAGATGCAGACGAATTAGCAAAAATGAAAATATGGAAAAAGACTTTATTTATATGAACTCATGCAAGAGAGCTGAGACAGTGATGGCATGCATAGAATCTATCATGAGATACAACTCTAACGAAGTAAAAATACAAATATGGAAATTTAAAAACAGAATCACTGCAAATAAGATTACAAACTTTTAAGAGCTCGCTAATGTGATTTGAGACAGATTATTGTTATGAAACGGAACTCGTACAGACGCTACAAATAACAAGTATAAATGGCAGTGGCTTAATGGAATAGCTTGAGGATGACGCACTTATTTGATCTTTGAGCCCAGCCAGCTGACTGCAACACAAAATAAAAGCCAAATGAAGTTCTCAATGCAGTACTATCTAAAAATAACTTTTGGTTCAATCTAAATATGCAAAAAATGAACGATGACAAAGTTCTTTAGATGGAACATGACGCAATCTAAGACGGCTGCTTAAAGAGAGCACATTCGACTTATTCGCACTTTGAAGAAAAAACATTTGGTTTATTTTCAGCTCTGCCAAGATCTAAGTTCAATATGTATGTTTTCTAGATAAAAAGTCAACTACCATCATTTTGATATCATTGTTATGGTGCAAAATGATGATTAACGTTTTATATTCTAGCAAGTTCTCCGTAGGTTGTGCGTACGTAGCCTGATGCCTGAGCTTTCCAAAGTAGTATTCAATTTTTTTTTATAAATTCATAATTAAATATGCATCAGATGGAATTTGAACCTAAATTACTCTAACACATTATTGAAATCGAAATCCCTTCTGCTGTACTATAAATTCAAAAATTATATTGAAAATGGAAGGTTATTGTTTTATATTCTAACGGCTTCAATATCACCATCCTTCATCTTTGTTTATAGTACTTCAACCGGCATGGCTTACCTGCAAGCTACTGAGTTAACTAGTAATACTAGAATGAAAATCTTTGCTAGTTTTTCCTAAAAAATAGGTTAATAGGTGTCAACAAGCTCTGAAAACTAAGTAAAGCTAGAAAAGGCTAAAAGTTAAGAAATGCCAATCTTCATTCGCATGAGAATTTGATGGACGTTTGAAATTTTATTATGTTCTACTCAGATAAACATATATCATGCACGCATACTATCCATGTCTATGTAGCATAGACACTTCTATAGCCGTGTCTTGTCTGACAGGCCTGTTGGGTTTGCATATACATGTACTTTTTACCATTTTACAGTGATCGCCATCATGGACATGTTCGTGCAACACTAATTATCCATATATATATACGTACAATGTTATTTAGTCACAAATACGTACATACTCATATGTACATGCAAAGGTATCATACATAACTCATACTAAGCAAACTTGGGGGTATATGGTAGTGATTACTAAATCTAATTTGTTTATCGAATAGGCTAGTTTGCCTTCTTTTTTTTTTTTCTTTTTTTTTCTTTTTTTACCCCGAAAAAACTCGAGTTCAGATGATTTGGTTCAATCTGACTTTGATGGTCATATAAAATCTTACATTGCTAAAGTTCCACACAAACTATCACAGAGAAAGGGATAAAATCTCCTATCGACCTAGTAAAACACATCGAATAAAATTACAAAGAGTATCTAATATCTAAACTAGTAGCGAACTTATATAACCAAAATGCAAAGAAAACCGCTAAAAGTACCAGGAGCTATAGGGATATGCTCATTGGAACTATTATATAGCATACTCGGAAAGAAAGGAATAATCGAATATTTAATGATTCAACTGCCTCATGATCTATTCCGTTTATCCATAGAACTCACAATTGTCCATTCAACTGCCTCATGATCTATTACGCTCATTGGAACTATTATAGTAGTTGAATTTGCATATATTATTTTGCACTATTGTCCATTCCATAAAGGATGATAACTCATATGCATGAACAGTTTGTTTCATTAAAACCTAATTAATGAAATGCTGGAGGACTTACCCATTGTTATGCTTAAAAAAAGAAAAAGAAAAAGAAAACCTCTAGAAATACTAAAAACATAATGTAAATATTTTATGCAAATTTAGTAACTAACCATTTTGTCGAAGAGTCTCTACTCTGAGCCTTGAAGCTTAAGCAAGATCCACCTTCCAGGAGTCAGCTTTGCCAAAAAAAACTTGTCTGCCATGCTATCAAAAAAACGGAAATATGCAATACTCCAAGAGTCACTGAAAATAAATATTCCGCAAATACCCCACAAACCAACTGCAAATCCTATGGCCATGCTGAGGTAAACCTCGTCGCAATCATGAATTCTATTTGCAGCAACAGCAGTTGGCGTAGAAGTCATAGAGGGCTCATAACTGTGGCATTCTGGCAGTGGGAATCCACAAAGGTCATGGTTGCCAGCATAAATAGAAGGGTCTGTCAGAGTGCGAAGCTGGTTGCCCAATGGAATTTCTCCCGATAAATTGTTGTAGGAAAGATTCAGACTATCCAATGCTCCCAGCAAAGCCATGCTATTTGGAATAGCTCCAGTGAGATGATTCCACGAGAGATCAAGAGTTTCTAACTGGACCATGCCATTAAAATTATCTGGGATCTCTCCCAACAACTGATTCCTGGATAAGTTCAGAGTTTGCAAGCCGACAAGCTCCATTACTTCCATGGGGATTTCTCCAGAGAAACGATTGCATGAAAGATCAAGGATCCTCACAAGCGAGGCCGTATGGGTATATACGACTTCTCTTCCTTTAACTACAGCAATAACCATGTCCTCCTCCTTTCCTCTAGACCATAGCTCATATTGTGGTTCATCCAAACTTCTTTTCAATTTGGCCATCGATATTAAATTTTCAAATGTATGTGGTATGCTTCCCGATAGATTATTTTGTGCAAGATCCAGTACATGAAGGTTGGTGAGATATGATAGTTGTGGTGGGATGGTTCCAGTTAACATATTTGAACGCAGGCGAAGATGCACAAGCTCTGTTAGGCTGTCTCCGATCCATGATGGTATGTTACCCGTTAATCTGTTTTTTGCAAGGTCAAGAAGAAACATAGCATGGCAGTATCTCAAAAATGGCGGGATTTCTCCTTGAATGCTATTATTTTCCAGGCGAAGTATTTCCAGTTTATCAACAGCGATCCACCGAGGAATCGAACCAGTTATGTAATTACTTGCCAAGTTTACAACTATAAGATAAGAAAACTGACTGGTGCGGCATTTAGGGATTTGTCCAGATAACTTATTGAATGAGATATCAAGAACAATCAACCCTGCCAAATAACAAATAGCCAAGGGGATTTCACCACTCAGATGGTTTCGTGATAGCACTACAAGCTCTAAATTTATCATTCTCTCATTTATAATTGGCTGAATACCTCCTGAAAAAGAATTTCCATCAAGATGAATTTTTGTTACGCTAGCGTTCAGACGAGGCAACTGTCCATGAAGTTGGTTCGAACTCAGATCAATTATTGTGGCCCTAAGAAAGCCGAGGAATTTTGGGATCTCTCCTCTTATCTGGTTATTGGATATATTCAGGTAATCTGCTCCAGAAAATGCCTTCCAGAACCAAATAGGGACCGTGTCGGAAAGTCCTGCATCGGATGTGTCTAGGTAGGAGATGCTCCTTTGTGTTTGAAGCCACGAAGGAAATCGAGGCCCCAGTTGACAAGATCTAACATCTATGATTTTCAGTTGGAAAGGCGGAATCCATGTGGAGCTTGAGTTGAAGACCAAGCGGTTACCACGAAGGCGCAGCTTCTCCAGCTCCGTCATGTTGGCAAAGTGACAATCTGAAACAACTCCTTGCAATGAGTTGTATGATAGATCTAAGAGAATCAGTTTGGAGAGTTGTCCCAAACTCTCAGGAACAGATCCATTCAAATTATTGTCATTGACATTTAGCACCTTAAGGTTTCTCATCTGCCCAATCCAATCAGGCAAGTTGCCAGTCAGTTGGTTGGAAGACAAAAACAATTCCTCCAAATTATATGTCTTGCACCATAGTTGACCCTCTCCCCAACTAGATAAATCTCCAGCAAGCCCATTGTCTAAGAGGTCTAAGGTGTGCAAATTGCACAGGTTAAAAAGTGATGGTGGTATTGAGCCCTGCAGGGAATTGTGAGCGAGATCGAGGGTTTCCAATTGGGACAGCCTGCCTAGACTCTCGGGAATCGATCCATTCAAGTTGTTGTCTGAGAGTGCGAGAGTTTTGAGAGAGAACATGTTCTGAATAGAATGAGGAATTGGACCACCCCATATACCACAGGATTCAAGAACAAGATGAACAAGACTGCTGCTGAGATTGTGCAGTAACCGATCAAGTGCTGTGCTACCAAAGAAATGATTGCCAGAAAGGTCAAGAGTTGTGATAGATGAGAGGTTACTATGGGGAGCAGATTCATTATAATTCAAACCACAACTACTTAATTTCAACAGAGACAGTGCAGGAAGTTTGTGAAAGACAATTGGCCAATCAACTGCATTAGACAGGTTTACATAGGTCAGGTCAAGATACTGCAAACGAGCAAGATGAGAGAGCCATTTAAGGCTCGCAGCGGAAAGATCGGGGGTGTAGCTGAGATTAAGGTAATGCAGATTAGTGAGGTTTCCGAGCTGTGGTGGGATAGCTCCAGAGAGATCAGTATAGGAGAGATCAAGATGCTTCAGACTTGTGAGGGAACCGATGAATTCAGGAATGGACGTCCGGTTGAAACAGAAGTTAGCTAGGTCCAAATGCTGCAAATACTTCAACCTTGACAAAGCATGATCTAAATGGCTGCTAGAAAAGGAGCAGTAATACCTAGAATTTTGGGTGAGGATGCCAAGGCTAAGTTGAGTTACATGACCTGTTGTGTTGCTGCAACCGACTGCCCTCCATCTGCAGCAGTTCCTGCCTGTCCAACTGGACAGCAGATTATCTTCATCCCAAAGGCTATTCTTGAAGTTGAGAAGAGCTTCTCTCTCCTCATCCTTGCAACCCATGCATAGATGATGACTAGTTTCGCATATGAGGCAGAAAGAAATTATTAGGAGTAGGAGGTATGTTGTTATCTCCATCACAGAAGAGCAAAGAAACAAATTGAAGCTCTCAAACTCCCAATGTCATAGTGAAGAAAGCTTTACAACCCAGTGACCTCGCTACTTTTAAGCCCAAAAGATGTACACTGTTCGCTTCTCCAGCTTTCGAGAGGGTCCAAATATGGTAGGGACATTCTCATGACCTCCGGCCTCCACAAAGTCACTGTATCTTCAGATGCGTGTTTAAAGTCTTTGGACTCCTGGACGTTGCATGCGTCCAGCTGCCATGGGCCCAGTCAGGCACCAGCAGCAAACACACTAATCTTCGCCTTATCCTATTCAAAAAATTGAATTTCAAAACTGAAAATCTTATTTTTAATTCAAAATTTTGAATAGTACTTAGACGAAACAGGCCCTTCATCATGTACATTCTCATCCCTACTTTTTTATTAGGCTCTTCCAAACTAGAATATACATATCCGCCCTTCAAAACGCCAAAATAGTGTGATTTTTTGCGGTTCATGTGATTCAAATGTGAATTGTGGGTTAATTATAATTTTTATTTATTTTTCTCATGCCACTAAGCTTACTTCCTTTATTTGAGCACTCCTGGAAGCTATTTAATTGATGTTTTGAAAGATCACAAAATATTGGTCTAGAAATCTATAAAAAAAAAATGTTAAGGACATTGTTCCCCAATAAATTTTACATTTAGATATTAGTTCCTAACAAATCATCATTTAGATATTAATTCCCAATATCACTGTTATCATTTTATAATTATGATCATTTCTTTACCATATCTTTATTACTATCAACTGTACTGAAAAGGACCGCTCCATCTGGAATAGACAGACTATTATTTGTAGGTAAGGTATTTATAAAGGAAAGAGAGATAAGGGGAAAACGAAAGAGGAAGACTCTTCCAAGTCAATTACACCAAGTCTATTCCAAGTGAACAAAGATCAACATTCACATACAAGTTCAAGTGAACAAAGATCAACGTCTATTCCAAGTGAACAAACTGCGGGTCAAGCAAGTTCAATTGAACAAATATCAACGTCTATTCCAAGTGAACAAATATCAACGTCTATTCCAAGTGAACAAACTGCGGGTCAAGCAAGTTCAAGTAAACAAATATCTACGTCTATTCCAAGTGAACAAATTGCGGGTCAAGCAAGTTCAAGTGAACAAATTAACGTTCACATACAAAAAAGTAATAAAGATCAGATTGAAAAAACAGATGACATATTCCAAGTCTCTTCAAAGTCAACTTCACAGACATAAAGTAGGATTCTATAGTTGCAGAGTCATTGTTGTTTTCTGTAGAAACATGGTTGGATCTTTCCATTGCCAGTGATAGATAAAAAATTACAGATTATCAAAAATTCCTTTTTTCAAATTACAATGAAAAGAAAAAAAAAACAGATAGAGAGAACTTATTGATCATCGCTCTCTTTTTATAGAAGATGTGGGATTTGTGGCAGCTATAGAGATTGGTCATTTTTCTGTTGACGATCCGACGTCGATGGTTAGAGGCGAGCTCATTTTTCTTCTCTGCTGATTCTTAGAGTAAGCATGAACGGTTGATCTGGCCAAAGGTCTTCTCTTTTTTGGTTGCAAGACTCTGAGACTCTCGCTTGTAAATCGATTTGTCAAATGTCCTTTTTAAGTTCTCTTGGGGGGTATTTATAGGCCTCCAGTTGTTAAAGAGCTTTCCTTGTAGATAAAAAACAGATCCGGTTTCCTTTTAGATAGAATCAAAATCTCTTTATGATCTCGATGAGATATTCGAATATTTTATTGATTTGATTTTCTCCAGATTCATTGAATCGGGTCCTGTTTCTGCACCCAAAATCAATTAAACTCAAATTAGAATTTAATTAGAATTTGTATAATTATCAAACTCTAATAAAATTAATTTAGAATTTTTCATCCAAAAATTAATTTGAGTTTGATTAAAAATTGTAGAATTATCCAAACTCTAATAAATTTAATTTAAAATTTCTTATCCAAAAATCAATTTGATTCTAATTAAAATTTGGATAGAATTAGAAATTACAAAATAATTGGAGACGGGGCAAAAATATCTTGCGTGCATGAAGCGGGGGGAGGCCGAACGGGGTGAGCGGGCACCCGAGACGGGGCCGAACGAGGTGAGCGAGCGACCGAACGGGCCGATGAAAGACAGAGAAAAATAGATAGAGAGAGACTTTTTTTTTTTAATTTAATTGATTTTTTCTTTTTTTCTTTTTCTTTCTCTCTCTCTTTTTTTTTCTTTTTCTTGGCCTCAGCCTCGCATCCACGTGAGGCTGACCTCTCTTTAATTTTTTTTTTTACAGATTCATGGTGAGCCTGGTGGGTGCGAGGCTCATGCAAAAAACTATATTTTTTTAAACAATTTTGCATGGGAGCCTCGCGTGGGTACGTGGCTCCCTTCATGTATATATATATATTTTAATTTTTTTCTTTTCTTTTCTTTTCTTTCGGTTCTTCTGAGAGCCTCGCATCCCAGCGGGGCTGAGCCTCGCGCGAGTGCGAGGCTAACCTCTTAATATTTTTTTTTAAAGTTTCTTAGCCTCGCATCCACGCGAGGCTCATCCTTACGTGGGTGCGAGGCTGATTTTTTTTATTAATTTATTAATTTATTATTTATTAATTAATTATTATTATTACTATTGCTACTTGAATTTGGATTCGTATTTGGACTCAGATTTTGGATCCGGACTCGTACTTGGACTCAGATTTTAGATCTGGACTCGGACTCGGACTCGAACTCGGATTTTGGATTTGAACTCAGATTTTGGATCTAGACTCAGACTCAAATTTGAATTTTAGATTCGAAATATTTTTATTGTTCTACAAGACCCCCTCCAAAGTTTTCAAATTTTGTCTTTTCTGGAAATTTTGAAATACTTTGGATTTTTTTTTGAATGGGTGGATGAGTTCATAGAGATGAAACTTGCTAAGAGTATGGAGATACTTTAACAAGTTGAGTATTTTGACTGTGATGAGCTCATTTGGGTTGCCAAACAGAATCGATGACTCGCCTGACTGACTAACAGAGCCGACGATTACTTTCGAATCGAGATTGAAGAACCATGAGCAGAGATGTACTGTTAAACGTACCCAAGGGATTTCGGCAGAGGTGTAGTGTTAAACATACCGAGATAATTGGATTTAAATTATAAAGTAGCTCGTCCGGCCGACAGACAGAGTCGATGACTTGCCTGCTGACAGACAGAGCCGGTGATCTTGTTGGAATCATAGATTGTATTATGTGTGATTATTCAAATCTTACTGCCAGAGATAAGGCTTAACATGATAGGTTTACAGGATTTTTAGCAAACCCCCAGCTATCAACGGATTTGACATGGCTTTACCAATTGCCGTTTGCGTTGGGCTAGTCATGTTATTCCTCTCAGCATGATGAGTTATCGAAGTTCTTGTTTGGCCTTAGATGCCAAACGTTCCTTCTCCCCTTTGCTTTTGGAGCATTTGGTAGTTCATGCTTTTATCTCAGCATGAGGAGTTGTCGAGGATTTGAATTCCTCTTCCCTTTACTTTTGGATCATCGGGTCATGAGTATCCTTATAGGATGATGTTATGACAAATTTATCATGGAATTTTTAGCAAATCCCCAGCTATGAATGGATTTGATGCGTCTTTACCAATTGCCGTTGCGTTGGGCTAGCCATGAATGAGTTGTCGAGAGTTTTGTTTGGGCTTAAATGCCAAACGTTCCCTCTTTCCTTTACCTTTTTGGTATTGGGCAATTGGTTTCATACTCTTACCCCCAGTATGATAGGGTTGACGAGAAATTTTTGATTTTTCTTCCCGTTGCTTCCAACAGCATTGGACAGTTGATTCATTAGCCTTCCCTTCTCCCATTTTTTTTAAGGTGGCTAGATGTAGTATTTCTTCAAGAGTTTGCCATTGATCGGCATTATCATCTTGTCACCATCTTGATTGATCAGGCGATAGGCTTGCATACAATGTCGATTGGTGCGGGTCCCACCCCCTGGGTGGACCTCATTTGAGTAGTCATTATAATTCAATTGACTGCCTTCTTCTTCTTTGAAGTTTGTACGAGGTTGAAAATTAGCTTTGCATTTTGGATTTCTTCGTGCGTTGGATCTGCCTCACGCGCTATGTCTGTAGCATGCGGGCTTATCTTTGCATATTGAAATTTTTATGCCCGGCTGCAATATTGTCTTGTATTATGCGTCTCTTCCAGTAATGAAATTATCAAGACCGAGGCTAGGCTCGTCGCACAAAGCGAAGGCTGAACTCGCCGCACGATGTGGAGGCTGGGCTCGTCGCGTAAAGCGGAGGCTGGGCTCGTCGCGTAAAGCGTATGTCCGTTGCGATCTAGATGAATCTCGATTATTTTATGATTTTTTGTTGGCACCAGATTTGGTGGTCATTGCCTCACTCCCTTAGGATGGGATGATTGTGGTTGCAGCCGATTCATGGTCATCATTCTCTAAGCATGATATTCATTAATACGACGGATTATGTCCTCCGTCTGCTGCCCTTATTTGACTAAATCTTTCCAGGTTTGTGACTCTACTGCTCCCATTTTGACTAATATGCTAGTCTGGAGATACTGTTTGTAAGTCTCCACAAATGTTTCTTGCGGCATGCCATGCTTGCATCGCACTGACATTTTACGGAAATGCTCAACGAAACTTTTAACTGTCTCTTCTTTTTGCTTGTTTGCCAGAAGAAAGTGAACAGATACTTCGGTATCGCTTTGAAGAAGCGAGCTAGGAACTCTCTCTCCACGTTAGACCATGCATTGATGGTTCCTGGGGGTAACTGCATAAACCAAGTGAATGTAGACCCTTGCAAAGTACTTACAAAAATTCTTGTCATTACTGGGTCATTGCCCATGAGATGACCGGTCTGCGAAAAAAATAGTACATATGTTGGTTCGGGGATCCCTTTCCATTATATGACTCTAACTCAAGAGGCTTGTATTTTGCCGAAAACGGTACGGACTTCCACTCTATTGGGTAGGGTCTCGTAATCCTTGCCTTCTGCAATCCTTTTCGGCGCATTAAAGCTTCTATCTGACTTTTAAGTTTCTCCATTCTTTCAGCATGAGGATCAACATAATATTTGTTCTCATTGCCTTTTACCTCGGTATCTAGGTTGGATTTAGTCTCCTCCTTCTTGGCCTCATCAGAAGAGGAAGAACCTTCTACTTCGTTTTCAGTGCTCTTTTGAGTGTTCTCCAAGACCTTCGCAATCATTGCTTTGAGGTCCTCAATGCTTCGTTGCTGCTGTTGGATGAGGCGTTCTTGCGCCTCAATCTTTTGACTCATCTCGGCCGACCATTCAACCATGTGGACCATCGTTCTGCCGAACCAAGAGGAAGCGTGCGATCGCGGTTTTGCTATGGCCGAATGCTCACTAAACTCTTCATATTCCTCATCAGAACCCGTGCCAATCTTTCGTAACCGCGGGGAGCTATCATGTCTGACTTGATGCGGGTATGATGATAGGTTTCCTCTGTTCTAGTATTAGAGGCATACCTTTTGACGACTGTTTTCTTGCTTTTATTCACTATATTCGACGTGAAAGCAGGTAAGTCTTGATCTAAGTTGGAGTTTTGTTTTTGCAGCCATCTTCTTTTTTGAATATTAGATTCTGGTGCTGACAACCAATTAAATGCAAATGGTCTTGGGGCTTGACAGCGACAGTGAGTCAAAACTGCCGCGATCAACTCTTCACAACAGCAGAATTGATAGGGTTGTGTCACCCTTCCTTTATTTATGAGATACCTCTGCAAATCCGGAATTTCTTCATACGATGCTGATATAATCATCTTTTGGAGACGGGAACTGGCTTCTTGTGCGAGGTCTGTTTGTCCAGAAGACAGGTGTCTCTGAGAAGTCATGAAAGTTACATTTGTCAACCCGTAGTTTAGTTCGATGTTCATCATTAGTTTTGATATATCTTGTATAAATTTGCTAGGTAGCCTGGCGTGCTGATCTAGCCTCGTACTAACTAGTCTCGCGTGCTAGCTTAGACTCAGTTTGGTATCTAAGTTTACTCATGCCAGGCTAGCGTCTGGTCTTATTCATGCCAGACTGATATGTGCTACGCTGAGCTTTATTAGGTTGAGAGGTGTTGGGCTGAGATTTGTCAGGCTGAGAGATGCTAGGCTGAGCTCTGCCAAGATGAGAGGTGCAAGGCTGACTTTTGCCAAGATGAGAGGTGCTGGGCTGAGTTTTGCCAGGTTGAAAGTTGCTAGGCTGATTTTTGCCAGGATGAGAGGTGCTAGGCTGGCATTTGCCAAGCTGATGGGTGCAAGGCTGGTCTTTGCCAGGCTAATGGGTGCAAGGCTGGTCTTTGCCAAGCTGATGGGTGCAAGGCTGGCCTTCGCCAGGCTGATAAATGCAAGGCTGGTCTTTGCCAAACTGTTAGGTATAAGGCTGGCCTTCGCCAAGCTGATGGATGCAAGACTGGCCTTCGCCAGGCTGATAGATGTAAGGCTGGTCTTCGCCAAGCTGTTGGGTGCAAAGCTGGCCTTCGCCAAACTGATGGATGCAAAGCTGGCCTTCGCCAGGCTGATAGATGCAAGGCTGGTTTTCACACAGCTATTAGGTGCAAGGCTGGCCTTCGCCAAGCTGATGGTTGCAAGACTGACCTTCGCCATGCTGATGGGTGCAAGGCTGGCCTTCGCCAAACTGATGGGTACGAAGCTGGCCTTCACCAAGCTGATGGGTGCAAGGCTGGCCTTTGCCAAACTATTGGGTGCAAGGCTGGCCTTCGCCAAGCTGATGAATGTAAGGCTGACCTTCGCCAAGCTGATGGATGTAAGACTAGCCTTCGCCAAGCTGATGGATACAAGGCTGACTTTTGCCAAGCTGATGGGTGCAAGGCTGACCTTCGCCAAGCTAATAGGTGCAAGGCTGGTATTCGCAAGGCTGATGGATGCAAGGCTGGCTTTTACCAAGCTGATGGGTGCAAGGCTGGCCTTCGCTAAGCTGATGGGTGTAAGGCTGGCCTTCGCCGAGCTGTTGGGTGCAAGGCTGATGGGTGCAAGGCTGATGGGTGTAAGGTTGGCCTTAGCCAAACTGTTGGGTGCTAGGCTCTGTTCGTCGCAAAAGTTCATTTGCTTTCTTCCATTGAACACATCTTAGATTACAACGGAAGTGAACAAGATATAAAAAGAGAACAAACTAGAGGATTTTATAGTTCAATCTCTCTCTTTTACAATATTGTTGTGGGATCTGTGGCGATGGGATCTATAGTAGTTCTTTTGGACGATCGGTACGTTGAAATCTTCTCTTTAAAAGATATCGGCCGACTATAGACGATCTTCTTTGGTTTTGATTTGTTCAAGGCTCTCTCGCGTAACTCGAACTTCTCAAGAACTCCAGAAAGAAGATGGTGATTTTCTCTGATCTTCACGAACTCAAGGCTCTGTGCGTAACTTGAATTCTCCAAGATTTTAGAAGATGATCAGCAAAGGCTTCAAGGCTCTCTCGCATACTTGAATTGCCAAAGGATCGACAGGAGACTTCCGATGCCCTTCCCAAGAAGAAGACCCCTAGGGTTTTACCAGGAAGGTATTTATAGCCCCAGGTTAATGCAAGAGTTTCTATCTAAATAGAACTCGTCATTATCAGGGATTCCAATCAAATATCTTAGTTTTGGTGGAATTCTGATTAGACTTGATTCAGGTATTTGGATAAGTCCAAAATCATTATCTCAATCAATTTGAGATTCTGGTTATCTGCTTACGCGGAGCTTTAATCGCATCAAAACGCGACGCTAAATAACCAAAAAGCGGAGCTATTGATCATCTCCGCGTTTTACTCAAACGCGAGGCTAATACAAGCCAGACTGCCGAATCAACGCGGAGCTATTAAACATCTCTGCGTTTTATTCAAACGCAGGGTTAATGTAACCAAACGCGGGGCTATTGAATTGGCTCCGCGTTCTGTTGTGGAAAATCCTTTTTAACTTAGAAATTTTCACTGCCAACAGAACCCCCTCCAAAGTTTTCAAAATGGCTTAGACTTCAGCAGATTTTGAAATACTTTGGATATTTAAACTGAAACGCGGAGTTAGAATACCAAGTCTATCTCGCGTTACGCTCACTTACGCGGAGCTAATCAGCTTCACTTCGTCTTCAGTGAAATGAGTAATTATGTTATTAATTACCCTGAGTTTCCACGCCGAATACCAAGCGACGGAAATTCTGTTTAAATAGAGCTCCCGGCTCATCTTCTTCTTCATCTCATCCGAAGAATTTCTGAGAACTTGAGTGACTCACGAATGATCTTCAACTGATCTTCGTTCAACTCTCCATAGATTTCCATCATTAGGATGTCTCTCCAGAGGAGTTTGGCTTTTCGCAAGTTGGCCGGCGTTAATGGCAGCAGCCGTGAAGGTAGATGCGACGGCGAACCAGTCTATGCAGCATCTTCCGAAGGTAAAAACCTCATCTCTTGGTTTTCTAAGAACCATTCTGAGATATTTTGGCTTGGTTTATTCTGGACGATTGCTTATCTTGTCGGCGAGATCGCCGTTTTATTGTGTCATCCCTGCGCTTGAAACGCGAGGCTTTACTAGTAGTCTCAATGAATCCGCGAGGCTATCTTTGATTAGTAGTCGCGATGAATTGCGAGGCTATCTTTGATTAGCAGTCGCTATGAATTGCGAGGCTATCTTTGATTAGCAGTCGCTATGAATTGCGAGGCTATCTTTGATTAGCAGTCGCTATGAATTGCGAGGCTATCCTTGATTAGCAGTCGCGATGAATTGCGAGGCTATCCTTGATTAGCAGACGCGATGAATTTGAAAGAGAAGGAAAGAGCATAAAGAAATCTTGTCCCCCTTTACGCGAAGTTATCGCATCATCCTCTGCGTTTAAAGCGCGAGGCTATTTCTTCAACTGTGCGTGGAGTTAGCTTAGCTCTGCGTTTTCACTCTTTTGGAAACTCTGTTCCTTTTACAGTAAGTTCAATCCTTTCTGAAGAGGAGTGTATGTGGGTCCATCGATCTTCATCAGCAAAAGTGACTCTAAGGAAGTCGGAAGCATATGCTTTACAACATAGTTGCAGGTTTCAAGCTCTGGCTCCGAGAGATAAACTCCTGAAGGGGCTGTAAATAAGGAGCTGCAGCACTTGCAGTGCAGAATTGCAGCACTTGGAGTTCAGAATTGCGCTTCAGTGCAGCACTTTCCTTTCCTCTCGTGCTTCATTTCGGATGACAGATCCTAATTGACATTTGCAGAGGAGATCTTTTGCATGTGAACCAGGGAACTGAGCTTCAACACCCCGTAGAGAAATCTTGAATTATTTTGCATGTGAACCAGGGAACTGAGCTTCAACACCCCGTAGAGAAATCTTACTGTTCAGTTATTGATAAATTGATCATGTAAAAAGCTTTTGGGAGAGCTATAACTCCTTCTTTGTAATCTCTTACTTCATGAATAAAGATAAATTATTTTCCTCTCTATCTGTTGGCTTCAATAAACTTGCTTGCTCAACAAATAGATGGTCAATAATTTTGGTAAAATAGTCTAAGGCACTTCTGCGTAACTTAGACTGATAATACCCAAACGATCGGATAATGATCATTTTAATTTGGCCGAAAATCCAAGTTCTTTATGAGAACGCGAGGTTAAAATACCAAGTTATCCTGGCGTTTCGCGGAGTTAAATAACTTCACGCTCTGAGTGGTTGCACAGAATTGCGCGGAGCTAAGTGACTTCGCTTTTTCAATATCACCATGTGGGATTATCTGCTCCGCGTTTTAGGGAGTAACTGATCACTCATTTTCTCCGAAATCCGCACCGAACTCCAAGAGGCGGTTTCCCTCTTTTAAATAAAATCTCTATTCCTTTTCTTCTCATTTTTCTTGAGAATTTTCCAGAAATCTCAGAGGTTTAGGCGATCAGAGCTCAGGCGACCCGATCTTCTTCCGATTTTCAGTCGACTTTTCTCAACAATGGCACCCAAGTCTCGTGCTACTTCTCGAGCGGCTCCATCATCGGCGACTGGCGCAAGCAGTGGTGGCGGCCAAGGGAGCGACGCGCCAGCCCACATTTCGCCTATCGGGGGTAAGAATCTCTCCATCGAGACTCTTTAGAACATTTCTAGAGTGATTTGGCTTAAATTTAACTGATCGATCAACTCTTTTACCGGCGAGATCGCCGTACTCCTGCCGTAAGGCTTGGAGAAGAAGAAAAGTCTCTGACTGCCTTCTTACGCGAAGTTATCGCGTCATCCTCGCGTTTAAAGCGCGAGGCTATTTTAAGTAGCAGTCGCGCTGAAAACGCGAGGCTATTTTAAGTAGCAGTCGAGCTGAAAACGCGAGACTATTTTAAGTAGCAGTCACGCCGAAAACGCGAGGCTATTTTAAGTAGCAGTCGCGCTAAAAACGAGAGGCTCTTTTAAGTAGCAGTCGCGCTAAAAACGCGAGGCTATTTTAAGTAGCAGTCGCGCTAAAAACGCGAGGCTATTTTAAGTTCTGCGCGGTCTAATTTTTAGCTTCGCGCGTCCATACTTAGAGAATTTTTCTGCCTTATAGAAACTTCTCTCACTCTGGTGTTTCTTTGTGCAGTAGGGTATTCGATGGAATCTCTTCCCCACATGAATTACTTCGGCTTTGCTGGGGGTTCTGATCCCTCAGGCCAATTCCGTTTCACTACCATCCTGCCCTCATACAGGCCAGACCCGAAGGATCGCAGGGAGAAGTTGATCAAGTATCATCCCACCACTGCGCGAGAAATCATAACTGACGCAGCCTTCGAAACTGTGAATAGAGAGGCGATGGAAAAACCCGCCTTCCTCTTTGGAGACCAGATGGATCAATCAGATGAGATCCTTTCTGAAGGGGAATGCGTTTGGCTATATAACTCAGGCGAAATGTTGATGTTTTCGCCTAGAATGGATCGTAGCTATCCTCTGGTCTATCTTCAGAGGCTGGCAATGCCTCGGGAATTAAAGTGGGGACTGACTCAAGAGTAAGATGGCGTCCCAACGGGCAAATTTGGTGCAAAAGGGGTTTATCAAGATGGTTCCCCCAGATGCATTACTGGCTTGCTTCCAGGCCGATTTGGCAAGGAGCTTCCAGTGGGAGAAGTCCCATCTCGTGCCCGAACTTTCTTAAGTGAGTTCTTGGCGAAGGATGGTCAGTACCCGGCTAGCGACTTCAGGATGCCTGGCTGGGTTCATTCTTCTAACAATATGTGGTGGGCACGCCTTGTTCAGTACATGCTGGACTCCCACGAGCCCATTTTAAAGGATATTGGCTTGTATAAAGCCATCAGGAATGTCCAATTCGGGTTTCCCCAGAGTGCTTATCACTTTTACTGCCTCTTGGAGATGTATAACCCTGAAACCTGTACTTTCTTTACACCAGTGGGTGAGCTAGGGTTCGCTCTCCACGAGATGTTTGAGGTTTCTGGGCTCTCGATGGGCGAAGTCCCTTACGAGGAGTATATCCCTACCACTGATTAGTTGAACATGCTACTGGCGAGAGATGAGCGCATCCATGCCACATACTGGGAGATGATGTGCCATTATCATATCTGCGCTGACTTGACGGGTGCGCGTAATCATGGTATTGGCCACAAGAAGTGGGCCGAATATCTCTTTGCCAACTTAAATTCTAAGGATAGCTTGGCCATTATCCATGGTCATCCACCCATTTATGGCTCAGAGATTGATCACCGTATTGCTAAGGGCCGCCATCTATTATATTATACCACTGAATCCAATGAGAATGGATATGGTCCCGGTACTTCATTTAAGAGCTATCACTATCAAGCCCAGTTTCCGATCTCCAACAGAGGTCTCATTGCCGGGTTTCTGATGCTGTGGCTGAAGAGATGCGTCGTGCCGTCATTGCCCAAGGAAGCGATTGTAGTGACCGTGGTATATCCAGCGGTTCTTCTTGCATACGGCCGACCCCTTGGACTCCTTCCCGCTATGGTATGCAATTTGCAATATGGACTGATGGTGCTCTGTCGTGATTTCCTCCCTACTATTAAAGTCAAGGGGAAAGGAAAGGGCAAGTCGAAGGAGACTGCCCAGCCGAAAACTCCAAACCCTAGGGTGGAGATGCCCTACACCTATTTGATGGCGTGGCTCGTCTTGCACTGTCCCTCCTTAATGAGTGCACCAGAGCGTCGTTCGGGCGAAAAGTGCTTCCTTGTAGAACTGTATGAACGTTCTTCCTGGAGGCAGAATTATATGTCCCAGATTCGGAAGACTCTTCGTAGCTTTCAGAATTACGAGATCTTCCGGTGTTTTCCTGACTTTCCCGGCGGAGGATATGGGACAAGGCTGAAAGATGCCGTGGGAGCGGATAAGTTCACTACTTTATCTGCAGGAGCGTTCTGGTGGCTTCTCAACATCCGTCCCGGACACTTGGTGTATCGTCAAGATCTCAGGTGTCAGATCGAGCCATATACTCCGAGTCGCTTTGCTCGCCAGTTTGGATATTCTCAACTTTATGTGGACAATCCAAATAAAGATCTCGCTCATGAGGGGAATTTATACGAAGGCGCTCGTGGCTGGTTCCATTTTGCAGCTGGCGGGACCGAGGCTGAATTCTCCTTGCCCCAGAAGGTGCCAGAATTGGCCATGACCCTCAGCTCCTGCAATTGGTTCAACATTGCGAATGCTGACATGCCCGGCTTCTCTCTCAATCGCAGTTGTTGCAAAGAGATTGAAGCCCTCTATATTAGCCGCCAGGGTGCTTCTAGGGTAAGGATAAAAGGAATGGAAGAATTCCTTGGCGCTGCGGCTGAGCCTTCGGATGTCAGCGAATTAGACGATGATGCCGGTGATGATGACGACAATACTGGTGCTGGTGGATCTCCTCAGCCTGTTGTCAGTCGTTCCCTGAGTCCAACTCTCAAACGCCGCGATACTTTAAAGAAAAGGCCTGGTAAGAAGCAAAAACTGGCACAGGAAACTTTGATAGCCCCCCAAGAAGTGGCTATCAAACTCGCTTCTGACTTGTTGGCTTCAGCTCTACCCCCAGCATTGGCAAGGGAGGATGAACCTGCTAAAGCTCCAAGTGTTGCTGAGGTTTCAGCTCCTTAGGCCGTAGAGCCTGTGGCAGAACCTAGGGCGCAACTAACGGGTAGCGAGACGGGTACATTGCTGGAAACGACAATGGCTCCCCCTTCAAGTCCGACAACTGGACTTGTATCGCCTGGTATGGCCTTTAGCATTTTATCTTTTGCCCGTTATTATTTTAACATAACACTGCTTTTCTGGTCTTCTGAAATGCAGGTGATCAACTTCTTTCGCCAATGCACTCGACTACCCAAGTAGAGTCTGACGATAGAATGGACCATTCCGGCTCCGTTAGTGGTGTGGGTAGCTCTGCTAGTGAGTTTGTGGCTGATTATTCCACACCGGCTCCTGCCTCTGTTTCCTCTTCAATTCCCCCAATTGACGAATTGGGGAGCGATGAGAGAACAGAAGTCATTATCGCAGCTGCTGCTAATGAGGCTACACCTTCTCCTAGCATGTCGTCTCCAACACCCGTTTGCTCTACTGAGACATTTCCCACGGTCGTTGGCGTGCCTTCACAGTCAGCAATTTTAACGTCGTCCGTTGTTGTGGCTGTTGAGATACCTGCAACTCTTCCAACTCCAAGCCTTCCAGCAGGGGAGGAGAATAATTTAAAATTCTCATTCGAAGATGCTTCTCCCACCGGAGGAGCTTTAGGCGAAGTGGTCCCATCTTCTCTTCCTGTTGGTGGGGGTACCCAAGTGATTTGTACTGTCGGTACTTCGTCTGGGGTCCCCAGTTCTTCCAGATCTGCACTGGCTCTATTGGTCCCTCAGATCATGAATTTAATGTAGGAACGGGCTTCTTCTTCTCCAATCCTAGCCACTACTGCTCCCTTGCTCACGACACCTCTTTTGGCATTACCTACTTTGCCTACCGACACTGCAAATCCTCTTGAAAGACTTTTCAGCTTCACTGTCGAGGATTTTATGCATTTGTTAAGAAGATGTGTCGAGATGGTTCTTGCTGGCCACGATTTCTTCAACTTCGCACGTCCACTGTTACTCTGCTATTTAGGAAATATCGAAGAATTCGGTGGACAAGATCGAGCAGCTCCATACCGGGCCCGCCTTGCAGCCTTAGAAGAGCAGGTGACCACGCTACACACACTCCGTCAGGCGGATGTGGAGGCGATCACTGAGATAGAGCTGGCGCGGTTTCGAGCAGAATCCTTATCTCAAAGACATATTTTAAGGCAGCAGGAGGAGATATGGTCTCAGGAGCTGACAGAGCTCCAGGCCAGTCGGGAATCTGTTATTGGCGACCTGCAGAGGGTAAACTTTGGAATTGAGGAAGGTCAGGTGGCCATCTCTAAAGCCCAGGAGACGATTGCGAGAGCTCGGGCCACCTTGATAGAAAATGAACTCCGATTAGGAGAATCTGTTAAGAAGCGGGAGATGTTGCTTGTCCAGCAGGAGCAGATTCAGCAGGAAGAGATGGCTAGGAATCGTGCCATAGAATAATCTCGTCAGCAACAACTTACAATAAGTGATGATGAGTTGCGTAGGCAAGCTCAGCAAACCGTGGAGGCTTCTCATCATAGAAATTTAGACGAGACAATAAACCAATTGAGACTCCTGGGAGGCCAATAGTTTCATCTCTCTTTACGCTTTTATCTTCCTTGTAATAAGAACTTTGTAAACAGGAGAGAAATAACCTTACGATGTTTCTTTGAAATTCTTTTTGTATCTTCACCTTTTTAATAAAGATGATTCTTTTGACTCTTTTATTTGCCGGCTTCAAAACAGATTTGCTTGCCCAACAAATAACATGTCGTCAAAACGATTTATCTCGGTATCATTTATGCTCAATTTCTCGAGCCGAAGTAAAAAATTAAAGTTTAATATGGGATTTTTAGCAAACCCCCAGCTATTAACGGATTTGATTAGCCTTTACCAACTACCGTTTGAGTTGGGCTAGCCATGTTATTCCCCTCAACATGGTGAGTTGTCGAGGAGTACGTTTGGGATTAAATGCCAAACTTTTCCTCTTCCCTTTACTTTATCGGTATTGGGCAATTCATACTTTTTTACCCTCAGTATAGTCGGCGTTGGGCAATTCATACTTTTACCCAAGTATGATGGGTTGGCGAGAAACTCGTTCTCTTCCCATTGCCTAGTTGGCGTTGGGCAATTCATACT
This sequence comes from Dracaena cambodiana, assembly GCA_036321105.1. NCBI lineage: Eukaryota > Viridiplantae > Streptophyta > Magnoliopsida > Asparagales > Asparagaceae > Dracaena > Dracaena cambodiana. The sequence goes on along the minus strand of JAYEPQ010000004.1, from coordinate 55,578,790 downwards.
TTACCCCAGTATGATGGGTTGGCGAGAAACTCGTTCTCTTCCCATTTCCTAGTTGGCGTTGGGCAATTCATACTTTTACCCCAGTATGATGGTTTGGCGAGAAACTTGGTCTCTTCCCATTGCCTAGTTGGCGTTGGGCAATTCATACTTTTACCCCAGTATGATGGGTTGGCGAGAAACTCGTTCTCTTCCCATTGCCTAGTTGGCGTTGGGCAATTCATACTTTTACCCCAGTATGATGGGTTGGCGAGAAACTTGTTCTCTTCCCATTGCCTAGTTGGCGTTGGGCAAGCGTTGGGCAATTCATACTTTTACCCCAGTATGATGGGTTGGCGAGAAACTTGTTCTCTTCCCATTGCTTAGTTGGCGTTGGGCAATTCATACTTTTACCCCAGCATGATGGGTTGGCGAGAAACTTGTTCTCTTCCCATTGCCTAGTTGGCGTTGGGCAATTCATACTTTTACCCCAGCATGATGGGTTGGCGAGAAACTTGTTCTCTTCCCATTGCCTAGTTGGCATTGGGCAATTCATACTTTTACCCCAGTATGATGGGTTGGCGAGAAACTCGTTCTCTTCCCATTGCCTAGTTGGCGTTGGGCAATTCATACTTTTACCCCAGTATGATGGGTTGGCGAGAAACTCGTTCTCTAACCATTGCCTAGTTGGCGTTGGGCAATTCATACTTTTACCCCAGCATGATGGGTTGGCGAGAAACTTGTTCTCTTCCCATTGCCTAGTTGGCGTTGGGCAATTCATACTTTTACCCCAGTATGATGGGTTGGCGAGAAACTAGTTTTCTTCCCATTGCCTAGTTGGCGTTGGGCAATTCATACTTTTACCCCAGTATGATAGGTTGGCGAGAAACTCGTTCTCTTCCCATTGCCTAGTTGGCGTTGGGCAATTCATACTTTTTACCCCAGTATGATGGGTTGGCGAGAAACTCGTTCTTTTCCCATTGCCTAGTCGGCGTTGGGCAATTCATACTTTTAGGTCAGAGGCGCTTAATTACACATGCCTAAAAGAAGATTGGGGGCTGTTCAAACTTGAGAACTGGTACACCAGGTTTTGGGTCAGAGGCGCCAAATTGCGCATGCCCAAGAAAAAGACTGATGGTGGTTCAAACTTGAGAACCAAACAGGAGGTGGTTCAAGGCTCTCTCGCGTAACTTGAACTGGGCACTCCAAACACACCAGGTTTAGGTCAGAGGCGCCAAACTGCGCATGCCTAATAAAAAGACTGGAGGTGGTTCAAACTTGAGAACCAAACTCACCAGGTTTAGGTCAGAGGCGCACAATGCGCATACCTAAGAAAAGACTGGAGGTGGTTCAAACTTGAGAACCAAACACACCAGGTTTAGGTCAGAGGCGCACAATGCGCATGCCTAAGAAAAGAGAAGACGCGTATCTCCAGGGGTACTAAGAATAGTATTTCTTTAGAAATTTGCCATTGATCGGCATCATCATCCTGTCGCCATCTTGATTCATTAAGCGATAGGCTCCACTGGAGTATACTGTCTCCACAACAAATGGTCCTTCCCACTTGGGTTCAAATTTACCCTTAGTCTTGTGGGTTAGCACCATTGGCCTCTTAACAGCCAGAACCAAGTCTCCTTGCTTAAAGGTCCTTGGTTTGACGTTCTTATTGAACGTTTGAGATATTCGGGCTTGATACAACTCAATTTGTTGTTGAGCCCTGAGACGTTTTTCGTCTAACGCCTCTAGTTCTTGCAATCTTTGCTGATGGCGCTCTTCTGTCGTCATCTTTGTAGCTAAAGCCACTCTTAATGATGGTATCTAGATTTCAAGAGGCAGAACAGCCTCACTTCCATAAACCAAAGAGAACGAGGTAGCTTTAGTCGGGGTGCGAACGGTGGTGCGATAAGCCCACAGGCATTCTCCTAGCTTTTCATCCTAATCTCGTTTATTGGAAGAGACGTACTTCCGAAGGAGTTTGATGATCGTCTTGTTAAAGGCTTCAGCTAACCCATTAGCAGCAGGTTTATATGGTGTAGAAGCGATATCTTTGATTCTGAACTTGTTGCAGAATCTGGAGAATCCCTGACTGATGAATTGCGGACCATTATCATGAATGATCCGTCGAGGGATGCCAAATCGGTAAATGACATGATGCTTGATAAACTTGATCACATCTGCCGTTTTCACCTCTTTCATGGGCACGGCTTCGGCCCATTTTGAAAAATAATCGGTTATTGCAAGAACAAACCGATGTCCTCTGGATGACGGGGGAGTTATTGGCCCTACAATGTTCATTCCCCAGGCTTCAAATTGCCAGCTTGCGACGGTATTGTGCAATTATTCTTGGGGTTGATGAATAAAATTGGCATGTATTTGGCATGCATGACATCGTTTAGCGTATGCCATTGCTTCTGTAACCATGCTCGGCCAGTAGTACCCTAGCCTTCTTATACGGTCTCCAAGTTTAGGACCGGGCTGATGAGCTCCACATACTCCATTGTGTGTTTCTCTCAGCACTTGTTCTGCTTCTGCTTTCGATATGCAGCGTAGCAATAGACCACCTCTTGACTTTCTATACAAAGTCTGAAGTTTATGGTCATAATAAAATCTTTGGGCCTTCCTCTTTATTGAGGTGGCTTCCTTAGGATCTTCTGGTAATATCCCATGCAAGGCATAATCCACAAACGGAAATCGCCAATCACGGGGTTCTAACTTTAAGCCAATCTGGCATACCTCTTCAGCTTGAGATACCACATCTGGGTGGAGGAGTTCTCTACTACCAATGGTGATGCTTTTAGCTTCACCTGGCGGGATTGCCAGCGTTGCGGCTAATGCGGTAAGAGCATCGGCATAAATGTTCTCGTTTCGAGATACGTGACATATGTAGAATTGTTCAAAATATCCTGCTAGCTCAATAGCTAGCTGATGATAGGAGATGAGGGCTTAATGTCTAACTTCATACTCACCTGTCATCTGATTGACAATGAGCTTAGAATCTCCATATGCCTCTAGGTGGTTCACCCCCAGTTGGAGAGCTATTTTTAAGCCAATAATACGTGCGTTGTACTCCGCTATATTATTAGTGCACGGTTCTGTTAATGAGTAACCGTTAGGCAATATATGTTTATGTGGGGATATTAGCACAACCCCCACTCCAGCAGCAAATCGTCTTGCGGCACCATCAAAGAACATTTGCCAAGGTTGCTTTTTGGTAACTGTGTTGACTTCCGATATCTGCTTTAATTGGGACCAAATTGAATGGTTTGCAAGGAAATCAGCGATTGCCTGTCCCTTCATGGCCTTTTGAGGGACAAAATGTATGTCATAGGGCGATAGTAAGAGCGCCCATTTTGCCAATCGGCCATTTAAGGATCCCGGCTTGGTCATTAGAATCTTCAAGGGGTTAACCCGTGATATAACATGAATTGTTTGCCCTAAAAAGTAGTGTCACATTTTCTGAACAGCAAACACTAGGGCTAAACATTCCTTTTCAATTGGGGTATATCGTTGTTTGACCCCAATCATTGTTCTACTTAAATAGTAGAGGGCATGTTCATGGCCGTGCTCATTATATTGAGCAAGTAATGCTCCTAAAGCATTATCCATGGCCCTTACATATATAAGGAAGGGCTGCCCAGGGGCTGGTGCCATTAGTACAGGAGGCTTAGTAAGGTACTCCTTGAGGTCATCAAATGCCTGCTGACATGCCTCATCCCATATAAAAGACACTCCCTTCTTTATAAGTTTGGAGAATGGTTGGCATCGTCCAGATAAGTTGGATATGAAGCGCCGAATATAAGCGAGTTTTCCTTGTAATCATCTTAATTCCTTAAGATTGAGGGGAGGCGGCATTTCGCTAATCGCTTTTACCTTTTCCGGGTCGAGAAAAATTCCTTTTGAAGTTATTACGAACCCTAGAAACTTCCCGCTGGATACCCCCATGAACGACTTGGTAGGATTCATCTTCAAGTGATGTTTCCGCATAAGATCGAAGACCACTCTTAAATCGTGAAGATGATCTTCTTTGTCTTTGCTTTTAACTGCTAAGTCATCCACATAGCACTCCACTGTTCTGCGTAGGTGTTCTTTGAATATGGCGCTCATTGCGCGTTGGTAAGTGGCACCTGCATTCTTTAATCTGAATGGCATCACCGTATAACAGTATACCCCATGTGGCGTTCTGAAAGCTGTATGCTTTTCATCATCCGGGTGCATCTTGATTTGGTTATAACCTGAGAAGCCATCCATAAAGGACATCCTCTCATAACCGCAAGTATTATCGATCATCACGTCGGTGATGGGGAGTGGAAATTCATCCTTGGGACATACAGCGTTCAGATCTCGAAAGTCAATGCATATCCGGATTTTGCCATTCTTTTTGCGAACTGGCACTATGTTTGCCACCCAGTCTGGGTGTTGTTCTTCACGGATGAACCCGGATTGTATAAGCTTGTTGACCTCAACAACTATTGCCTCTATCAATTCCGGTCGAAAACGCCTCTGTTGCTGTTTAACAGGTTTGACATCTTCTTTTATATTTAACTGGTGTGTGGCAATTTGAGGGTCAAGCCCAGGCATATCTTCATAACTCCATGCGAACACATCTATATACTCTTTGATAAGGGATATAAGTTCCTCTTTTTCTAAAGGAGTTAGTGTGTCGCTTATGAAAATGGGTTTTGGATTTTCTTCCGTTCCCATGTTAACCTGTATTAATTTGTCTTCTGTGGGCGGGTCACGCTGTTCAAAGCGGACATCCCAGAGAGTATCCATATGCCTAGCCCAAGCATCATCTTGAACGTCGATTGGTTCCTCGTCGCTTTCTGGCATAGCTGAAACCATATTGGCTGTCAAAGACTGAAACCAAGCACCGGTGCTTATATCCGAATCATGATCTGGTGAAGATGTTTCTTCTTTATCCGAAGAACTCTCTTCATCCTTGGATGGCGATGAGGGTGGAGTAGATACATAGCCCAACCCCCTGCGGGTCTTCTGATAATAATCAAGACTCTTTCCTCTCGGTCTAAAAGAGGGTATGAGATTCTGCCGCCCTTTTCCAAAGTTTAATCCCGGCTTCTGGGTAAAATTATATCCCATTTTCTCCATCATTTGTCAGGACCTTTGCTCATATAAGTGAAATTGAGGTGATGTTTGTTCATCACTTTCACTACTTTGTCTCTGTCGAGGCGACGTGGCCACTTTGCCGAACATGATCGGCCTTTGGGACTTCTGTCGGGGAGGCACTTCAAAGAAGTGCCCTTGATCCTCGGTTATTTTTAATTGAGAGAGGAGGGAAGACCTGAGGGGCAAATGGTATGCCGCCAGAACTTCAAGTTCGGTCAGGCCATCCGCTTCGGTGGAGGTACAAGAGGGCTCAGACTCAGTAGCTACAGTATGTTCGTAGACTAACTTTATATTTTCATTAATAACCCATTCACTTTCTATTACATCCACTATATTATCAATACCTAAGCTAAGATCTAGGTGAGGGTTGATTTCGTAATCACCCCATCATCTTCTCCAAGGAGCTCGTACTCAGTGTCGGCTTCATTGCCACTGTCGTCGGGCTTTGGAGACTTGCTAAGACTGTCATTGGAGGCTTCATGTGCTGGCTTGTAGAGTGCAGCATCTGTGAAGTAATTTTCCAACCCTTTGAATGGCTGCTTGTCAGCAATTAGTGTCCGGACCTCTCCTTCCTCATCGCAATATTTCATGCACTGGTGAAGAGTCGACGGAACTATCATATGAGAGTGGATCCAAGGTCGCCCCAATAAAATATTGTAGGAGGTATCAGCATCAATTACGTAGCATGTAATCTCCGTTTTCAAGTCTCCAATTTGACACCGCAATCGGATCTTACTAAGAGGATGGCTATTATTAGCGTTGAATCCATAGATGGTAGTGTGTGTAGGTGTTAAGCGATGAAGGGAAATCCCCAACAGCTGCATCAATCTACTGGGCACGACGCTGAGTGCAGAACCTGGATCAATCTGAATTCGGTCCACTTTTGTGGACCCGACATATCCAGTGAAATATAAAGGTCTATTATGCTTTATATTCCTCACCTGCATGTCTTCTGGAGAGAAGATGATTTGTGGGACTTGCCTCCTCACTTGATGACAGTGGGGGCAAGAGTCACGCTCTTCGATGGCCGGCTCGACAATCTGAGCTAGGAACGACTCAGAGTCTGCCAAGGCCTCTCTTAGAGCTTCACGTGTTGATTTTGATAATCTCAACAATTCGTAAAGCGTCACTCGCGCTGGGATATTAGCCAACTGCGCAATTATGTCAAATTCGAAGGGAGTTTCTTTGGCTCCTTCATCTCTGGTAGGATTCTTCTGGAAACGAAATCCTTTCTGCTTCGCAGGCTTTGCGAGTTCTGCATAGATATCTTTTGGATCCACTCTAGTGTAGTCCTTAAGATATGTCTTTCCAGATCGAGTACCGGAAGGGCCTGCCCCATCTTGATGGGTGGCCATAGTTTCGGGTTCTTCTTCAGAATCTGTGAAGGCCCCCGAAACTATATATTCTTTCTTTATATCTGCAGAAATGGCATTGACAGCCCGCTTCTTCTCTAGACCTTTTGAAGTAGTCCATTGTTCATCTTCCAACAAGTCGGGGTGAACCCACATAACTTCCCCCTTTTGAGTTGTTACGGGGACAAGTCCCTCTTGGGCTTTGTTGTGCGGATCAAGATTCTTTGTAACTGCCTCACCCTTTGGGATTGGGGTCACTCCTGCGGGGAACTCGTGGGTTCCAACCACTATGGTTGCCATATTGGCAGTGACCTTTTTCTGCTCTTCCTTAAGCGTCAGAACCCCAGCTTCTATTAGTGCTTGGATCATGTTCTTAAGGGGAAAACAATCCCGGGTGGGGTGTCCAACATTCCGGTGATAGAGACAGTAGTTGGGATCTTTTGTCTTACCAACGTATTCTGGCTTCTTATTCTCCGGAAGTTTTAGCATTCCCTTCTTTTGGAGCAGGTGAAAGAGGACTGGTGTCTGTTCAGCTTTGAAAGTGTAATTCCTTTCTTGCTGCGGTCTAATTTGCCTTGACCCTCGCTGACCCTGAGATTTCGGCTCTGGCGGAGGACTGGTTTTCTGAGGAGCAGTTTCTGATTACATTACTGCTTTCCCTTTATTCTTGTTGCTGTTGTTTTTGGTATATGATTTACTACCCCCAGCACTTCTTGGCCCGCGGGACTCTTCAACTCGGCGAATCAAGTCTTCAGCTTACTCTCCTTGTTTGAGCAGGTCCCTCCACGTCTTAGACTCTACGGCCCCTATTTTGAGGAGCAGATTGGTCTTAAGGTTGTGTCGACAGGTTTCGACTAGAGTTTCCTGAATCATTCCGTGTTTACAATGTACGGACTTCTCCCGGAACCTTTCTATGAAATCTTTAACCGCTTCTTATTCTCCTTGCCTAGTTGCAAGGAGGGAATGAACCGTAATCTCGGTGTCATCCTCGAAGAAACGTCAGAGAAATAATTTCTCAACATCTAACCAGGTATTAATAGTACCTGGGGGCAGCTGCATGAACCAAGTAAAGGCAGGCCCTCGCAAAGTACTTGCAAATACTTTGGTCATGATGGGATCATTACCCATTAAGTATCCTGCTTGGGACAAGAAATAATAGATGTGCTGACTGGGCGATCCCTTCCCGTCATAGGGCTCCAACTTGAACGGCTTATACTTTGGAGGATAGGGTACCACATCCCATTCTGCTGGATATGGTCTAGAGACTCCTGACTCCTTCAACTCTTTTTTATGCATCAAGGCTTCGAGTTGATTCTGTAACTTTTCAAGCTTTTCTTCATGCGGATCATGGAAAGAAAATCTATCTTCTTCCTCATGTATCGAGTGGGCTTTCTCCTCCTGTTCTTCTTCATTTGGAGTCTTCTTGCCCTGTTTAGCATTATCTTCAACAACTTTTAAAAGTAGCATCTTAAGGTCTTCAATCATTTTCTGTTGCTCTCGAATCATTCTTTCTTGAGCCTCAAATCTCTTATTGATATCACCAGATTTATCTGCCATGTGCGATGCTGACTTCTGTAGCCGAGACGATATAGAGGATGGGGGCGAGGCTATAGCGGAATTATCGCTGTTCTCGTCGTAAGAACCCCCTGCGAGCTTCTTATAATTTCGGGGCAGGACGGCTCCTGATCTTAGTCGAGTAATACGATGAAGTTCATCATCGCTCGATTCTGAATCATCATCCGTCTCTGCAATTTTCTTCCCTTTTCCTATCATGTTGGAAGTTACAGCTCTCCCTTATTTCAGGGGAGTGGTTCTTGTCTTCTTAGCAGGATTCTGGTTTGACTCATTTAATCGGTCGAACACAGATATCCTGTTCTTGCTGCAGCCACAGTTATTCATCACGGCTGATACTGCTGTCATAAGTTGCTGGCAATGGCAACTATGTTCAACTTGAAGTTGGTTTATGCCTCTCTTTTTAGAGAGATGCTCCCTGAGGTCAGTGCTTCTAGCCATGGAATCAAGAGGTCTATTCAACTCTTGAGAGTGTTTAGGAATCCACTGAAGCTTCTTTGATTGATCAACCCTGACTCTGGGGTCGGACCGATCCTCGCGTGGTTTAGGAGTAGCCTCGCATTTCACCATGCGGGCCTGAAGAATAGCTCCGCGTTTATCCATACTAGGCTCGCGTTTCTCGCTGGCTTGGTGTGTCCTTGGAAGTTTAGCTTCTGGAATAATAGCCCCGCGTGAAGGGAAGTTCTTGCACGTTGGCTTATCTTTGCGATTAACGCAGATCATAGCTTCGCGCTTAGCGCGGTTTTTACGACTGACAACTATCTGCCAATTATCCTCACGTTCCTTGTGGGTGTCAGAAGTCTTGTGTTTATTGCAAGTATCACTGTCTTCGCGTCTCTCGCTAGACACAGTAATAGCCTCTCATGGAGAATCACACGCTAGCTTTGAATAATTTTTATACTCGCGTAACTCGCGAGTGTTGGGTATTCTGCGACTAGCGCAACCCTTACCGGCTTTGTGTCTCTCGCTAGGCACAGTAATAGCCTCGCGTGGAGAATCACACGCTGGCTTTGAATAATTTTTATACTCGCGTAACTCGCGAGTGTCAGGAATTTTGCATAACTCGCCAGTATTACTAGCCTCGCGTGGAAAATCACATGCTGGCTTTTCCTTGCTTTTAAGGCAAGTTGTATCTTCGTGTTTAACGCGGTAGAGATTGGTCTCACGGGTAGCGCGAGCCAATTTGCGAGAGACCATAGCCTCGCGTCCTCTAGGGTTAGCTCCGCGTCCAAGGCGGGCTTTGAGGGCTCTACGCCTCGCCCTCCGGTTCCTGTTCCGGAGTTGGGTCCTGGTCAGTCCAGTTCCCATGTCTTCTTCGGCAATCGGAAGCTCTTCCTCGGTTAGGATTTCTTGTGTGAACTCCGGCGCTATAACCGTAGTCTCCAAGGATCCCCGTCTCTCGGTGGATACCTTTCTACCCGTCACTCGGGCATTGGAGTACATACGGCGATAGTGCCGTGTCTCATCCGAGTCACCTGATCCGGAGGAGAGGAACTCCTCGTACTTCTGCTGGTCGATTTCAACGACCAGCGTGTCTACTTCGGATCCGATCAAGTCAACATCCGATTGCACCACAATCTCTTCATCAGTGAAAGAGATGGCTCCCATTGTGGTCGCCAGTTTGTTCGTCGCAAAAGTTCCTTCGCTTCCTTCCATTGAACACATCTTAGATTACAACGGAAGTGAACAAGATATAAAAAGAGAACAAACGAGAGGATTTTATAGTTCAATCTCTCTCTTTACAATATTGTTGTGGGATCTGTGGCGATGGGATCTATAGTAGTTCCTTTGGACGATCGGTACGTTGAAATCTTCTCTTTTAAAGATATCGGCCGACTATAGACGATCTTCTCTGGTTTTGATTTGTTCAAGACTCTCTCGCGTAACTCGAACTTCTCAAGAACTCCAGAAAGAAGATGGTGATTTTCTCTGATCTTCACGAACTCAAGGCTCTGTGCGTAACTTGAATTCTCCAAGATTTCAGAAGATGATCAGCAAAGGCTTCAAGGCTCTCTCGCGTACTTGAATTGCCAAAGGATCGACAGGAGACTTCCGATGCCCTTCCCAAGAAGAAGACCCCTAGGGTTTTACCAGGAAGGTATTTATAGCCCCAGGTTAATGCAAGAGTTTCTATCTAAATAGAACTCGTCATTATCAGGGATTCCAATCAAATATCTTAGTTTTGGTGGAATTCTGATTAGACTTGATTCGGGTATTTGGATAAGTCCAAAATCATTATCTCAATCAATTTGAGATTCTGGTTATCTGCTTACGCGGAGCTTTAATCGCATCAAAACGCGACGCTAAATAACCAAAACGCGGAGCTATTGATCATCTCCGTGTTTTACTCAAACACGAGGCTAATACAAGCCAGACTGCAGAATCAACGCGGAGCTATTAAACATCTCCGCGTTTTATTCAAACGCAGAGTTAATGTAACCAAACGCGGGGCTATTGAATTGGCTCCGCGTTCTGTTGTGGAAAATCCTTTTTAACTTAGAAATTTTCACTGCCAACAGGCTCGCCTTCACCAAGTTGATAAATGCAAGGCTGGTCTTCGCCAAGCTGATGGGTGCAACGCTGTTTTTGAGCCTGGTATCCTCCTTACTTCATACTAGACTGATTTTGAGTCTGACATCCTCCTCGCTTCATGCTTGGCTGATTTTGAACCTGGTATCCTTCTTAACTTATGCCACGCTGATTTTGAGCTTGGCATACAAAACGAGCTTTGAGTGCTCTGTGGCGCGCCCTTCGATTCTGGTTGCAGATTTGAGTCCATTTTTGTACCGCAATAGGTTTTCCTTCAGCATCATATGTAGCTAGTTCTGATGGACCAAAGTTTGAAAATCCAAGTGGCTGTTGAGGGATCAACGCCTCCTTGTTATCCAAAACTATTAGGTCATATTTTTGTGATTTTGAATATTTCGAGCCGACCTCGACCTCGATCACCAATTTCTCCATCGTCTCTCCAATTCTGTTGACATCAGATTGGACCGCCATCTCCTCTTCAGTACAGAAGATTGCTCCCACTATGGTCGCCAGTCTGTTTTCTGTAGAAACAGAGTTGGATCTTTCCATTGCCATTGATAGAGAAAAATTACAGATTATTAAAAATTCCTCTTTTTCAAATTACAATGAAAAAAAAATTAAAAAAACAGACAGAGAGGACTTATAGATCGTCGCTCTCTTTTTACAGAAGATTTGGGATTCGAGGCAGCTATGGGGATTGGTCCTTTCTCCGTTGACGATCTGACGTCGATGGTTGGAGGCGAGCTCATTCTTCTTCTTTGCTGATTCTTAGAGGAAGCACGAATGCTTGCACGGGAGAGAGATCTGGCCAAAAGTCTTCTCTTTTTGGTTGCAAGACTTTGAGACTCTCACGCGTAAATCGATTTGCCAAAGGTCTTTTTGAGTTCTCTTGGAGGGTATTTATAGGCCTCCGGTTGTTGAAGAAATTTCCTTGTAGATAAGAAAAAATCCGGTTTCCTTTTAGATAGAATCAAAATCTTTTTATGATCTCGATGAAATATTCGAATCTTTTCTTGATTTGATTTTCTCCAGATTCATTGAATCGGGTCTTGTTTCTGCACCCAAAATCAATTAAACTCAAATTAGAATTTAATTAGAATTTGTATGATTATCAAACTCTAATAAAATTAATTTAGAATTTTTCATCCAAAAATTAATTTGAGTTTGATTAAAAATTGTAGAATTATCCAAACTCCAATAAATTTAATTTAGAATTTCTTATCCAAAAATCAATTTGATTCTAATTAAAATTTGGATAGAATTAGAAATTGCTAAATAATTGGAGACAGGACAAAAATATCTTGCGTGCATGAAGCGGGGGAAGGCCAAACGAGGAGAGCGGGCACTCGAGACGGGGCTGAACGAGGTGAGCGAGCGACCGAATGGGCCGATGAAAGAGAGAGAAAAATAGATAGAGAGAGACTTTTTTTTAATTTAATTGATTTTTTTTTCTTTTTTTCTTTTTCTCTCTCTTTTTGTTTTTTTTTTTTCTTTTTCTTGGCCTCAGCCTCGCATCCACACGAGGCTCGCGTGGGTGCGAGGCTTAGCTCTCTTTAATTTTTTTTTTTTTTTTTGAGATTCATGGTGAGCCTCACTTCCATGCGAGGCTCATGCAAAAAACTATTTTTTTTAAACAATTTTGCATGGGAGCCTCGCGTGGGTGCGAGGCTCCCTTCATGTATATTTTTTTTTTAAATTTTTTTTCTTTTCTTTTCTTTCGGTTCTCCTGAGAGCCTCGCATTCCCGCGGAGCTGAGCCTCCCACGGGTGCGAGGCTCACCTTCTAATAATTTTTTTTTAAAATTTTTAAGTTTCTCAGCCTCGCATCCACACAATGCTGTGCGAGGCTGATTTTTTATTATTAATTTATCAATTTATTATTTATTATTAATTATTATTATTACTACTGCTACTTGAATTTGGATTCATATTTGGACTCAGATTTTGGATCCGGACTAGTACTTGATTTTGGATCCGGAATCGGACTCGGACTCGAACTCGAATTTTGGATTTGAACTTGGATTTTGGATCTGGACTCAGACTCGAACTCGAATTTTAGATTCAGATTATTTTTATTATTCTACAATTGTCAAGTTAAAACAATAATCACAATCATTTATACACATTGTCGCATAGTGATGCATTGTCATGCATTCTTGCTCTGCTCCCAATGACTTTCTTGAATGAGAATAAGACCTTTATGGTAAGAATTTTCTCTGTTTGATATCTCTCGGACTGCTCTGTTATAAAGAGGCCTCACTTACAAAAAAATAAGTATAGTAAAGATGTGCATACTACTGTTGGATGTACGATAATACTATGCAAGATAAACTAAGAAATGGGAATATTTATTCTAAAATAAGCGTAATCCTCATATAAGAGAAGATGCGAGAAAATCAATTATGATGATTTGGACATGTGCGAGTAGATTTACAAGTGCACTAATTCGACAAGAGGAGCTTATCAATATAGAATAACGTAAAAGAGTAAAGAGAAGACTATAAAAATATGAATAGCAGTGATATGAAAAGATATGAATGATTGAGGATTAAATGAAGACATAATGCTTAATAGGAATGAGGGGAGAAGGATCATACATGTGATCAACCTAGTGTAATTATCTTTTGATTCATGTAGCCTATCTCCAAGTACTTGGGATAAAATATTTAGCAATTGTTGTTGGTAAGAATTTTTTTTTTTTTTTTTTTTGCTTGGAACAGATATGTGCATTCACAAAGAAAAGGAATCCAATTATGGGGGCTCATAAAACTAGTTAAGCTGATAGGTCCTGTAAATACAAAACAAAACTTAGACACGCATCATAAGGAATATTACTCGATCCATGAGTTAAAATCAAATCAAAGGAATTTTTTTTGCATAAATCATCAATACAAAAACTTAGACGTAGAAACTTGATCCCAGCCTCGATATTTTTCTTCCTTACATAATCATATCAAACTCAGGCTACAGGGCCTGAGCAACTCCATAAAGCAGCTCCTTCGGAAATTTATGACAAATCTATGTCATAAACCAGTGTTATATTAATAAAAGGATAATTAGTCCAGGAAATATCAGTTCACTTAACATGTAGAGATTTCGCAGAGTTCCAGGTGTTTTTATTTCTCTGGAATAATTTTCGATATAGCGAACCCAAAAAGATGGAGGGAAATTCTATTTATGCACGATAATTTACTTTTGACTCACAGATTTAAAAATTGCAAATAGTTATAAGTTTGCCCTTTTTTTCTTAACTAAGTTATCATTTTAAATTCTAAAATCTCTAAAATTTCTTAAAAATTTAAAATACTGGCATTGTCTTCCTTCTTTGTTCTCTCTTTAAAACCCAAAAAAAATAATTTTTGTGCTATTTTAATCTTAAAAAAATATATCTCCCACAAACTCATCAATTTTCTAACTCTCTAAAATTTTTACAATTGCGTATCTCAAAAAATTAGGAAGAATTTTAAATTCTTCAAATTCACTGTGAAAAGCAAAATAAGGATCTGGAGCTTGAGTTTTTTGAAACAAATGGAAAAATCCAATATGCAATTGGTGTCGAAGGATAAATCTCTAGTATGGATTAAAATTATTCTTAGTTTTTGATACATTTTTGTTTGCAATTGATTCTTACTAAAAAAAAATTTTGTTGGCGCGACGGGCGTTCACAGATCAGAGTAAAAGGTTGGGTCTGGAGGTAGAGGGTGGTGCTAGAGACAGCGAGTGGCAACGGAGCTGGGGTGGCGATAGAGGCCGGCGGATAGAAGAGCTGGGTTCAAAAGAAAGTTTGAAAAATTTAGAGCTCAGTTGTGATAAATGAAAGTATGAGAGAAAGGGAGAAAGGTTTAAATTTGGACACAGAGAGTAAATTGTAATGTTTCAAAATGGGGGTTCGTGTAAAGAGTAACATGGACATCAAAAGTAATGTCGCGCGCCCAAAGATGAAGATCAACTAGATAGGGTCGAGGAAAGGGAAAAGAAATGGAAAATAAGCTTTTGACTATCCCTCTAAACAAAGTTGGTTAGAGGGACTCTCTCTCTCTCTATATATATATATATATGTGTGTGCGCGCGCGGGCGCATGCGTGCATTAGAATATAAAGTTTCTATTAAATCTAAAAAATTAGATATAATGTGTGTGTGCGCGCGCTGGCGCATGCGTGAATTGGAGTATAAACTTTCAATTAAATCTAAAAAATTAGATATAATGCATCTTTAATCATCTATTTGCCTTGAGATATTTTGGCCAAAATTTCAGAAGGTAAAATAGTAAAAATGAATTAAGAAATGTTGGACCACTTGTGAATTTGTTTTTGTTTTTGTTTTTTTTGTTTTTTTTGTTTTTTTTTTTTGTTGGGGTGGGGGGTGGGGGGGGGGGGGGGGGGGGGGGTTGGGGGTGAAGGGAGATGTTAAATTATTTTTTTTAGATTTAACAAAAAGTTTGTAGTCCAACGATATATGTGTAGAGTTATTATGATATATACCCTTCAAATTTTAAATATTTAGAACATTACCTCCCAAAACATTATATTAGCTAATTGACCCCTCAAATCTTGGGAAAGTCATTCAAAATACGCCTTTACTGTTATTGAGCCATTAATACAAGAAAATATTCCGTTGATGACCATTTAAACGGAAAATTATATTTACACACGGAAATTTACTCTTCACATACGGTTTTGAAACTTGTAAATAATTACAAGTTTGTCATTATCTTTATGACTAAGTTATCTTTATAAATTCTAAATTAAGACTTCTTAAAATTTGGAATTACGACTCATTGTCTTCCTCCTCTATTTTCTCTTTAAAACCCTAAATTGTTTTTTGTGGTATTTAAAAAAGCACATCTCCCACAAACTTATCAACTTGATTTCTTGACCTTCTAAAATTTTTACATTAACGTTTCTAAAAAGATTAGGAAGAATTTTAAAATCTTTGATTTCACCGTGACAAGTGAAATTAAGGTTTGGAGTTTGAATTTTTTTATGCAAATGGAAAATTTTCATATGCAATTGGTATCAGAGAACAAATCTAATGTACGATTTGAATTTTTTTTATAGGTTTTTATGCATATTTATTTGAAATTTATCATTACTTAGCTTTCTTTTGTAGGGGAGACGTCGCTTGCTAGTCAGTTTTAATACCCGACCAGATCATTTTATGGTTGGATATTAATACCTGATTAACGTATTTTTAGCTCTTAAATTAATCCCAACCAGATTAATAGCTTTACTGTGATTAGAGTGTGTGAGTAATTTGTCGGGTTCAATAAGACGTGTTGTCAAAATTCAATTTTGATGGATTTTTTGCAGAGCTTTTTGAATTTCAATGTTTTCTTTGGCTGGAGTAAGGAGAGGGGAACGAGAGGAGGCGGCGGCAAAGGCGAGACTCGGACTAGGACTAAGGCTAGGTTGGAAGTGTAGTTGAAGAGAGAGTTAGAGAGAGGGAATGGAAAGGAGGATGAAGGGGAGGCTAGGGCTAGGGGATTTAGTGGGGATCTCATGACGGAAGTACACTTTAACTAACTTTCCAAAAATTTAGAGGTTTAATTAGATAAAATTAAAGATTTGGACAGGTAATTCTATAAATTAAAGATTTCAAGGATATAATACCTCTAAAATATGTGTGTCTCTATATACATATGTGTGTATTATTGTAAATGACTCAAGCGTTCAGATAAATTACGTAAACTAGCGGAAAAAAAATAAACAGTAGTCCAATCAATTTTTTTTTTCAGATTATTATTTTTTGGATCCTATTCTCTATAGTGATTGCTTTTTTAGGATCATATTTCATTAATTTTGAAAACTATTTCTTATTCCATCAAGTGAATACAAGATATTATATTACTGAAATCGTAAATTTTGTATCTAATTAGTAGAAGGCCAAATCAAATATAAAAGTTAAGTAATTAGGCACGATTGAACCCTTGGGATGTTGAGATCATAAAAAAAACAAGTTTAAAAAATATTGGAAATATAAATATAGACTGTAGCTTAAGTAACTTATATGAGCTGTCCATTCATTTATATTTTCTCATATCTATAATATTTCTATCTCGAATACTCCAATATCAGGTATGAGAAAAGAGATAATATGGTTCATAATGTTTCTTATGAACTCATAAATAATCATAATTAGTCTTTTGAAGAAGAAATATGTGGCTAGTAATAAACTATTTTAACTATTAGTAATATAGCGAAGGCTTAGCACTACGAGAATATATTGCAGACATTCCGCTACCCAAATTCCGAATAGGGGTTATTACAAGCGATATCAGAGCCAGACACTAGCCGAAAGTATGTGAAACTAAGCATCAAATGGAACTCATAAAGTAATCGTAGCTAACCTTTTTGAGGTAGTAATATGTGGTTAATTAAAAATAATTTTAACTATTGATATTGTATCAAGATTTAGCATATTTATATAAGGATATGTTACCGACATTCCGCTACCCAGATTCTGAATGTGGCCATTACAATGACTTCAAAGTTTTAAAGAAAAGTCTAACTTCTTGCTCCTGTATCCAATAATATAGTGCTTTCTTTATTGTGTTAGGGAATATTGGAGCCACAGCATTTGTCTTTTGACAAAGTCCTTCCTACTACATGACAATGAATGGGTGTCTTGCATGTCATCAACTTTTGGAAAAGAACAGACAGCTCATATAAGTTACACACAGGCAATCATAACTTGTTTTTGTGTTCCATATTCCACTCAACAAAACAGCCTGTCACTAATTTCTATCTCGTTTTGTTAAGGTCCTCACTTCCATTGAGTTGAGAACTTTCTAGTCCTTTCTAATTGCCTCCATCCAAGTTGTCCTAGGGATACCTTTAGTCCTTACCGCTCAATTAACTATTATCCTATCGCCTCTTTTTAACAGGAGCACTACTAGTCTATGTTGAACATGCTAAACAATCTCAATCAATTTTCCTACATTTTATCAGCAACGTATAACTTTTAATAAAATGTACTCATTTCTTATTTTATATCTATTTGTTCATTACGGTTATGCACCTTGGCAATCTCATCTATGCTATACTCAATTTTTGAATTGCTTAATTGCCCAGTCTCCTATCCATAAAGTATTGTTGGTCTTATAGTTGTCATATAAAATTTTACATTAATTTCAAGGCTATTCCTCAATCGCATAAAACTCCAAAAGGATTTCTCCCCTTTAACCAGTCTGTTTTTATTTTAAACACCAGACTTCCTTCAACATCGTCATATTCTTAATGAATAATTGATCATAAATAGAAAAAATAGTCACAAAAAGATATTTTGACACCATCAATTTATAGATCATTATCCCTGCCTCCTTTGCTGGAATTACGTTCAATATATTCCAATTTTTATTCTACTAATTCTAAATGCTTTAGATTCAAAAATATCACCTAGTTGATTTTTCTGAAGTTTGACGGTATATTTTGTCATGCGTGTTCAATTAATCACTCCTAGATTACTATGCTTTTAAATTTTTGTTTAGATAAATTTATATCCAAAAAGTAGTTGAATGAACATATACTTATCACCAGACCTGATTTTAGATTGATCTGGTAAGGCTAAACATACCCAATATCCATTTGAAATATATGATAGTACAGACACTAATTAAATTGAATTCACCATTATTAATTCAGTTTTATTTATTTATTTATTGGATAAACATAAACCCAAGGGTTAAAATACTTTCAGTTAAGATTTTTGATCAACAGAAAGGCTCAAAGATTATGTTATTTTTATTTTAAACAAGAAGGCAAAAAAAAATTTATGTCTCGCATACACAAGGGCAGAAGAGGCAAAAAGATTCTTGAGTTGCCAACTTCTGAATCACATATAAAATGCAGAGTATGGAAAAAAAAAAAAAATAGCGTGCCACATAGGCGGGCAGTTGCTCCTTACAACTACATGTATATATTTTCGTAGGTTGAATGTACAGTTGTTGCTGAATGCAGGGACTTTTGTTAACTATTTAATAGAATATGATAATTAAGAAAAATCCCTTTGGAAAATATGTTTAGCATGCCTCAATTGGTGACTGAAAGTTTCTTTTGGCAAATCCGTTCATCATTTATTTGTCTGCATGAGTGTAAATTGCAATACAATGAAGCTATATATGTTTTGACGTTCCGAGTAGTGGGCACCTCGTACGGTCGCCCTCCAGAAAAATCGGCTGCTGTCCAAGTATTGGAAATCGAAGAGAATACCGATCAGAAAGTTGATGTTAAATTGACAAGCGTCGAAGAACTTGCCAACATTTCCAGGGAGATTTCCATGCGCAACCCCATTTCTAGTGAGAAAAGACATTGATGAAAAGTAAAATTGAACTAACTAATACATAATCATATATATAGACAGTGATATGCAATTCGATAAAGTAGAAGCAGCAAGCAATGCTTGAGACAAAAAGTTTAATGAGAGTTTTGACTTGCAAATCTTTACGGAAAGCTAAAGACAGATAGTCAACCATTACTCCATATATATATATATATATAAGACCTCACATGTGATTGATATGACTTTGGTGTTGGGGAATGAAAATAATGAATCGGTGAGCACAAATTAACCTTTAATTAATTATCATTTCATGGTAGCTGGATGCTAATCACGGTATACCCGCACTTTCATGTCTTCATCATTTAACATTGCTTCAGGAGTCATCTCACAATAGGATTTAAAGAGCTCCGTCAGAACAAAAAAGTTGGGGGGTTTTTATATAACCCTAAAAAATTAGGCCTCTATTCATATAATCCTCAGTATCAGAGCTCAAAGAGGAAGAAAGATATATCTACCCAGACCCAAAGATTTGGGATAAATTGCCGTCAGTCACTTTTAAATTTATCACTACAAAAATGGAGAAGTTAATTTTCATGAGATCAACCAAGTTGGATAGAAAATCAGTCTGTAATTTCAAAGTTCAGTCATCATATACAATGTTCCACAAACATGTTTGGAAGAACAAGCAACAATCCTACAAAGACGTCTAATTGTGTGCACCTAAACTCACAATATTAACGTGGAAACTTCACAAAGTGATAATTCCTATCAGAATAGTCCACTAGAGGAAAGTCACATCTCACTTTGAAATGCTAATGTTGTAGTGACAAAAGTACAAGAGTATAGTCCATCTAACACCTGTTTGGTAGATGCCACCATTCGTTTCAACTCAAGGATGCATCCAGAATCAGTTTGGCTCGTCACTCTCTTCTTATGAATATCAAGCAACTTGCAATCTGCTACTAAAGCAATAACATCAAATCATCGGCAGATACCGAAGAAAACTACAATCTCCGCTCCAACGAAAGCCCATATTGATCCCTCAGCATCTCCAATCACGTTATTGTTCGTCGCAAAATTTCCTTCGCTTCCTTCCATTGAATACATCTTAGATTACAACGGAAGTGAACAAGATATATAAAGAGAACAAACGAGAGGATTTTATACTTCAATCTCTCTCTTTTACAAAATAGTGTGGGATCTGTGGCGATGGGATCTGTCAAGCAGCTCCTTTGGACGATCGGTACGTTGAAATCTTCTCTTTTAAAGATATCGGCCGAATATAGACGATCTTCTCTGGTTTTGATTTGTTCAAGGCTCTCTCGCGTAACTCGAACTTCTCAAGAACTCCAGAAAGAAGATGGTGGTTTTCTCTGATCTTCACGAACTCAAGGCTCTGTGCGTAACTTGAATTCTCCAAGATTTCAGAAGATGATCAGCAAAGGCTTCAAGGCTCTCTCGCGTACTTGAATTGCCAAAGGATTGATAGGAGACTTCCGATGCCAAAAAGAAGACCCTTAGGGTTTCACCAGGAAGGTATTTATAGACCCAGGTTAATGCAAGAGTTTCTATCTAAATAGAACTCGCATTCATCAAGGATTCCAATCAAATATCTTAGTTTTGATGGAATTCTGATTAGACTTGATTCGGGTATTTGGATAAGCCCAGAATCATAATCTCAATCAATCTGAGATTCTGGTTATCTGCTTACGCGGAGTTTTAATCGCATCAAAACGCGGTGCTAAATAACCAGTGCGCGGAGCTATTGATGATCTCCGCGTTTTACTCAAACGCGAGGCTAATACAAGCCAAACTGCGGAATCAACGCGGAGCTATTAAACATCTCCGCGTTTTATTCAAACGCAGGGTTAATGTAACCAAACGCGGGGCTATTGAATTAGCTCCGCGTTCTGTTGTGGAAAATCCTTTTAACTTAGAAATTTTCACTGCCAACAGAACCCCCTCCAAAGTTTTCAAAATGGCTTAGACTTCAGCAGATTTTGAAATACTTTGGATATCTAAACTGAAACGCGGAGTTAGAATACCAAGTCTATCTCGCGTTATGCTCACACATGCGGAGCTAATCAGCTTCACTTCGTCTTCAGTGAAATGAGTAATTACGTCATTAATTACCCTGAGTTTCCACGCCGAATACCAAGCGACGGAAATTCTGTTTAAATAGAGCTCCCGGCTCATCTTCTTCTTCATCTCATCCGAAGAATTTCTGAGAACTTGAGTGACTCACGAATGATCTTCAACTGATCTTCGTTCAATTCTCCATAGATTTTCATCATTAGGATGTCTCTCCAGAGGAGTTTGGCTTTTCGCAAGTTGGCCGGCGTTAATGGCAGCAGCCGTGAAGGTGAACGCAACAGCGAACCAGTCTATTCAGCGTCTTCCGAAGGTAAAAACCTCATCTCTTGGTTTTCTAAGAACCATTCTGAGATATTTTGGCTTGGTTTATTCTGGACGATTGCTTATCTTGTCGGCGAGATCGCCGTTTTATTGTGTCATCCCTGCGCTTGAAACGCGGGGCTTTACTAGTAGTCTCAATGAATCCGCGAGGCTATCTTTGATTAGCAGTCGCGATGAATTTGCGAGGCTATCTTTGATTAGCAGTCGCGAAAAATTGCGAGGCTATCTTTGATTAGCAGTCGCTATGAATTGCGAGGCTATCTTTGATTAGCAGTCGCTATGAATTGCGAGGCTATTTTTGATTAGCAGTCGCTATGAATTTGAAAGAGAAGGAAAGAGCAGAAAGAAATCTTGTCCCCCTTTACGCGAAGTTATCGCATCATCCTCTGTGTTTAAAGCGCGAGGCTATTTCTTCTACTGTGCACGGAGTTAGCTTAGCTCCGCGTTTTCACTCTTTTGGAAACTCTGTTCCTTTTGCAGTAAGTTCAATCCTTTCTGAAGAGGAATGTATGTGGGTCCATCGATCTTCATCAGCAGAAGTGACTCTAAGGAAGTCAGAAGCATATACTTTACAACATAGTTGCAGGTTTCAAGCTCTGGCTCCGAGAGATAAACTCCAGAAGGGGCTGTAAATAAGGAGCTGCAGCACTTGCAGTGCAGAATTGCAGCACTTGCAGTTCAGAATTGCGCTTTGTACGCCCGAAAAATTGAATCTTCATTTATATGCCGATTTAATTTTGGATTACAGCAATAAAAGAAAAATTACAAAATAGAAAATCGAGATTACAAGAATGGGGATCGATTGATTTCGATTCCCCTTTATTTTTGTGGGTCTGGCAGCGGTGGAGCTTTGTTTCTGTACTCCGTTGACGATCTGATCTCTCTGAATTGAGGAACTCCTCTCTGGATATTTGGACTCTGAAAAATTGGACTCTTCCCGAAAGGATCTTCCCTCCAATCCCAAAAGTCCCAAAAGTCAAAAGTCCCCTCTCCCGTTAAATTCCTGTATTTTATAAACCGAAAAAGCTCGAAATCCGGCTCAATTCTCTCCTGAAAAAGCGGATCACGGATTATCAGGAAAATAAAATAGGAAATAAAACAACGGGAAAACAACGAAAAACAACCCGCGGGTGGCAACCCGCGGGATCGCCCCCGCGGGTGGCAACCCGCGGGGGTTCCCGCGGGTTGCAACCCGCGGGTGCTCTCGCGGGTGGCATCCCGCGGGGGTCCCGCGGGAACCCGCGGGATGCAACCCGCGGGAGCAGGTGCAACCCGCGGGTGTGCCCACTTAGTAAAAATGATTTTTTTTTTTTTTTTTTTTTTTTTTTTTTTTTGGTATCTACATAACCCCCTCCAAAGTTTTCGAAGTTCTATATTGAACCGTACTGAATTTCGAAATACTTTGGATTCTTTAATTTTGGTTATAGACCTTTTAAAAGATTTGGTCGATAGAGATAACTGTTAATATATTTATTTATTCCATAACAAGCAGAGGTATGATTTTAACGTACTCATTAGAGGACAAGTAGAGGTATAATGTTAACGTGCTTATTTTAGGTCAAGCAGAGGTATAATATTAACGTGCTTATTTTAATCCTAACCGTTCAGTGACATCTAGTATGACGAATCAGGAAAAGACAGAGGTGACATTAAACGTGTCTTGGAGCTTAACCTATTCAGAGGATCTGGTCGTGATAGGGACAAGCTGACTAAACAGAGGTGATGGTTAACGTGTTTAGTTTTGGAATCGGACTATCAGAGGTAACTGTTAACTTGATAGGGAGATGATTTTCGTTAGAGGTGATTTTCAACTTAACAATATCAAAAGCACGTTCATCAGAGGTTGTAATGTTGGACTTGATGAAGTGTGAATTTTCTTTTCTGTCAGAGGTGAAATCTTAACGTGACAGGGGATCGATTTAATTAGGATTTTATCTCTTTTGATTTTGAATTATGATGTCAGAGGTATGATTTTAACTTGACAAATATTTTGGAGTGTCGCTTGCTCTGTTAGAGCAAAATGACAAGAAAAGTTTTGCTGTCAGAGGTGAAATCTTAACGTGACAGGAGATTTATCTGATTAGGATTTTTAGCAAACCCCCAGCTATCAACGGATTTGATTAGCCTTTACCAACTACCGTTTGAGTTGGGCTAGCCATGCTATTCCCCTCCGCATGGTGAGTTGTCAAGGATTTCGTTTGGGTTTAAATACCAAACTTTTCCTCTTCCCTTTGCCTTAGCAGCTTAGGGCAGTGATGTATTCTTATATTCAGATAAGAATACTGTTGTGACAGATTTGTCGTGGGATTTTTAGCAAACCCCCAGCTATCAACGGGTTTGATTTTGCCTTTACCAACTACCGTTTGAGTTGGGCTAGCCATGCTATTCCCCTCAGCATGGTGAGTTGTCAAGGATTTCGTTTGGGCTTAAATGCCAAACTTTTCCTCTTCCCTTTGCCTTAGCAGCTTAGGGTGATTCATGCCTTTTACCCCCAGCATGGTGGGGTTGGCGAGAATTTTATTCTCTTCCCGTAGCCTTATCGGCGTTGGGTGGTTCGTACTTATTACCCCCAGTATGATGGGGTTTGCGAGAAATTTATTTTCTTCCCGTAGCTTTAGCGGCGTTGGGCAATTCATACTTTTTACCCCCAGTATGGTGGGGTTGGCGAGAAATCTATTCTCTTCCCGTAGCTTTAGCGGCGTTGGGTGGTTCATACTTATTACCCCCAGTATGATGGGGTTGGCAAGAAATTTATTCTCTCCCCGTAGCCTTGTCGGCGTTGGGTAATTCATACTTCTTACCCCCAGTATGGTGGGGTTGGCGAGAAATCTATTCTCTTCCCGTAGCTTTAGCGGCGTTGGGCGGTTCATGCTTTTTACCCCCAGCATGGTGGGGTTGGCGAGAATTTTATTCTCTTCCCGTAGCCTTATCGGCGTTGGGCGGTTCATCATTTTTATTTTATTTTATTTTATTTTATATATACATTTTTATTTCTTTATCTCTCTTTTTTTTTGTTTGCAATGATGTCCTTTTTTTTTTTTAGGTGATGACGCCTAGCATTTTATTTTTTATTATTTATTTATTTATTTATTTTGGTAAGCGATGAGGCCTTGCAAATATATTTTTATTTATTATTATTTTTTTGTTTATTTTTATTTATTTACTTTTTTTTTGTTTATATTTTTATATATTTTTTAATATTTTTTTATTTTTTTATTTTAATGAATTTTTTTTTTATTTTATTTATTTATTTTTTTGGCATCCGCGGGTGCATCCGTTGGATACAACCCATGGGTAGAGCACTCATACTGCATGTTTTTTTTTTTTTTTTTTTTTTAATATTTATTATTTTTTTAACTTTGTCAATTTTTTGTGGGCGATAACACCCTTTCCTTTTTTTTTTTTTTTCTTCTTTTTTTTTTATTAATATTATTTTTATTCTTTTTTTTTTTTGTGCAGGAGAGAGGGAGAAAAGTGCGGGTGATCCAGATGGGTCCCACCCATCTGTGGGTTGCGTCCCGCGCCCGCGCTTCCATCTGCGGGTTGTGTCCCGCGCTTCCATATGTGGGTTGCGTCCATGTGGGTCCCAAGATTCCATCTGCGGGTTGCATCTCGCGCTTCCATATGCGGGTTGCGTCCACGCGGGTCCCAAGATTCCATCTGCGGGTTGCATCCCGCGCTTCCATATGCGGGTTGCGTCCACGCGGGTCCCAAGATTCCATCTGCGGGTTGCATCCTGGAGTTGTATCCAGTCTTATCAATTTCTTTTTTTTTTGGGCGATAACGCCTCAAATTTTTTTTTTTTTTTTTTTTTTTGACAGACGATGACGTCTTGTCATATTTTTTTTTTTGGGCGATGACGCCTCAAAAATTTTTTTTTTTTTTTGACAGACGATGACGTCTTGTCATTTTTTTTTTTTTTTTTTTTTTTTTTGGGCGATGACCCTCAATTTTTTTTTTTATGGGCGATGACGCCTCATTATTTTTTTTTTTTTTTTTTTTTTTATGGGCGATGACGCCTCATAATTTTTTTTTTTTTGACAGACGATGACGTCTTGTCAATTTTGGTGGGCGATGACACCTCACATTTATTTATCGTTACCCGGCGATGACGCCTAGGCTCCGAAAAAAAAAAATTTAAAGATTGGATTGCGCCGCCCAAACTCCCACTGTGGTCGCCAGTTCTTGTACGCCCGAAAAATTGAATCTTCCTTTATATGCCGATTTAATTTTGGATTACAGCAATAAAAGAAAAATTACAAAATAGAAAATCGAGATTACAAGAATGGGGATCGATTGATTTCGATTCCCCTTTATTTTTGTGGGTCTGGCAGCGGTGGAGCTTTGTTTCTGTACTCCGTTGACGATCCGATCTCTCTGAATTGAGGAACTCCTCTCTGGATATTTGGACTCTGAAAAATTGGACTCTTCCCGAAAGGATCTTCCCTCCAATCCCAAAAGTCCCAAAAGTCAAAAGTCCCCTCTCCCGTTAAATTCCTGTATTTTATAAACCGAAAAAGCTCGAAATCCGGCTCAATTCTCTCCTGAAAAAGCGGATCACGGATTATCAGGAAAATAAAATAGGAAATAAAACAACGGAAAAACAACGAAAAACAACCCGCGGGTGGCAACCCGCGGGATCGCCCCCGCGGGTGGCAACCCGCGGGGGTTCTCGCGGGAGCAGGTGCAACCCGCGGGTGTGCCCACTTAGTAAAAATGATTTTTTTTTTTTTTTTTTTTTTTTTTTTTTTTTTTTTTTGGTATCTACACGCTTCAGTGCAGCACTTTCCTTTCCTCTCGTGCTTCATTTCGGATGACAGATCCTAATTGACATTTGCAGAGGAGATCTTTTGCATGTGAACCAGGGAACTGAACTTCAACACCCCGTAGAGAAATCTTGAGTTCTTTTGCATGTGAACCAGGGAACTGAGCTTCAACACCCCGTAGAGAAGTCTTAATGTTTGATTATTGACAAGTTGATCATGTAAAAGCTTTTGGGAGAGCTATAACTCCCTCTTTGTAATGTCTTGCTTCATGAATAAAGATAAATTATTTTCCTCTCTATCTGTTAGCTTCAAGAATTTTGCTTGCTCAACAAACAGATGGTCAATAATTTTGGTAAAATAGTCTAAGGCACTTCTGCGTAACTTAGACTGATAATACCCAAATAATTGGATAAGGATCGCTTTAACTTAGATGGAAGCGCCTAATTGCACTCGTCAAAAATCTAAGTTTTTCCATGAAAACGCGAAGCTAAGGCACAGGCTATCCTCGCGTTTTGTAAAGTTGCGCGGAGTTAAACAACTTCGCATTTCCATAATCGCGCGAGGCTAATAGCTTCGCGTGTTGGAGAGTAACTGACCAGTCACTTTCTCCGAAATTCGCGCCGAATTCCAAGAGGCGGTTCCTTTCATTTAAAAGAAATCTCTATTTCTTATCCTTCTCACTTTATTTGAGAATTTTCCAGAAACTTAGAGATTCAGGCGATCAGAGTTCAGGCGACCCGATCTTCTTCTGACCGAGTTTCTCCAGATTTTCAGTCGATTTTTCTCAGCAATGGCACCCAAAACTCGTGCTACTTCTCGAGCGGCTCCATCTTCGGCGACTGGCGCAAGCAGTGGTGGCGGCGGCCAAGGCAGCGACGCGCCAGCCCACATTTCGCCTATCAGGGGTAAGAATCCTTCCATCGAGACTCTTTAGAACATTTCTAGAGTGATTTGGCTTAAATTTAACTGATCAATCAACTCTTTTACCGGCGAGATCGCCGTACGCCTGCCGTAAGGCTTGGAGAAGAAGAAAAGTCTCTGACTGCCTTCTTACGCGAAGTTATCGCATCATCCTCGAGTTTAAAGCGCGAGGCTATTTTAAGTAGCAGTCGCGCTGAAACGCGAGGCTATTTTAAGTAGCAGTCGCGCTGAAACGCGAGGCTATTTGATGTAGCAGTCGCGCTGAAACGCGAGGCTATTTTAAGTAGCAGTCGCGCTAAAAACGCGAGGCTATTTTAAGTAGCAGTCGCGCTAAAAACGCGAGGCTATTTTAAGTAGCAGTCGAGCCAAAAACGCGAGGCTATTTTAAGTAGCAGTCGCGCCAAAAACGCGAGGCTATTTTAAGTAGCAGTCGCGCCGAAAACGCGAGGCTATTTTAACTTCTACGTGGTCTAATCTTTAGCTTTGCGCGGCGCTATTCTTAGCTTCGCGCATTCTAATCTTTAGCTTCGCGCGTCCATATTTAGAGAATTTTTTCTGTCTTATAGAAACTTCTCTCACTCTGCTTTCTTTTTGCAGTAGGGTATTCGATGGAATCTCTTCCCCACAAGAATTACTTCGGCTTTGCTGGGGGTTCTGATCCCTCAGGACAATTTCGCTTCACCACTATCTTGGCTTCATATAAGCCAGACCCAAAGGAGCGCAAGGAGAAGTTGATCAAATATCATCCCACCACTGCGAGGGAGATCATAACTGATGCGGCTTTTGAAGATGTGAACAGAAAGGCGATGGAGAAACCCGCCTTCCTCTTTGGAGACCAGATGGACCACTCAGATGAGATCCTTTCTGAAGAGGAGCATGTTTGGTTATATAACTCAGGCGAAATGCTGATGTTTCTGCCTAGAATGGACCGTAGCTATCCTCTGGTCTATCTTCAGAGGCTAGTGACGCCTCGAGAATTAAAGTGGAGATTGACTCAAGAGCAAGATGGTGTCCCAACCGGCAAGTTTGGTGCAAAAGGGGTTTATCAAGATGGTTCCCCCAGATGCATTACTGGCTTGCTTCCAGGCCGATTTGGCAAGGAGCTTCCAGTGGGAGAAGTCCCATCTCGTGCCCGAACTTTCTTAAGTGAGTTCCTGGCGAAGGATGGTCAGTACCCAGCTAGCGACTTCAGAATGTCTGGCTGGGTTCATTCTTCTAACAATATGTGGTGGGCCCGCCTTGTTCAATATATGTTGGATTCCCACGAGCCCATTTTACAGGATATTGGCTTGTATAAAGCCATCAGGAATGTCCAATTCGGGTTTCCCCAGAGTGCTTATCACTTTTACTGCCTCTTGGAGATGTATAACCCTGAAACCTGTACTTTCTTTACACTAGTGGGTGAGCTAGGGTTCGCTCTCCACGAGATGTTTGAGGTTTCTGGGCTCTCGATGGGCGAAGTCCCTTACGAGGAGTATATCCCTACCACCGATGAGCTGAGCATGCTACTGGCGAGGGATGAGCGCATCCATGCCACATACTGGGAGATGATGTGCCATTATCATATTTGCGCTGACTTGACGGGTGCGCGTAACCACGGTATTGGTCATAAGAAATGGGCTGAATACCTTTTTGCCAACTTGAATTCTAAGGATAGTTCGACGACTATCCATGGTCATCCACCCGTCTATGGCTCAGAGATTGATCACCGCATTGCTAAGGGCTGCCATCTATTATATTATACCACTGAATCCAATGAGAATGGATACGGTCCCGGTACTTCATTTAAGAGCTATCACTATCAAGCCCAGTTTTCGATCTCCAACAGAGGTCTCATTTCCGGGTTTTTGATGCTGTGGCTCAAAAGATGCGTCGTGCCGTCATTGCCCAAGGAAGCGATTGCAATGACCGTGTATATCCAGCGGTTCTTCTCGCATATGGCTGACCCCTTGGACTCCTTCCCGCCATGGTATGCAATTTGCAATATGGACTGAGGGTGCTCTGTCGTGATTTCCTCCCTACTATTAAAGTCAAGGGGAAAGGAAAGGGCAAGTCGAAGGAGACTGCCCAGCCGAAAACTCCAAACCCTAGGGTGGAGATGCCCTACACCTATTTGATGGCGTGGCTCGTCTTGCACTGTCCCTCCTTAATGAGTGCACCAGAGCATCGTTCGGGCGAAAAGTGCTTCCTTGTAGAACTATATGAACGTTCTTCATGGAGGCAGAATTATATGTCCCAGATTCGAAAGACTCTTCGTAGCTTTCAGAATTACGAGATCTTCCGGTGTTTTCCTGACTTTCCCGGCGGAGGATATGGGACGAGGCTGAAGGATGCCATGGGAGCAGATAAGTTCACTATTTTATCTGCAGGAGCGTTCTGGTGGCTTCTCAACATCCGTCCCGGACACTTGGTGTATCGTCAAGATCTCAGGTGTCAGATCGAGCCATATACTCCGAGTCGCTTTGCTCGCCAGTTTGGATATTCTCAACTCTATGAGGGCAATCCAAATAAAGATCTCGCTTACGAGGGGAATTTATACGAAGGCGCTCGTGGCTGGTTCCATTTTGCAGCTGGCGGGACCGAGGCTGAATTCTCCTTGCCCCAGAAGGTGCCAGAATTGGCCATGACCCTCAGCTCCTGCAACTGGTTCAATATTGCGAATGCTGACGTGCCCGGCTTCTCACTCAATCGCAGTTGTTGCAAAGAGATTGAAGCCCTCTATATTAGCCGCCAGGGTGCTTCTAGGGTAAGGATAAAAGGAATGGAAGAATTCCTTGGCGTTGCGGCTGAGCCTTCGGATGTCAGCGAATCAGACGATGATGCCGGTGATGATGACGACAATACTGGTGCTGGTGGAGTTCCTCAGCCTGTTGTCAGTCGTTCCCTGAGTCCAACTCTCAAACGCCGCGACACTTTAAAGAAAAGGCCGGGTAAGAAGCAAAAACTGGCACAGGAAACTTTGATAGCCCCCCAAGAAGTGGCTATCAAACTTGCTTCCGACTTGTTGGCTTCAGCTGTACCCCCAGCGTTGGTAAGGGAGGATGAACCTGCCAAATCTCCAAGTGTTGCTGAGATTTCAGCTCCTTCGGCCGTAGAGCCTGTGGCAGAACCTGGGGCGCAACTAAACGTAGCGAGACGGGTATACTGCTGGAAACGACAATGGCTCCTCCTTCAAGTCCGACAACTAGACTTGTATCGCCTGGTATGGCCCTTAGCATTTTATCTTTTGCCCGTTATTATTTTAACGCAACACTGCTTTTCTGGTCTTTCGAAATGCAGGTGATCAACTTCTCTCGCCAATGCACTCGACTACCCAAGTAGAGTCTGACGATAGAATGGACCATTCCGGCTCCGTTGGTGGTGTAGGTAGCTCTGCTGGTGAGTTTGCGGCTGATTATTCCACACCGGCTCCTGCCTCTGTTTCCTCTTCAATTCCCCCAATTGACGAATTGGGAAGTGACGAGAGAACTGAGATTATTATCGCAGCTGCTGCTAATGAGACTACACCTTCTCCTAGCATGCCATCTCCAACGCCAGTCTGTTCCACTGAGACATTTCCCACAGTCATTGGCGTGCCTTCTCAGTCAGCGATTTTAACGTCGTCCGTTGTCGTGGCTGCTGAGATACCTGCGACTCTTCCAACTTCAAGCCTTCCAGCAGGGGAGGAGAATAATTTGAAATTCTCGTTCGAAGATGCTTCTCCCACCGGAGGAGCTTCAGGCGAAGTGATCCCATCTTCTCTTCCTATTGGTGGGGGTACCCAAGTGATCTGTACTGACGGTACTTCGTCTGGGGTCTCCAGCTCTTCCAGATCTGCACTGGCTCTACTGGTCCCCCATATTATGAATTTAATGCAGGGACGGGCTTCTTCTTCTCCAATTCCAGCAACTACTGCTCCTTTGCGTACGACACCTTTCTTGGCATTACCTGCTTTGCCTATTGACACTACAAATCCTCTTGAAGAACTTTTCAGCTGCACTGTCGAGGATTTTATGTGTTTGTTGAGAAGATGTGTCGAGATGGTTATTGCCGGTCACGATTTCTTCAACTTCGCACGTCCACTGTTATTCCGCTATCTAGGGAATGTTGAAGAATTCGGTGGACAAGATCGAGCAGCTCCATACCGGGCCCGCCTTGCAGCCTTAGAAGAGCAAGTGACTACGCTACACACACTCCGTCAGGCGGATGTGGAGGCGATCACTGCGATAGAGCTGGCGCGGCTTCGGGCAGAATCCTTATCTCGAAGAAATATTTTAAGGCAGCAGGAGGAGAGATGGTCTCAGGAGCTGACAGAGCTCCAGGCCAGTCGGGAATCCGTTCTTGGCGACCTGCAGAGGGTAAACTTTGGAATTGAGGAAGGTCAGGCGGCCATCTCTAAAGCCCAGGAGACGATTGCCAGAGCTCGGGCCACCTTGATAGAAAATGAACTCCGATTAGGAGAATCTGTCAAGAAGCGGGAGATGTTGCTTGTCCAGCAGGAGCAGATTCAGCAGGAAGAGATGGCCAGGAATCGTGCCATAGAAGAATCTCGTCAGCAACAACTTACAATAAGTGATGATGAGTTGCGTAGGCAAGCTCAACAAACCGTGGAGGCTTCTCATCGTAGAAATTTGGACGAGACAATAAACCAATTGAAACTTCTGGGAGGCAAATAGTTTCATCTCTCTTTACGCTTTTATCTTCCTTGTAATAAGAACTTCGTAAACAGGAGAGAGATAACCTTACGATGTTTCTTTGAAATTCTTTTTGTATCTTCACCTTTTTAATAAAGATGATTCTTTTGACTCTTTTATTTGCCGGCTTCAAAACAGATTTGCTTGCCCAACAAATAACCTGCCGTCAAAACGATTTATCTCGGTACCGTTTATGCTCAATTTCTCGAGCCGAAATAAAAATTAAAATTTAATATGGGATTTTTAGCAAACCCCCAGCTATTAACGGATTTGATTAGCCTTTACCAACTACCGTTTGAGTTGGGCTAGCCATATTATTCCCCTCAACATGGTGAGTTGTCGAGAACTACGTTTGGGCTTAAATGCCAAACTTTTCCTCTTCCCTTTACTTTATCGGTATTGGGCGATTCATACTTTCACCCCAGCATGATGGGTTGGCGAGAAACTAGTTATCTTCCCATTGCCTAGTTGGCGTTGGGCAATTCATACTTTTACCCAAGCATGACGGGTTGGCGAGAAACTAGTTCTCTTCCCATTGCCTAGTTGGCATTGGGCAATTCATACTTTTACCCCAGCATGATGGGTTGGCGAGAAACTCGTTCTCTTCCCATTGCCTAGTTGGCGTTGGGCAATTCATACTTTTTACCCCAGCATGATGGGTTGGCGAGAAACTAGTTCTCTTCCCACTGCCTAGTTGGCGTTGGGCAATTCATACTTTTACCCCAGCATGACGGGTTGGCGAGAAACTAGTTCTCTTCCCATTGCCAAGTCGGCGTTGGGCAATTCATACTTTTACCCCAGCATGATGGGTTGGCGAGAAACTAGTTCTCTTCCCATTGCCTAGTTGGAGTTGAGCAATTCATACTTTTACCCCAGCATGATGGGTTGGCGAGAAACTCGTTCTCTTCCCATTGCCTAGTTGGCGTTGGGCAATTCATACTTTTACCCCAGCATGATGGGTTGGCGAGAAACTCGTTCTCTTCCCATTACCTAGTTGGCGTTGGGCAATTCATACTTTTACCCCAGTATGATGGGTTGGCGAGAAACTAGTTCTCTTCCCATTGTCTAGTCGGCGTTGGGCAATTCATACTTTTACCCCAGTATGATGGGTTGGCGAGAAACTTGTTCTCTTCCCATTGCCTAGTTGGCGTTGGGAAATTCATACTTTTTACCCCAGCATGATGGGTTGGCGAGAAACTAGTTCTCTTCCCACTGCCTAGTTGGCGTTGGGCAATTTTATACCTTTTAGGTCAGAGACGCTTAATTGCACATGCCTAAAAGAAAGATTGGAGGTCGTTCAAACTTGATAACTAAGCACACCAGGTTTTGGTCAGAGGCGCCAAACTGCGCATGCCCAAGAAAAGACTGGAGGTGGTTCAAACTTGAGAACCAAACGCACCAGGTTTAGGTCAGAGGCGCCAAACTGCGCATGCCTAAGAAAAGAGGCTGGAGGTGGTTTAAACTTGAGAACCAAACACACCAGGGTTTAGGTCAGAGGCGCCAAACTGCGCATGCCTAAGAAAAAGACTGGAGGTGGTTCAAACTTGAGAACCAAACACACCAGGTTTTAGGTCAGAGGCGCCAAACTGCGCATGCCTAAGAAAAGAGGCTGGAGGTGGTTCAAACTTGAGAACCAAACACACCAGGGTTTAGGTCAGAGGCGCCAAACTGCACATGCCTAAGAAAAAGACTGGAGGTGGTTCAAACTTGAGAACCAAACACACCAGGGTTTAGGTCAGAGGCGTCAAACTGCGCATGCCTAAGAAAAAGACTGGATGTGGTTCAAACTTGAGAACCAAACACACCAGGTTTAGGTCAGAGGCGCACAATGCGCATGCCTAAGGAAAAGAAACTTGTATCTCCAAGTATACTAAGAATAGTATTTCTTCAGAAATTTGCCATTGATCGGCATCATCATCCTGTCGCCATCTTGATTCATTAAGCGATAGGCTCCACTGGAGTATACTGTCTCCACAATAAACGGTCCTTCCCACTTGGGTTCAAACTTACCCTTAGTCTTGTGGGTTAGCACCATTGGCCTTTTAACAGCCAGAACCAAGTCTCCTTGCTTAAAGGTCCTTGGTTTGACGTTCTTATTGAACGTTTGAGATATTCGGGCTTGATACAACTCAATTTGTTGTTGAGCTCTGAGACGTTTTTCATCTAACGCCTCTAGTTCTTGCAATCTTTGTTGATGGCGCTCTTCTGTCGTCATTCTTGTGGCTAAAGCCACTCTTAATGATGGTATCTGGATTTCAAGAGGCAAGACAGCCTCACTTCCGTAAACCAAAGAGAACGGGGTTGCTTTGGTCGGGGTGCGAACGGTGGTGCGATAAGCCCACAAGCATTCTCTTAGCTTTTCATCCCAATCTCGTTTATTAGAAGAGATGAACTTCCGAAGGAGTTTAATAATCGTCTTGTTGAAAGCTTCAGCTAACCCATTAGCCGCGGGGTTATATGGCGTTGAAGCAATATCTTTGATTCTGAACTTGTTGCAGAATCTGGAGAATCTCTGACTAATGAATTGCGGACCATTATCATGAATAATCCGTCGGGGGATGCCAAAGCGGTAAATGACATGATGCTTGATAAACTTGATCACATCTGCCGTTTTCACCTCTTTCATGGGCACGGCTTCGGCCCATTTTGAAAAATAATCGGTTATTGCAAGAATAAACTGATGTCCTCTGGATGACGGGGGAGTTATTGGCCCTACAATGTCTATTCCCCAGGCTTCAAATGGCCAGCTTGCGACGGTATTGTGCAAGTATTCTTGGGGTTGATGAATAAAATTGGCATGTATTTGGCATGCATGACATCGTTTAGCGTATGCCATTGCTTCTGTAACCATGCTCGGCCAGTAGTACCCTAACCTTCTTATACGGTCTCCAAGTTTAGGACCGGGCTGATGAGCTCCACATACTCCATCGTGTGTTTCTCTCAGCACTTGTTCTGCTTCTGCTTTTGATATGCAGCGTAGCAATAGACCACCTCTTGACTTTCTATACAAAGTCTGAAGTTTATGGTCATAATAAAATCTTTGGGCCTTCCTCTTTATTGAGGTGGCTTCCTTAGGATCTTCTGGTAATATCCCATGCAAGGCATAATCCACAAACGGAAATCGCCAATCACGAGGTTCTAATTTTAAGCCAATCTGGCATACCTCTTCTGCTTGAGATACCACGTCTGGGTGGAGGAGTTCTCTACTACCAATGGTGATGCTTTTAGCTTCACCTGGCGGGATTGCCAGCGTTGCGGCTAATGCAAAAAGAGCATCTGCATAAACGTTCTCGTTTCGAGATACGTGATATATGTAGAATTGTTCAAAATATCCTGCTAGCTCAATAGCTAGCTGATGATAGGGGATGAGGGCTTCATGTCTGACTTCATACTCACCTGTCATTTGATTGACAATGAGCTTAGAATCTCCATATGCCTCTAGATGGTTCACTCCCAGTTGCAGAGCTATTTTTAAGCCGATAATGAGCGTGTTGTACTCCGCTACATTATTAGTGCACGGTTCTGTTAATGAGTAACCGTTAGGAAATATATATTTATGTGGGGATATTAGTACAACCCCCACTCCAGCAGCAGATCGTCTCGCGGCACCATCAAAGAACATTTGCCAAGGTTGCTCTTTGGTAACTGTGTTGACTTCCGATGTCTGCTTTAATTGGGACCAAATTGGATGGTCTGCAAGGAAATCAGCGATTGCCTGTCCCTTCATGGCCTTTTGAGGGACAAAATGTATGTCATAGGGCGATAGTAAGAGCGCCCATTTTGCCAATCGGCCATTTAAGGATCCTGGTTTTGTCATCAGAATCTTCAGGGGATTAACCCGTGATATGACATGAATTGTTTGCCCTGAAAGATAGTGTCGCATTTTTTGAACAGCAAACACTAGGGCTAAACATTCCTTTTCAATTGGGGTATATCGCTGTTCGGCCCCAATCATTGTTCTACTTAAATAGTAGAGGGCATGTTCATGGCCGTGCTCATTATATTGAGCAAGTAATGCTCCTAAAGTATTATCCATGGCCCTTACATATATAAGGAAGGGCTGCCCAGGGGCTGGTGCCATTAGTACAGGAGGCTTAGTAAGGTACTCCTTGAAGTCATCAAATGCCTGCTGACATGCCTCATCCCATATAAAAGACACTCCCTTTTTCATAAGTTTTTAGAATGGCTGGCATCGTCCAGATAAGTTGGATATGAAGTGCCGAATATAAGCGAGCTTTCCTTGTAATCCCCTTAATTCCTTAAGATTGCGGGGAGGCGGCATTTCGCTAATCGCTTTTACCTTTTCCGGGTGAGAAAAATTCCTTTTGAAGTTATTACGAACCCTAGAAACTTCCCGCTGGATACCCCCATGAACGACTTGGTAGGATTCATCTTCAAGTGATGTTTCCGCATAAGATCGAAGACCACTCTTAAATCGTGAAGATGCTCTTCTTTGTCTTTGCTTTTAACTGCTAAGTCATCCACATAGCACTCTACTATTCTGCGCAGGTGCTTTTTGAATATGGCGCTCATTGCGCGTTGGTAGGTGGCACCTGCATTCTTTAATCCGAATGGCATCACCGTATAACAGTATACCCCCTGTGGCGTTCTGAAAGCTGTATGCTTTTCATCATCCGGGTGCATCTTGATTTGGTTATAACCTGAGAAGTCATCCATAAAGGACATCCTCTCATAACCGCAAGTATTATCGATCATCACGTCGGTGATGGGGAGTGGAAATTCATCCTTGGGACATGCAGCGTTCAGATCTCGAAAGTCAATGCATATCCGGATTTTGCCATTCTTTTTGCGAACTGGCACTATGTTTGCCACCCAGTCTGGGTGTTGTTCTTCACGGATGAACCCGGATTGTATAAACTTGTTGACCTCAGCAACTATTGCCTCCATCAATTCCGGTCGAAAACGCCTCTGTTGCTGTTTAACAGGTTTGACATCTTCTTTTATATTTAACCGGTGTGTGGCAATTTGAGGGTCAAGCCCAGGCATATCTTCATAACTCCATGCGAACACATCTATATACTCTTTGATAAGGGATATAAGTTCCTCTTTTTCTAAAGGAGTTAGTGTGTCGCTTATGAAAATGGGTTTCGAATTTTCTTCCGTTCCCATGTTAACCTGTATTAATTTGTCTTCTGTGGGCGGGTCACGCTGTTCAAAGCGGACATCCCAGAGAGTATCCATATGCCTAGCCCAAGCATCATCTTGAACGTCAATTGGTTCCTCGTCGCTTTCTGGCGCGGCTGAAACCATATTGATTGTCAAAGATTGAAACCAAGCACCGGTGCTTATACCTGAATCATGATCTGGTGAAGATGTTTCTTCTTTATCCGAAGAACTCTCTTCATCCTTGGATGGCAATGAGGGTGGAGTAGACACATAGCCCAACCCCCTGCGGGTCTTCTGATAATAATCAGGACTCTTTCCTCTCGGTCTAAACGAGGGTATGAGATTCCGCCGCCCTTTTTCAAAGTTTAATCCCGGCTTCTGGGTAAAATTATATCACATTTTCTCCATCATCTGTCGGGACCTTTGCTCATATAAGTAAAATTGAGGTGATGTTTGTTCATCACTTTCGCTACTTTGTCTCTGTCGAGGCGACGTGGCCACTTTGCCGAACATGATCGGCCTTTGGGACTTCTGTCGGGGAGGCACTTCAAAGAAGTGCCCTTGATCCTCGGTTATTTTTAATTGAGAGAGGAGGGAAGACCTGAGAGGCAAATGGTATGCCGCCAGAACTTCAAGTTCGGTCAGGCCATCCGCTTCGGTGGAGGTACAAGAGGGCTCAGACTCAGTAGCTACAGCATGCTCGTAGACTAACTTTACATTTTCATTAATAACCCATTCACTTTCTGTTACATCCACTATATTATCAAGACCTAAGCTAAGATCTAGGTGAGGGTTGGTTTCGTAATCACCCCCATCATCTTCTCCAAGGAGCTCGTACTTAGTGTCGGCTTCATTGCCACTGTTGTCGGGCTTTGGAGACTTGCTAAGACTATCATTGGAGGCTTCATGTGCTGGCTTGTAGAGTGCAGCATCTGTGAAGTAATTTTCCAACCCTTTGAATGGCTGCTTGTCAGCAATTAGTGTCCGGACCTCTCCTTCCTCATCGCAGTATTTCATGCACTGGTGAAGAGTCGACGGAACTATCATATGAGAGTGGATCCAAGGTCGCCCCAATAAAATATTGTAGGAGGTATCAGCATCAATTACATAGCATGTAACCTCCGTTTTCAAGTCTCCAATTTGACACTGCAATCGGATCTTACCAAGAGGATGGCTATTATTAGCGTTGAATCCATAGATGGTAGTGTGTGTAGGTGTCAAGCGATGAAGAGAAATCCCCAACAGCTGCATCAATCTACTGGGCACGACGCTGAGTGCAGAACCTGGATCAATCTGAATTCGGTCCACTTTTGTGGACCCGACATATCCAGTGAAATATAAAGGCCTATTATGCTTTATATTCCTCACCTGCATGTCTTCTGGAGAGAAGATGATTTGTGGGGCTTGCCTCCTCACTTGATGACAGTGGGGGCAAGAGTCCCGCTCTTCGATGGCCGGCTCGACAATCTGAGCTAGGAACGACTCAGAGTCTGCCAAGGCCTCTCTTAGAGCTTCACGTGTTGATTTTGATAATCTCAACAATTCGTAAAGCGTTACTCGCGCTGGGATGTTAGCCAACTGCGCAATTATGTCAAACTCGAAGGGGGTTTCTTTGGCTCCTTCATCTCTGGTAGGATTCTTCTGGAAACGAAGTCCTTTCTGCTTCGCAGGCTTTGCGAGTTCTGCATAGATATCTTTTGGATCTACTCTAGTGTAGTCCTTAAGATATGTCTTTCCAGATCGAGTACCGGAAGGGCCTGCCCCATCTTGATGGGTGGCCATAGTTTCGGGTTCTTCTTCAGAATCTATGAAGGCTCTCGAAGATATATATTCTTCCTTTATATCTGCAGAAATGGCATTAACAGCCCGTTTCTTCTCTGGACCTCTTGAAGTAGTCCATTGTTCATCTTCCAGCAAATCAGGGTGAACCCACATAACTTCCCCCTTCTAGGTAGTTACGGGGACAAGTCCCTCTTGGGCTTTGTTGTGCGGATCAAGATTCTTCGTGACCATCTTACCCTTAGGGATTGGGGTCACTCCTGCGGGAAACTCGTGGGTTCCGACCATTATGGTTGTCATATTGGCAGTGACTTTCTTCTGTTCTTCCTTAAGCGTCAAAACTCCAGCCTCTATTAGTGCTTGGATTCTGTTCTTAAGGGGAAAACAATCCCTGGTAGGGTGCCCAACATTCCGGTGATAAAGACAGTAATTGGGATCTTTAGTCTTACCCGCATCTTCTGGCTTCTTATTCTCCGGAAGTTTTAGCATTCCCTTCTTCTGGAGCAGGTGAAAGAGGATATGCGTCTGTTCCGCCTTGAAAGTGTAATTCCTTTCTTGTTGCGGTCTGATTTGCCTTGATCCTCGCTGTCCTTGAGGCTTTGGCTCTGGCGGAGGACCGGTTTTCTGAGGAGCAGCTTCTGACGACATGACTGCTTTCCCTTTATTCTTATTGTTGTTGTTTTGGGTATATGGCTTACTACCCCCAGCGCTTCTTGATCCGCGGGATTCCTCGACTCGGCGAATCAAGTCTTCAGCTTGCTCTCATTGTTTGAGCAAGTCCCTCCACGTCTTAGACTCTACGGCCCCCATTTTGAGGAGCACATTGGTCTTAAGGTTGTGTCGACAGTTCTCGACTAGAGTTTTCTGGATCATTCCGTGTTTACAATGTACGGACTTCTCCCGGAACCTTTCTATGAAATCTTTAACCGCTTCTTGTTCTCCTTGCCTAGTTGCAAGGAGGGAATGAACCGTAATCTCGGTGTCATCCTCAAAGAAACGTGAGAGAAATAATTTCTCAACATCTAACCAGGTATTAATAGTACCTGGGGGCAACTACATGAACCAAGTAAAGGCAGGCCCTCGCAAAGTACTTGCAAATACTTTGGTCATGATGGGATCATTACCCAACAAATGTCCTGCTTGGGACAAGAAATAATAGATGTGCTGGCTGGGCGATCCCTTCCCGTCGTATGGCTCTAACTTGAGCGGCTTATACTTTGGTGGGTAAGGTATCATATCCCATTCAGGAGGATACGGTCTAGAAACCCCAGCTTCTTTCAACTCCTTTTTACGCATTAAAACTTCGAGTTGACTCTGCAGCTTTTTTATCTTTTCGCCATGCGGATCATGGAAAGAAAATCTATCATCTTCCTCATGCATCGAGTGGGCTTTCTCTTCCTGTTCTTCTTCATTCAGAGTTTCTTTGCCCTTTTTGGCATTATCTTCAACAAACCTCGATAGCATGATTTTGAGTCCTTCAATCATCTTTTGCTGCTCTCGAATCATCTTTTCTTGAGCTTCAAATCTCTGATTGATATCGTCAGACTTATCTGCCATATGCGATACTGACTTCTGTAGCCGAGACGATATAGAGGATGGGGGCGAGGCTATAGCGGAATTATCGCTGTCCTCGTCGTAAGAACCCCTTGCGAGCTTCTTATAATTTCGGGGCGGGATGGCTCCTGATCTTAGTCGAGTAATACGATGAGGTTCATCATCGCTCGATTCTGAATCATCATCCGTCTCTGCAATTTTCTTCCCTTTTCCTACCATGTTGGAAGTTACAGCTCTCCCTTGTTTCAGGAAAGCAGTCTTTGGCTTCTTAGTAAGGTTCTTGTCTGACTCGGTTAGTCGATCAAATACAGATATCCTGCTCTTACTGCAGCCGCAATTGTCCATCACAGCAGATACTGCTGTCACAAGTTGCTGGCAATGGCAACTATGTTCAACTTGAAGTTGGTCTATGCCTCTCTTCTTAGAGAGATGCTCCCTGAGGTCAGTGCCTCTAGCCATGGAATCAAGAGGTCCATTCAACTCTTGAGAGTGTTTAGGAATCCACTGAAGCTTCTTTGATTGATCAACCCTGACTCTGGGGTCGGACCGATCCTCGCGTGGCTTAGGAATGCCTCGCGTTTCACATTGCGGCCTGAAGAATAGCTCCGCGCTTATCCACACTAGCCTCGCGTTTCTCGCTGGCTTGGTGTGTCCTTGGAAGTTTAGCTTCTGGAATAATAGCCCCGCGTGAAGGGAAGTTCTTGCGCGCTGGCTTATCTTTGCGATTAACGCAGATCATAGCTTCGCGCTTAGCGCGGTTTTTACGACTGACAACTATTTGCCAATCATCCTCACGTTCCTTGTGGGTGTCAGAAGTCTTGCGTTTATTGCAAGTATCACTGGCTTCGCGTCTCTCGCTAGGCACAGTAATAGCCTCGCGTGGAGAATCACACGCTGGCTTTGAATAATTTTTATACTCGCGTAACTCGCGAGTGTTGGGTATTCTGCGACTAGCGCAACCCTTACTGGCTTCGCGTCTCTCGCTAGGCACAGTAATAGCCTCGCGTGGAGAATCACACGCTAGCTTTGAATAATTTTTATACTCGCGAGTGTTAGGTATTCTGCGACTAGCGCAACCCTTACTGGCTTCGCGTCTCTCGCTAGGCACAGTAATAGCCTCGCGTGGAGAATCACACGTTGGCTTTGAATAATCTTTATACTCGCGTTTCTCGCGAGTGTCAGGAATCTTGCGTAACTCACCAGTATTACCAGCCTCGCGTGGAAAATCACACGCTGGCTTTTCCTTGCTTTTAAGGCAAGTTGTATCTTCACGTTTAACGCGGTAGAGATTGGTCTCGCGGGTAGCGCGAGCCAATTTGCGAGGGACCATAGCCTCGCGTCCTCTAGGGTTAGCTCCGCGTCCAAGGCGGGCTTTGAGGGCTCTACGCCTCGCTCGCCGGTTCCTGTTCCGGAGTTGGGTCCTGGTCAGTCCAGTTCCCATGTCTTCTTCGGCAATCGGAAGCTCTTCCTCGGCTAGGATTTCTTGTGTGAACTCCGGCTCTATAGCCGCAGTCTCCAAGGATCCCCGTCTCTCGGTGGATACCTTTCTACCCGTCACTCGGGCATTGGAGTACATGCGACGATAGTGCCGTGTCTCATCCAAGTCACCTGATCCGGAGGAGAGGAACTCCTCGTACTTCTGCTGGTCGATTTCAACGACCAGCGTGTCTACTTCGGATCCGATCAAGTCAACGTCCGATTGCGCCACAATCTCTTCATCAGTGAAAGAGATGGCTCCCACTGTGGTCGCCAGTTTGTTCGTCGCAAAATTTCCTTCGCTTCCTTCCATTGAATACATCTTAGATTACAACGGAAGTGAACAAGATATATAAAGAGAACAAACGAGAGGATTTTATACTTCAATCTCTCTCTTTTACAAAATAGTGTGGGATCTGTGGCGATGGGATCTGTCAAGCAGCTCCTTTGGACGATCGGTACGTTGAAATCTTCTCTTTTAAAAATATCGGCCGAATATAGACGATCTTCTCTGGTTTTGATTTGTTCAAGGCTCTCTCGCGTAACTCGAACTTCTCAAGAACTCCAGAAAGAAGATGGTGGTTTTCTCTGATCTTCACGAACTCAAGGCTCTGTGCGTAACTTGAATTCTCCAAGATTTCAGAAGATGATCAGCAAAGGCTTCAAGGCTCTCTCGCGTACTTGAATTGCCAAAGGATTGATAGGAGACTTCCGATGCCAAAAAGAAGACCCTTAGGGTTTCACCAGGAAGGTATTTATAGCCCCAGGTTAATGCAAAAGTTTCTATCTAAATAGAACTCGCATTCATCAAGGATTCCAATCAAATATCTTAGTTTTGATGGAATTCTGATTAGACTTGATTCGGGTATTTGGATAAGCCCAGAATCATAATCTCAATCAATCTGAGATTCTGGTTATCTGCTTACGCGGAGCTTTAATCGCATCAAAACGCGGTGCTAAATAACCAGTGCGCGGAGCTAACGCGGAGCTATTGATCATCTCCGCGTTTTACTCAAACGCGAGGCTAATACAAGCCAAACTGCGGAATCAACGCGGAGCTATTAAACATCTCCGCGTTTTATTCAAACGCAGGGTTAATGTAACCAAACGCGGGGCTATTGAATTAGCTCCGCGTTCTGTTGTGGAAAATCCTTTTAATTTAGAAATTTTCGCTGCCAACAGTTATTGCTCTAAATCTAGAGTAGGGACGAAAATAGGCACGTCCTATCCTACTTAAAAATTTAAACTAAATAATAGTATATTTTATTTTCTTAATTCAAAATTTTAAGTATGATGGACCAAATATTGACCCTTGCAACTGCCAATTCTTAATTATCCCTATT
The DNA here is from genome assembly GCA_036321105.1 of Dracaena cambodiana. Taxonomy (NCBI): domain Eukaryota; kingdom Viridiplantae; phylum Streptophyta; class Magnoliopsida; order Asparagales; family Asparagaceae; genus Dracaena; species Dracaena cambodiana. The sequence continues at coordinate 55,535,907 of JAYEPQ010000004.1, read as the reverse complement.
TTAGAGCAAGTTAGGCTACATGGTCAGAGCAATGCCCGTCAGATTCAGGTGAAGTGCATCAATGGCTTCATAAGCAACATAGGTTCAAGGTGTCCGCCAAATTCTATTAAATGGGTTTTAATCTTGACTCTCAACATAGTGGGCTACAATTTTTCTTCCAACCAAAACAAGATTAAGAAATAAATTAGAGATGCGAGGAGTTGAGAACTGCAACCAAAACAAGATTAAGAAATAAATTAGAGATACGAGGGAGTCAAGAACTGCATACTCATAGGAATCATAGGTGCAGTGATGTGAACATGAGTAATGACAATCTTCTTCCTCTCCCTAAGTATGTTCTGGAAGAGCCACAACAGTGTGGACTTCCCTTCCTTCAGCTCTTTCTTCACTGCTACATAAACTTTTTCAAATTCTTCTTCTTCTTCTTTGATTTGTTCTTAATTGATAACTGACTCTTCCTCAATCACTCTCGTGCTGCTGCTCGTTCCTCTGCTGCTGATTGAATGCCCACGGGAAATTCTTAATGCGCACCATATTTTACTAGTGAGCACCATTTCCCCCGATGTTGTAAATCACTTTACAATATAGTATGTGGTGCTCACTAGTAAAATGTGCTGCGCATTTAGAATTTCCCAATGCCCACTTCTGCTCCTCTCCATCTGGGTTTTGTTGGGTGAAGGCTGAGGTTTAGAGGAGACAGGATAGGTTCATGATTGATTGATTGCAAGCTTTTTGTTGATGATTTTTGGTTTTGGTTTTGGGTTTTTATTTTTTTATTTGTTCTGCTTGCTTTCTATTTTTACTATTTCTTTGGTGTTATATATATAAAGAGAGAGGGGGGGAGAGGGGGGGGAGAGGGAGAGCCCGCATCCACCAAAGGGCAGCCCTAGAGAGAGAGAGAGAGAGAGAGTTGGCATCCACCAAAGGGCACCCCTCTTGTAAGGCCATCCGTAACAAATGTTTTTAGAAATGAAGTTAGTTGCTAAGCACACCCATTTTATTTCCCTTAAAGGCCCCCTTCTTGTAGGGCTATACCGAATTACCCATTTTATTTCCATTAAAGGCACCCTTCTTGCAAGGCCATCCATAACAAAATTTTAAGAAAATAATTTTTCTAAGTGTACCCATTTTATTTCCATTACTTCCTCACTCCTACACTTAATTTCCTCTAATTGCACCCTAAATTCCTATCCCCTCTCTCCGTGGAACCCACACCTCGCAAATAAAGAAAATGCAAAAAAAAAAAAAAAAAAAATGAAAAATAAGGAAAAATTTTGATGAGCACTACTAACCTAAATATCATAAGACTTGATAACGGTTATCAAGTCTTGGCATAAACCGATAATATCAAGTCATAGCACGGGTGAAATATCAATTCACAGCTGCAGCTAGAGTGACAACAATATGTAAGTGTGTCTGTTGCACAACCTATAATATAGCTGCTCTTAATACGTTTGCAAATTCATTATTTATTTGCCCTATAATTTGGGGTTCTCAAGTTTGACAAGTTCTAAGCAAGATCGAATTAAGTTTAAAAGTTCATGTTAGGTTCGAATTGATTTATGAATTAACTAGTAAATTATTATCAAGCATTAGAATTAAATAAATTTAAAAAAAAATTAATATATCACATGGCTTTGAAAAACTGTCGTTACAATGTAACAACTTTGAGACCAAAATCGGGTGGATAGAGTTGATATACAAAAAATCAACTCAAACGGGAGTCGTAGTAAATTAAATTTTCTTCCTAATAAGACTAATATGGGCTTAATCAAAATCCAAAATTAAAACTTGTGAAGGTTCCAATGAATCTTGCAGGTGAACTATAACTGCATAATAACACTAACTTCAACTCTATTTCGGTAAGGATAAAGTGAGAGTTAACAAAACATCATCAAAGAGAAATTGTAGATCTCTAAATATATCTCAATAAGCTCAAATCAGCTCAATCAGCAAGTTATGGGGGCTTTTACTGACACTATTATTGGAGCCTCATTGTTGTGTAGTAATATTGGCTTCAAGTATGACTTTGACAAAAACAATGCATGAATTAGAGAAAGATTACAAAAGAGAAAATATAGATCTTTAACGTGTCCAAAATCAGCTCAATTGGAGTTCAGAAACAAAAATCATAGATGTTTTACTAAAATTGTCCACGAGCTAACCGCTGGCAAGTCAAGCGGTTGGTGGAGATAAGTATTGTCAGCGGGGAGATAAGTATTGTCAGCGGGGGAGGCTAACCCCTCGAGAGGCAAGAGTCTTGTCGACACTGGTGCAACTGACCCTTGATAGGTCTAGACCTATTGTCAGAGATGTTCGTGAGGTTAGCCTTGGCGAGGCTAGCTTCTGTGAAGAGCAACCAAATTCGAGTGTGATTTTAAGAGGTTAGAGATGAAATTATATATAAATTATAGAAAATTAAATTCTCTTTCGAACAAGACCAAGATCAGTTTGATTAGATTTTTTGATAAAAGATGTGGACAAAATATTGAGAGGGTGTATAGATAACAATACAGTAGCAGCTACATGATCCACGAGTTCTACTCAAGTTTTGGCATGGTTAAAGTTAGAACTAATAAAAAGAAAACAAATAAAAGTTACATAAATTTCAATTATCTTTCAAACGAAAGAAAAATAGACTTATTTAGAGTTATGAATAGAAAATTAAGGTCATTTTACCGAGAACCATTACACTGACAACAAGAACTCAACATAGGTTTTGAACCGAATAGAGTAAGTAAGAAGATCCAAGGGTATTTTCTTACTCGAAGAGTTAAAGAAGAGAGATTTCTAACTAAAAGTCACATGATTACATAAATGATGAGTGATTTTTTGCCTTATATTATCCGAATGAATAGTTATTGAAGAAAGATATGAAGAGGGTTTATTTTAGAACCCTTTTGGAGTTAAAACTAAAGTTTCAAGAGAAAGGAGAAGAGAAGATGCAGACGAATTAGTAAAAATGAAAATATGGAAAAAGACTTTATTTATATGAACTCATGCAAGAGAGCTGAGACAGTGATGGCATGCACAGAATCTGTCATGAGATACAACTCTAACAAAGTAAAAATACAAATATGGAAACTTAAAAACAGAATCACTGCAAATAAGATTACAAACTTTTAAGAGCTTGCTAATGTGATCGAGTCATATTATTGTTAAGAAACGGAACTCGTACAGACACTACAGATAACAAATATAAATGGCAGTGGCTTAATGGAATAACTTGAGGATGACGCACTTATTTGATCTTGAGCCCAGCCACGTTACTGCAACACAAAATAAAAGCCAAATGAACTTCTCAATGCAGTACTATCTAAAAATAACTTTGGTTCTATCTAAATATACAAAAAATGAATGATGACAAAGTTCTTTAGATGGAACATGACGCAATCTAAGACGGCTGCTTAAAGACAGCACATTCGACTTATTTGCACTTCAAAGAAAAAACATTTGGTTTATTTTCAGTTCTTTCAAGATTTAAATCCAATATGTATGTTTTCTAGATAAAAGTCAACTACCATCATTTTGATATCATTGTTATGGTGCAAAATGATGGTTAACGTTTTCTATTCTAACAAGTCCCCTGTAGGTTGTGCGTAGCCTGATGCCTGAGCTTTCCAAAGTAGTATTCGTTTATAAATTAATAATTAAATGTGCGTCGGATGGAATTTGAACCTAAATTACTCTAACACATTATTGAAATCGAAATCCCTTCTGCTGTACTATAAACTCAAAAATTATATTGAAAATGGAAGGTTATTGTTTTATATTCTAATGGCTTCAATATCACCATCCTTCATCTTTGTTTATAGTACTTCAACTGGCATGGCTTACCTGCAAGCTACTGAGTTAACTAGTAATACTAGAATGAAAATCTTTACTAGTTTTTCCCAAAAAATAGGTTAATAGGTGTCAACAAGCTCTGAAAAATAAGTAAAGCTAGAAAAGGCTAAAAGTTAAGAGATGTCAATCTTCATTCGCATGAGAATTTGATGGATGTTTGAAATTTTATTATGTTCTACTCAGATAAACATATATCATGAACGTATACTATCCATGTCTATGTAGCATAGCCGTGTCTCGTCTGACAGGCCTGTTGGGTTTGCACTTAACAGGCTTGTTGGGTTTTACTAGCCGTGTCTATGTAGCATAGACACTTCTAGAGATGATTTGGTTCAATCTGACTTTGATGGTCATATAAAATCGTACATTGCTAAAGTTCCACACAAACTATCACAGAGGAAGGGATAAAATCTCCTATCGACCTAGTAAAACACATCGAACAAAATTACAAAGAGTATCTAATATCTAAACTAGTAGCGAACTTATATAACCAAAATGCAAAGAAAACCGCTAAAAGTACCAGGAGCTATAGGGATACGCTCATTGGAACTATTATGTAGCATACTCGGAAAGAAAGGAATAATCGTATATTTAATGATTCAACTGCATCATGATCTATTCCGTTGATCCATAGAACTCACAATTGTCCATTCAACTGCCTCATGATCTATTACGCTCATTGGAACTATTATAGTAGTTGAATTTGCATATATTATTTTGCGCTATTGTCCATTCCATAAAGGATGATAACTCATATGTATGAACAGCTTGTTTCGTTAAAATCTAATTAATGAAATGCTGGAGGACTTGCCCATTGTTATGCTTAAAAAAAGAAAAAGAAAAAGAAAACCTCTAGAAATACTAAAAACATAATTTAAACATTTTATGCGAATTTAGTAACTAACCATTTTGTCGAAGAGTCTCTACTCTGAGCCTCGAAGCTTAAGCAAGATCCACCTTCCAAGAGTCAGCTTTGCCAAAAAAAACTTGTCTGCCATGCTGTCAAGAAAACGGAAATATGCAATCCTCCAAGAGTCACTGAAAATAAATATTCCGCAGATACCCCACAAACCAACTGCAAATCCTATGCCCATGCTGAGATAAAACTCATCCCAATCATGAATTCTATTTGCAGCAACAGCAGTTGGCGTAGGAGCCATAGAGGGCTCATCACTGCGGCATTCTGGCAGTGGGAATCCACAGAGGTCACGGTTGCCAGCATAAATAGAAGGGTCTATCAGAGTGCGTAGCTGGTTGCCCGACGGAATTTGACCTGATAAATTATTGTAGGAAAGATTCAGACTATCCAATGCTCCCAGCAAAGCCATGCTCTTTGGAATAGCTCCAGTGAGATGATTCCACGAGAGATCAAGAGTTTCTAACTGAACCATGCCATCAAAATTATCTGGGATCTCTCCCACCAACTGGTTTCTAGATAAGTTCAGAGTTTGCAGGCCTACAAGCTCCATTATTTCCATGGGGATTTCTCCAGAGAAACGGTTGCATGAAAGATCAAGGATCATTACTAGCGAGACTGTATGTCTATATACAACTTCTCTTCCTTTAACTACAGCAATAACCATGTTCTCCTTCCTTTCCAGAAACCCTGATATAGTATAATTATATGATTCTTCCAATCTTCTGTTTAATTTGGCCATCGATGTTAAATTTTCAGATGTATGTGGTATGCTTCCGGATAGATTATTTTGTGCAAGATCCAGTATTTGAAGATTGGTGAGGTATGATAGTTGCAGTGGGATGGTTCCAGTTAACATATTTGAACGCAGGTGAAGAATCACGAGCCTTGTTAGACTGTCTCCAATCCATGATGGTATGTTACCCGTTAATCTATTTTTTGCAAGATCAAGAATATACATTTGAGTGCAGTGTCTCAAGAATGACGGGATTTCTCCTTGAATGCTATTATTTTCCAGGTGAAGTATTTCCAGTGCGTCAACAGCGATCCACCGAGGAATTGAACCAGTTATTGTTGGTTATGTAGTTATTTGCCAAGTTTACCATGGCAAGATTCATAAACTGACTGGTGCGGCATTTAGGGATTTGTCCAGATAAATTGTTGAATGAGATATCCAGAACAACCAATGCTTCCAAATAACAAATAGCCAAGGGGATATCACCACTCAGATGGTTTTGTGATAGCACTACAACTCCTAAATTTATCATTCTCTCGTTTATAATTGGCTGAATACCTCCTGAAAAAGAATTCCCATAAAGAAGAATTTCCTTTACGCTAGCATTCAGTCGAGGCAACTGTCCGTGAAGCTGGTTCGAACTTAGATCAATTACTGTGGCCCTGAGAAAGCCGAGGAATTTTGGGATCTCTCCTCTTATCTGGTTATAGCATATATTCAGGTAATCTGCTCCAGAAGATGCCTTCCAAAACCAAATAGGGACCGTATCGGAAATTCCTGCATCGGATATGTCCAGGGAGAAGATGCTCCTTTGTGTTTGAAGCCATGAAGGAAATCGAGGCCTCAATTGACAGGATCCCAGATGTATGTGTCGCAGTTGGAAAGGCGGAATCCATGTGGAGGTTAGGTTGAAGACCAAGTGGTTATCATAAAGGTACAGCTCCTCCAGCTCCGTCATGTTGGCAAAGTGACGATCTGAAACAACTCCTTGAAATGAGTTGTATGATAGATCTAAGAGAATCAGTTTGGAGAGTTGTCCCAAACTCTCAGGAACAGATCTCATCTGCCCAATCCAATCAGGCAAGTTGCCAGTCAGTTGGTTGTATGACAAATCCATTTTCTCCAAATTATATGTCTTGCACCATGGTTGACCCTCTCCCCTACTAGATAAATCTCCAGCAAGCCCATTGAGTGAGACGTCTAGGGTGTGCAAACTGCACAGGTTAAAAAGTGATGGTGGTATTGAGCCTTGCAGAGAATTGTAAGCGAGATCGAGGGTTTCCAATTGGGACAGCCTGCCTAGACCCTCTGGAATCGATACATTCAAGTAGTTGAATGAGAGTACGAGAGTTTTGAGAGAGAACATGTTCTGAATAGAATGAGGAATTAGCCATATATCACAGGATTTAAGAACAAGATGAACAAGACTGCTGCTGAGATTGTGCAGTAACCGATCAAGTGCTATGCTACCAGAGAAATGATTGTAAGAAAGGTCAAGAGTTGTAATAGATGAGAGGTTAGTGTGTGGAGCAGATTCATCATAATTCAAACCACAGTCACTTAATTTCAACACAGATAGTGCAGGAAGTTTGTGAAAGACAATTGGCCAATTAACTGCGGTAGATAGGTTTACATAGGTCAGGTCAAGATACTGCAAACGAGCGAGATGAGAGAGCCATTTAAGGCTCGCAGCTGAAAGATATGGGGAGTAGCTGAGATTAAGGTAATGCAGATTAGTGAGGTTTCCGAGCTGTGGTGGGATAGTTCCACAGAAATAAGTATAGGAGAGATCAAGGTAATGCAGATTAGTGAGGTTTCCGAGCTGTGGTGGAATAGCTCCAGAGAGATGAGTATAGGAGAGATCAAGATGCTTCAGACTTGTGAGGGAACCGATGAATTCAGGAATGGACGTCCGGTTGAAATAAAAGTAAGCTAGGTCCAAATGCTGTAAATACTTCAAGCTTGACAAAGAATGATCTAAACGGCTACTAGAAATGAAGCAGGAATGCATAGAATTTCGGGTGAGGATGCCAAGGCTAAGTTGAGTTACATGACCTGTTGTGTTGCTGCAACCGACTGCCCTCCATCTGCAGCAGTTCCTGCCTGTCCAACTGGACAGCAGATTACATTCATCCCGAAGGCTATTCTTGAAGTTGAGAAGAGCTTCTCTCTCCTCGTCCTTGCAACCCATGCATATATGATGACTAGTTTCGCATATGAGGCAGAAAGAAATCAGTAGGAGGAGGAGGTATGTTGTTTTCTCCATCACAGAAGAGCAAAGAAACAAATTGAAGCTCTCAAACTCCCAATGTCATAGTGAAGAAAGCTTTACAACCCAGTGACCTCGCTACTTTTAAGCCCAAAAGATGTACACTGTTCGCTTCTCCAGCTTTCGAGGGGGTCCAAATATGGTAGGGACCTTCTCATGACTTCCTGCCTGCACGAGTCATTGTATCTTCAGATGCGTGTTTAAAGTCTTTGGACTGCTGGACGTCGCATGCGTCCAGCTGTCATGGGCCCCGTCAGGCACCAGCAGCAAACGCACTAATCTTTGGCCGATCATATTTAAAAACTTGAATTTTAAAACTGAAAATCTTATTTTTGATTCAAAATTTTGAATATGACTTGGATGAAACAGGCCCTTCATAGTTAGAATTTACACATCCACCCTTCAAAACGCTTAAGAGGACCAAAGTAGTGTGAATTTTTGCGGGGTTCATGTAATTCAAATGTGAAGTGTGGGTTAATTATAATTTTTATTTATTTTTCTCATGCCACTAAGCTTACTTCCTTTATTTGAGCACTCCTGGAAGCTATTTAATTGATGTTTTGAAAGAGCACAAAATAGGAAAGTTAGTCTAGAAATCTATAAAAAAAAATGTTAAGGACATTGTTCCCCAATAAATTTTACATTTAAATATTAGTTCCTAACAAATCATTATTTAGACATTAATTCCCAATATCACTGTTATCATTTAATAATTATGATCATTTCTTTATCATATCTTTATTACTGTAATGAAAATGACTGCTCTGTCTGGAATAGGGAGACTATTATTTGTAGGCAAGGTATTTCTAAAGGAAAAAGAGATAAGGGGAAAAAGAAAGAGGAAGACTATTCCAAGTAAATTACACCAAGTCTATTCCAAGTGAACCACATACAAGTTCAAGTGAACAAATATCAACGTCTATTCCAAGTGAACAAACTGCGGGTCAAGCAAGTTCAAGTGAACAAATATCTACGTTTATTCCAAGTGAACAAATCGCGGGTCAAGCAAGTTCAAGTGAACAACTAGCTACGTCTATTCCAAGTGAACAAATTGCGGGTCAAGCAAGTTCAAGTGAACAAATTAACGTTCACGTACAAAAAAGTAATAAAGATCAGACTGAAAAAACAGATGACATTCCAAGTCTCTTCAAAGTCAACTTCACAGACAAAAAGCAGGATTCCATCCTTGCGGAGTCATTGTTGTCAAGTTAAAACAAGAATCACAATTATTTATACGCATTGTCCCATAGTGATGCATTGTCATGCATTCTTGCTCTGCTCACAATGATTCTCTTGAATGAGAATAAGACTTTTATGGTAAGAATTTTCTCTGTTTGATATCTCCGAAACTGCTCGGTTATAAAGAGATCTCACTTACAAAAAAAATAAGTATAGTAAAGATGTGCATACTACTGTTGGATGTATAATAGTACTATGCAAGATAAAGTGAGAAATGAGAATATTTATGCTAAGATAAGTGTAATCTTCATATAAGAGAAGATGCAAAAAAATCACCTATGATGGTTTAGACATGTGCGAGTAGATTTACAAGTGCACTAATTAAACAAGAGTAGCTTATCAATATAGAATAACTTAAAAGAGTAAAGAGAAGACTGTAAAAATATGAATAGCAGTAATATGAAAAGATATTAATGATAGAGATTTAAATGAAAACATACTGCTGAATAGGAATAAGGAAAGAAGGATCATACATGTGATCAACCTAGTGTAATTATCTTTTGATTCATGTAGCCTATCTCCAAGTACTTGGGATAAAATATTTAGCGATCGTTGTTGGTAAGAATTTTTTTTTTTTTGTTGTTGCTTGGAACAGATATATGCATTCACAAAGAAAAGGAATCCAATTATATAAAACTAGTTAAGCTCATAGGTCCTGTAAATAGAAAACAAAACTTAGACACGCATCATAAGGAATATTACTCGATCCATGAGTTAAAATCAAAGGATGGAATAGGATATAGGGCAGCAAATTAAAAGAAGCAACTCAAACACAAATTGAAAATGCTATACCACACATGCAGACGGAAATTTGTTTGCATAAATCATCAATACACAAATTTAAACGTAGAAACTTGATCCCAGCCTCGATATTTTTCTTCCTTGCATAATCATATCAAACTCAGGCTACAGGGCCTGAGCAACTCCATAAAGCAGCTCCTTCGGAAATTTATGACAAATCTATGTTTGCTAACACTGAAGAAAAAATCCAAAACCAGTGTTATATTAATAAAAGGATAATTATTCCAGGAAATATCCAGTTCACTTAACATGTAGAGATTTGGCAGAGTTCCAGGTGTTTTTATTTCTCTGGAATAATTTTCGATATAGCGAACCCAAAAAGATGGAGGGAAATTCTATTTACGCACCATAATTTATTCTTGACACACATATTTAAACATTGCAAATAGTTATAAGTTTGTCCTTTTTTCCTTAACTAAGTTATCCTTTTAAATTCCAAAATCTCTAAAATTTCTTAAAAACTTAAAATAGTGTCATCGTCTTCCTTCTCTATTCTCTCTTTAAAATCCAAAAAAATAATTTTTGTGCTATTTTAATCTTAAGAAAATATATCTCCCACAAACTCATCAATTTCCTAACTCTCTAAAATTTTTACATTCGCGTATCTCAAAAAATTAAGAGGAATTTTAAATTCTTCAAATTCACTGTGAAAAGCGAAATAAGGATTTGGAGCTTGAGTTTTTTGAAACAAATGGAAAAATCTAAAATGCAATTGGTGTCGAATGATAAATCTCAAGTACGGATTAAAATTATTCTTAGTTTTTGATGCATTTTTGTTTGCAATTGATTCTTACTAAAAAAAATTTTATTGGAGCGACGGGCGTTCACTGGTTAGAGTAAAGGGTTGGGGCTGGAGGTGGAGGGTGGTGCTAGAGACAGCTGTTAGTGGCGACGGAGCTGGGGTGGAGATAGAGGCGAGCGAACAGAGGAGCTGGGTTCAAAAGAAAGTTTGAAAATTTTATAGCTCAGTTGCGATAAACGAAAGCATGAGAGAGAGAAAGGCTTAAATTTGGGCACAGTGAGTAAATTGTAATGTTTCAAAATTGGGGTTCGTGTAAAGAGTAACATGGACATCAAAAGTAATGTCACGCGTCCAAAGATGGAGATCAACTAGATATGGTCGAGGAAAGGGAAAAGAATTGGAAAATAAGCTTTTGACTATCCTTCTAAACAAAGTTGGCTAGAGGGACTCCCTCTCTCTATCCTATATATATATATATATGTGTGTGCGCGCGCGCGCAAACGCGTGCATCGGAATATAAACTTTCTATTAAATCTAAAAAATTAGATATAATGCATCTTTAATCATCTATTTGCCTTGAGATATTTTGACCAAAATTTCAGAAGGTAAATAGTAAAAATGAATTAAGAAATGTTGGACCACTTGTGAATTTTTTTTTTTTTTTTTTTTTTGGTTTGTGGGGGTGGGGGGGTTGGCGTGGGGTGGTGAAGGGAGATGTTAAATTAATTTTTTAGATTTAACAAAAAGTTTGTAGTCCAACAATATATGTGTAGAGTTATTCTGATATATACCCTTCAAATTTTTAATATTTAGAACGTACCTCCCAAAACATTATATTAGCTAATTGACCCCTCAAATTTTGGGAAATTCATTCAAAATACGCCTTTACTGTTATTGAGCCATTAATATAAGAAAATATTCCGTTGATGACCATTTAAACGGGAAATTCTATTTACATACGGAAATTTACTCTTCACGTACGGTTTTGAAACTTGTAATAATTACAAGTTTGTTATTATGTTTTTGAATAAATTACCTTTATAAATTTTAAATTAAGACTTCTTAAAATTTAGAATTACGACTCATCGTCTTCCTCCTCTATTTTCACTTAAAAACCCTAAAAAAAAAATTTGTGGTATTTAAAAAGCACATCTCTCACAAACTCATCGACTTGATTTTTTGACCTCCTAAAATTTTTACATTAAAGTTTCTAAAAAGATTAGGAAGAATTTTAAAATCTTCGATTTCACCGTGACAAGTGAAATTAAGGTTTGGAGTTTGAGTTTGAGTTTTTTTATGCAAATGGAAAATTTCCAAATGCAATTGGTATTAGAGAACAAATATAATGTACGATTTGAATTTTATTTTTAGGTTTTTATGAAGGAAGTACACTTTCACTAACTTTCCAAAAATTTAGATGTTTAATTAGATAAAATTAAAGATTTGGACAGGTAATTCTATAAATTAAAGATTTCAAGGATATAATACCTCTAAAATATGTGTGTCTCTATATACATATGCATGTATTATTGTAAATGACTCAACCGTTCAGATAAATTACCTAAACTAGCGATAAAAAAATAAACAGTAGTCCAATCAATTTTTTTTTAAGATTATTATTTTTTGGATCATGTTCTCTATAGTGATTGCTTTTTAAGGATTATATTTCATTAATTTTGAAAACTATTTCTTATTCCATCAAGTGAATATAAGATATTATATTACTGAAATCGTAAATTTTGTATCTAATTAGTAGAAGGCCAAATCAAATATAAAAGTTAAGTAATTAGGCATGATTGAACCCTTGGGGGTTTGAGATCATAAAAAAAAAAAACAAGTTTAAAAAATATTGGAAATATAAAAATAGACTGCAGCTTAATCAACTTATATGAGCTGCCAGTTCATTTCTATTTTCTCATATCTATAATATTCCTATCTCGAATACTCCAATATCAGGTATGAGAAAAGAGATAATATGGTTCATAATGGTTCTTATGAACTCACAAAATAATCATAATTAGTTTTTTTTAAGAAGAAATATGTGGCTAATAATAAACTATTTTAACTATTAGTAATATAACGAAGGCTTAGCACTATGAGAATATATTGAGAATATATTGCAGACATTCCACTACCCAAATTCCGAATAGGAGTTATTACAGGCGATATCAGAGCCAGACACTAGCTGAAAGTATGTAAAACTAAGTATCAAATGGAACTCATAAAGTAATCGTAGCTAACTATTGATATTGTATCAAGATTTAGCATATTTATATAAGGACATGTTAACGACATTCCGCTACCCAGATTCTGAATGGGGACATTACAATGACTTCAAAGTTTTAAAGAAAAGTCTAACTTCTTGCTATTATCCTATCGCCTCTTTTTAAGAAGAGCACTGCTGGTCTATATTGAACATGCTAAACCATCTCAATCAATTTTCCTACATTTTATCAGCAACGTACAACTTTTAATAAAATAAAATGTACTCATTTCTTATTTTATATCAATTTGTTCATACCTTGGCAATCTCATCTATGCTATACTCAATTTTTGGATTGCTTATTGGCCCAACCTCCGATCTATAAAGTATTGTTGGTCTTATAGTTGTCATATAGAATTTTACATTAATTTCAAGGCTATTCCTCAATCGCATAAAACTCCAGAAGGATTTCCCCACTTTAACCAGTCTGTTTTTATTTTAGACACCAGACTTTCTTCAACATCATCATATTCTTGATGAATAATTGATCATAAATATTATCTAGTTGATTTTTCTGAAGTTTGACGTTATCTTTTCCCTTTTAAATTTTCTCATACCTGTTCAATTAATCACTCCTGGATTAATATGCTTTTAATTTTTTTTGTTTAGATAAATTTATACATCCAAAAAGTAGTTGAATGAACATATACTTATCACTAGATCTGATTCTAGATTGATCTGGTAAGGCTAAACATACCCAATATCCATTTGAAATATATGATAGTATAGACACTAATTAAATTGAATTCATCATTATTAAATCTATTAACTTCAATTTTTTTTATTTATTTATTGGATAAACATAAACCCAAGGGTTAAAATACTTTCAGTTAAGATTTTTGATCAACAAAAAGGCTCAAAGATTCTGGAATAGTCTACTTTGGTATCACATATAAAACCCAAAACAAGAAGGCAAAAAAAAAATGTTATGTCTCGCATACACAAGGCCAGAAGAGGCAAAAAGATTCTTTAGTTGCCAACTTCTGAATCACATATAAAATGCAGAGTATGGGAAAAAAGATAGCGTGCCACATAGTTTTCCAAGTGAACCAAAAAATAACTACACTAAGTTTTCCAAGTGAACAAAGATCAACATTCACATACACGTTCAAATGAACAAAGATCAACGTCTACTCCAAGTGGACTGATTGCGGGTGAACAAAGATCAATGTTCACATACGAAAATGTAACAAAGATCAGACAGAAAAACAGATGACATGGTCCAAGTCTATGCCAAGTCAACTACACCAGACAAAAGCAAGATTCTAAAGCTACAGAGTCATTGTCAAGTTAAAGCAATAATCACAATTATTTATACACATTGTCGCTCAGCTCACATTGATTCTCTTGAATGAGAATAAGACTTTATGGTAATAATTTTCTCCGTCTGATCTCTCTCTCTCGGAATACTAGGTTATAAAAAGACCACTTAAAAAAGATAAGTGTAATAAAGATGTGCATGCTACTGTAGGATGTACGATAATACTGAGTGAGGTAATTAAATTGAGAAATGATGATATCTATGCTAAGATAAGCATAACCCTATTTAAGAGAATATGCGAGAAAATCACCTATGATGGTTTGGTCACGTGCGAGTAGATTTACAAGTGCATTAGTTCGATAAGAGGAAACTTATCAACATAGATTACGTTAAAAAAAGGAAAAGGAAGACCGTAATAAACATGGACAGATATGCTATGAACTGATACGAATGCTAAAGGTTTAAATGAAGATACACTGCTCAATAGAAATGAGGAGAGAAGGGTTATCCATGTGATCAACCTAGCGTAATTATTTTTTGGTTCATATAGCCTATCTCCAAGTACTTGGGATAAAATATTTAGCAATTGTTGTTGGTAAGAAAAAAAAAAAATTCTCGGAACAGGTGCGCATTCACAAAGAAAAGATATCCAATGCTGGGGGCTCAGAAAACTCGTTAAGCTGATAGTTCCTGTAAATACAAAACAAAACTTAGACACGCATTATGCGGAATATTACCCGATCCATGAGTTAAAATCAAAGGACGAAATAGAATATAGGGCAGCAAATTACAAGGAGCAACTCAAGCACAAAATGAAAATGACTATATCACACATGCAGACGGAAATTTGTTTGCGTAAATCATCAATACACAAACTTAAACGTAGAAACCTGATCCCAGCCACAGTATTTTTCTTCCTACATGGCCTGAGCAACTTTGTGAAGTAGCTCTTTTGGAAATTTATGACAAATCTATGTTTGCAAACACTGAAGAAAAACTCCAAAACCAGTGTTATATTAATAAAAGGATAATTATTCCAAGAAATATCCAATTCAATTAACATGCGGAGACTTCGCAGAGTTCCAGGTATTTTTATTTCTCTGGAAAGATCTTCGATATGTTAAACACAAAAAGATGGAGGAAAATTCTATTTACGTACGATAAATTACTCTTGACGCATAGATTTAAAAATTGCAAATAGTTACAAGTTTGTCTATTTTTTTCTTGACTAACTTATCATTTTAAATCCCAAAATCTTTAATATTTCTTAAAATTTTAAAATATTGTTATCGTCTTCCTCTTCTTCCTCTTCTGTTCTCTCTTTAAAACCCAAAAAATAAATATTTTTTTGTGCTATTTAAATATTAAAAAAAAACATATCTCCCACAAACTCAATAATTTTCTGACTATCAAAAATTTTTACATTTACATTCCTCAAAAAGTTAGGAAGAATTTTAATTCTTCAAATTCACTTAATAAGCAAAATTAGGATTTAGAACTTGAGTTTTTTTAAAGCAAATGGAAAAATCCAATGTGCAATTAGTATCGAAGGATAAATCTCAGGTACGAATTAAAATTATTCTTAGTTGTTGATGTTGGCAGTGAAAATTTCTAAGTTAAAAGGATTTTCCACAACAGAACACGGAGCTAACTCCGCAGCCCCGCGTTTGGCTATTTTAGCCTCGCGTTTGAGCAAAACGCGGAGCTAATCCATAGCTCCGCGTTCTGATGAATTTAGCTCCGCGTTTACTCCGCGTGAGCAGATTTCATTAGAATCCTAAATTGATTATGATTGAGATTTGGGCTTATCCAATATCCAAATTGAGTCCAATCAGAATTCCAAATCAAGAGGTTTAAATCAATATTAAATATTTGATTAGAATCCTTGATGAATACAGATATCTTGATTCTTATTCCTATGGATATCTTGATTCCTATTCCTATAGATATCTTGATTCCTATTCCTATGGAAACTCTCATAATCACTAAAGTCTATAAATACCCTCTTTGAGGAGATTTAAGAGAGGAATCAATAGGAGATCAATCTTTTTGATCATCGGTCTTCTTTTTCGGCAGAGGTCTTCTTTTCGGATCCTTTGACAACTCAAGTACGCGAGAGAGCCTTGAAGTCAAAGGTATTCTTCTTCCTTTCGGTTCTTAGAGAATTCAAGTTACGCACAGAGCCCTGAATTCGGGAGAGACCGAAGAAGATAGTCTACAGTCGGCCGTTATCTTCAAAAGAGAAGAGCTCGACGTACCGATCGTCCAAAGGAGCTATTATAGTTCCCATCGCCACTGATCCCACGATAGATATTGTAAAAGAGAAAGATTGAAATATAAAATCCTCTCGTTTGTTCTTCTTTTTATGTTGTTCACTTTCATTGTAATTCAAGTTTATTCAATGGAAGGAAGCAAATAAACTTTTGCGGTGAACAAACTGGCGACCACAGTGGGAGCCATCTCTTTCACGGATAAAGAGATTGTGGCGCAATCGGACGTCGATCTGATCGGATCCGAAGTAGATACACTGGTCGTTGAAATCGACCAGCAGAAGTATGAGGAGTTCCTCTCCTCTGGATCAGGTGACTTGGACGAGACGAGACACGACACTATCATCGCATGTACTCCAACACCCGAGTAACGGGTAAAAAGGTATCCACCGAGATACGGGGACCTTGGAGACTGCGGCTATAGAGTCGATGCTCGGACAGGAAATCCTAGCAGAGTATGAGCTTCCGACTGCCGAAGAAGGCCTAGGAACTGGATTGACCAAAACCCAACTCCGAAATAGGAATCGGAGACTAAGGCGGAAAGCCCTCAAAGCCTGCCTCAGACGCAAGGCAAACGGACGCGAGGCTATGATCCCTCGCAAACTGGCTCGCGCTAATCGCGAGACCAGCCATTATCGCGAGAAACGCGAGGCTAGGAATACTTGCGAGTTACGCAAGACTTCTAACACTCGCGAGGAACGCGAGTATAAACTCTCCTTAAAGCCAGCGTGTGATATTCCACGCGAGGCTATTACTGGACTTAGCGATAAACGTGAAACCAGTACAACTTACGAGAAACGCAAGATTTTTGACACTCGCGAGGAACGCGAGGATAAAAACTCCTTAAAGCCAGCGTGTGATATTCCACGCGAGGCTATTACTGGACTTAGCGATAAACGCGAAGCCAGTGCAACTTGCGAGTTACGCAAGATTTTTGACACTCGCGAGGAACGCGAGTATAAACTTTCCTTAAAGTCAGCGTGTGATATTCCACACGAGGCTATTACTGGACTTAGCGATAAACGCGAAGCCAGTGCAACTTGCGAGAAACGCAAGATTTTTGACACTCGCGAGGAACGCGAGGATAAAAACTCCTTAAAGCCAGCGTGTGATATTTCACGCGAGGCTATTACTGGACTTAGCGATAAACGCGAAGCCAGTGCAACTTGCGAGAAACGCAAGACTTCTAACACTCGCGAGGAACGCGAGTATAAAAATTCTTTCAAGACAGCGTGTGTTTTTCCACGCCAGGCTGATACTAAGCCAAGCGAGAAACGCGAGGCTAGTAATACTTGCGAGTTACGCAAGACTTCTAAGACTCGCGAGGAACGCGAGTATAAAAATTCTTCAAAACCAGCGTGTGATTTTTTACGCGAGGCTGATACTAAGCCAAGCGAGAAATGCGAGGCTAGTAATACTTGCGAGTTACGCAAGACTTCTAACACTTATACCCGCGAGAATCACGAAGACGATTGGCAAATAGTTGTTAATCGTAAGAATCGCGCTAGGCGCGAGGTTATGACTTGCAGGGGTAAGCCAGCAAGCAAGAATTCCCTTTCACGCGGGGCTACTATTCCAGAAGCTAAATTTCTGAATACACGCCAGGCCAGCGAGAAATGCGAGGCTAATGTGGCAAAAGGCGGAGCTATTCTTCAGTCCTTCGAGACAAAACGCGAAGCTATTTCTAAGCCTCGCGTAAATCGACCCGACTGCAGAAACAGGACTGATCCTCGCGTCAGTAAACAAGAACTAGACTCTAGCGATCCTAAGAAGTTTCAGTGGGTTCCTAGACCCTCTAAACAGTTGAATGGCCCCCACGATTCTTCGTCATCCAAGGTCACCGATCTCAGAAATTACTTGACAAAAATGAGAAATATGACTCAAACTCAGCCACACTCAACATGTCATTGTGAGCAGCTCATAACAGCCATATCTGCTGTATTGGATAATTGTTGTTGTACTGAGAAGAGAGTGTCTGTATTTAACAAGATAACTGAGTCTCGTCAAGATACTCCAAAGAGGAGAAAAAGTGATCTGAAATACAAAATTAAAGAAAAAGAATTAAACGTAGTGACCTCAAATATGGTCGGCAAAGGCAAAAAGATTATGGAGAAAAGGCATGAGTCAGATGCAGATGATGAACAACCTCGCCATCTTACTCGGCTCAAATCAGGTGCTGTCGCTCCTTGGAATTATAAGAAACTTTCAAAAGATTCTTATGATGATGACAGCGACAATTCAGCTATAGCTTCTACAAAATCTCGTGCATCTTCCCAACCACGAAAATCAGCATCACATATGGTGGACAGGTCCGATGACATTGACCAAAGGATGGAAGCCCAAGAGCAGATGGTTCGAGGTCAACAGAAGGCCATTGATGACCTCAAACTAATGCTTCTAAAAGTGGTCAAAAATACTCAGAAGATAGTCGATGATAAGGCTAAAACTTCTTTGGCACCGCCACCTAAGACAAATGAAGAAACTAAAGAAGAAAAGGCTTATTCGATGCATGAGGATGATGACAAATACTCTTTCCATGATCCTCATAGAGAAAAGATCGAAAAATTGCAAAGCCAACTTGATGCCTTGATGCACAAGAAGGAACTGAAAGAATCGGGGGTTTCAAGACCATACCCGCCTGAGTGGGACTTGGCACCGTATCCCGAAAAGTATAAACCGCTCAAATTGGAGTCATATGATGGGAAAGGATCCCCAAGCCAGCACATGTATTACTTTTTATCGCAGGCAGGTCATCTAATGGGAAACGATCCCATAATGACCAAAGTATTTGCGAGCACCCTGCGAGGGCCTGCTTTTACATGGTTTATGCAGTTGCCCCTGGGAACCATAAATACTTGGTATGATGTCGAGAAACAGTTCTTGGCACGTTTCTTTGAGGATGATACCGAAATATCGGTTCATTCCCTCCTTGCGATGAAACAAGGAGAACAAGAAACGGTTAAAAGTTTTATTGAACGCTTCAGGGAAAAATCCGTGTATTGTCGACACGGTATGACTCAGGAAACCCTGGTAGAAACCTGCAAGCATAATTTCAGGACTGGCGTGCTGATAAGAATGGGAGCTGTAGAGTCCAAAACTTGGAAAGATCTGCTGAGACAGGGAGAGCAGGCAGAAGATATAATTCGCCGGAGTGAGGAATCTCGTAGCACGAGGAACTCTACGAATAACAGGCCATATTCACAGAATCCTGAAAATAAAGAGAAGGCTGTGATGGCATCAGTTGCAGATCCAAAGCCAAGACCTAAGAATCCGACAGGTGCAGGTCAAAATAAGCCCCGACAAGATAAAACTTATACATTCAAGACTGAGCAGACTGGTACTCTATTCTATCTCCTCCTCAGAAAGGACTTGCTAAAACTTCCGAAAAATGAAAAACCGGAAGCCGTTGGTAAAACCAACGACCCCAACTATTGCCTGTATCATCGGAATATCGGGCACCCAACTAAGGATTGCTATCCTCTTAAGAACCGAATTCAGGCATTGATAGAAGCCGGGATTCTCACACTTAAAGAGGAACAGAAGAAGGTTTCTGCAAATATGACAACTTTGGTGGTTGGAACCAATAAATTCCCTACCAGAGCGATCCCTGTACCAGTAAGGAAGCCAATATCGACACCAAGCATGGGCAGCCCGCACTTGCAAGCTAGCCCCTTGGTTATGCTCCGAACCACAGCTGTGACAAAATCGTCCTCATTGGTTAACAGCCAGATTTGGCTGGGGGTGCCGAAAATATTGATGATGATAAACATCATACTTCTGCTATTCTCAACAGCCATTGGAATGGCTAATTGGGTGCTATAAATATTTTCCCAATGCTATCAAAGCGGCGGGAAGAGGAGATCAAGTTCCTCGCCAACCCTATCATACTGGGGGTAAAAGTATGAAACCACTTGCCCAATGCTGTTATAGCAGCGGGAAGAGGAGATCAAATTCCTTGCCAACCCTATCATACTGGGGGTAAAATTATGAAACCAATTGCCCAATGCTGTTAAAGCGGCGGAAGAGGAGATCAAGTTCCTCGCCAACCCTATCATACTAGAGGTAAAAGTATGAATCAACTACCCAATGCTGATTAAAGGCAAAGGAGAGAGGAAATCAATTCCTCGACAACTCACCATGCTGAGGGGAATAGCATGGCTAGCCCAACACAAACGGTGATTGGTAAAGGCTAATCAAATACGTTGATAGCTGGGGGTTTGCTAAAAATCCCGTAGACCTGTCATGTTAAGTTTTTACCTCTGGCAGTATGATTTGGATTATTCCTATCTCCGTTCAAGTTACGCAGATGACCACTTGAACTTCTTTCTTACCAGGCATGCGCAATTGAGCGCCTCTGACCTAAAACCTGGTGTGCCCGGTTCTCAAGTTTGAACCGCCTCCAATCTCTTTTTATTAGGCATGCGCATTGAGCGCCTCTGACCTAAAACCTGGTGTGCTCGGTTCTCAAGTTTGAACCGCCGCCAGTTTTTTTCTTAGGCATGCGCATTGAGCGCCTCTGACCTAAAACCTGGTATGCCCGGTTCTCAAGTTTGAACCGCCTCCAGTCTTTTTTTTAGGCATGCACATTTGAGCGCCTCTGACCTAAATTTGATGAATCCTGACCAGATCATCGTGGTGTGTCCAGTTCAAATTATGAACCGCCTCCAGTCTTTTCTTATTAGGCATGCGCAATTGAGCGTCTCTGACCTAAAATTGATGAATTACTCAGCGCCGATTAGGCAATGGGAAGAGAACTAGTTTCTCGCCAACCCTTTTCATGCTGGGGGTAAAAGCATGAATTGCCCAACGCCGCTAAGGCAGAGGAATAAAGATTTCATTTAAATGAAAGAAACCGCCTCTTGGAGTTCGGCGCGAATTTCGGAGAAAATGACTGATCAGTTACTCTCCAAAACGCGAAGTTATTTAACTCCGCGCAACTATGCAAGGCGCAAGGAAAACCCGGTGCCTTAGCTTCGCGTTCCTATGAAAAACTTAGATTTTTGGCAAGTGCAATTAGGCGCTTCCATCTAAGTTAAAGATGAATCTTTACCCAATCATCTTGGTATCATCAGTCTAAGTTACGCAAATGAGCCTTAGATTATTTTACCAAAATTATAAACCATCTATTTGTTGAGGAAGCAAAATTCTTGAAGCCGACAGATAGAGAGGAAAATAATTTGCTCTTTATTCATAAAAGAAGAGATTACAAAGAGGGAGTTATAGCTCTCCCAAAAGTTTCTACAAATTCATCAATAACCTAACGGCGAGATTCCTCCCGGGGTGTTGAAGATTAAATTCCTTGGTTCACATACAAGAGATCTCCTCTGCAAATGTCAACTATGATCTGTTTAAAAGTCTTAGTGGATCATCTGGAGATACTGCTATAAGAATCCTAATGGAGATGCACAAGTTGAATTTGAAGTGCTGCAAGCCCTTACAGAGATTGTCATCTAACAGAAATGATCCTCAAGAAAACTTAATGGGCTGCCGCAGAGTTCTTGTAACTCCTTCAAAAGGAGCCAGGGCTTGAAACCTGCAATTATGTTGTAAAGCATATGCTTCTGGCTTCCTTAGAGTTACTTTTGCTGACGAAGACTGGTAAAGCCTCATGCACTCTTCTTCAAGAAGGATCTGGTCCAAGTGCTTCACTGCAAAAGAAGAACCAAGAATTAGAGAAAACTTGAAAAATCTTCTAAGTATGAAAACGCGGAGCTAAGGATCAACTCCGCGACCAGTTGAGAAAATAGCCTCGCGATTTAAGCGCGACTGCTAATCAAAATAGCCTCGCGATTTAAATGCGACTGCTAGATCAAAATAGCCTCGCGATTTAAACGCGACTGCTAGATCAAAATAAGCCTCGCGATTGAAAAGCGACTGCTAGTTAAAATAGCCCCGTGCTTCAAAACGCGAGGATGACGCGATAACTTCGCGTAGAGAAAGATCAGAGTTCCTCTCTGACTTCTCCTTCTCCTTCAAAGCCTTACGGCCGGAGAACGGCGATCTCGCCGGGTTAAAAAATGGCTGGTCGGTTAAAACCGAGCCAAAACACTCCAAAATTGATTTAAGAAGTCTAAAAGTTGAGAATTTCTACTTCCAATTGGTGTAGCAAGGATTAGCTCGCCATTGTGGCCACTGCCTCGGCCGCTGCTGCTAACGCCGGCCGCCGATGGTGAAGAGGCGTGCGATACCGTACCCTTCTTAGATGACATCCTAATGATAGAAAGTCTTTTGAAGGAAGATCGGTTGAAGATCATTTCTTCAAAACTGATTTGCCTGGGTCGCCTGAGCTCTGAGCACTTGAAGTTCTTCGGATGGAATGAAGAAGAAGATGAGCCAAGAGCTCTATTTAAACAGGATTTCCGCTGCTTGGTATTCGGCGAAGAAATTCAAGAGTAATTAATGAAGCAATTAGTCATTTCACTAAAAATGAAGTGAAGCTATTTAGTTCCGCGCAAGTGAACTAAACGCAAGATAAACTTGGTATTTTAACTCCGCATTTCAGTTTAAGTATCCAAAGTATTTCAAAATTTACTAAGTTCTAAGCTATTTTGAAAACTTTGGAGGGGGTTCTGTTGGCAGTGAAAATTTCTAAGTTAAAAGGACAACAGAACACGGAGCTAACTCCACAGCCCCGCGTTTGGCTATTTTAGCCTCGCGTTTGAGCAAAACGCGGAGCTAATCCATAGCTCCGCGTTCTGATGAATTTAGCTCCGCGTTTACTCCGCGTGAGCAGATTTCATTAGAATCCTAAATTGATTGTGATTGAGATTTGGGCTTATCCAATACCCAAATTGAGTCCAATCAGAATTCCAAATCAAGAGGTTTAAATCAATATTAAATATTTGATTAGAATCCTTGATGAATATAGATATCTTGATTCTTATTCCTATGGATATCTTGATTCCTATTCCTATAGATATCTTGATTTCTATTCCTATAGAAACTCTCATAATCACTAAAGTCTATAAATACCCTCTTTGAGGAGATTTAAGAGAGGAATCAATAGGAGATCAATATTTTTTATCATCGGTCTTCTTTTTCGGCAGAGGTCTTCTTTTCGGATCCTTTGACAACTCAAGTACGCGAGAGAGCCTTGAAGTCAAAGGTATTCTCCTTCCTTTCGGTTCTTAGAGAATTCAAGTTACGCACAGAGCCTTGAATTCGGGAGAGACCGAAGAAGATAGTCTACAGTCGGCCGTTATCTTCAAGAGAGAAGAGCTCCACGTACCGATCGTCCAAAGGAGCTATTATAGTTCCCATCGCCACTGATCCCACGATACATATTGTAAAAGAGAGAGATTGAAATATAAAATCCTCTTGTTTGTTCTTCTTTTTATCTTGTTCACTTTCATTGTAATTCAAGTTTATTCAATGGAAGGAAACAAAGAAACTTTTGCGGCGAACAGTTGATGCATTTTTGTTTGCAATTAATTCTTACTAAATTTTCTTTTTTGTTGGCACGACGCCCGTTTACTGGCCAGATTAAAAGGTTGGGACTGGAAGCGAAGAGTAATACTAGAGGCAATGAGTGGCGACAGAGCTGGGAGATAAAGGCAGGCGTACAGAGGAGCAGGGTTCGAAAAAAAATTTGGAAATTTTAGAGCTCAGTCACAATAGACAAAAGTATGAGAGAAAGAGAGATAGGATTAAATTTAGAAAAAAATTTGGACACAAAGAGTAAATTGTGATGTTTTAAAATGGGGGTTGGTGTAAAGAGTAACATGGCCATCAAAAGTTATTTGTCGTGCGTAAATAGAATTTCCCAAAGATAGAGATCAACAAGATTGGGTTGAGAAAAGAGAGGAAAAATGGAAATATAAGCTTTTGGCTATCCCTCTAACCAAAGTTGGCTAGCGGGACTCTCTCTCTATATATATATATGTGTGTGTGCGCGCGCATTGAACTATAAACTTTCTATTAAATCTAAAAACTTAGATATAATACATCTTTAACCATCCGTTTGTCTTGAGATATTTTGGTCAAAATTTCAAAAGTTAAATAGTAAAAATAAATTAAGTTATGGTGGACCTGAATGGGGGCATTACGTATGACTTCAAAGTTTTAAAGAAAAGTCTTAGCTTCCTGCTTCTCTATCCAATAATATAGTGCTTTGTTTATTGTGTTAGGGAATATGGGAGCCACAGCATGTCATCTGACAAAATCCTTCCTACATAACAATGAATGGGTGTCATGCACGTCATCTGCTTTTAGAAAAGTACAGACTAGAGGAAAAAAGAATCACTTGGCAATTACGAAATCTCTATTACAGAAGGCAATGAAAAGAAATTTTGAATTAACAAGAAAGTAGAAGGCAATTAACTCAACAGTACATCATGAAAAGAAAAAGAAAAGCAGTGAAAAGTAAAGAAGGGAAATGCAGTGTTTTTTTCCTCACGATTTTCTTGAACTAGAGATGTCCGATGAACCCAGAGTAGTAACTAATTTATTCTCAATGTTTAGTAACCTGTAACCTGAACAAGAAAAACTGAAAAAGCATATCACAGATTTCATCAATCCTCTATTTCATTGAAGAATGGCCATGACATAATGCAATATTAATGCACTAGTAAACAATGTTAGCTAAAAATTTCATTTACCATGCTACTCTATTACTTACTATATATAAAATGGAGCAGGAAGCTAAACAACAAATTTCAAAGATGTAATGAATAGATAACGCATATCAAAGTTGATTTCAGGTGAGGAGAGAGCGAGCTGCTGGAAGGAGAATGTCATTTCCTGCTTCTAGTCAGGTTCAATTTGCTAAAAGTTCCCCAAACATGTATCACATTTTTTCATGTACAAGAGCGGCTACTGGAACGACAAATACAGGGAAGTAAAAAACTGAGCTTCTCCAGAAATCATGACATTTAACACAAAATCATAACGGCTTGTTAAAAACTCTGATACAAAGGGCTTTAGAAAGATCTCTGAAGCCTGGTTATTAGGAGACATCAACAGTACAAATTTACAAATGGAAGAGGATACGCAGTGTGAATGGCTTTTATAGCAGAAACTGAGGAACACTCCATGACAAAATTGCTAACTGCAGTAAAAAATAAAATCCAAATGATTCATTTTAGAATATAGACTAAAAAGAAAAACAGAAAAGGAAGGACAGTAAATGATTGAATGGTTATCAGCAAGTAGATTTAAACTTATTTGGGCAAGGACTTTCTAAAATTGTTCTTTTTTTATCAAATACTAATAAAAACAACCCTCCTTCAAAATAATTGGAAACATTGACCTCCGGCACTCCACATACTGGGCAACTGCTCCTGCCTACATGGCATCTCTTCATATTTTAGCTCCACAGAGAATTTCTCTGGCTCCTATTGAAACTGCAATCACAGCTTGTTCTTGTGTTCCATATTCCACTCAATAAAACAGCCTCCATCACAAAATTTTGGGGTCACCACATGAATCCCCATTTTCTATCTAGTTTTGTCAAGGTCTTCACTTCCATTAAGTTGAGCATGTTAGCAAAAATAATAATACCAATGCAACAACCAGTGGAATCAAATAGTTAACCGAAAAGAAAAATAGCAGAAACAGTGAACACACAGATTTAACGTGGTTTGGCAATGTGCTTACGTCCACGGGAACACAATAAAAAACTTTCACTATATCAAAAGAGATTACAGGTCTCTTTCTCTCACCCTTCTCTCACCCTTGAGAGAAATCAATGAAAACACATAGAATATGAGATCAAAGCCTCACCTCACCCACTGCTATAGTCGCCTCAATTTGTCCTCCTGTGCTTCAGCCGCAACACACAACAGCAGCGGCAGCAACCAACAAACAGCAGCAGCAGCAACACCAGCTTCCCAAACAAGAGCAGTAGCCTCCTCTTCGCCTCTTTGCTTCAGGCCGCAACAGCAATAACACCAAGAGCAGCAGCCGCCTCTCAGCAAACAACAGCAGCCACCTCTTCCTTTAACAGCAGCCGCCACACCTCAAGGAAGACCTCGGAATACCTAGCCGCAACAAGAGAAACTCTTGGCTATCTCATGCCCTAGCCGCACACCCCTTTATATATATATATATATATATATATATATATATATATATATATATATATATATATATATATATATATATATATATATTATATATATATATATATATCATAACGGATTTGGGCCAGGTTTTTTTTTGACCCGTTTGGGCAGACCGAACTGCTGCAGCAATAGAGCTCCATTAGCAACAATCTCCCACTTGGAAACCTATTGCAAAAATTATAATCTCTATACATGATAATCCTAGCGTCCAGAAATTTTACCTCGATCGTTCAAAATCTCAATTTCAGCATTCAAAACAAACGCACCAAATTGAGCAATAGCTCAACTTTTTCCCATCAGCCGGCTTTATCAATATATCTGCAGGATTCTTACTGCCTTCAATCTTTTCCAACTTTAATTGGCCATCCTCCAACAAAGATCTAGTGAAGTGATAGCTCAAGTAAATATATTTCGTCCGTGAATGATACGCTGCATTCTTAGCAAGATGAATTACACTCTAACTGTCACTGAACAACCTGCAATCCACTCATTCAAAACCCAATTCACTCATCAATCGCTGCACCAAAATAAACTCGTTACTTACTTCTGCAGCTGTCACATACTCAGCTTCTGTCGAAGATAAAATAACAATTGATTGTAATCTTGAAATCCATCTTACCGCTATCCCTTCTACAGTAAAAACATAACATGTGGTGCTCCTGCCATTGTTTCTATCATCCGCATGTCCGAATTCACAAAACCTTGCACATCAATGTTATCACCCCCAAAACACAAATAATACTTTGAAATACCTTTCAAATACCTGAAAATCAACTTCACTGCTTACCAATGTTCATTTCCAGAGTTCTTCATAAATCTACTCACTACTCCACTGCTTGCAATATCTAATCTTATACTTACCATTGCATACATGAGACTCCCAACGGCCGATAAATAAGTCACATTTTTCATGTGACTCATCTCCTCATCTGTCTTAGCACCTTACCCTTTTGACAGCTTAAACTGAGCACCAAAAACTATAGTTACTGATTTTGTATTTTCTATGTTGAATCTCTCCAACATTTTATTGATGTATTCCTTCTGAAATAACCACAATTTCTTACTTTTCTTATCTGGGGTAATTTGCATCCCAAGAAGTTATTTCGCCTCACCCATGTCTTTCACCCTGCCAACTTCCTATTCAGATTATTGATTTTCTTCATACATGAACCTGCCACAGACATATCATCTACATACAAAATAAGAATTATAAAGTTATCATCCTTAAACTTTTATAGATATACACAATGATCTGAATTGCATCTGGCAAAACCTGAATCCTACATAAACTTGTCGAACTTCAAGTACCATTGCCTCAGTGTTTGTTTCAATCCATACAAACTCCTTTTCAGTCAACATACCCAATTCTCCTTTCCTTTAACTTCATATCCCTCTGGCTGTTTTATATATATTTCCTCCTCCAAATCACTATGAAGGAAAGTAGTCTTCACATTAAATTGCTCTAAATACAATCCTTTCACAGCCACAATACTCAATATTGTTCTGATAAAAGTCATCTTCACAACTGGTGCAAATATCTCATTAAAATCAATATCTTTTCTCTGACCGAATCCCTTCACCACAAGTCTAGCCATGTATCTTTGTATCCCTCCTGTCTCATGTTTTACCATGTATACCCACTTATTATATAATACTTTTATCTTTGTCGGTCGCTTCACCATTTCTCATGTGTAATTCTCCTCCAAAGAAGACATCTCATCAAGCATAGCTTGCTCCCACTTAAAATAAAACTTATCCTGCATAGTCTCTTAGTAATTCTCTGGTCACCTGCATCAGTATACAAAATATGATATAAAGAAAGATAAAGTTTTTGAGTTGGCTTTCTTATCATAGTGCTCCTCAAATTGGAAACACTCTCTGATGAAGAACTGAAAATTAAAATTATTGGACTATTCCGATCAGGAATAGATACACCAATTATGATTGCTTGTTTAGATGAAAAAATTATAAATAATCCATTAAATAGCTTAATGGTTGATGCAAAATCAAATCTTACAAACAGAATATTTTGAGTAAATATACATCTAGACTTTTGTATAAGTCTTGATGATCAAAATATAGATAAAATATGTTCCTTATCAATTAGTTTGAAAGTGATAGAATTACATTTCAATCCATACAAACTCCTTTTCAGTCAACATACTTAATTCTCCTTTCCTTTAACTTCATATCCCTCCGGATGTTCTATATATATTTCCTCCTCCAAATTACCATGAAGGAAAGTAGTCTTCACATCAATTTGCTCTAAATACAATCCTTTCACAGTCACAATACTCAATATTGTTCTGATATAAGTCATCTTCACAACTGGTGCAAATATCTCATTAAAATCAATACATTTCCTCTAACCGAATACTTTCACCACAAGTCTAGCCTTGTATCTTTGTATCCCTCATGCCTCATGTTTCACCCTGTATACCCACTTATTATATAATACTTTCATCTTTGTCGGTCACTTCACCAATTTCCATGTGTGATTCTCCTCTAAAGAAGACATCTCATCACGCATGGCTTGCTCCCACTTAAGATGAAACTTATCATGCATAGCCTCTTGGTAACTCTCTGGTTCACCTGCATCAGTATACAAAATATGATATAAAGAAAAACAAAGTTTTTGAGTTGGCTTTCTTATCCTACTATTCCTCCTCAAATTGGGAACACCCTCTGATAAAGAACTGGAATCATCTACTTTAGCCAGCGGCTCTCTTTTGTTCGGTCTCATCTGAAACTTGTATATTCTCAGGTGTAGATATTTTTTCTCCTCCAGATGTAGGTATTTCTTCTTTTCTTTTATCCATGGAATCCATCCCATCATGTGGCTCATCCAGCTCTAAGTGTTCTTTCTCAACTGTTTCATCACTCTTCTTCTCTATTCGGTCTTTATACATACAACCTCATTGAATACTATATCTCTGCTACGAATCACCTTGTTATGCTCATAATCCCACAAGCGATAACCATATTCGTCGCCACCGTATCCCATGAATGCACACTTCTGAGATTTAGAATAAAGCTTCTTTCTCATCTCATGATCCACATGTGCATATGCTATACAACCAAATAACTTTAAGAATAAATAATTCAGTCTTATCAGACCACACCTCCTCTAAAATTCCTCTATCTAAAATATTAGCTGGACTTCTGTTGATCAGATAGACTGCCGTATCTACAGCGGCTCTCCAAAGTTGCAAAGCCAAACCTGCATACAGTCTCATACTCCGAACTCGCTTCAAAATAGTTCTATTCATCATCTCAGCCACGTCATTCTGCTGTGGTGTCTTTGGTACAGTCTTCACTCTCCTGATCCCGTGAGTAAAATAATAGTCATCAAACTCCTTATTGCAAAATTTCCTACCATTGTCTGACAATAGACATTTCACCTTCAAACATGTTTCATTCTCAATAAAAGCTTTCCATACCTTAAAAATTTTGAAGACATCAGATTTCTGCTTAAGTGTAAATGCCCATGTTTTCCTACTTACATCATCTATGAAAGTAACAAAATAAGAATTATCTCCAAGAGACTTCGCTTAAGAAGGCCCCCATATATATACATCTGTATGCACCAACTCCAATCTCTCGGTTTTCTCCTTCTTACCAACCTTCATAAAACTAACTCTTTTCTTCCTTCCAAACACAGTTCTCACAGAAATTAAAGTTAGCATCTTTCATATCTGTCAACATACCTCTGGATTGCAACACACTCATGTCGCTCTCACTCAAGTGACCGAGCCTCTGATGCCATAAGATAGCCTTCTCATTTTTCATTGTGGCAAAAGAAATAACGTGATCCACCGAGCTTGAGAGTAAATATAGTGTTCTCACTCTCTCACCCTTGACCACTACCATTGCTCATTTGCTAATCTTCCACTGTTTCCTCTCAAATAAGATTTGATAACTCTCGCCATCAGCTTGCTAACAGATATCAAATTCTTTTTCAAATCTGGTATGTGATAGACCTCTTGTAAAAGCAACTTTCCACTATTTTACAACTTCAACTGAATTGTCCCCTTACCGACAATCTTACATTTCTGCCCATTACCAACAATCACATGCCCAAATTCATCTTGGACATAATTATCAAACCATTTTCTGCAAGCAGTGTAATGGAACGAAACCTCTGAATCTACAAACCACAAGTCTGACCTTGATTCTGTATGATTAGACAAGCACAAGTCATCATATTTCTTACTTGGATTCACCACATTCACTCCCTCTGTCTTTGTTTGGACAATACTTCTTCATATGACCCTTTGTCTTACATTTCCAATACATTAATTTTTACTTGAACTTCCCCTTGAATTTTGATCACCCTCTTTACTTCGACTCCCTACTTAAATTTATATCTCTTTCCTTCTTTCTGTCATTATCAACAGACAGAGCAGTACTTGTAGAAACTGTGCATACTTGTAGAAACTGTGCTCTCACCCATGTTCTTTTTCATCAATTCATCATTCATAATAGTACTCACAACATCATCAAATTTAAGAGTAGTATTGGAAGTATTGTTAATGGCCATAACAGCATTACTCCAACTATCCGATAAAGAACACATAAACATCAAAGTTTTAATGTCATTAGCAAAGACAAACTCTAAGAATTCAAATTGTGCCCATAATGTGTTAATTCGTTCAAATGATTAACAACTGAACTATCAGAAAGTATTCTCAAGTTAAACAACTTTTTCATTAAAAACAGTCTATTTGAAGCAGACGGTTTCTCATAAAATTTAGCTAATACTGATATCAAACCTGAAGTAGTCTTTTTCTTGAAAAAGTTGAACACAAACTGCTTTGTCAGGCACAATCAAATCTGCGCCAAATCCCTCCTATTCAACAATTACCACTTCTCATCAGTCATCTTTTCTGTTTTTTCTCCAAACAATGGTTAATGTAAATTTTTCTAATATAAAAAAACTTCCATCTGCAACTCTCACCATTGGAAGTATGTCCCATCAAATTTTTCAATTTTTCCCTTCCTATCTTCCGCCGTAACTCCCACTCAAAATCAACACCGATCTGAATGAAATATAATCTGAACCAGTCTCTGATACCAATTGTTGGCAAAAATAATAATACTAATGCAACAACCAACGGAATCAAATAGTTAGCCGAAGAGAAAAATAGCAGAGACAGTGAACACGCAGATTTAACGTGCTTCGGCAATATACCTACGATCACGGGGACACGATCAAAAACTTTTACTATATCAAAAGAGATTACAGGTCTCTTTCTCTCACCCTTGAGAGAAATCAATGAAAACACATAGAATATGAGATCAAAGCCTCACCTCACCCACTGCTATAGTCGCCTCCATTTCTCCTCCTGTGCTTCAGCCGCAACACACAACAGCAGCAGCAGCAACCAATAAACAACAGCAGCAGCCACACCAGCATCCCAAACAAGAGTAGCAGACTCCTCTTCTCTTTGCTTCAGGCCGCAACAGTAATAACACCAAGAGCAGCAGCCACCTCTCAGCAAACAACAGCAGCTACCTCTTCCTTTAACAGCAGCCGCCGCACCTCAAGGAAGACCTCGGAACAGCTAGCCACAACAAGAGAAACCCTTGGCTATCTCATGCCCTACCCGCACATCCCTTTATATATATCTCATAATGGGTTTGGGCCGGGTTTTCTTTTTTTTTTTTTGATCCGTTTGGGCGGACTGAACCTGCTCCGGCAATAGGGCTCCATTAGCAACAGAGCACTTTCAAGATCTTTCTAATTGCCTCCATCCAAGTTGTCTTAGGGATACCTTTAGTCCTCACCGCTCGATTAACTATTATCCTATTGCCTTTTCTTAACAGGTGCACTGCTTGTCTATGTTGAACATGCTAAACCATCTCAATCAATTTTCCTACATTTTGTCAGCAACGTCTAACTTTTAGCAAATGTACTCATTTTTTATTTTATATCTATTTGTTCATTACAGTTATGCACCTTGGCAATCTCATCTTTGCTATACTCAATTTTTGGACATCTTGTTGCTTAATTGCCCAGCCTCCTATCCATAAAGTATTGTTGGTCTTATAGTTGTCATATAGAATTTTTCATCAATTTCAAGGCTATTGCTCAATCACATAAAACTCCAAAAAGATTTCTCCACTTTAACCAGTCTGTTTTTATTTTAAGCACCACGCTTTCTTCAGCATCGTCACATTCTTAATGAAGAATAATTGATCCTAAATAGCAAAAATAGTCACATATTTCGTCACCATCAATTTATATATCATCATCCCTCCCTCCTTTGCTGGAATTACATTCTATATATTCCATTTTTTACTCTACTAATTCTAAATGCTTTAGATTCAAAAATATCATCTAGTTGATTTTTTTGAAGTTTGACGTTGTCTTTTCCCTTTTAAATTTTGTCATACATGTTCAATTAATCACTCCTAGATTATTATGCTTTTAAACTTTTTTAGATAAATTTATATCCAAAAAGTTGTTGAATGAGCATATACTTATCACTAGATCTGATTTTAGATTGATTTAGTAAGGCTAAACATACCCAATATTCATTTGAAATATATGATAGTACAGACATTAATTAAATTGAATTCATTATTATTAATATCGATTAACTTCAATTTTTATTTTATTGGATAAACATAAATCCAATGGTTAAATACTTTCAGTTAAGACTTTTGACCAACAGAAAGGCTCAAAGATTCTGGAGTTCTCTACTTTGGTATCCCATATAAAACCCAAAACAAGAAGGCAAAAAAAAAAAATTATGTCTCGTATACACGAGAGCGGAAGAGGCAAAAAGATTCTGGAGTTGCCAACTTCTGAATCACATATAAAACACAAAGGGAAAAAAAATAAATAAATAAAGTGTCACATAGGCGGGCAGTTGCTCCTTACAACTACATATATTTTCATAGGTTGAATACAGTTGTTGCTGAATGCGAGTACTTTTGTTAACTATTTAATAGAATATGATAATTAAGAAAATTCCTTTGGAAAATATGTTTAGTATGCCTCATTGACCCTATTTTGCGACTAAAAGTTTCTTATGGCAAATCCGTTCATCATTTGTCCACATGAGTGTAAAATGCAATACAAATAAGCTACGTTTTGAAGTTCCGAGTAGCAGGCACCTCGTACGGTCACCCTCCAGAAAAATCGGCTGCAGTTCCGAGTATTGGAAATTCAAGAGAATACCAATCAGAAGGTTGATGTTAAATCAACAAGT
Organism: Dracaena cambodiana; assembly: GCA_036321105.1. Lineage (NCBI taxonomy): Eukaryota > Viridiplantae > Streptophyta > Magnoliopsida > Asparagales > Asparagaceae > Dracaena > Dracaena cambodiana. The sequence goes on along the minus strand of JAYEPQ010000004.1, from coordinate 55,502,286 downwards.
GTTTAAGAACTTGCCAACATTTCCAGGGAGATTTCCACGGGCAACACCATTTCTAGTGAGAAAAGACATTGATGAAAAGTAAAATTGAACCAATACATATTCCTAGACAGTGATATGCAATTTGATAAAGTAAAAGCAGCAAGCAATGCTTGAGACAAAAGTTTAATGAGAGTTTTGACTTCCAAATCATTACAGAAAGCAAAAGACAGGATAGTCAACCATTGCTCCATATAAGACCTCACATGTGATTGATGTGACTTTGGTGCTGGGGAATGAAAATAATGAATCGGTGAGCACAAACCTTTAATTACCATTTCATTGTTGCTGGATGCTAATCACGGTATACCCGCACTTTCATGTCTTCATCATTTGACATGCTCTATTGATGTATTATAATAGGGAACATCAATGGCTCTCCGGCAACCTGTGACATGTGCGATGGATGCAAGAACTAAGTAGCAATATTTCACTGAAATAATTATAATGCACTGCATTTTACTTGCTAAGATCAAGGAAAAAACAGAAAATCAACAGTACCAACATAGTTGAGACTGCCAATTTCAGAATGCATCGTACTATCTACTAGCTAATGGCCACACTGATATAAGGTTTTTTTCTCCAGTAACCCTCTTAGCACTCATTATTTGGAAAGAAGTTTTAGGTTAGTAAAAAGGAGAGAGCGGGTGGGTGTGGGTGTTGTTGGGTAGAGTAGGGGGAATTAGGTTTATTTTGGTTTTACTCCTGACAATGGCATCAGTATTCAGTAAGTAAACTACAGAAGAAGAAAGTGGGGAGTTGATACATCTAGGATACTAATCTGCCTTGTGCGTAGAGTAGTTAAAATTATGATAACTTCTGGAGACAAGAACTAGGGCTTATAAATAAATGCCATGCCAGCTTATAAGCAAGTTTATACAAAGACAATTTAACTCTTGGTTTGAGGGAGAACTTCTTAGAAAGCAGGGTTCCATATAAGAAATGCAAATTCTTCATAGAAAGAGATAAGAACTTCTCACCTCCATGGGAACTCACTTGTGTCTATCCCTGCTTGGTGCAATTCATCAACATAATGCAGTGCTTCTCTGCATTCTTCTCTATCGTCAAAGAATTCCTTCTTATCACCCTCAATTTGATAAGTTTCATGACCTTTACCAGCCACAACCTGAAGAATAGAGGGAAAATTCAAATTAGGTTTCATTAAATTTAGAATATCATAGGGCAGCAAAGAAGGAGGAACAGAACCTAATCTACCAGCCTCCCTAACTCGGGCAACATCTGATCTCGTGGTCATGGGCCCGACCATAATGTGACCAAGACTGGATACCGAATGTTATGGTGAATCAAATACAAGATGGGATCTTTGTGTTGAATTAAATGCCCTACGAGAAGATTTACAAACTACCGGTTTTAGATATATGGCTAAAAAGGAATAGTAACAAAAAATTTGAGGACGAAAAAAATCATCAAATAAGTCAAAACTTTAGAAACTACCAGGATATAATTGATCTCAAAAATAAAGAGTTAATTGCAGTGAAACCCCCTATACTACAAGGGTAGTATAATTTATTACCCCTTAAGTTTAAAACTCTCAGTTTAGTGCTAAGACTCCTAACGCCGTTAGTCAATAGTTTGTTATTCTCACCCATGTTTAACTTGAACTGCACTTTTGTTATGAAATCTCCAAATTATCCTCCTCTTGGCATGGTTTAGATGAGTTCTTAGTGAGAGAGATAAGGTAATTTGAGAATTTCACAAAAAATGTGCAATTTAAGTTAAAAAAGTGTGAGAATAGCAAATTGTTGACTAACGGCATTAGGAGTCCAAGAATTAAACTAGGGTTTTAAACTTAAGGGGTAATAAATTACACTACCCCTGTAGTACAGGGGGTCTTACCACGATTAATCCGAAAATAAATAAGAAATAAAACCTACATTTCAGATTTACAGTAAAACTTTCATAAATAATTGCAGAAAAAAGGTAAGTTTGAGAGGAAATGTAATTGCACCAGCTCATCGAAAAAAAAAAAAAAAAACAAGACATAAAAACTAATGTGCTATTGTACCACTTAATGTGGAACCATATTCCTTTCAATTTAATCTATAAAATATAAATAATAAAATTCATGAAAAATGCAATTAACAATTTTATTTTATTAGTTCCTTAAGGATAATAATAATAATAAATTATAATAAATAGATTTCCTTCATAATTTAGTTGTGTCACATTATAGGTATCATCTTAGACCAGTTTCCGCCACAACTGTGTAGCAAATTGCAGTGTTGATGGATTAAAATGTCATTGTACAAGCTCAACATGTCATTGCTTCAGGAGTCATCTCACAACAGAATTTAAAAGGCTCCGTCTATTCAATAACAGGAACACGGGAACAAAAAGTTGGGTTTTTATATAGCCCTAAAAAATTAGGCCTCTATTCATATAATCCCCAGTATTCTTCTTAGTTTTTATAGACCCCAAAAGAGTTTAAGCTATCTCAATAAACCCACGTTCTGTTCCCTTTCCCTAGCTGTTAAAAAGACGAATATTCAATCCAAGTCTAAGAAAAAAAAAAAAAAATTTAAACTCCCAAATAACTCTTTTCACTGTTAAAGTATATTAATCATATGTTCTATCATCTCTAATCTTATCTCGTCTTTAAAGTCAATTCTCTTGATCAATTGTCTTTCATCTCTTGTCTAAAACAACCTTTTCTCCTTCCAAATCTAATTCTACTCCTCTTATCCACCACACCATCATCATCTCTCTTGGTCACTGATATCATTTTATGATCATAATGTCAAATGTAACAATTTAATGATGGAACAAAGGTTTTTAAGATAACTTAAAGAAGGTTGGGGATTTTTATTTTATTTAAAAAAAAAAGACGAAGAAGAATTTTTGGGGTTATGTGGGTGAAAGCCTAAATTTTGGGAGTCTAAGGTTATGAAAAGAAACCCAAAAAAGTTATGGAGAGCTATCAGTCTATGCAGCCATGAAATCAAAACCAAGATTGAAGGTAAATTGTATTGTTAAATATATAGCACGATTTCTAAGTTAAATAAACCAACAGTTATCTAAAAAAATCATTATCCTGTAATTAAGAAAGTTCACAAATTACTCATAAGAATGGATCAACAAATCAAATTGAATTTTGAACCTCACCATTCATGGACAGGATTATTAACTCCTCAGTGTTTGATATGTTTCTGGTACATATAGAAAGTACAGATTTAACATAAGTTAAAAGCATCCAACACACATCCACTAACATATGACATATATCAGTTTTGGACAGGTCTCCCTCTACAAGGTACTCATGGAACATAGATTCAAGTTAAATATAGATTCAAGTTGAATTCAAGCAACCAAGGGACAAACTTCCCAAGTTTATCCTAAACCAAGGAATTACCTAGAATGGCTGGATATGGAAATTTTTGCGACAAATCATGCTCAAGGAAATGATATGATATAAGCTAAAGTTACAAATGAGCAGAAGTTCACAGTAATGACCAACGTCAGTCATTCTACTTTATGATTGAAATAAAGTTTTTATTTCAGTTCGAGACTCCTAAACAACTCTCCTTTTAGAAGCTAATTACCAAGGAATTACCGAGAATGGCTGGATATGGAAATTTTTGCAATAAATCGTGCTCAAGTAAATGATATGATATGAGCTAAAGTTACAAATGAGTAGAAGTTCACAGTAATGACCAACGTCAGTCATTCTAATTTATGATTGAAATAAAGTTTTTATTTCAGTTGGAGACTCCTAAACAACTCTCCTTTTAGGAGCTAATTCTCACTTTGCCCTGATTATACCAAAGACGCTTTCTGTCTGATCCCATAAAGCATACTAGTTACTACAGTTGTGACTTTCCCCTACACACTTCATGTAATATGGTAAAGGAATTTCTTTCACAGCAACAATTAAACTAATATGCTGCTGCTTCAATGTTAATAAAGTTGAACAAAGACTGACCCAACGTAGTCACCACATCCATCGAGGGAATATTTTGTGCATGCTATCATGTTAACTAAGCAAAATGAGAAACCGCTACCAGTCTGGATTTAAGATGCCTCAATAACTCAGAATGCAACAAATGTTGGATACACTAGCTTTAAAGGAGGTTTCAGCAATACGCAATCAATCACAATAGTAAAAATTACTCATCATCATTATTGTTAAAATATTTGGGTGAGATGTTGCTAAAGTTAGCTGATGACAGTGACTGTCAATGAGAGTTCAAAAGAGCATAATCAAAAACCAGAGACTGAAGCTTACAACAATATCGCCTTCCTCTCCCATAGCAACAGCAGCCCTTACAGCTACTCTTCTAATGTCATGTAAGAAAAGCCTATGGCCATTCGGAAGAGGTGGATAGTAATCATTTTCACCATGTTTTAGATAATCTTGCATAGTCCAACCAACACCAGACAACATGTCATCCAAGATATCAACTGGTCAAATATGAGAATGTGACATTAATCATTGGATCTAAATCTCTAGCAAAGTTAGCAACAATGCAGAAATTTCAAATGATTCACTTATTTAAATATACAAAGGACCAACAAGAACTCAGATACACAGATTACGGTCAGGATACATACGTGGATCTTCATTCCTTGGATTGTCAGATGTCAAAATAACCACATCACTTTTATCAGTCGCAATTTTTGTCATCAGTGGTCTCTTCCCTCTATCTTTTTCGCCGCAGCAACCAAAAACTGCATAGAGTACAGAAACAAATAAAGTTCCAATAACAGTGAATAACTTCTAATGACAGCTGACTTTCTGATGTGAGATATTTTACTCATACTTAGGTTATACTGATATAAATAAATAAATATTAAATAAAAAAATCTAGCTCTCTTTCCCTGAAACTAATTATTACTTTATATGCTTCCTTCTAAAATCACTACAGGTATAGGGACCACTTCTAGAACTGTATTGACATGCAACATCTGGAGAATGTAACACATTTTTTCCTATCAATTAGTTTGATTAAATTATGAAGGCAGTAATCCCCTAACAAAAACAAAGCTTTCAGTAGATTTTATCGAAAGAAAAATATACTTCAGACAAGTCAATATAGGCAAAAGAGGTATAGCTAATGGAATGTGGTTAATATTGAAATCATGTCATTCTACACCTCTCTTACCACATTACCATTATTTAGGTAATTATTTATTCCTTTTCTTTTACTTCTTATGACGATCTTTCTACCATGTCCCACCCCACCTTCCTCCCACCCAAAAAACAGAAAGAAAAAGAAAAGAGGTGAGCTGCGATTTTATTTTGAAAGCATTTGTCCTGTTTTGACAGGTTAGAACCCAAAAGTACCTTTTGATCTATCAGACAAGCAAAACATTATCTCCCTAAATAGTGATTATTGCATATGCTTGCCACTTTCAAGACAAATCAGATATATCTGCTCGTTTCAAGTATGGAATATCCTTTACTAGTGTAAACAATTCAAGGAATAAATGCATAATTAGTGGCTACACACTACATCTTGCATACTAGACAAAAATTAAAGATAAAATTAAATAAGTGCATCAAAAGATCAATATTCCGTAATTTTCTTGTCTTCCCCTTTCTTCTAGCCAACCCAAGAAAGCAATTGCTTCTCTGATTAGTCACTTTTGTAATATAGCAACCTTAAATGAACTGAAAGAAAGAAGATAAGATGTGTACCAGTTATAATTCTTCGTGGACCCAATTCTCTTGCAGCATCCAAAAGCCTTGACAATGCATCTGCTGTACGGGCATAGTCCACAACAACTCCAAAAGCTTGCTCCTCATCTATTAATTCAAACCTCCCCGGAACCACATCCACTTCCTCAATCCCTCTTACTATGTCCTCCAATGGTGCGCCCACTGCAATCCCTACTGCAACTGCTGCAAGAATGTTGTATATGTTATGGCTTCCAAGCAACCCAGAAGAAATCTCAAGAATTCCCTTAGGTGTTTGGACCAGCACTTGTGTCTCAAACAGCGAGAGCTCAAACTTCAGAGGATGCACATCGGCATTCTTATTATCCATAGCATATGTCACAACTCGAACATTAGGATTCCCTTGTGCAATAAAAAATGGAGCATTTGGGTCGTCAATGTTCACAACCTTGCGATGCCTCTCCGGATCAACCATCTTTGCAAAGAGCTTTGCCTTCCTATTCCTATACTCCTCCTCCGTCCCATGGAAGTCAAGGTGGTCTCTAGTAAGGTTAGTAAAAACAGCAATGTCGAAGTCTACCTCATCACATGTCCCAAGTGCCAACCCCTGCGTAGAAGCCTCCATCACAACCGCCTCAGTCCCATTATGAACCATCTTCGCCAATAACCTCTGAACCGAAACAGCATCCGGCATAGTATCGGATGCTTCCACCTTATTATCCCCATGAATGTAATACCCCAAAGTCCCCAACATCCCGGTCCTCAACCCCATCACCTCGTACATTGCCTTAACCAAATGGGTAGTCGCCGTCTTCCCATTTGTCCCTGTAACCCCAATCACCGACAGGCTCTTCGATGGGTGCTTATAAAACGACACAGCAAGCAAGCGCAACACCAAACTCGTATCCTCCACAATCACAAGCGCCTTACACCCCAAGGTCTCTTCAATATTGATCTCCTTGTTAGCCACCACGGCAACAGCTCCCCTCTTATCCGCCTCAGTCAAGAAAGCATGCCCATCAGTGCTCCTCCCCTCACAACAAACAAACAAGTCTCCAGCATTCACCTCCCTGGAATCATGCTGAATCCCAGTAATCACCACCTCCAAGTCCCCATATACCGACACGGGCACGACCCGGCTCTCGTCCAAGAGCTCAGCTAAGGTCATACTAAACTTAGGTTCCACAATCCTAGCCCTAGAATTCTCCAACTCATCAAGATTTATATCAAAAGACGAGACATTTGCAGACCCATTCGAATCAAAATCGCCAGAATCCGATTCAATTACCTCTTCATCACTCTGCTCCTCCGCTGAGATGACAGTAAGACCCTGGAGCTCCTTAATCTCCTCGAGATCGATGACTTCCTCGCCCGAAAGCTCGTCGAGTTCGTCCAAAAGCGGCTCCTTCTTGGCCGGGTTGGGCTTGAGGAGGCCCTTGCTGACGAATTCCTGGCGCTTGAGGGCGATGGCAGTGTCTATGTCGCCAAAGAGGTCGTCGCCGGCGGAGGACGAGGGTGGTGGGTTGGGCCCCGTAGGGGATTGGGGTGGATCGGGCTCGAGGGCGAGGGCGGAGAGGAAGATGGCCTGGTCCTTCTCGAATTGGGCCTGCTGGGCCTTTTTGGCCCGGGAGACCTGGCGGTCGAACTGCTGGAGCTTGGAGACGCCGTGGGAAGAGTCCTCGGGGGCCTCCGGGGGCTCGTCGTCAGCGGGAGAGGGGTTGAATTTGTTGCCGGCGGCGGTGGCGGAGAGAGAAGGGAGAGGGCGGCGAAGGGAGAAGCGGATGGAGATGAAGGAGATAGTGGGGATTGAGAGAGACATTTTTTAGAGAGAGAGAGAGGGTTTATTGGGGTTTAGAGAGAGCGCGAGGGATAGGGAAGGGGCGAGTACTGACATTATTATCACGGGGTATTTGTTGAGAAAGGGATAAGGGCAGTGGGGCACCAAAATCGGGGGACCAAAAATAGAAGAGAGTTACTGCATGCGCCCCATTTTTTTGTTAGTGCACACGGAAAATTATTTTGGGGTAGTTACTGGTTTTTCCTCACATCTTTATATATTAATATATTATGATTTTGCCCCCCCCCCCCCCCAATCTTCATATTTAGGATTTTGCCCCCCAAATCTCATAAGTTACAACAATTTAGTCTCTCTCTAACACAGTTAAATATTTGACCATTTTACCACTCTTTTCCTCTTATATTTTCCTCCTCTCTTCTTCTCTCTTTCTCCTCTCTTCTTTTTTTCTTCATTATTTTTCTTCTCTTCTTTCTCATTAATTTCAATTGGTAACACCTAGGGAGATCATACACACAATTTATAACAAATACCAATTGAAGTTAAGGAGAAAGAAGAGAGGATAAATAATGAAGAAAAGGAGAAGAGAGGAGGAAGAGAGAAGAAGAAGAGAGGATGAAAATAGTAGTGGAAAAGAGGGTAAAATGGTCAAATATTTAACTGTGTTAGAGAAGGGGACAAAATTGTTGTAACTTATAAGATTTGGAGGGCAAAATCCTAAATATGAAGATTTGGGGGGCAAAATCATAATATATAAAGATTTGAGGGACAAACCAGTAAATACCCCAATTATTTTCCCTCTAAGTTTTGAAATTTATTAAGAAAAATATATAATTTCTCGGATTTACTAAGAAAAACATAAAACATAGTAACTCTCAAAATAAAACTAATTTGATCTTTTTAGATTCTTCCTTGTGAGAGCTAGGCAAATGCTTGGCCACCATAAGCCTTCTCTCCGGTGACAGCACTCTTTTCCATTTATAGTAGTTTTCTAATTTAATTTTCAAAATAGTATTAAAAAAAATATGTGTAAGAGTTTCATTAGTAAAGAAATAATTGATTATTTTGTAAAAAAAATATGTGTATAAGGGATTTGAACACGGTTTGTTCTAATACCATTTTAAAGTTCTTAAACTATAATAGAACTCTGAATTTTTGCTTAGAATTGAGTAAAAATTGTTTGTGTTTTAACAATATACATATTTGTTTTCATTCAAATGACATATGTATGAGAGCTTTTCAAACTGTAGTTTTTAGAAAATTATCAAAATTTCGTTGCAATCCAGAAGAAACAAACATTAATTTCTTAGTAGCATCAATAAGCAACATCAAAATTATAAAATCCAATTCAAGAGGAAAAATGATAAAAAGAAATTAGAAGAAAATGTACAAAATATGATTGAGGAAACTAAAATTTAGAAAATAACTAGTAAAGAAGGATGGAAATGTAATCAAACGATACTATACATTCTTTTATTTTCAGATAAGCTTTTCCTTCTTAGATAAAAAAAAATTTCTTGCCGTGTCATATACCAAGCAAATAGAGTAAAAACAAATCACTTTAGCTGTGTGAACTATTTGAGAAATCAAATGTGCTTGAAAATAGAGAGTTGCTAGATGCGCCCAGTACTTGTCCTCTTGAGCCCCAATTTCTTAGTGAGCCCCAGGGTAAATCAGTCCCTTTTTTTTAGTGAACCCCGTAATATTTTTAGTTTTGCCCCCGAAGCCATTTGAGAGGGAAAAATGGGGCTCACTAAGAAAAAATGGGCTTACTAAAAAATTGTCCTTAGATTTTTCTTAGTAAACCCCATACTTTTCCTTCTTACTCTTCCAACTCTCTTCTTCGTTTCATTCTTTTCCTACTCTGTTCTTCTTCTTCTCTCTCTCTTGAGTGACGTTCGGTCCTGTCACTGTTAGCGCACCTAGTGCCATAAAGAAAAAGACGCAATGATGCGCCGTTAAGCCCTATCGCGGAAGTATTTTTCTTATTTCCTTCCTCTCATTCTAATTTTGAATTTCTATGTTGTTCAATAGTAGTAGGATTTAGGGTTTAGATTTTGATTTAGAATTTGATAATTCAATTTTCAGTAGGATCCGCCTAAGTCAGTTTTATCCAATTTCCAATTATCCCTACCCGGGATGGAAAAACCGGTCAATTAAATAAATATGCCGGGGTTACAATCCCGGCCAGTGGGTCTCTATACCGGTGCAATAACCTCTACTACTGAGATAAAAAAAATTAGATAAAAAAAATTGAAATGACATGCAAACGATGATAATTCAATTTTGGCAAAAATTTAGAGTTTTGAAATCGCTTCTTCCTCTCCCTTTTTTTTATTTTTCCTATAGCACTCGAGCGAATATGAGAGGGAGTTTGAGAAATTGGGGATCACTAGGAGAAACAGGTAGAGAGAAAAGAGATACTGGAGCTTACTAATGAAAAAAAAATCTAAAGAGAATTTCGTCTAAATTTAGAAATGATAAATTTGTAAATAAATTAAGTCATTTATATGGGGCTCATAGGACAAGTACTGGGGGCATCTAGCAACTCCCTTGAAAATATTTCTTCATTACAATTTATTGGATTTCGATGGAGACGCAATATTTTTCTTATTAATAAATGGTTACACATTGCGCTTATACTCTTCATAATCTAATATTGTTCCGGCCTAAGAAATCGTACCTGGCTCTATTGTTGTTGAGATATGCTGCTGAGTTTTTTTATTATTATTTTTTTTACACCTTTTAGTTTTGGCTAATAGATGATGGGATGCTCCAATCAGGTCCAGACAATTGTGTTAAAATATTTGAATACGAAACAATTTTCTATAACCATCACCATTACTTAGAAGTATTGCTACAGTAACAAGTACTTTAATAGAAAATAAAGAGCCTTTTTTTTTTTTCCCCCTTCCCAAACACATAGTAGACAAGAGTGATAGATTGATACCATAAGCAAATAGAGGAAGTTATCACAAGTCACATTCGTCGTGTCACAATCATGTTCATCTTGTTCTCCCTCCACGGAACAATTTGAGCTAGCAAGGTATTTTTTCATGAGCACCATTACCTCCACCATCTCCGTCAAATCGACCACCTCCACCTCCACGGGCATCCACACGAACTCCCTCACTAAATTCGCCACGAGATGCTCTAACTGCAGCACGGCCAGCCCGAGCCCGGGGCAAATTCTCCTCCCAACTCCAAACGGCATCATCTTAATCTCCCTTCACTCCACTGTATCCACTTCCTCACCGGCCAGGAACCGCTCCGGCCTGAACTCCGTCGGCTCATCATCCCACCATCTGGGCCACCATGAAATTCACCATGGCGCCCTTCGGCACGACGTACCCTCCGATCTTGACCTCCTCACTAGCCACATGCGGCAACACGAAAGTGCACCGGAGGATGCCGACGCAGCCCTTCCATTCTTGAGATACAGCATCTTCTGTAAGTTGTCCTCCTTTACCATCTCATCTTTGCCCGCAAGCACCGCTTGGATCTCTTCCCATGTTATATTCTGAATTTTCTGGTGCATCACAAGCTCGGCCATGATCCACTCCAGAGTGGCAGCGACCGTCTCGGTGCCCGCACTCAGGAACTCGCTGTAGAGGCACGAAATCTCAGCTTCAGTGGTACCGATAGCTCCAGGAGAGAATCGACGTAGGATCGAACTCCGTCTCATCCAGCTACTGCCGATGCTCTCCCTCTGATCAGCGGGACAAACATCTCATGCTGATCAGCTTCGGCCGTCGGCGAACTGTTTGATGCGAGAAGGGTGGAGGATCTCCGACGCGATGTTGCAGCGGAGGGAGCACCACAGGAGGGGCTGTAGCGCAACAAGCTTATGACGAGCTCGGCGGTGGGCATCCGGTCCGCTAGGGCGGCGCCGTGGTGGACGAGGGCGTCGTGGGTGAGGGTCGGAGATGAAGATGGTGGGCCGGGGGGTGATGCGGAGAGTGAGGACTGGGCCGTACTTGTCGCGGAGGTCGCGGATGATGGGTTGGATGTGGAAGATGTTCTGGCGGAGCCAGTGGAGGGCACTGAAGATGGGGATGTATGATGGGCCGGGCGGGAGGTTTTGGGGCTTGGGTTTGGATCTGAAGAAGATGAGTTTGTGGGCTGCGGCAAGGGAGAGGAGAACGGGAGGAAGAGGGCGAAGGCCCACTTCCACCATGGACTGTGAAAATGATGATCACTCGGATTCATGGATAATGTGCGGACGTGCTCCTTATGCTCTACACTTTGACAAAGATTCAGAGTGTGTTTGGCAAGTTGGAAGTAGTGGAAGTAAGGAAGAAATTGAGAAGTAATTTCTAAAATTGAAGTAGAAGAAGAATTCTCTTCTTGTATTCGTTTACTAATGTATTGGAAGAAGAAAGTGTGTTTGGAAGTAAAAAGTATTATTTAAATAAACATAGTTTATATTATTTTATTTATTTATTAGAGGTAAAGACAATAACTTTTGAAAGACAATGATGACATACAAATAAAAAAAAAAAAAATTTGTCTTCTTCTTTTACTTCCTAACTACTTCCAACCCAAAAGTGTGAGGAAGAAAATTTTGGAAGTGAGGTGCTATATAGACGCCACATCACCATATAAGAAGTAACTTCCAACTTTTTTCTTGACCAAACAAACACTTGAAGTAGTGGAAGTAAGCTTACTTCCACTACTTCTATTTTACTTCCATGCAAACAAACACACCCTCAGAGGACAAGAGATCGATGGACAGAATGGAGATGTGACGTAGAGCTAGTCAGATGTTCTATATAAAAAAAAAAATTTTATTTTATTTTTTTTTAGCAGTTGGGAGCTGGATTATGTGATAAAACAATTTTTTTTAATACTCATCATAAATTCAAAATTTCAATGTAGCAATAGGGTTTTAAAAATGGTATTAGAATATGCCGAAATATTTTGAATTGATGTAGAGGTTGAGTTCTTGGTGTGAACTTTGATTGAGGTATCGCCAAACTTACTAGAGCATTAGTTGTATGCTTCACTAAAAGGCAGCATCAATTGTTCAATATCATTTCTTTTTTGGTTAATTACAGTCAGACTCCCTGTAGTATTGGGGATATGTAACTTAACACCCTGAAATTTGAAACTCTCAAAAAATTCCCTGAAATTTTAATATTGTTAATGAGATGTTAGTTATTATCACTCTCCTTTTATGATAAAATACACTCCTTAACTCTAATACATATTTTACCCTCATCCCTTTTTTTAACCAACACACACTCTCTCTCTCTCTCTCTTCCTCCCTCCCTCTTTTTCTCAGTCACTCACGCACCCACTTTCTCTCTTAATCCCACCCCCTTCTATTTTTTTGGGTTTTTTTTGTGTGTATGAAACTCTATTAAGTTTAAGATTTGAGTATGATTTTACTTACATTTTATCTCTAACTCCTTAACTCTCTTAATCTCTCTTAATTGCTGCTAGCAATATCTACAGCAGTAAGCATAGCTGCTGCTGCTGCTGCTGCTGCTTGCAGGTTGCAAGCATAACTGCTATAGTAGCAGCTCTGCTTGAGGTTGCAGCTGCTGCTAGCAGCAACTAAAAGCATTCCTAAGGGTATTTTTGACTTTTTATAATACGTGCACATCACGTGCTCTCCTAACTCACGTCCAGTTCAGACCGTTAGGATGCCTAAGAGGTTTTTTGAGAGTTTCAAAATTCAGAGATGTTAAGTTACGCAACCCCAATACTACAGGAGGTCTAACTGTAATTAACCCTTTCTTTTTTATATCTATCGTTTTCGATTCTGAATTGATTTCTAGAACGTTTACCATTACAGTTCTCTCAACAAGAAAAGCTTTTGTCGTTGCTGGTGTATTTGTGATGAGAGAGAGAGTTTGTAATAAAATTGCAGACTGAATATTCTCTCTCTTTCTATCCAACACTGAAGTCTTCATACTAAGTTTTCAGGCTTCACGAGTTTATTTTGAGTTTTGATTTATGAAAATTCTATGTAGACTCAGAGATTATATGTACCTGTCAATGTGAAAAAAATAATTCTAAAGATTGTGGTCTCGCATTTGGTAGAGCATTGAGTAGCCCACCAATAGAAAGAGTTGAAGAATATGAGTTTTTAGTTAGCCATCAATGGTTGAAGTTGATTGGAAGGCGCGAGTAGAGAATAAAAAATGGGTTCAAGCAAACTAGGAGTCTAAACCCATAAAAGGACATAATGGTAGATGGTGACTACACATATACCTACATTGGAACCAAATTTGTGTACATCAGTGGTGATCGTTGATGTATGTCAGCATAATCCAAATTACATTTAATAGGTGTGCATGAGCCCAACAAAACGATCACCACAATTGCCTATTCTCAATGTCTCATAACCAAATTGGTTCAGTTCGTTTTTAAGAAAACAAAAGGGAACAATTAATTGGAGCTCAATTATAAGAAAATTTTAACATATTTATGTTATAACCATTGATCTGGCATTCGAAAAACTCCATCAAGAGCATATAGGAGCTTGTTGGTCATGGCTCAACTTGTAGGTATGATAATGAATATATTCATGGGCCAATTTTTTATTATTTTTATACAAAATTTTAAATTAGAAAAATATAAATTTCATTTTTAATTCAAAAAATTGTATATGGCAGGCAAAAAATTGATTAATTAATATGTCCATTACCATCTCTAGGCTCAACCAGGATGGATAGTAGTACAGCAGTCAAAATGCTCATGAGAGTCCACGGGAAGCATGATGCAGTGGTCGTGTGAGTTACGAGTAGATCAAATTATGGTGTTGTATTCTCATGTAATAGCTATTGATTTCCAAGTGGTTATAAAAAAAAAATGTATGGATTTCTAAGTATCACTTGTTTTTTTATTTTCGTTTCTCTTGTAGAATTTGGGTGTGAGACAATGACGTGATAAAAGAGGTTTAAATGTTAGCTTTTTAACATTTTTCAAGTTCTTGAAGCAATTATCGGTTATTTTGAGTAATGGGAGCGTAGTGCATTTGTTGAGAGGAATCAAGTAAGCTCAAAATTCAACTTTGAAGCAATTTTGAAATCTCTACCGATGATTCAGGCAGCTATGTGATAAATGTAAGAAAATACAGAAAAATCTATAGAATGTAAAGATGATTGATGGGTGCTCATTCTACTCAAATGGGATATAAAAGCATAAAAATTTCTATGTTTTATCAACATATATGAGTCTCCAATATTGTGTGTGTCTGTCTATATATATATATATATATATAGAGAGAGAGTAAACGAGAAATTCATTGACGGGGAAGGGAGTTTTTTCACCGCCGCTTAGATGACCCAATACAATTATTACACATGGCGCCATTTAAGATAATAAATAAAAAAACTCTTTGAACCACCATTTGAGTAGCGCCACATGTAATAATTTTATTAGGTCATCTAAGCGGTGGTGATGAACTTCCTTCACCATCGGTGAGGAGCCAATGACTGCGATGATTTGTTTTTTTTTTTTTTTTTTTAAAGAAAAACCTATTCTTTGTTGAAACCAACCATGTGAATTTTGAATTCTCAATCCATATCTTTGTACGGCTTTTTACTTTGAAAGAGTAGGATATTGAAATTTTCACTTATCAGCAAAAAATTCTCTGCATGATGTGTGAACAAATCAAATTATCAATAAATGGATGCAATAGATATAATTCATGAATGAATAAGATTAAATATTCACATAGGCTGAACACGAATTGTTTTAGGTCCTCGAAAAACATTTTTAATATGGATTATTCGATTTAAACAGTTAGATCAAGTACATGAGAAACAGGAACTCGTATAGGTATTTAGTTTCGTTAATAAACTCCACAAAAGTATATGTATGCATGCGCATTTGTATAAATAAAGAGAGATCCCTTTGGAAGGATTTGGGAAGGATATGTACTGTTAATTGTGATTTTCATGTCCTAAAATGGTAGTGTATGAAAAATCATGTATTTTCGATAGTTTTTCAACAATAAACCAAATGAGACATCTTGATCAATGATGAACTGTTTAAGTCATATAATTTTTTATACACAACTTATTTATAATATAAATATTATAACTAATAGTTCAGATCGTACATATACACATTTTTTGTTAAGAAGAGTTAGAACTCATATTCTTCCCATTGGATTTCAAAAATGAGTCATCGATTATTTTTGTCCATTGTATTAAAGTTGATATATACCATTAAAAGTGTAACAAAATAAAAAAAATATTATATTTTAAATGTTTCCTTTTATCATGCATCAATTTGGTACATAATGGATCATCCACATTTCAAATATCTATATCTAAGACATAAAAATTTTAAATTCAACCATTTAATCATGATTTAAATACTTAGATAATAGCGTGCCAATTTTTGATAGATTTTGAACACCTACACCATTATACTAACCAACTTAAAAGTTAGACTATATATTTTTTTGCATATTGGATGTATGGTCAAAACATCTTTAAATTCATTAATTTTTGGTTTATAACCAATTCAAATAATATAAATTAATTTAAATGGTGTGGAATGTCTATAAGAATATCGGAAGTTGATTTTGAATTGGAAAGATATGTTCCCAAATTCTTTCAGAAGGAACCAAACATGTTTCTTTCTCTCTTTACACGCGCGCACACACATATATTAATGAGAATAATAGAAATAAACCGGCTGCTCATGTAAATTACTTGAGTTAACGACGAAAAAAATATTATTCCATTATTTTTTTTTAATTTTTTTTTGGAATCTCAAATCTTCAGAGTTCACTCATATCAAATTTCTTGGATTTAGATTTTTATTTAGTCTTCAATCAAGTGAGCATATAATTAATAGTTTTGGGTGAATATAATGTCTTATATCTACTAGATGGAAGGATAAACAAACTCAAAGAATCTATGGATCTGGATATCATAATCTAAAAGAAAATTGAAAAATCATGATGAGATCACTATTTTACAAGAAATAAGATTCCATCCTTTGTAGAATAAATAATATGTCTTATTTTTTTTCTAAGACTAAAGAATATGAGACAATCAATAAAAATAATTACCATAAAAAAAATATCCATATCTCTAAATTAGAAACATGCCTACACTTTTCACTCTGTTAAAATAAAATAAAAAATAAAAAACCCAAATAAAGATCCCAACCACTTTGTTCCTTTTGAGATCGAAATGGGTTCACTGATTATAAGGGAAAAAGTTCGATCGTGGTTTTCAGTTTTATATATGTTAAAATACAAAATAATTTCTCTCAACACTCAGCATAAATTCGAAAATTTGGTGCAGTAGAAGGGTCTTTTAACTTGGTTGCGGGTTTTAAAAAAAATTATACTGCTGCGTAAAGACCAGGTTTCTGTCCAAAATGGACGTTTAACCTCTGCAGGGGCGTGTTAAAATACAAAATAATTTCTCTCAACTCTCACAACAACTTCGGAGTTTTGAGTTTTAGTACAGTAAAAGAATTTTTCAACTATATAATATTGTTTTACCAAAACAAATTATTAAAATGATGGAATTAGCCCACTTCTTCTGCTTTAGGTTTAATTTCTTTTAACCAAACTAAGTATGAGGCATCCTAAACCGATAATGAGCCATGATGATATATCTTTGTTGATTGTTTACAATACTCACAAGCAATTGGGACAGTTTTGTTCATGTATTTCACAATTTAATTACAATATACCTTTGTTGTTTAAAAATAATTGTTAAACGATTGTCTATTTATTTCATAACATAATTACGTTACGAGATTATATTACAAATAACTATTCTAAAATTTACTAAAATGTGGCGCATCACATAAAAAAAAACACTTCATATTATATTTCTCTAAATAAACTTTTCCAAAACATTAAATTTGTAGCTTAGCAAATCGCACTCCATTTAAAGTATTCGATAGATAGACGAAAAAGATATGGGCAAACTCATCATATTTATATGCAAAATAGGCAAAAAAAAAAAAAAGAAGAAACTCTCATAATTAAAAAAAAAATTACATAATTTTATTTATTTAGCTCCTCCCTCCCTCTATCTTCGCCCAATCTGCCCATCCAACTCCACCAAGTTCGGTTTTCCTTTTAATTAACCGCTTACCCAACTAACCTAATCCCCAAAATGCCCCGAATCCAACACGAACATCTCTCTCCCTAAATTCTTAGTCCCATGGGTCCTTAAATTAAATTATGAAGGGTAATATAGAAAATTTATAGATAGGTTTTATCCCAAAGCGCAAGATCCCGTCCGCCTCCAGACCAAAAGCCTCGCTCTCGCGCACACAAATGCAAAAATTATATTATTTTATCATTATTTTAATATCATCGTCATCATCAGCAAGGCAAAAAGAAAGAGTCAAACGCTTTGGCTTCCCAATTTCTCTCTCCTCGCCGTCTCCCGATTTCTCTCCTCCCCTCTCTCTCTAATCCGGTTGCTAAAGGTACGCCCTTTCTCTCTCTAGGGTTTCCGAGATTATTGCGAATTTGGGAACCCTAGCTGCTATTCCCCTCGTTATTAAAATTCATTGCCAGGTTCTTTTGAACTCTATTTCCTTCTTGAAATCTTGGTGCCCTAGCTCGTGATTTATTTTTTTTCTTCTTTTTTGGGAATTTTATTTTATTTTCTAATTTCTTGCTGGGGCTGGAGGTGCTAAACCCTAGCTCGCATCTTGATCTCGGCGATTCGGCAATTAAAATGGTTGCTTGGTTGGTCGATTTGGAGCTTGTAGCTAGGGTTTATGCCAAGAAAATTTATTTTTATCGATTGAACTGTTTTCCGTACTGGATCGCGATTTTTGAGCGTACTTTTGCTTGTTTTTTAATGTTTGATTTCGGTTGTTTGTGGTAAAGCTAGTTTTTGATTCAAATTTTGTTCTTGGAAACCGTGCAGAAATTGGTTGGATTGTAAATTAACACGAGGGCTTCGTTTTGGAGTTGGGTAGAGTTAGAGTTGGTTGGAGCTGGAGTAAAGCTGTGAATATTCGAAAGTTTGGTTTTTTGAATCGTTGAAGCTTTTCAAGTGAAGGAGACTATGAGCTCGTTGTAGTTTGTGTAAAGGAACTGGTTACAGGGCTATTAGAAGTTGGATTGTAAGCTGGACAACTGCATTTTTTGAGATTCTGAGCGTTGTACATTTTAGGAGTTGTATATGTCAGGTCAGTCTAATTGTTGAAGTCAGATACAGTTTTGCAATTTCTGTTGGGATCTGCTTCAATGACACATGGTCAGAGATAGCTTGGAATTTAGCTTGCAATGGTATGGAGTATGCCCCATTCATAGCAATTTTGGTGTTGGGGGCATTATGCCCGATATTGTAGGGAGAAATGCAAAGGTATCCTGCTGCTAGCCTTGGCGGTGGAGTTAGTAACAATACAGTTGGCGGGACATCGAGGGAAAATGCTAGGGTGGAATCTGCCTTTGCGTCATCCAATTTCACTTTGAATTCGAGGTAACTGTTAATCCTGACGGCTTGTGTTTCTTTTTTTTTTTTTCCTTCACTGCAAATGGAATATTAGCTTCATTCACGTTATTAAATATGCAAAATGTTTTAGGTTCCTGTATGTTGGCATTATATCTTTCCATATTTGTTGGTGCTGCTATATACTCTCTATATTCGGTTTTAGTAGTCATTTTTTAACTCATTACACACTCTAAGAAAAGCTGAATTTAATCAAGACATCTAATCAATTATCGATTGAAGTACCACTGTTACCCATAACAAAAGTTAATGAGAAATTAAATGGACATCCGGTAATTTTGTAATAAAGAGAGGATATATGGGTATTACTTACATACCTTACATTGGAAATGAAGTGACTTTGGAATGAGAAAATGACAACTAATTTGGGACTTTTTTTTATAAAGAAAATACTAATTTGGGATGGAGTAAATGCTAATGCTCTATTGTGAACTACTAACCTTGTTCGAGTGAAACAACCAAGGCCCTGATGGGGTTATTAACGTGAAAGTCCTATCATGACAGTACATTTTCTTGAAGGGGTCGCATATGTTGAAACTTTTATTTATGCAAATTAAAACATTGGCACCATTCATGTATATGTCTTCAATAGTTAGATCTCATTCCTTTACCGACTTTAAAATTTCCGGCATGTTAGGACTTAATGAAGTCTTGATACTACTTTAAATGGAAACGCTGAAATAAAAAGGAAGCAACAGGGAAAAGATAAACAGTTGCAATAGAAAACGAGAAAAAGTCAAGCAGACGAGCAATGATATGTGGGGGTTCCATGCTAGTAAGAAGAGGCAATGGAGTGAATGATGCTTTGACAACTTCTCATTAAAATTCAAAATTTTGGCCACTTATTGTATAGTATAACATTACTTAAAGCCAATAATTAGTTTTTATGAGGATCAAGATAAGGAGAGAAAGGAAATTTAACATACAGGTCTAGTTAGTTTGCCTATATGCATGCGAAGTTCAGTGACTCCTTGATAAATAAAAAATTGAAACATATCTCCTGGAAAAGACCTTAATTGACTGAAATCGAGACGAACAAGATCCCATTTTCAGTTTCTGTAGAACTTAGCCGTCTTATACCTACAAGCATCATGTATGTTGCAGCCCAAATTCCATTTTTGTTCCTCAAACAATAATTGACTTAATCACCTTCTCCATCTCTTATGGACAAGTATGGCCTCTTTTTTTTCTTTACTATATTTAGTAGGCCTCCCTCCTTGGCTTAAAATTTTAGGTTGTGGGAATTAACATCTATTGATGTTTGATGTAACTTGAAGAGAAGGGGAAATATCGTCATTCTTTCATTTAGATTTAAGGGTCTCATCTTAGGATAATGCCAATTTGGCCTCTATAATCAAGTCAGTTGTGCAATTCCTAGAGTTTTATTCTGTGTACTATAAAGTCAGGAATCATAACTGCACGGAGTATGGTAGAATTGCTGTTAGGAAACAAAAAATATTGGTCTTTTTTTCTCATACGGTAGCCTGCATAATGGTTGGAGTTTATTGAACCATTAGTGGAGCATTTTGAGAATGCATATTTGTCGGGTCTCTTTCTTGTCTCTTTTCTTCCTCTCCTCTTTCTTCTTCTTCTTTTTCAGCTAATTTTTTATCATAAACATTTTTTTTTGTAATTTAATAGTAGTAGGTTATGCAAGCTCGGTATCATAGCTTCATTCTTGTGCTCTTCTAATTTACTTCCATTTTTATTTTTATTGTTTCATCTTTCTAATCTCTTAGGAGTAGGTTATACAAACTCGGACGCTTTTAGCTAGGAGTGGGAATGAGGCTTGGTTTCTTATAACCTCTGTGGCGGATGGGTTTACAGGCATATAGGATTTTTTTGGATTTTTAATCAAATTGAAGGTTTGGGTTTAGGTTTTTGGTGGAGATACGAAAGATAAAGATCAAGGGCTAGGGTTTAATTTTGCTTGTTCATGTTAACCTTGCTGCTAACCAAATGTGAAGTTGAGGGTTTGAATCCTTGAGAAAATACCTACTCTGTATTGGGTAATTTATGGATCCTAGAAGAAGTCAATCCTTTGTTGGACTTACATTTCTTGAGGACCCAAGCTTGATATACTCCCGATTAATGGGTAACGCAGTGAATAATTTCTTCGACAAACTTGTATCTTACTAGCTACCACCTGTGCACTTCCATTGGGCCTATCTTGTTTATCTTTATGCCTTGTTATGTAAGTAAACCAAAAGATAAGTCTTGTTTCATGAGAATTGCCTTGGGTTCTATAGTGGAAAATGTTTTATGTCGAAAAATTGAAAAATTTGTATCAACTTAATGCAAGGATAAACCTTATGCTATGCACCTTATGTTTGGTATAATGGATCATAATCATAGACATCATATAGAAGAAGATGGGGGGCAATTTAAAGGTTTTGCTGTTGTAGGAGGAAAATTTGGTGGCCTATACCCGTTAATCTCTTTCTTGTGTATGTTTAGCATGCATATACATACTGTTCATATTGAGAGATGTTTAGTTGAATTCTTATCATGAGCTAGCCAAATAAATTACTCAAATCAATGACCATCATGTTATACATAGATCAAATCTATATATGGATAAATTTGGATAGTTTGAATCCTTCTAAATTAGGGAGTATACTAGTTTTAATAAAGTTTAATACAAATGTAATCGTGTTCCTTTTATGGATAACTGATATTGATACGATGCCTCCAAACTGTATATGTTTAGACAAATAGTAATATGCAAATCAAGATGCATCGTGCTGATTATTTGATTGAGGAACCAATTCGCTAGCGCACAATATGAATCTTAGCTCTCCATATCATTTTATCATTTTTCGCTCTGAGTTGGTGCACGAGTGCTAGTGTTTGAGGGAGAGAGGGAGGGAGCTAGCTGGACTATAAACTCAATTAGATGTAAAAAGAGGGAGCTGGCCTATAAACTCAATTAAATCAGTAGATTACGTTTTCTCCATTACACTTTCAACAACTACACATTGTTACTTTATCACCTACTTAATATTCAAATTACTATCCACGACTGCACATGAAATGTGCATGTGCTCGTCAGTAAGACATGTATATATGGGTCAATAGAAAGGAATTAGGAGGCAGAGTCTAGAAGAATAGATTTTAACGCATCTCTCTCAGCCTTTGTTTGCCTTTTGGAGAGATTGTTAACCCTCTATTTACGGATGCATATAAATAAATAAATAAATAAATACACACACATATACATGCATATATACACACATACACATATACATACATACATATATGTATGAATGTATACACACACACATGCATAAATACGTTTATATTCACATTATATATGTGTATATGGTTTGATTCACCTATACTTAGTTAGGTCATCTATTCTCTTGCCAAAACAGTTCAATGAGACTATCTAATTGTGTTTAGACATGAGTTTTGCTGATGAAAAACAAGTGAACCAGAAAATATTGTTAATTTATTATCTTAATAGAACTTGGCGCATATCAGGAGTAATGTTGAATTTGGATAATCTGAAATCCAAATTCTTATCTAAATCCGATCACCTGTTAGGTTTTGGTTGTCTCAGCCTATCAGGGATCCTAGATCTTTTTATTGGGTTGGATATCCTAGGGGATTCTATTAAACCAAAATGGGCTATGCAGTTGAGATTTGGGCATCATAGATATGTATGACTTGGGTGTTACAACCTTCATGACATGTGCATCATCTCGTACTGATTATTAGCAGGATGTTTCTATTTGGTCAATAACTGCACCTCCCATGTTTGAAACTTCTTGTGCAGTAAAATGGATTGTTTTTGTAGCTTGAGTGTATGTGATGGAACATGTGGAAAGTGGAAACTGTAATGCGTTGTATTTAAATGCAAGCTTGTCAATCACTGGAGTACTTGCACACTTGGTTTTAGTGTGAGAAGGTTTTTTGATCAGATCATCATGTTGGCTAGGAAGTAATTAATTTTAGTTCTTACTTTGTATGCTTTGTTGCAGGCGGCCGTCACCGCTAATACCATACAAACTCAAGTGTGACAAAGAACCACTTAATAGCCGGTAAATGTTGCATCTGAATTTTATTTTCTATTTTGACTGGATAAACATAAATCAATTACTTTTATATTGGAAATATTGATTTCTCTTCCAGGGAAAATTTTCTCCTCTCTGCTTTTGACTGAAAGTTAAAATCATTTTCATGATGTTTCTTTCATATGCTCTTTTTCATTCTCTGTCTTAAAATATCATGTTTGGACAATGATGTTCTCCTGTTTGACATTTATCGATCTTTATCATGCATTGAAACAACTTTAATTCTATGCTCTACATTTTTTTCCTTTTGGTTCTAGGCTTGGGCCACCTGACTTCTATCCACAGACTCCGAACTGCCCAGAAGAGACACTAACCAAAGAATATCTTCAATCTGGATACAAGGAAACTGTTGAGGGGATTGAGGTTTGTTTCTCTGTCATCTTTGTTTGCTTCACTCTAAAGAGTTTCGTTTGACATTACTGTTGACCAGACTGCTGTGCCCTTTGTAGTTTGCTATGCTTTTTTTGTGAACATTTGAAACCATGGTATTATTAAGCATGTCAAAGCTTTCCTATTGGAATTGTGGAATTTTATAAGCATGGTACTGATTTGCTTGTATAGCAGGGTGCTAAATTTTTTGGTGTTGCTGCTTGTTGTTGTTCTCATCTTCAATTTTCAACAGAAATTGTTTTAGTCTATATTTTGTTTACTTGAGAAGCAATAAGTAATGATCACCCTTACAGTTACCTGAATCCATGGATGTTATAGGTCATATATGATACATATTAAATTTTAGTATGGGTGAATTACTATGGTCCTTTTACAGTTTAGCTAGAATCATGGAACATTTGTCTTTAGCACTCTTTGGGAGGATGACAATTATTTTACTATTTCTTTTTGGCAATTTGTTACTCTTCTGTTTTCATAAGATTAAATGTAAGCTGTGGTAAGTGCCACTTTAGCTTAGAGGTAAAACCTCTTAACAAGTGTCTAGGAGGGTTATAAGTTCAAACCCAAGTTACTTCTGGCTACAGCCTTTAAAGGGGGAGATGGGATATGGATAACTATGCTCTCTATTAGAAATGAAAAAAATGTAAGCTGTGGATGTGCTAAAATAATATTGCTGCAACATATGTGATCTTTTTTTCTGTTGGAGTTAACATGCAAGATTGAGGCCCTGTTTGTGGAGTTTAGATAACTGGAGGTATTTTATAAGTGGTGTAGGTTATGCAAACTCCCATTTGAAATCCTCTATCTCTGATTATGTAAACTGCAATTGTGTGGTGTTTTGGCTTCAAGAAAAACAGAGGTATGAAGAAACAGAGCTGAGTTTCAGATTTCCTTACCTCTACGTTATGGGAGTTATCTCAACTATAGAGTTAAGATAACCAGCGGTCCATTGCTTTCCCAACTCTAAATACTTTTATAAACACACTTCTGTAGCCTTTTTGGAGTTTACACTACTCTACGAAAATTGAGTTATGTTAGTTTAACTCTATTACAAAAACTGGGCTTTAGGAAGTGAATGCCTAGTATGAAATGCTGCAAGTCTCTTTAAGTGAGGAGGATGTCTATTCAGGAGTTGACACTTTAAATAGCATATAAGTATAATAAAGATGAAGATGTATTAAATAATGGAAGAAGGAAGTTACTTATTGAAGCCATCTCATTGGAAAATTAAAACCAGAAACTTTTTTATTAATTTATGTTCAATGCCCTCTTTTGCAATCAAGCATGTGGATCCTACAAAGAGTATTTCTGAAGTAAAGGTATTTACCACATCAAAGTAGATGAAAATTATGTGTGAAACTTTAATTGTAAGCGTACTTCTTTTGGTTATACGTGTTGACAATATATTTTAGCACTTTTAAAATTTTACGAAAGCTACTAAAATGAAAACCATTTAAATATTTGGAAAGTAGACATTTTTAAATATAGGGCATGCTTTAAAAAAAAAAAAAAAAAACTAAGATAACCTGCTTGTTACCTGTCTGGGATCTGATGAAGTTTTGCCTACAAAATTTACATGACTAATTCGGCATATTTGGACAGTGAATCCTGTATTGGATTTAAATTGCTTCATATCCATGTTTGTACTGTTAAGACTTCTATGACAGGCAGACAGGTAGTGTATAATGTTACTATTAGCTAATGAGGTATGGGTGACAAGTGAAACAACTCAACAAGGGAAAGTCGTGGGCACTGAATTAACAATAATATTCTATCAACATCTTAACTTGGTTTTGAGTCAGTCTGCCCTTCACTTTACCTTTTTGGGATAGTCCCTTACTACAGTAAAAGATATTTTCATCAACCTGTTTAAGGAAGTTAGAACTTTGCCTAATTCGATATACTTTGAAGTGCCATCCACACTGTGCCAGCTACCATGTGATTTTGTACACAATAGGTAAGGTGCTAGAAGTTTTTTTTTTGGGTGGCACATCGCAGTTAATTTTGAATGCTAAATTGTATTTAATTTTGGAAAAGCTGTAGCCATGTAACATGGGTTCAAACTAGAAGTACATGCCTGCAATTAGGCAATAAACAAGAAGTGAGGAGCACTTCCAGGTTGTTTCATAAGTTGACAACTTCACATGTGATTATATATGTTTTAGGTTACATAACATATACTTGATTTAGGTGAGCCTCGTTTAAACATATGATACAAATTATATCTTAGACGCATATTTTATGATTGAGACAATGCCAAAAATATTATGGTGTCTCTAAAAAGTGAAGTATGAGATCAGCAGTACACAAGTAGTATAAAGAATTATGCATACATTTCTCTTTTGAAGCAACTCATACAAAAGGGCAGAATTGTGATCGTATATGGTGGAAATTGTCAGATCATAGCCAGTTGGTGCAACCTAATATTTTTATGCTGCATATCTGAATATGGCATAAATAGCATGATTTACATGTAGAAGTACTTAGTCGTCTGATAGTTTACATTGCTCTCTGCAGCACCTTTTCCAATAGCAGCCTCATTATTGCATGTGGTTCTCTAAACATAATTAATCTAGATTTTTTTGGTAAATGTCATTTTTGTTGTGTGATTAATGTTTCCTTTATGTTATTTATTCAGAATTTTAAAATATTAGGCATAGACTTTTCTTATTCTCTATCAAGTTATAGTATTTATTATTTAATTTGAGTTTGGTACTAAACAACAACGACCAAGGAAAGCTTTATCGAACCCCAAGGATTCTTTTCTTCTCTTTAGTTCTATTAAGAACCCTCTCCCCCACTAAGTTAAGCAATTTTATCTCCTTTCTAATTTCCTCCTTCCAAGTCCTCTTAGGTCTACATCTCTTCCTCACCGCACTTATAATCTTATTACTTTTCTTAACCGGTGCATCTATTGGTCTTTTTTGCACATGCCCAAACCTTCTAAAGGATTAGGATCAACCTCAAGTTTGTACACTCATTTTTATCATATTTATGTGTATTTCCTCTACATCTCAGTATTCTAATTTTTGCCATGCTTATTTTTACTTATTGTCTCTAAATTGCTCAACACTCCAATTCATAACATTTCTGGTCTTACAGGTGTCCTATTGAATTTCTTTTTAAATTTCATCAACATTCTGTGATCACACAAAATTTGAGAAGCACTCCTCCACTCTAACATGGTTTAATAAATTAATTTTATGCATTACATCTTCAGTGTCACCATCTTGATGTGTGATTTATCCTATGTTGCAAAAATGATCACAATGAGTTAATCCTTGACCATCAATATGGAATATTACTAATTCTATATACTAAAATGGATCAAAAATTGAGCGACAGAACTTCTTATGGTGTTTATTAGGCACAACTTATCTTCTTATGTTAAGATGAGTTTAATAATATTGAAATATTAGATCCATTGTTTAGCAGGAAAGTTTTAAGGTCTTTTAGCTCATTTTTTACTTTTCTGATTAAAGACTTATCTGTACTGCTGCACTTCTTTGCATGCTGATGCATGGCTGGTGTTGCAGCAATGTTCATCTTATGCATAACATGTGGAATGCCAGATATATACTGCACAAAAAAATATTACATCATAAAACCAAGCATAGTAAATGAGATGCAAGGGATAAGGCCGCTGATCATTTTCTGAAAACTAGTTTTAATCCCATCAATATGGAACTTACATGTCTTTCTTCGCTGTATTTTCCTATAATGGGTGACACTTTCTGTTATACTGTTTTTTTCTTCTTTTAACTCCACTTGCAATTTTGTTAGGTATGATTATCACTCATTTCAATGGGAGAGTTGTTCACCTTGGTATATATTGCTTCTGTTTAGAATTACTCATATTTTATCACTGTATGATTATAAATGACAGTGTCATGGGAGCATCACTTCAACTTTGATGTAGTCAAATTTCCTATATTGTTAAGGTGGCTCATGTTTTAAGAGAGTTTGAACTGGCTTTTGATCCTTTTGTACAGGCCCTTGCAATAACGCGTATCATTCTACTTATTATGCAGACAGTGATTAGTTCGTTTTCTTCATGCATGTCAATCTCATTTTCACATCTGGTTATCGTATTCATTTTTTGACTCATTTTACTACTGTTATTGCAAGTTCATCGATCTTTACTTTCCTTTTTTCCCTTTTTTTTTTGCTTCTGTAGTAGGTACTTTATTTAGAACTTTGTTTGTAAATTTTTTGCCAAGGTTATTTTAATGTGGTCTTCTTTATGTATTGAGGAGCTTTCTTTATATCATTTCTGTCATTTTCAATTTAACCATCATTTTTCGCTATAATAGGAAGCTAGAGAGATTGTGTTGACCCAGGCTTCTTATTTCTCAAAATCTGAGATCATCCTAAGATGCAAAGAGGTACTCGCATTGTTGTTAATATTTTATTTTGATTTCTGAATCACACTATATTTGAAGTGCTCACTACCTGCTTAGAAGTAGGGATAAGAATGGTTAGGTCCAAGGGCCCGTCCTACTCAAAATTTTCAATAAAAAATGAAAAATTTATTTTTTTTTAAAAATTCAAAATTTTGAATAGGGCGGGCCAAGGGCCGACCCTTGGACCCGCCATTCTCATCCCTAGTTAGAAGATGCTAATGCATTGCATTGCCATATTTTTGTTATAATATTTTAGCATAGTCGTATTTTAATGTTTGTTCACTTTTATAAAATTTAAACTTTTAGTTTTAGTTTTAGTTTCATAGTCCTTGACAAAATGGGTGGGTAATGTCACTGATTTATCTTTCAAGATTAAGGAGCAAGCTATACCTGATTTTATTAGTTTCATTTTAGTTATCTCGCTGAATTTCCTTCTTTATGTTTTTGTATATATTATAATGCAAAAGTAATGGGTGATGTTTGTGAAGGTCACGCCATAAGAAAACATAAGAAGAAAGATTTAAGTAAATACAACTACCATGTATAGATACTTTGTATAGCTTTTTGAGTTCCAGATTAAGTCATTTATTATATAAATACCTTCACGGTCGTTTTTCTTTTAGATTATAAATAATAAATTTTTTTTTTGCATGTGTATTTACATCATGTGCCCATAATTTTGTATATTTATGTTAATTATTACTATCTCATTTTTTATTTCCTTTCCTAAGAAGCAAAAATAAAAGTGAAGATTTATAATTAAATACAACTACCATGTATAGACACTTTATATAATTTTTTGAATACTCTATAAAGTCATTTCTTTGTACAAATACTTTCACAATCAATGTTTCTAGTAAAATTGTAATAATTTTACTTCAGTGGCACGTGTCCAAAATCTAGTATATTTATGTTAGTTATTACTATCTCATTCTACTTTATTCCTTCATAAAATTTTGTCAATGTTGAACTGTCAAATATCTTGTTTTAATGAAGAGAGTGAGATGAATCTTTATTTAAGAAATCTTAATTTACTGGTTTCAAGATCGGCATATAAAGATCTATTGGTAACACTATATGCTATGTTGTTTCTTTTCAGGCAATACGTAAACGCCTCAGGCTTATTAATGAATCTCGTGCCCAGAAGCGGAAGGTAGTTTCGCTACAATTTTTTTTTTTGTTAAGTGCATAATTGGTTTGATTATCTATAAGATTTTATCACCATCTTGTAAATACACGCACTTTTTGTGAGTTTTAGCAAATAACAAAAAGTGTAGATGCTAATGTTTGATATGTAACAGGCTGGACAGGTTTATGGGGTGCCTCTTTCTGGACCATTATTGATAAAGCCTGGTGTTTTCCCTGATCAAAGGCCATGTGGTGAAGATTCCCGTAAGAAATGGATAGAGGTATGTGATAGAATATCAGTTATTTATTTTCTGTCAACAGTGGATAAGATATGGCGAAAATATAACAATTTTCCACTGTGGCACGTACACAAGTAGATAGGTATGTGCATATGTACACATGTTTTTGCATGAGTACTTAAATATGTGTTTTTATGCAACATTGATAACCTAAAAATTGATTGTAGTGTTTCAGAGGTTATCTATGTAATAGGAATCCTATAACATGCATATAGAGGCATTAAAAAACAATGTCTTTCTACAGGAGTGCAGCAACAACAACTAAGCCTTTTATCCCAAGTACTTGGGGGTAAGCTACATCATACATGAAACAAAAGAGAATAACACCAAATCGATCACACTAATAATCCTTCGTCATTCATGCCTATCGAGGAATACATCCTCATCTAAACCTTTATAAACAATATTTTTTCGTATCACCTTCATCCATATTTTCTTCGGTGTTCTCTTCATTTTTTTAATTTGTCCTATATTAAGAAGCTCTCCTCGTCGAACTGGTGCATTTGTAGATCTACGTTACACATGATCAAACCATCATAATCGATTTTCTCGCGTCTTCTCTTTGATAGAGGTCACACCTACTTTAGCACAAATGTCATAATTTCTCACTTTATCTCTCCTAGTGCTGCCGCACATCCAACAAAATATGCACATCTCTATTAGACTTATCTTCTATGAATGACGTTTCTTTATAGCCTAGCATTATGTGCCATATAACAAAACTGGCCTAATAGCAGTCTTATAAAATTTCTCCTACAGCCTTAACGGAATGTTACTGTTGCATAAAACTTTCATTGCACTCCTCTATTTGAACCAGCCAGTTTGGATTCTATAGTTGACATCATTATCGATCTCTCCATTATCTTTCTACAAAAGTTCAACACAATAAAATAAATCAGCGGCTGTAGCCAACAATAGCCTAGAAAACAAAAGGGGGGAAGGAAGAAGAAGAGAACCTTAAAAATGGGTTTTAAATTCTCGTGTGGTACCTAATGAAGTTGAGGAGGCCCTTAATTTTACTTTTCCGATATTTGCAATTGTTTGTGATGGTGTTAGAGCAATTAACTCCTAATTTTTTGTAATAGCAATTTAGGGATGTTGCTAGTTTAGGTAGGAAGCGAAATAATTGGATAATAAGCCCCATCCCATTTTTTTGGTAAGAAAAATGAGCCTGAGCCAGAGTTCATTTCTTTATTAAAAACTCCTTTGAAATAATGGTTAATGACATTGGCTTATATGAGCACAAAATGACATTTATCTTTTTACGCTTTATTTTACTTGGATCATTAGCATAGCTATGTTTGTCCAACTTCCTGCTAGATATGAGCACAAAATGACATGACTTTTTTTTACCGATGCTTTTTTTTCTTTGGATTATTAGGAGAACTCTGTTTCGTCAAACTCCTATGTATGGTTCGTTGAACACCCATTCTACCTTGACCTAGGACACTCCATATTTGAAGCCTTGGAGAGGGTGCTCTTAAATTGGCTCACGACATTTATCTCCCCTCGCTTCCAAAAAAAGAGGATGACACTTTTGCCTACTAAAAAAGATGACGTGTCGTCAACTGCGTAGGTATACCCCGAAAAGGGTGAGGGCAAACAACATATATAAGAACCTTTAGCATAATTTTCTAAAAAATTTCGATATTAGTGTCTAGCTAGTTCGCTATGTAGACTTTCTATCAAGGAGAAACAAAGGTGACTGGTGGGAGAGGACTACTCTTGCCAAAAATAAAGGGATCTTCTTTGGTAACTATATCTGCTTGTTCGATTTATTTCTTAATTATCCCCTTTTTCATTAGATTATCCGAGTTTGTCATTTGAGTGGTTGTCCTATAGTATTTGGTGCTTTGGTACTTCCTTTTGCCATTAACCAGTTTTTTCTTCTTGAGCTTACTGTTACAAATATCAATATACATTATTAAATTAAGTTTCCTTCTGATGAACTGCTTCCTGCTTGTCAATTTTTGTTTGCACGCCATGTATGTATGCATACTTTTGTGTCAGTGTGTATGCTTATGATAAATGGTCATGTAGTCATGCATCTTGGGTGAGAAAACTGGTGCCTAAGCATGGGTACTCGTGTATGAACATCCTAGTCATTCTCAATGGGTGAGAAAACCGGTGCCTAAGATGGGTATTCGTGTATGAACATGTATGTATGTATTACTTGTGCTATCTGTTTGGTAGAGTATGTTCATCCTTGGTTGTTATTTCCTTAAATGTTTTTTTCAACTGACTTGATACGCCATCCGTTCTGTATGTGTGCTCTATGAGTGGATATGTTCTGTTATCTCCGTGTCAGCACTCCTGTTTGTTCCTTCATAATTTAATTTTGTTCTTTATTTTCAAATGTAATATTCTAAAGTGAAAGCCTTCTATAATACTTATTTCCTTTTTCATGTTTGACAGCTTTCAATAGTCGCTCTTTTAACTTTGAAATGAATACATGGTTACACAAAATACACATGGTTATATGTATGTTGTACAATATATTAGAGCTCCTCTCCTGGCGATGAGATTTCTTTCCTAGTTGCTTTAAAAATTCTCATCATTTATTGTTTTTGCTAGGCTCTCTCGCAGCAGCACAAGAGATTACGTTCTTTGGCCGACCATGTTCCTCATGGCTATCGAAGGAAATCTCTTTTTGAAGTACTCATTCGTTACAATGTTCCATTGTTAAAAGCAACATGGTTTATCAAAGTTACTTATCTTAATCAGGTAAACTATTGGTCAACACGGACTTCACTTAATTTCTTTCCTCATTACATTTTACTTTTCATTCACTTAGTCAGGTTTAAGGGATTTATCTTTATCGGTGCTAATAGGTTCGGCCTGCCTCCACCAGTGTTTCATCTGGAACACCTGATAAAGCACAATTTGCTCGTACTGATTTGTGGACAAAGGATTTTATTGAGTACTTGAACCAGCTTTTGGATGACTTCTTTTCAAAGGACGGTTTCTCTACATCTGCGACATGCAGGGACCACACACTGCAAACTCCATTGTCGGCTTCAGCACAACAAAGAACTGACTCAGCCTCTGCTATCTATGATGTTGAGGAGCCACCATTACAGTTTAAATGGTGGTATATGGTTCGCCTTTTAAACTGGCATTATGCAGAAGGTCTTCTTCTTCCTTCTCTCATTATTGAGTGGGTCCTTAATCAACTTCAGGTAATTGCCCGCCCCCACTCCCAACTTCCCTGACACCCACCACCCTAAAGAGGCCCCATTGCTTGTACTATTGTTTCACTTTGTTTCCAGCAAGTATTTGGCATGCTCTAGTTTATTAATTTTTTTGGGAATTTTGAAACCTTCAGGAGAGGGAGTCAGCTGAGGCTTTGGAGTTACTTTTGCCTATTGTATGTGATGTTATTGAGGGCATATCACTCACACAAACGTATGCTCGTACTTTTGTGGACATAGCTGTTCGATCTATAAATGATCTCTGTCCAGCCGGTTCAAATTTATTTGATGATTCGAAAATTCCAAGTCTTGCGTCAACCTTGATTGAGATGCTTCATTATTTGATTCTTGCTGTGCCTGATACCTTTGTGGCCTTGGATTGCTTTCAGCTGCCAACTTGTGTATTTCCTGATCTCAGTTGTAGAAGTGCAAAGCCTGAAAGTAATGACCACATTGTTACTGAAGAAACTTATCTTCGATACTTGTCCTTTGGACATGTCATTTCAACTATTCAGAAACGTGCTTCTAATTTTGTAAAGATTGTCAGTCCTAGCATTCATGGTCATGGTGCTGCAAAAGTTCTCCAGGTCTTGGATAAAGCTCTCTTAGTGGGAGATGTGAGGTCTGCTTATAATTCTCTTTTCGAAGATTGGTCTGATGGGACCATTGAAGAGAGATGGATTGCAGAAGTTAGTCCATCCTTGCGCTCTTCTTTGAAGTGGATTGGAAATGTCAGCTTATCTCTTGTTTGTTCTATATTTTTCCTGTGCGAGTGGGCAACTTGTGATTATAGGGACTGCCGGACTGTCCTGCCTAATCTGAAGTTTCATGGTGGGAAGGACTTTGCACAAGCATATATTGCTGTCCTGCTTTTGAAGCTTAAGAAGGAAGACATGCACAATCCATCAGAGTCAAAGGGTGCCAGTAATACCAGTGAAACATCTGTTTCTCTGCATGATAATGTTTTTGGTAGAGTGGCATTAGAAAATGCTGCTATTGGAAATAATATGAACAGCTCAAATGGCAGAAAGAGAAAAACAGATATTTTCCAAAGTCCTGGTCCATTGCATGATATTATTGTGTGTTGGCTGGATCAGCATGAGACTGGGAGAGGATTTGGAAGTTTCAAGCGTCTTCAAGTTCTTGTTATGGAACTGATACGTAATGGCATCTTTTATCCTCAGGCTTATTTAAGGCAACTAATAGTTAGTGGGATTATGGATAGGAAAGAGACTTCATTTGATATGGAAAGACGGGCAAGGCACTATCGAATTTTAAAGCAGCTGCCTGGGTCCTGTTTGCTTGATGTCTTAGAAGAGGCCCACATTGCAGAAGCTGGATTGCTGTATGAGTGTGCCCGAGTATATACAAATGAACGCCGACTTGCGCTTCGTGGACTTCTTAGTGACTATCACTCAAACATTAACTGGGCTTCCGCTTTAAAAAGGCAGAAGGACTATTCAGCTGCTGTTAAAGATGGTACTTCTACTTTGCTTGAGGCACGCAGAAATTCAAATATTTCTCCACCCAAGCATTACAAAATAAAGAAGCAAGTTGAAGAATTGAAGGGCTTAATATCAACTTTGTTGCGTCTGCCATATACTTGCTCAATCACTGTTGAAGTCAAAGCTGATGAATCTCAGGGAGTTATGAAGAGATCTTTGGGCTCATTTGGCATCAAAGTTGATCCAGCCGAATCAGTTCCAGGTTGTGAGGAATGTAGGAGAGTGAAGAGGCAAAAGCTGGGTGATGAACGGAGTTCTTCTTATCCATCATTTTCTTTAAACCAGTCAGATGATGAGGATACTTGGTGGATGAGAAAGGGGCCAAAGTACCAAGATTATATAAAGGTTGATCCACCACTTAAGTTGACCAAACATGCCTCAAGAGGTAGACAGAAGACACAGCGCAAAACTCAAAGTCTCAACCTGTTGGCTGCTACTAGGACTGAGAGTAGCCATGGGGCATCTACTAGTCATGTGTGTGATAATAAATTGAGCTGTCCCCACCATAGATCTGGTATTGAGGATGAAGTTCCCAAAGATACTGAGCAGAAAACTTTGCCTCTTTCTGATGTTGGGAAGTGTCTAAAGCAGTTTAAGCTGTTGGAAAAGAGGTCAATTTCAATTTGGTTACTAAAGTTAATTAAAAAA
The DNA here is from genome assembly GCA_036321105.1 of Dracaena cambodiana. Taxonomy (NCBI): domain Eukaryota; kingdom Viridiplantae; phylum Streptophyta; class Magnoliopsida; order Asparagales; family Asparagaceae; genus Dracaena; species Dracaena cambodiana. The sequence goes on along the minus strand of JAYEPQ010000004.1, from coordinate 55,467,721 downwards.
ATAGTTGATGGAAATGATCGGACTGTGTCCAAGCAGAGCAATTGTGCTGGTGCCTTTTCTGTACCATTTGATGATAGGATTGCTGGACAGTGGAAACTAGGTGAAAACGAGCTGTCTGCCATCTTGTACATATTGGACGTTTCCTGTGATTTGATTTCGGTTGTAAGGTTTATTTTATGGTTGTTGCCGAAGATTGTTAGCGCACCAAGCAGTATAATCCATGGTGGGAGAAATGTTGTGATTCTACCAAAAAATAGGGACGCCCATACCCTTCAAGTTGGGGAGGCATTTCTGTTATCGGCTCTGCAAAGGTATGTTGGATCCATTCATATCGGTTGAAAGTCTTGTGAATAATTATAAGTTTATATTGTTTTTTTAAGAAATAGTTTTTAGAATGTTCTTTTTGTACATTACATTGGCATGTTTTCGTATGTGTCTCCACAACTGGTGACATAAAACTTTCTTTTGCATTATTGTGACAGGCTTCTACAATTTTTATTCTTACGTCTTGCTTTTTTGTTTATGTAGTTTACAGGCGGCATGAAAATTGATTATAGGGATATCTGCTAAGTGTGGAACCATCACTTTCACCATTACTGTATTGTAGCTAGATTGCATGAATCTCTCTTATAGATTGATAGCATAGTATGATGGAATTGTACAATCTTCCTTAAGATGGATTTACATGTACTAGGATCAAAACATTAGCTTTTCCTAGAAGAGCTAGTTTAGCTTCACTAACTTAAACTAGCTTTCTCTAAAATGTAAAGAATTTGGCTTAGATTACTTAAATTTGCGTGCTAGTTCTGGCTTTATAGTGATTTTGCTTATCTTCTCATTGAAGGGCTTGGAGGAAGTTCGAGATGTATTGTAGGTAGCAGATCATGTTGAATGTCAAAAGCAATCTCTCTCATGTTCACTTGGTGGTTGTAATCAAATGTTATAACTGTCAGCTTGACAAATGGCTCAATGTTGATATAATTTGGATACTTCACCATTGAGTACACTATGTTAATGAGCTATAGCTTGTAGCATACACAATTCTTAATATTATATTAAATTATAGGGGTAACATGCCAACAAATATGACGAATATATCGAATAGTTTGGGAGATTCATAAAATCAATTAATAAAGTCATAGCAAAAAAAATTGGTATTAAGATTATGTCCTATTTGACAAATAAAATTCGGATAGATCTTTCCTTGGAGTTGAACATGAATCTGAAATAATTGAAAGGACCCATTTAGGAACAAGAAAACAAGCAACCCACAGGAAAGAATGCACGCTGCATATCACGATCCATATGATAGTGCGTTGAAGCTTTGAAGTCAGTTTGTGGAAATGTGTAAAAGTCAAATGCTATGGTGTAACAGCGTAAAGTCGATATATACGGTACAACATGGGAGCAAAGCTTATTAGGCATTCATTGGTTTATGTGGGCTTCACGATAATGGTACGACTTCCAGATTGAAATAGAGGGACTCAAAATCCCCTAGCTCCTGCCTTATGTGCTTTAACGTAGATTAGAAATGCATCGGAAACTTCTTTGTTCGGCTTGTTTTGACCGTTGGACATGCTAGGACTCTAGGATAGAAAGAGTACCTCCCTCGATCTTTTTCGTTTAAGGGAAGGGGGAGTCTAAATCAATGGACATTAAAAAACTATCATTAATGGACATTGAGTATGACACGATCAATTCGAGTCGACGGTCTGAGGCTAATAGAGGTAGCACTCTCTAAATTCAAATTGGTGCTTGGTCTTGGTGAAAAACATGCATTCTCGCGCTGGCGGCCCAACAAAGAGGCGAAATAGTAGTCTCTTTCTTTCTATTATGTACGAGATGCTTCGCCCGTTCCATTTAGAGCCGTAAGTTGCTGGGCATAGATAAGTGGGGCGATATAGTGTGTTTAAGGTAGAAAAGGAAAAGCTCAATATCTGTCATTGTACTTGAGCATGTACCACCATGAAGTAGAATAGGAAGTGACCCTAAGATTGTAATTGTCACAGGATGATGGAATGATATTGAAACTAGGGCTGACCTAATCTACTCGCTCAACGATTTTTTAATCATAGTTATTGGCTTTTTGACGCAATTCCTAGTTTTTCTTTTCGGGTTTTTTCACTTAAGTTGTTAAATTAACATTCTTGTTCCCTTGGCTTTAGCTTAGCGCACCCCATTCCAATGTGCGAATATTGGTCTTTAACCTACGTTTGCTCTTGATGCATGGATGGAATTCTCTCAGATTAAAAAAAATGTAGAGACATAAAGAAAATAGCACTTCTTAAAGTACACATTGGATAGAGATGCTATTGCAGAAATAGTAAGTTCTATAAGAAATGCTGACATGAGTAAAAAATGGAACGGTTCGAATAGTATTCTCTTATATGGTATTTCCTACAATCCATGCTATTTTTTGCAGTATACCCAAGAAAACATGAGGTGTGGTCGCAATAACACCAATTTTTCTATATCTTTTGGTTTTTCCCTTTCTTAAAGTATGTATGTGCATAGTTCAAGTTTAGAAGTTCAGTTGATTTAGTACCTTTTCTAGGTTCAGGAAGTTTGATCATCATAGCGCTACCTAATTCTCCCTATTTCTCCTCTAATTGTGACCATATTTGTGTGTTCCAATGTGTGGTGTGTTCCTAAGTTAGATGACTGGAAATAAAAGTAAGCCTTTTGTTCCAAGTGCTTGTAGTAGGTTACATGAACCTCACGTCGGGTCGATCACATAGAGTAGAGAACGTCCAACGAAATTCAATTTTTGGCTCATGTTATAATTTGTTACAATATTTAATACTGACCGTCACAGGTCTACCACAACTTTTCTCGTTTATTCTGGTTTGGGACATGCAGTGAAAAGATAAAAACTTTAAGCACAATATTGGTGGAGTTACCGAAAATCAATCGTAGAAATAAAAGGGGAATACCAATGACTAATTGATTCAATTAGCCATTTTGATATATTTATGATAGTATTTAGTGTTTTCTATATAGCTTTATTTGCAGTTTTCTAGACTTTTACTTTAGATTTTAAAGTTCTGAGTTTGAGGTTTGATTATGTAATTTAATAATAATTCTGGTCATATCCATTGTGCTAGTCCTTTATCTTTCCCCAATGAAAGACCTTATGATTTTTAGGTTGTGTGTTTGAATGAGAGCTATTGAGATAATGGAGTCTAGTATCATGAACCCTGTTCCATGTCAGAGGCATACAGGTCTGTATGTTGCATTTCTCAAGTCATGCTTTGGACCCCTATATTACACTTGTGATACACATTTATTTTTAGTCCGTCAATGGATATATTCGAGAATAATATGATGTCAAAGTTGTAACTTGTATATATTGAATGTAAATTTTTGTTATGTTTAGAAGATATATGATAAGAGAATCTTTTCTATAGAAAAAAGATGGTTGAGTCTAGGGCAATTTCCTAGACAAAGTCAACAGTAAGGTTTTAAATATTGGCTGATACTAATACATGTTGCGAATATTATATCAGACTTTTGAGGTATCCGGTACGACATAGACCTATAATGTCGGTTCTCTTATTGTCAATATTGTCAATATTTTGATGGTATACTGTCAATATATATCCAGTATTGCTGGTATAATGTGTTGGATATTGCCGATTTCTGATAGACTGATTGTTTTTACATCAGTGGATATCGATACTGTTTCCGATATCTAAGACCTTGGTTAATAGGTTTTTAGGGATTGCTGCGTCGCCATATTTGTGTACCGTTTCTAGGGAACAAGTCACCTAAGAGCCATAGAAACCGGCCTAAAAAATTTAGGATTGCTGTGTTGCCTTTTTTGCGTCATGTCCATTTAAATACATTTTAGAAGGAAAGTTATTTGAAGAGTCAACAATGTTTATCCTATAATACTGAAGATAGCATCTATGGACAAGAGCATAATGACACTGTCTGTAAATGAAGGACAAGGTGGTTAGTGATGATTTGTTATATTTTATTAAGTGTTTGTTCACCTTTGTAGGTTTCATCAACCAATACTTGTGGACAGTCTGACTACCACATTGACTGCATAAAATTTCATGCTTTATGACTTGCATATCAAGTGCATGGTCTGATGGAGATCAAATTTGATTTAGGAATAGATTTGATTAGATTAGATTTGATTTGATTAGGATTTGGATTGTATTAGATATTTGATTTGATTAGGAGTTTGGATTTTATTAAGATTCTGTTTGTTAGGGTTTCCCTATATATAGGGGTTGTATGAAGTTTTGAAAAGATGAATAATATTTTGAGAAAAAATTCTTGAGAAAATTCTGGCGTGGATTTCGCTGAATTAAATCTTTCCTCGTGGATTCGTGGAGAGTGGGCGTGGGCCTGGGTGGATTCCCAAATCCCAAAAGTTTCCCCAATCTATTATTTCTTCCCCAATTCCTCTAGAAAAACCCTAGTTTTCAAAACCCTAACCCTAATTCTGCTTCCGTCCTGCGTCAAATTGGTATCAGAGCCTAGATTTTCTTCTCCATCACCATCTTCTTCTTCCACATCTCCATCCTCTTTATTTCAGTTTTTTTTATTTTTATTTAAAAAAAAAAATTGATCTGAAAAAAAAAACAGTTCAGATTTGAAGAGAAAAAAAAGGAAGAAAAGAGAGAAAAGAGAGAAAAAAAACGAAAAGTGAGAAAAAATTCAGAAAAAAAAAGGGGGAGAGAAAAAAATTCAAAAAAAAAAAGAGAAAGAAAAGAGAGAAAAAAAAAGAAAAAAAAAGAGAAAAAATTCAGAAAAAAAAAGAAAGAGAGAAAAAGAAAGAGAAGGAAGAATTAAGTTGGGTTCAATCCACATCACAGTGCAGACCCGCTGACAGTGCAGACCCGTTAAGGGTTTTTCAATTCGGAGCCCGTTTCAACTCCAATTCAGGCCGTTTTTGAGCCGTCGTGATTTTTGGGTATTTCCTAAACTTTTTTGAGCTAAAATTTTGAGTTGATTATATATGGGTTTTATGTTCTATGGTCATTACATCAACACAAATGCTAAAAAATCGCAAATTGAGCGAGATATGTATGCTACTATACCCACTTTTTTCGGTTTCGATGGTCGACAAGATTATCAAAATTGGGAGAATCATATTCAAGATTTCTTTCTCGCTTCTGATCTGACTTCAGCGCAGAAATGCCTTCACGCCCGACAAAAGTTAGGTGGAGAAGTTTATACTTGGAGTAAAGAGTATAAATTATATTTGGATTTGAATATCTTGCGACGTCTACTTCGTCATCGGTATACTCAACACCACCTTCCAAACTTATCATCTCATCGGTTTCAATCGTTTGAGCCTAAAACAATGACCACTGATGAAAAATTTCAATACATGATTGATGAACTTGAAAAGTGTAGCCGAACACTTGACAGCTTCAACAAAACAGCTAAACACAGGAATGAAAGAAGTCAAGTGGTTAGTAATGATAGCATCGCTAACAAGATTGAAGCAGATATTTCTATGTTTGGTGAATGTATTTTGTAGCCTACACCGGATACAGAAGTTCATGATGAGCCATTACTAGTACCAGATGGAACTTTTTTTTCATCCACAGAAGTTGAAGACTCAATGGTTCAGATTTCTGAAGATCCTTCAATAGAACCAACTGCGAAATTTCAGCCACCTGTGAATACTTCTGATGATCATACTTACGAGAAGAAACCAACGGAAATATCTTCTCTCCTAGTTGCAGATGTACAGGGAGTACAAGAGCTTTCAATCCAAAGTGAGACTTCACATAGAAAAGAAGTTATTGTTGATAATGAGGTAAAAACATCAGTTCCTCTTGAGAGATTCATTACATAAATTATGAAGAAATTTCCGACTCAACATACAGATTCATATGAAGTTTCGAAGAGATTTGCTTCTACTATTCATGGCCAAAATAATTTGTGGGATTTATAGTCATTTGAAACAGGTTCACGAAAGAAGCCAGTTCCACTTCCACCGCCTTGGTACAGATGTGATGGTGATCTACTAGATACGGTTCCTCGACCACCACCATGGCCCAATTGGAATACTTCGTGGATGTCAATCAGTTCAACCCGGACGTGTTTATCATTGTTTATCTCCGCATTCATCGGGGATGAATGTTTTGAAGCCGGGGAGAATTGATGGAGGTCAAATTTGATTTAGGAATAGATTTGATTAGATTTGATTTGATTAGGATTTGGATTGTATTAGATATTTGATTTGATTAGGAGTTTGGATTTTATTAAGATTCTGTTTATTAGGGTTTCCCTATATATAGGGGTTGTATGAAGTTTTGAAAAGATGAATAATATTTTGAGAAAAAATTCTTGAGAAAATTCTGGCGTGGATTTCACTGAATTAAATCTTTCCTCGTGGATTCGTGAAGAGTGGGCGTGGGTCTGGGTGGATTCCCAAATCCCAAAAGTTTCCCCAATCTATTATTTCTTCCCCAATTCCTCTAGAAAAACCCTAGTTTTCAAAACCCTAACCCTAATTCCGCTTCCGTCCTGCGTCATGGTCCTTCTTGACTCTTTTTTTAAGGGTTGCACCTTTGGAGTGATTTTGATAAGTTGACTTGTCGCCAGTTGGAGCAGCAAAGTTTCTCATGTTTTCCACAGTTACTGGTTATTGGGTGATCTCATGTCTTAGCATATCCAAGATGATGGTTCATCTTAAACTGGGATGAGGGTGGCTTAAGGTTTCAGCTAAAATGGGTTTTAGGAGCGGTTATGTCCCGGTCTCGAGGTGTCCAAGTATTGTTATTGTGTTTTCCTAATTCTATCCTTTTCCATGGTGTACACCTTTGGGTCCTGAGTAACTGAATTTTGAATTAGGAAATATCAATTTATTAAAAAAAAAAAAAAGAAGAAGAAAAATCTGATTTTTTAAACAGAATTCTCATCCTGTTAGAAATTTTCGAGTCTTCTCTTAGATCCAAGCCTGATTTTTTGACTGGTAATCTGGTTGGTTATGGATCATGGGGTCATTTGGAGTTAAGAGTCATTACTTCTGAATAGGGATGGTAATTGACGCGTCTATGGCGCAAATTTTGGCTCGCTCTATACAAAATTTTGAATTAAAAATGGAAATTTTATTTTTTTAATTCAAAACTTTGTATAGAGGGCCAAAATTTGGCCTGTGGGCATTATCCATTACCATCCCTACTTCCGAAGGAGTTTACATGTGTGAGACTATAAGTTCTAACATACTGGTGTGGGTGGTCTGTAAAGTCTGCATGCATAAATGCTGATTAGTTTTGATAATTTACTACTCTATATTTAATAGAATGCCTGAGAGTGTGTAATGCTTATTTTGTTAGGTTGATTGACAGAGTATAAGTTAGGGGAGTGTCTCCCAGTTTGGTCCCAATTGGAGGCATGCATGCATGTTGAACATGAAAATTCTATGTCAGAGATATTAGATTATGCTGGTTTCTTCTCCTCCCTCCCCTGAGGTTGGTCATTTAGGAACTTACTAATATTATCCCTTCTCATCTGTAGACAAGTTCGTCATCCTCGTTGATAACTTATCATTTAATTGACACTAAAGTTGGATGTCAATTATTGCATTTTGTTTGCTTTTTCAATCTCGTTGATACTTAAGCTATATATTCTACTTCAGGTACGAGAATGTAATTGTAGCAGCAGACCTTTTGCCAGAAGTTCTTGCCTCCTTAACGAATCGAACTGTTTCTACAATGGCATCCAATGGAAGAACTATTACTTCGGCATCTTTTGCTTATGCTCGAAATTTGCTCAAGAAATACAAAGATGTAGCTAGTGTTGTAAAATGGGAAAAGAAGTTTAGGCCTGCATGTGATCAGAGACTTCTTGCAGAACTTGATTCAGGGCGGACATTAGATGGAGATTTAGGATTTTCTTCGGGTATCTCTGCAGGTGTGAATGATTTTGACGAGTTTTTTCGTCAAAAGTTGAGTGGAAGGATATCACGAACTGGTCCAGTAATGAAAGAAATAGTGCAAAGACATGTTGAGGAAGCTATTCACTATTTTTATGGAAAAGAAAGAAAGGGTTTTGCAGGGGTGGCTCCTAAAAGCCCACCTGAAAAATGGGATGATTCCTATCAGGTAGCTCAAGACATTGTTCAGGCCCTAGTGGATTGCATTCGGCAGAATGGTGGTGCAACTCCTGAAGGGGATCCCTCTATAGTGGCCTCTGCTGTTTCTGCAATCATCAGTAGTGTGGGGCCAGCTGTAATAAAACTGTTAGATGGCACCCCAAACAGTAACTACCAATATTTTTCATCTTCTACGAGTTCAACTACTTGTGTTGGGCACATTCTACACATTCATATAACTTCTTTGTGCTTGCTTAAAGATGCTCTTGGAGAACGTCTTAGCCGCATATTTGACCTATCTTTGGCAGCCGAAACTTCCTCTGTTGTTTCTGGAGCTTTTGTGCCTGGGAAGATTCATCGTAGTCAGTTCCAACCTTCTACCGAAATTCATGATATAAATCCAAATCATTCAAATGAGAGTTTGAACAATTCTGCTAAGATATATGCTGGGAGGGCAGCAAAAGTTGCTGCAGCTGTATCTGCTCTTATTATTGGGGCTATTGTTCATGGAGTTATTAGCCTTGAGAGGATGATAGTGATCTTTAAATTAAAGGAAGGCTTGGATGCCCTACAGTTCATTAGAAATACAAGGACCAGTTCAAATGGGATGTCACGTGGCAGTTTCAAACTTGAACATTGCATTGAGGTATATATACATTGGTTTCGGGTGCTTGTTGGAAACCCTCGAACTATTTTTGATGGACTCGTTTCTGAGATTGTGGGTGAACCTTACATCTTAGCTCTTTCAAGAATGCAGCGAATGCTTCCTCTAAGTTTAGTTTTTTCTCCTGCATATTCAATCTTTGCTATGGTCATTTGGAGGCCATATATTCTCAGCAATGTTGCAACTCGAGAAGACATCCAACTGTATCACTATTTGTTCTTGGCCATTGGTGATACTATCAGACACCATCCCTTCAGAGATTTGTGTTTACGAAACACTCATGCCTTCTATGATCTACTAGCCACTGATAATGGTGATTCTGAGTTTGCTGCAATGCTGGAAATGCATAATCCTGATAAGCACTTGAAAACCATGGCATTTGTTCCTCTTCGTGCAAGGATGTTTTTGAATGCGCTTGTTGATTGCAAAATGCCGCCCTTCACACTGTTACAAGAAGATGGGTCATGGGTATCTGGGCCTATTGAAACAAGAGAGAATGAAACAAAGCTTCTGGATAAGGTTGTACATATTTTTGATACACTGCAGCCTGCAAAGTTTCATTGGCAGTGGGTTGAGCTAAGGCTTCTTTTGAATGAGCAAGCGCTTATTGAAAAGATTGAAACTAAGGATATGTCCTTTGTGGAGGCAATTCGATCATTATCTCCTAACGCTGAAAATTTTGCAATTTCTGAAAGTGAAAAGTTTCTATCTGAAATCGTTCTAACGAGAATACTTGTGAGACCTGATGCAGCACCTCTTTATGCAGAAATTGCCCATCTACTTGGGAGATCATTGGAGGAGTCCCTAGTAATGGACATAAAGTGGATTTTAGCTGGGAGCGATGTCCTTTCTGGACGTAAATCTATCAGACAGCAACTTATATATGTTGCTCAGCGCAGAGGTCTTTCAACCAAAGCCCAGTTCTGGAAACCATGGGGCTGGTCAACTTCCAGTGCAGATGTTATAGCCAACAAAGCTGACAGAAATAAACTAGAATCTGTTTCACTTGAAGAAGGGGAAGTTGTAGATGAGTTCATGAATATCAAGAGGCCTGGCAAAATGGGCTCATCATCACATGCTGAAGTCCTTGGCTTTAGTCAGCAGTATGTTATTGAGAAAGCACTTGCAGAACTAATACTTCCATGTATAGATCGGAGTTCCAGTGATTTGCGCAATTCATTTACTGCTGAGCTTATAAAACAGATGAGTACCATTGAGCAACAGGTAACTATGCTTGCACGTGGTGGTAGCAAGCAAGCTAGTGGTGTCTCATCTGGTGTTGAAGTTTCTTCCAACAAAGGGAACAGTCGCAAGGGTATGCGTGGCGGAAGCCCTGGAATGGGTAGACGACCAACAGCAGTGGTTGATTCTTCCCCACCTTCTCCAGCAGCACTAAAAGCATCTATGTGGTTACGGTTGCAGTTTCTTTTGAGACTTCTTCCTATTGTTTTTGCTGATAGGTAAGTTCGTTCTTTATTAGATGTTTCTTTTCTATACACCTTTCTGGTTATTAAACGTGATGAAATATTCTGACTTCTTGTGTATTTCCCATCTGAGGGTCTGTGTATCTGGCTTATTTCCTTTTCTAACCTCTTTTAGCTTGAAAAGATCTTATATGATATAATCTCAGTGTTAATGGCTATTGTTTCCAAGAAGAGGAAGATTTTTTTCATGCTTAATGAATCATGCATTTTAGGATTAATTGGGTTCATCTAGGAAAGCTTTCTGTTTTTTTTCATCGTAATTGTTGTTGCCTCTTGAATCTAAGGGCAAGAAAGGATGACCAGAAACTGAATTACTATGCCAAAATGATAAAATGCTATGCTCTTAAGGAGACACAAAAGTCCATGATTATCATATATTGACGATTCCAGTGTCTTAACGAGTAGAATTTCCAACAATCTAATAATCATAAGTTCTGATTTCCATTACATGAATCTTTTTCAGTTTCCACTTGCAGAATATTCCACTATACACTGGATGGATCAATGTTTTAGAAGGCCAGCCCCCTCCCCTCTTTTCTATTGATAAAGCTTTTTTGCTAGAACAGATAAAATTGCCTCCGTGGGTTCATTTTTTGATGAATTCATTTTCTATTTAGCAGTTGGATGAACATTTCATTTTTGCTACATGTACTTCACCAAAAATCTGAGCAGCACTGGTACAACATAGCACATTGACACACAGATATGAAGAGTTAGATACAAAGGGTCTGACATGTGAGTGGTATGCATGTCATCATAAAAATATTCCATCTTAGTTCATCCATTGGCTTCCATATAACACAGAAAATCCAACCCCTCAACCAAAACAAATCAATACCCGTCTCTTCTTCCTTTGGTGCTTCATTTTTTGGTGATTTTCTAAAAATAATTGATATTGGCAAATAGGTTTGTACTCGTGATGTTCAAATTTAGATCCATCAGATGTGATTTAGACTAAGGATCTAAATATCGAATGTCGTGATCATCTTGGATAGTGTGCATTAGGTGATATATCAACGATATTAGCTCATATTGGTTATTCATATCGACCATTATATATATATATATATATATATATATATATATATATATATATATATAACAAATATGTAACTTTAGATATGTTAGAGGTGGTTTAATCTAGCAAGTATGACATAATATGTATATAAATGTATTTATGACCATATACATACAAACAAGTACAACACAATACAAGAAAAGGTTCGACCTAAAGTTGAACATAGATTATAGGAATACTTTAGGTTAAGGCACGTCAATATAATAGTTGTTATATATTGACAGCAGTAATAGTAGCGACAATAACAATAATGGTAATACCAAAGTAAGATATATTTTTTAGTAATGTCATGAATTTTATTTAAATTCATCAAAATTGATACATATCTTTACTATTATAGCCACGAGTCCTTGGGAATTCAATTGAATTTAATGTGGCCTCATGTTCAATTTATGTCCTACAAAAAATTGGAACTCCTAAAAATTATGGGCGCACTCTCAAGTTATTAAATATCAGTTGATGCAGATTGCGGATATTCGATTTTGAGGTATCTGATATGCTAAAGACTATAATATTGGCACCAATATAGCCAATATTACTGGTAAACTCTCAATATTCTAACATGTTCGATGTGATGTGTCTGATATTGCTAGTTTTTAATACTATAAACCATCAGCTGGTGTCTTTACAGATTCTGAGATGTAAAACCTTGCCCTCACCTTGACATCTCTATTTCTTGTGAGGCCTTCACATGAAAAAAAAGGAGTAAGATCCGAAATAGTACAATGTATAAATGCTTTACATAACATTTTTGATTTCCAATAAAAATCTTTGCTACATATAAATTCTTGTACAATCAATTTTTTTATTAACAACATATGAATATCTTTAAATTGCACGTTAATTGTCATGTGTCCAAGTTCTAGTAGTTCCAAACTCAGGAGTATTATTACTAATTTAGAGTGCTTCACACACACACACACACACACACACATATATATATAGAGAGAGAGAGATGTACACACACACGCGCACACACACATGTGTGTGTGTGTGTGTATGTGTGTATATATGTGTATATGTATATATATATGTGTGTGTGTGTATATGTATATATATATATTTGTATATATATAGATATATGTGTGTATATGTGTGTGTGTGTGTAGACTCCTTCCTATGGTTTTAAATATCGATTATACTGGATGTTGGTTGGAAAAATTTCTTAGCGTTTAATGAGGGTAAATAGGAGATATTTAGCAAATATCGGATATCAATAGCGAACCATAAATATACACGTTCTCATATTCTAAATCAAATATGGATAAGATAATACATGTATACATCATTTAAAACTATATGATTTATTTAGGAGATACTTATTTCGATGACTTGCATCGCTCAATAACAATAATCCTATAATAGTGGATTTAGGGTGCTTTTTTTGAGCCCACAATTGCACCGGTATATTGGATCCAACCCGTTATATTGTTGATATATGCCCAAAAATGATAAACCTCATGGAAGGTGCAATATCGAAGAAGGTAGGACCCAAAAATACTATATCGATCTCTATAACAATTTAGCGGCGCTACTTAAAATACTGGACCTTCATGAAGGATTTGGGGCCAAATCCTTCCATTCAAATTTAACTTTACTAGTCTAAAAGAACAACCTGTAAACTAACTATAAGCACCGTCTTATAAAAAAAAAAAAAAAAAAAATTAAGGTGTATCCAAATGCAATTTAACTATAAAAACTAAAAGAAACTCAATGGTTAATAGTTCTTTAAAAAGGTAAATATTAGTGGACTGATTGTAAATGGAACATAGATGGCAATATCCTTATCCCCTTAGTGGATGGCAATACAAAGGGGATTCAGATATCCATTTAAATGGCTTTCCACATATATTCTTGATTTCAGATGTTAATGAGTGTATCCACGATATTTATGAAAATATATATTGGTGATGTTTAGGTGTATATGTAAAAATATATACTTTTTATGGGCTTGCACATGTTAATAGACAAATTCAAATGCCATGTGATTCAAGTGTATGCAGCAGAGGTGGAATCTTGGCTGCATTCTTTTGGATTTGACGCCCATGAGTATAAAGATGTGTGGAAGCTGGCATATAGTTGATCCTTCTCTAATGCATGTCATTGTTGTTTTCCCTTGATAATTGCAACTTTTGAAACATTGCATACTCTTTCTAACATCTTTTGGCAAGGCACAGTTGGTTAACAGGATGGTAGGAACTTCCATAATGGTCAGGGTTCAAAGAGTCTTAGCCAAACCTATCACTCAGGTGAAAAAGAAAAAGATGGATAGATTTAAAGAGGAATTTTAGAAAAAATGCATACTTGTTTTCAGTAAGTGCTATCCTCATCCCCATGTTTGCTTCCATGGTTGCATTTAGTTGACCCTACCATCATGACTTTTGCTGCCTCCTGCCGCGTCCATGAGAAACAGAAATGGGAGAAAGGGATTGACCTAGGACATTCTCCCCTATCTGTTTTTCGTGCATGTGGCGAAGGCCCCAGCGGCGTGGTCTACAGAAAGCGACAATGGCAGTAAGCATGCTATGGTGACAGTACCGATGATGTGGGTAGGTCTTGTTCTCGGTGCTGCTGTCGCCTAGGCAGCCAACTGACTGCCAATTAGAACAATAAGTAAATGGTGGAATAGATTAATAATAATATTAGCTATTCTTTTTCCAGAGAGAGAATGATATGTTTAAAATAGGTTGGCTTTGCAGAATATATAGGAAATAGAAAACTATCAGGAATTTAACTTTGTTGTTTATGTGTCTTGTTTGTCTGATATTATTTTTGGATGTTGATGTTTATTCCTTCATTTTATCGGAACCGTTCTAAATTACATGTCTGTGTTTCCTGCTTAATATAGTCCAGTAAAGTAGAAATGTCAGGATTGTCTTGAAGTGTTCAGGACAAGTAAAAATACCTTGCCTAGCAAGGTTCAGCTAGAAAAGTTCAAAACACATTCTATTTTGCTGTTAGGAAGGATGTAATAACCCTTGATCTTTTATAGCTATAAATAAATAAATAAAAATAAACAAATAATAAATATAACATTTCATTTTTTTCTATAACTCTTACACTTTTCATTTTCTTTAACCTCCTAAACCTTTCATCTTCTCCAACCTCCAAACTCTTCATCTTCTCCATTATTTCAATAATGAAACTCCCATCTTTAATTCTCAAAATTAAATTCCCTAATTAAACTAAAACCTTTCATATTCTAAACCCTCCAAATTAATATAAAACATTTCAAATTCCATAACCCCTCAAACTCTTGAAATTCCATAACACCTCAAACCCTTTAAATTCTATAACTCCCAAAACCCTTCACATTCTATAACTCATAAATCCAACACTATATAAACCTAACATATTTTCTAAATTCAATCTACACTCATTTTCTAAAATTTCTCTCTTCCTCTCATCACGCCGAAGGAGCTGCCACTGGAGCCGCCACCACTTCACCGGAGAAGAGCATCTCTTTCCATCTCTTTCCACATTTTAGATTCTCACCTTTTAACGAAGAGGTAAGAGATTATCTTTCTTTTTCTTCTTGAATTAAATTATTTTAATAAATCTTAGATTAGCTCTTTTACTACTCAAAAATCCTAATAACCTAAAAAGAACATCCATCATCTTATAAGGCCAATAAAATGGAGCCAAACCTATTTCCTAATTTCAGACCCGCTTAATGCTAAAATCAATTTTTGAGTATGTTATAAATATTAGAAAAATCCCTAAAAATCATCTAAATTCATATTAATATGTTTTTAATATTCTTAGAATATTTTTAATGTGTAGATTACTCCATTGAGCGACATCGGGAAACAAAATCCAGGTGAGTTTATTTTTGGACTCACTAATCATGCTATTTTATATACCTGTTGTTTCAATCATGTTATTTATTTTGTGTAAATTGATTTGTTATTTTGTAGCAATTTATCAATTACTTATTATGTTTCTTGTCATCAAAAAACTCTATTGTCAATTGTTATGAAATTTAAATTACATAGTATAGTTAGATTTTAGAATAATCATATATACAAATTTAATAAATCACATAAAAGTTATATTCACGGAAAAATACTGTTTGTGATATCATTTTGTGTCGGTGTCTAGAAAAGTTATCTTGTATGCTGGTTCTCTAATTAAGGAACGTGCAACGCACGGAAAACCTCCCAGCATCCATATAATTGCCTGGCCGATATCTCTATGATGTCTCAAATCAGTGACTCTTAGATATAACTAATTGTGATTTATTGAATAAAGAATAAACTGAACGGACTCTATAAATTATGTTATTAACAAATTAAGAAAAATCCAATGGAAATATTGTACCTGATATAATCAATATACTGTACTATATCTAAATGACACTGGGTTGGGGGAGAAACTGAATGATGGAAATATACTATGTTTCGGCTGTAAACTTGTTAAGTTGTACAACTGAATATTTCGCACACCATGGGTGCGTGATGATTTGCTGGATCATACATGATTATAATTCCTGTTTGCCTGACGGCAGGTCCGATTCAGCACCGGACAATCCTGTGATCATTTCCTGGGTCTGTACAGGAAACAATCGAAATAGTTGTATCCCATCAGTTAGCTTTTCCAATTACATGACATCTTAGACAAAAATACCCCTGTTATAAAATTGACTTTACTAAAATGACATTAAGATAACCTAAGTCAATTGATATCATTATTACAGATATTTTATTACATATTTTCTAAAACTTGTATTATTATTATGTTTGGACATAACCGTTATATTTCACATTTTTTTTCTGCGTATTTTATTTTGGTTGCAATCTGACGACCTGGGTGTGCATGCCCAGATTTATCGATGTACACGCCAAAACTGATGCAGAATCTGGTGTACTTTAAAGATCAGATTGAAGCTCAATAACGGATTAGAGATTCCATGCTTCATTTTGTTTAATTTTATTATATTTTGTTTCAATTGTATCTAAACTTCATTCCAATAAATGAAAAGTCAACTTTTATTGAATTTTTTTTATCGTAATTACTGAGTATTATTGTGGCAAATTTATTGAGGCTTTAGCATATTCAAACTGAATATGTTGCCGGTACCTGCTGCACGTGCTCGTATACCGTATATTCGGGAGCGGGGCGTGACAAAGGATGTGCCATTTGAGTGGATTTTGGGACATAATGTTTTCTTATGGAGTATGGACATAAGTAGTGTTTGATGAGTACATCTGGCATTTGCTTATTTCATCAGTACAATCTGCATATCATATGTGGAAGGGTTCACTTGAATTACGCCCTTATCTTATTTGCTCTGTACAATGTTTTAAAATTCATTTTCATTATGTGGGTAGTCCAGGAGCACATAATGCTTAAACGGATTATGTGGAAATTGAATGGATTGCATGGATTTACACGGAAATATTAGTATTTTAATATATTAATATAATAATACATAAACAAGCATATTGAATACTATAAAATTCCAAAAGATAAGAAGAAACATGAAAAATATGACAACTATTAACTTTCAAATAAACATTGAAATCATAATTAAAATTGACAATACCATGAGAAATTAAAAAGAAGTTAAGAGGACTTACCATTAAACCAAATCTAGCGATTGTCTCATTAAGGAGAAAATTTCAGCAACGCATTTCATTATAAATTAATCTCAACAACAAATTTCAGCAAAAAAAACTATTTCAACATAAAATACTAATTTCAGCCAAAAAAATAATTTCAGCAGCAAATTACAGCAATTTTTTATTTTAAAAAATCCAGCAATAGTTCAGCAAAATAAACTAATTCCAGCAACATATTCAGTAATTTAATCAATTACAGGCTTACAATGTTAATCTCGATAAAATAAAAACCCTAATTTTGGCAAGAACATGAAAAAAAAAGTAGGAAAAAAATTGGAAAAGGAAAGCAATACATGCTTGTTGCTGGTTCTCCAATGGCTGCAGCAGGCTGGTCATTGGACTATCGCTGATTGCTACCAAGCTGGTGCTGTGTTATCACCTGGTCCTGGCTGATGGATCTTTGCTGGTCGCTGCCAAGCAGGTGCTATTTATCACCTCGTCGCTGGCTCGTTCTCGCAATCTGGCGATCTAAGTTTTTTATCACCTGGTCGCTGGCTCGTTCTCGCAATCTGGCGATCTAAGTTTTTAGGTTTTATATTAAACTTTGTTGGTTAAGTTTATATATATATATATATATATATATATATATATATCTATATATATATATATATATATATATATATATAACCTAAAGGTGGAGGCTTCATTTAAGTGGGATTATGCAGGCTATGCGGACACATAGTCCGATTTATCACACTGTTCACATAGGCATGGATTTTTCCATTTCGAGTGCAATTTTTGTCTACATTTGCATATGCCGCCATGTGGCTTCATTTCAGTGGGATTATGCCGGCTATGTGGACACATAATCTGATTCATCACTGTTCACATAGCAATGGATTTTTCCATTTCAAGTGCAATTTTTGTCTACATTTGCATATGCCGCTGCGTAGCTTTGAATGGTTGCTCAATAATTAGTAGACACAGATACTGGGTGGTGGACACGATGCCCCTCCAGTGTCTAGACATGAGGGCATGGCTTTTGTAATTTTTTTTAATGTTGGCTCAATAATTAGTAGACACGGATACTGGGTGTCGGACACGATGCCCCTCTAGTGTCTAAACATGAGGGCATGGCTATTTGTGTTTTTTTTAAATGTAAATATGTGTGCATATATAATTTCATTTACATGTGATGAGTTTTTTTTTCTTGTTCAGAAGGAGCTATAACAGTACAATAATCAACAAATCATTTAGTTTTAGTCAAAAGGCAGGGCATAACACAGTTCATCTTATAAATATTTTTGACGTGAATAACAAGAAAGTGAAATACATATGAAATTGTCGGACATGGGAACATGGGTGTTCTGTCGTATCATACATGGTAGGAGCCAGTCTTTTGATTTGTGAAAGTGTCCTACATGTCCTAATTGCCTATACACATCAATTTATTTGTCTTTTGAACTTCCTGTTTATTTGTCAGTAGTATTCACCATATGGCCAGTGAATGAGGTTTTCATACTGTCATTTTTTTCTTCACTGTCCTGAATTCTCTTCTTTGTTCTTTTACAGGGAACCGTCTCCAAGAAATATGAGGCACACTCTCGCCTCTATTATACTCCGATTGCTTGGAAGCCGGTTCATCCATGAGGATGCGGATTTGTCTCTTTCTGCGATGGCTGTTGCTCATCAGAAGAGAGAGTCAGAGTCTACTGCAGAAGCTTCTACAATTACCTCATGGGATCATTCTGGTGACAGCCTCTTTGACATGCTTTTGTCTGTTCTACATGGTTTGCTTAGCAGTTGTAAACCAAGTTGGCTGAAGCCCAAGTCTTCCTCCAAGTCAACCGTCAAATCTCCTCGAGATTTTTCCGCGTTTGATCGTGAAGTTGCAGAGAGCTTACAGGTTGGTTCTAGGTGCACAATGCTATTAGTATCAACATACTACTTGCTCAAAGAGAGAATGACATACAAGAACACACATTATTGATATTAGATGAAACAGGGACACCAACATTCTTAGAACTAAGGACACAGTGACATGGTGATATGGCATTATAACATAGAAAAAAAAAGATAAAGAGAGTGCATATATTCATACATAAATTATCATTCCTATGTTTCCAGCTGTCTGCATAAATTTCTGAATAATATTACCGTACAATATGCTCATATATTCTGAAAACGTATGTGTGTACACACACACTGATATGTATATATGTGTGTGTGTGTGTGTGTATACAATATACACACACACAGAAGTCGCCAGCTCGGGAAAGTTACGTGAGCTAGCGACAAAACTATAATTATCCAAAAAAAAATTTCAATTTTTTTTTTTTTGCAATTACTATCTGTACCTCCTTAAGTTCTTTTGGATTAAATTTCATAAATTTTGGAGTTTATTTACCTTTTCACAAATGCATGTAAAATGTTTTATTCATTAAAAACCGTTAATATGATGGAGGACCAAATCAAAACTAAAACTCAAGAAATTGAGTATGAGTGAACCCTATGGGGTCGATATCATAATCCAAAATATATTTTTTAAAAATCAATTATCGGAGATAGTGGAAATAAATTACAGCTCGTGTAACTTGCGTAAGTTGTCAGTTCATTTCTATTTTTCTATATATATATATAATATTACTGTATATGAGCCACCAGCTCAGGTAAGTTATATGAGTCAGCGGCGAAAAAGTAAATGATTCTATTATTATTTTTATTTTATGATTATAATCTCTACCTCTTTAGCTTTTTTAGGATCAAATTCTATGGGTTTTGAAGTTTATTTACCCTTTTATCAAGTGGATACAAAATATTATATTCACCAGAAACCGTTAATTTTGTGTCTACTCGATGGAAGACCTAATCTAAACGAAAATCCAAGAAATTGGGCATGAGTAGACCCTTGAGGATCGAGATAATAATTTAAAAGAAAATTAAAAAAAAATTATTAGAGATATTAGAATCAGGGTGCAGAGGTAGCTTACGTGAGTTGGTGTTTGAACGTTGGTGTCCATGGAGTGTTGGTGTCTGAACGATTGACATGGGCACGGCTTGATGGCAGAAGTGCACGTGCTATATAGTTGGTATTTCTAATGGTTAAAGAGGGTAAATAATATGCACGTGTTGTGTCATAGTTTTAGCAAATTCTTCCATTTGAAATGCAATTTGAAATAAGCATATTTACATTCTTTTGTAATAATCACCAGGTTTTGCATCGTTATTTTCTTGATATGAACTAGTTTCGCCCGCCCTTATTATCATGTGGATCTGATAATTCTCTGACAATGTATCTTTCTGAGGAGGTATGTGGGGATTCGTTTTTTGGGTGGTTAAAGTTCTCCTTTATTGATTTAGGTGCACCTGTTGCTTACAGACGCTTTTAGGGTCATTGTCACAGTCACTTAACATGGGAAGTCGGTTAAATAGTTAGATATGTGATGGGGTTGATTTTAGAGGCTTGTCTGTAATGCCAAACAATCCCCAATGCTCAAGGTCATGGACATATGAACTGACAATATGCCAAAAAAGGACCTCGATCCGTCACGAAAACCCTGAGGAGTTTATAGTGCACAGATAGGAGTTAATATCTTTTCACACGTTTTGGACATGAAAATTGCAGGCTTGTTCATTTGGGTAAGCTATGAAGTCTGCCAGAGCCCTAGCGTGTTGATTTTCTTAAACTTCCCCGAACCTGACACCAAACCTGCCTAGTGTAGCCCTGATTGACTAGGATAAATAATGGGTTGTGTCACTGCAATTTATTCTTCCAAAATGTGGTTACGTGGTGTACTTTATGTCCTCAAATGACAGCCTCTTAACTTATTGAGTTTTATATTTATAAAAATTTCAGTTCAAGAACTGTATTAACCACCACAGTATGTGACATGTTCTTGATTTCTTCTGCAGGCCGACTTAGACCGTATGGAGCTTCCTGCTACAGTTAGGCGGCGCCTTCAGGCTGCTATGCCAGTTTTACCTCAGTCACTCCCTCTCTCATTTTCTTGCCAACCTACGACACTATCTTCAGTAGTCCTTGCATCACTACAGCCCAGCATACCAACTCCTCAGTCAGCCTCCTCAAGACTTGTTCCTTGTCCACGCCCTCCTGCAAACTCATCTGCCAAGAGCAAGGCGCTGCCTTCCCTTGACTCGGATATAGAAATTGACCCATGGACCTTGCTGGAAGAAGGTACAGTCTCTGCTTGTGCCTCGAATAGCAGCAGCAATACGGGTGCTGTTAGCGGGGACCATGCCAACCTCAAGGCCTGCAGCTGGCTTAAGGGTGCCGTGAGGGTTAGAAGAACGGATCTTACATATGTTGGAGCATTGGATGATGATAGCTGACCCCTTTTTTTGCGCAATTATTTGGTGGCGGAAGACTACTGGCAACGACCGCAACAGGCTCGTGCAGATTATTGCCACGAGCATCTGTGGTTCAGTTCCCTTCAGCTCAATATGCCGAGGATTTTTTTCAAGGAGAAATTTTATGGAATTATCCGACCAAAAGAGTAAATGAAGAAAAAGTCATTCCCTCGGTCGATGGGTGGGGCCAGGTAGACTAACCTTTGCAAGTTCTGCTCCATTTTGCTGCCATGCCTTTGCCAAGGCTGTTGTATATATTAGAGTTAATTATTTTTTTTCTCTTCCCTATTCGAGATGAAGAAAATCATCTCAGAAATGCCCTGTAGCTCTTACAACCAATCCCATCTCTTATCATTATGCTCCATTTTGCAAGAAAGATGGTCTTTGGGGTTTCTAGATACTACAGCAATGCTAAGAGAAGTAGAGGATTGATGGGGGTGGTGCAATTGCATCTTATGTAAAAGTAATCTAAACTCGGGGGGTTGGATCCATAGTTTTTTTTGTTGACTAACTAAGTTCAAATTGAGTCTTGCTTGTATCCTTGTAGGCACCTCAAGCCTTTTTTAAGGTCTCTGAGTTTATTCTGATGGATGAGGGTTCAAGTTACATAGTGCATTAACGAACTGTATCGGTAAATTCTGTAAATTATGGATGCTAGCTCTCCGTTCAGTGTATTTATCATTGTAATCCATGTGTCTAGCAACTCTGGAGAGTTATGCTGAAGGGGAGAATATTTGCTATGGGGCAAAGATGAAACAAGCTATGGGGCTACTTTTTTTGTTCTCAGGACAAGTATCCTAGCTGTAGTTGTGTTAATTATCGGTTCTTCCTCTGCTTCGATCCTTGGCCTGCTAGTTAAGATCCCAGTATTTTTAGCCACCGGTCATGTGTTGCAGATATAAGGTCATGGGTGCTCGTGATAAGTTTCTTTTCAGTTGTCCATCACAATTTTATGGCACTTTTGTTCAGATAAATTCTGGTTTTATTCAATGAATATTGAGATCAGAGCTAAAAATGAACGGTCCGAAGTCAAAAGGTCAAAAGCAGGTCTTGTAACGCTTGAGCTCTGAGCTCTTGTACTTGAATATATGTCGCTTACAAGGAAAGGGTTTGCTCTTGTACTTGAATATCTGTCGTGTACAAGGAAAGGATTTAAGAACGGGAATGCCCTAGCTAATGTTTTTATTTTAATTGAGATTTTTTTTTCTCATAGTTAGAATACTGTATTTAACTATGACTTTGCAGTTTTTTAGTTCTTCTTCCTTGGATCCATTCACGAGTAAGGGCCATGTTGGATTTTGTTAAGCACGGAGGTTGATGTGCAGGGTTCTTGCAATGTTAAGAGCCGGCTACTGTTTAGAGTTTTTTAAGGTGGCTTATCTTGGGGAAAGAGGCTATGTTGCATGCCGAGGGATGGGCTTTCGATGATCGATGAAGTCTTTGAAGAAACAATGCATGACAACTGTTGATCTAGAATGAGTTGCATCAGTTATGGAGCCAACGAAGTAACTTTCTTCCTATGGTTAGTACATCAGGGATTACAATCTCACAACTATTAGACCATAAAGAGAATGGACTACAGATCACAATCTCACAACTGTTAGACCATAAAGAGAATGGACTACATATCATTGTTTTTTGATCGAACCATCAACATAAAGGACATCATTTATCCACGAAACAATGCTGAATGCCAGACTCTCAAGCACCCTTGAGTAGCTCTCCAGAATTGCCTGCCCAACATCCTGCAACAAAAGAGATTTCTTGCTTTTAACACCATTATCAAATAACTGAAGGACGCAAATATTTCTCTGACATAGAGTTGCTTACCCTATCATACTGAATTTTGCAGGAGTCCAGTGTGGTTTGCGACAGGCCAGGGTACCTCTGCTTCAAACATAGCAGTAAGCTCTCAGCTCGGGTTGCAAGTGTCACATTTTTATCTCCATCCGCCATCAGATCCTTGACCATGTCCCATGAGGATTTCGAGCTAGTCATGCTCGCCTTCCGCCTCCATACGTACATCGCTGCCTCCACACGGTCAGCAAGCTCGAGGGCTTCATGTTCTGAAGTTATGTCGAGGCAGTCCAAATAATACTCTGGGGAGAACTTGTCTGTTGTGGACATGTAGCGATATATCGACTCCCCTATGCTCATCTTCCCGCTCTGAAGGATCAAGGATCGAAGATTTTCATGTTAGGTATGCTTGAACAAAAAGAATTCCATCTCCTTGGGAAATTATGGTTCTGACCTTTGGAAGCGTCGCAAGATACGAATCTGGGACAGTCATTTCAGCGAGAATGCTGCTGTTGATAGCCATGGCCGCTTTATGAATCTGGTTCGCACACTCGCGCTTCTTCCGAAGCTCCTTGCGTGACTTCTCGTTGAGCCCGTAGTCTGGAACACACGGGATGGGCAGCCACCACTTCTCGTCGTTCCGGTGGATCACTCTGCGGAACGAACTTGAGATGTTTGGACTCGGGGATTGGTTCCCTTCATCGACATACCAGAACTCTGTCTTCTGAAAGCTATCCAGTACTTCCTGCAAAATATACAGTAAGTGTTAAACTCGCTATACATTTTCATCGGCAATATGTGCATCTAATGACAGAAGTCTCACGATAAGCATAGCGTCTAGTTTCTCGAGTGCAGGGAGGTTGATGTAGATATCTGATCTGGGTCTGCTCTCCATCACCTAAATTGCCAGATTGTGGGTGTTCAGGAAAAGGGCCTATGAAGGTAAGCAGAAGTCTTGGGTTTTGAAATAGATTATAAGCTATCGATCTCACCTCGAGAGTAGTCCCATCGGGCAACGTTTGGACTGACGGGCAGAGTTCAACGATGTAATCGCATACTGATAGAAGACAATCCATCTCTCTTCTCCACATTGATTTCTTCTCTGGCGACAGAGGCTCTAATCTCCAGCACTGGCTGAAAACAGTAGCTGCAACAATTGGAAAAGAGGGCTGAAACTAGTCTTACATAAACAAAAGTGGGGATATTGTAAATGTGTTGAAGGTAAGAATCATATACCGTAGAGGTTTGTAATGGCGTTGGAGATTGCAACAGCAGTGCAGACACCCTTCCCGCTTCCTGACATGTCCTCTCCAAGCAGAAGCTTCGAGAATCTCTCCCTCATGAGCTCGATATCTGGTAAAATTTCAAGAGAGCTCAGAAAAAAAAAAACCATCTTGATTTTCTTCGTTGTGACCAAAGAGAACAAATTGTAACATGAACCTGACCTGAGCCGGAAACTTCATCACCACCTGACTTCATGTCCAGGACATCGGATGGCTGCTTCCCCCCGAGCTTCCCAAGAACTGGCGAAGCTCGGCCTGCCAGCTTGGAAATCGGCCACCCCAAATGCGGTGGCTCATCGGAACTGCTGGGCTCAGAGTACGTCGATATCTCAGATATCGTCCGGCTGTAGTCCAGCGAGTCGCCACCGGGAGTAGAGCATTCCACCTCGGTATTCGATCGGTTTACCCGATCGTCGGAAGAAGCTTGGCATTCTCCCTCAGAAATGTCATCACAAACGGAGGAGCTCTCCATGTTTTTAGGTATCAACAGTCGATCGCTTTGCTTAAGCCTGCGCAATATCATTTCAACGATTTCGATATTTTTGATAAGTAGCAACGTTGGCTTAACAAGCTACTTTTTTCCAATGACAATCCAAACTCTCAATGCTTTGTTTCGAATGTAAAGGAAAAAAAAAAAAAAAAAAATCCTATGGACTTTACCTTTTTCTAAAAGTAATTGGAATTCTAACTTCAAATCCTCAGCATATCTATTTGAAACTCTTCCCTCTCTTTGCTTTCTCGTTGTCTCATCTGTCACACAGCTGAGGCATAAGAAGAGAGTAGAGGGGCCCACTTCATATGATTGAGTTAGTGATGAATGGAGAGTTCTATAATGGTCTCAATATGGAACATGGGAATGTCGTGGCCTTGGAAAAAGGACCAAAATGGTTGCCTAGCTGCTAGTCTATGATTGATCTTGAAGTGGCATTACTTCTCCATTCTTGAAATAAATAAATAAATAATTTTTTAGAAAAATTGTTGGATTCGAAATGGGTTTGAGTGAATTGATACAAATTGTTGAAAGAAAGGGATGAGTAACTTTGGGGAGGATGTAGTTTACTATAGAAGTGATTTCATTACTTTGAAGTATTGGTAAGTTCAAATTTTGAATAGAATGGGATAAGTGCTGTTCCTTTGACTTGCACATTCTCATCGTTGCATACAGCCTACTTGACTTCTTGTTAATTCTCTCATATTTTTGTGTACAAGATTATACTTGATATATTTTCTAACATTGAAGATATTTCAACTTGTTATATATATATATATATATATATATATATATATAGTAAACGGAAAATTCACCGGCGATGAAGGGAGTTCCTTCACCGCCGCTTAGGTGGCTTAATACAATTATTACACATGATGTTATTCAAAGAGCGCTTAATCGAGTTCTTTTATTTGTTACTTTAAGTGGCGTCACGTGTAATAATTATATTAGGTCACCCAAGTGGCGGTGAAGGCGTGAAGGAACTCCCTTCACCACTGATAAATTTTCCGTTTTCTCATATATATATATATATATATATATATATATATATATATATATATATATATATATATATATGAGAAAACGGGAAATTCACTGGCGATGAAGGGAGTTCCTTCACCGTCGTTTAGGTGGCCCAATGGAATTATTACATGTAGCACCATTCAAACGACGGTTAAGAAAATTTATTTATTTATTATCTTAAATGACGACACGTATAATAATTTTATTGGGCCATCTAAGCGGCGGTGAAGGAACTCCCTTCGCCGCTGGTGTATTTCCCGTTTACTCTCTCTCTCTCTCATATATATATATAGAGAGAGAGAGAGAGGAAACGGGAAATACACTGGCGGTGAAGGGAGTTCCTTCACCGCCGCTTAGGTGGCCCAATAAAATTATAACACGGGGTGTAATTCAAGGTAACAAATAAATGAATTCTCTTAAATGACACCACGTGTAATAATTTAATTGGGCCACCTAAGCGGCGGTGAAGGAAACTTCCTTTATCGCCGGTGTATTTCCCGTTTTCTCATATATATATATATATATATATATATATATATATATATATATATATATATATATATATATATATATATATATATATATATATATATATATATATATATATATATATATATATATATATATATATATATATATATATATATATATATATGGATTACCATAGGAGAGCTGCCAACTTAGAAAAAATTGAATGAGGTACTGGCAAAAATATAGTAATTCAATATATATGGCTTACTATAGGAGAGCTGCGAACTTAGAAAAAATTGCATGAACCGCCAGCAAAAGTTATAGAAATTCAATGATTTTTCTTTAAATTTTTTCTAGATTTAGAATATTTGCCTCTTAATTTTAATAAGATCAAATTTAATAAATTTTGGAGTTCGTTTACACTTTTATCAAGTGGATACAAATGTTTATTTATTTTAAACTATCAAATTTGTGTCAACTTAATGAAAAATCAAATCAAAACTAAAACTTAAGAAATTATGTATAGGTGAACTCTAAAGTGTCGAGTTCATAATCTAAAATAGATTTATGAACTGCAGTCTAAGTAACTTGCAGGAGCTGTCAAATTATTTCTATGGAAAATTTACCAGCGGTGAAGGGAGTTTCTTCATCGCCACTTAGATGGCCCAATGCAATTATTACACGTGGCGTCACTTAAAATAACAAATAAAAGAACTCACTTAACTCCCTTCACCACCGATGAATTTTTCGTTTACTCTCTCTATATATATATATATATATGCTGTCCATGGTAACTAATTAAACTGTCACAAAGTGAAGTCTCAAATAACTCTTGTGTTATCATCATAGGCAAGCAAAGGAGCATGTTTTAAGCCAAGATTCACATTAAATTAAAAAGGAAAGGTAAATTCTCAAGGAAATCATGCGGAGTTCGTGGGCTTCCATGATCACCATATCTGTTTTTATTATTTGTTTAGGTGTTGACTAAAAGATGGATCGAGGCTGACGTGCTGAGCACACAAGTCAAATAGATACGCATCGAAAAGTCTTTTCCGAAATAATATACATTGGAAATATTGCTTCTTTTTCTTTTTTTTTTTAAAGCATAAAATGGGGGTATACTTCCCCATATTTCAACATACCAATATATTTGCATAAGAGAAGCTGTTAGATAATAATAATAGAAGCAAAGGTACTGATTGTTTACATAGAGTTTATTAAATATTGCTTCTTTTCTTTTAAGCATAAATTGGGGGTATAAGATTGAAATGAAAATTTCGTTAAGATTGTAGAGAAAATTTTATAAAACTGCTATTAGGCCAGTTTTATTATATGACACGGAATGTTGGGCTATAAAAAAACATATTCACAAAAGATAAGTGTAGCAGAGATGCGCATACTCCGCTGGATATTCGGCAACACTAGGATAGATAAATTGAGAAATAAAGACATTCGTGTTAAGATAGGTGTAGCTTCTATTGATGAGAAGATGCGAGAAAATCGCTTACGATGGTTTGATCATATGCAACATAGGCATACAAATGCACCAGTTCGACGAGGAGAGTTTATCAATGTAGAACAGGTTAAAATAACGAAGAGAAGACCGAAGAAAATATGGATGGAGGTGATATGAAAAGATATGGATTTTAGATGTTTAAATGAGAAGATATTACTTGATAGAAATGAATGGAGAAGGACTATCAAAGTGATCGATCCGGAGTGATTCTTTTTTAGTTCATGTAATCTATCTCAAATACTTGGGATAAAAGGCTTAGTTGTTGTTGTATAAATTGGGGGTATACTTCCCCATATTTCAACATACAAATATATTAGCATAAGAGAAGCTGTTAGCTAATAATAATAGAAGCAAAGGTGGTGATTGTTTACATAGAGATTATTAAATATTGCAATAGCCGTCTAAAAACTGGCTAGCCAAAGGATTTGTGGGAAGGGTTGGTATGTATCTGGGCATAAATGATGTTTTATTGATTGATCCACTAGGAAAGGTAAAATTGCAATGAGTTAGGCCCCATTTGGACAGCCATGATTATCACAAGATAAGAAAATTTAATTCCATCCATTTAATTGGGAAAATACAGATTTATACAATCAAGATTTTACCAAAATACGACGAGATTTAAATTTCTATTTCAAGTCGAAATTTAAATTTCACAAATTGGATATCATATTTTAACACGTCAGTTTTTTTTTTTTTTTCTTTTGGTGTTTTTTCATAATTTACAACCAGATATAGTCATAGACGTTCAGACTGGTCAACTATTATTCGGTGTTATTAGACTTTAATCATTAATCATGAATGACATCACACTGTAAACTGTACTAATTCTGTCTCTTATTCGGTACCATTCATGAAGCCATGGGGAGTACAAAATAGAAGATCACATAGCTCTTCTTACCCAACATGCCATCATAGTTAAATAAGATTCAAATCAAGTAATCAAGTGAACTAATGAAAAGATCCATACCCAAAACACCCATCTTTTAAGTTCCTTATAGTTTGGTCAAGAAGAGAATTTCCTTTTGGACAACAAATTTTATTTTGATTTATGTGGCCACGTCTTGGCACTTGCCCGCATCTATATAAGTTGCATCAGTTACTGCCTAACTCGAAGTTCAATACAAGTTGAGCTCATCCAGGTTCTCGATCAAACCCAAGAAATTGGTAGTTTTTTACCATCCATTTCCCTCCTATTGTCATCTTCGAAAGATCAAAAGATATAGTACCATGTTTTTTATCTCACCCAAAAGGAATAAGAAAAGCATTGGGTACGTTCCAATTAAATTTTCCACTTAGAAAGAAATTGATTCAGTATCTTAATAGAATGGCTAAATGTGTGTTTATTTGTATGGAAGTAAAATGGAATATGGTCCTGCTTGACTATTGGAAGTAAAATGGAATAAGGTCCTGTTTGACTATTGAAAGAAGATGAAGTTATGAAGAAAAAAAGAAGTAGCTTTTAAAATGGAAGTTTAGGAAGATAGTTGTTTAATAGAATTCAAAAATTTGTGTGCTCACTTTTGGAAGTAAGAAACAGAATAAGTAAAATAAATAATAATATTAATTTATTTATTATTTGAATAGAATTGAAAAGTAATGATGAGAAGCTAATTAAAAAAAAAAAATAATATCTTACCTTGTTCTTTGAACTTCAAAAATACTTCCAATCAAAAATAAAGAGAAGAAAAAAAATAGGAAAAGTAGGGGTGTCACATATAATTTATATCATCCTATTAGAAATAACTTCTAATTCTTTTCTTGACGAAAAAAACAAATGAAGTAGCATTAATTCCACTACTTCTATTCTACTTCCATGCAAACAAATTAGTTTCACTACTTCCATGCAAACAAACACATATTTAATAAAAGTAAGAGTACTTCCACTACTTCAGATGTTTGTTGGGTCAAGAAAAATGTTAAAAATTATTTTTTAAAAGATGAGATGGCGTCTATGTGACACATAACTTTCAAAATTTTCTTTCTCACACTTGGAGGTTGAAAGTGATCTGGGAAGCAAATGAAGAAAACAAAAAAGTATATATATATATATATATATATATATATATATATATATATATATATATATATATATACACACACACAAAAATAAATGGAAAAAAATATACAAGAACATCATGAAAGCTGTCTTGAATAGTGTAAATTATTGATTTAGTTACACTTTATCTTAAGGATGATGATAATCAAAGATGTGCTAGTAGAAGCATGTCATGAATAGTACTAGACAAACATATTAATGTGAAATTAAACATACATATAAAATAAGTTTTATTGCATTGATGTCAATTGTAAATTAGTTGGAACTATTAGGTGAAATGTATCAAATACTTTACAAGTATTCCGTATATATCTGGGACCATTGTCATTATTTCTGGTATTGCCCCTAGATATATTGTGAGATACTTAGAAAAAGATAGAGACAATCGGGCGATGGAGGCGACAGGCGAGGGAGGCGACAAAGGCGAGGGGGCGCAACGGATGCGAGGGGCGGACATTGGTTTTGGGCTCTGAGGTTGCAATCGATAAAAAGAAGATAAAAAGAAAACAGAGGGTTAGAATTAGGAAAAAAAAATAGGCCTCTTGAGTAAATGTGGGAAAATTCTATTTACACACACTACTTTGCTTAAGACACCTACATTTGAAACTTGTAAAAATTAAAATTTTGTCATTATTTTTTTTAATTAAGTTTTCCTTCCGCAACCTTCTAGTTGGATATTGATACCTAATATAATTGAATATCGTTTGAATATTAATTCCCAATCAAGCTTTAGTTGGTTGGGTTAGTAATATCCAACCAAAGTCAAATGAGATGAAAAAAATGGGTCTGCTGAGCGAATATTGAATGATTTAAAATTAAATATTGACTTAGAGAAAAATTAGATATTGACTTAGAGAAAAATTAGGCACCTTAGGCAAAGTGGTGTGCGTGAATAGAATTTCCCTAGATATGGAATGATTTAGATATGAAATGATTTAAAATTAAATGTGGGCGTCAAGAGAAAAGTGGTGTGCGTGAATAGAATTTCTCGAGCGGTGGAGGGACATGGGGAAAATTTTAAATGTGCCGTTCGCAAAAGTTTTATTTTGGCGTGTTTTCAGAAATGTGGTGCACTGAGAAACTGTATTGACATTCTATCCGGTTAGGTTTTATATGAGATTTGTTTAAAATAAAGGTGAACTAAAAGTCATCAGTAAATTTTTTTAATAGTGGGACTTTTTCTGAACTCACTGAAAATGATGCAAAGCGATAATGATTCATGAATATAAGAAAATAAGCAATGTTCTAAAGAAATTCATTTTTAAATATATTTCTATCAAATAAATTATGATCTTAACTTATCTAATATTTTACAGAAAATTTGATATATTCGTGTTACATAAACTATATTTTAAAAAGAAGTGATATGAACAGTAGAAAATGCTATATTTTGTTGCATTAGCTTTATAAATTATGCTAACGAAAAGGCATCATGACGCAAAGACAAGAAATAAGCTAGAATTTTATGATTTAGATTTGGAAATGTGGGAGTGAAATTAGAATTCTGGAGGTGTAATTAAAGTTTAATATGAGAAATTAAGGTTTAAGACTAGCACTTAGACGAATCACACGTCTACTTTACTTTTATAGGAAATCACTCGAGAAGAGATTTGAAAAGCTGCTCACCTCTCTCAATTATATTAAATTATTTATTAATTGAAATTAAAGTCTTATAAAAATATATAAAAAAACTCCCCTGTGCTTGGATGTCGAACCAAAGTATTTTTTAGAGTGTTTTTGAAGTATGTGTTTTGGAGTATTTTGGTGGCACGTATTTTGGAATATTATGATTATAGGGTTTGGGATGTTCAAGTTTGTATTTGAGAGTCTAATTTTTTATTTATTTTTGTGAATTTCATAAATATATAAAAAACAAATATATCCTATTAGGAAAAGAAAGTACGCGGGAGAGAATTGGAAGAAGAAATGAATAAGGTATTTTTGGATAAGTACACAAGTCTGGATGTTTTAAAAATACTTCAAAACACTTGTCAAAAAACTCACAAATAAGTATTTTTATGAATACTTCAGAACATTCCAAAACACTCCAAAAATACTTCAAAACAAGCTTCCTAGCTAGCCTACAGAGTAATTCTAAATGTGCCCCATTTTTTTCCTTAGTGAGCCCTATATCTTAAAAAAGAAATAATTACAATTATGTCATAATTTTTTTGAACGAAAATACACTCAATGCTTTTTCTTAGTGAGTCCTACTACCACTGATGTTGCCGCTGCCGCTGCCGCTGCTACTGCTATTACTGCCGTCGCCGCGGCTGCTGGGGAGGAGGAAAGGGAGATGACAATTCTGAAAAAGACAAGAAAAAATAGAATTCAGTAAGAAAAAATATTCATGTTTAAAATTTTCACTGGACTGAAAAAAAGTTATGGCCTACTAAGAAAAAGTTGGGCCGCACTGAGAATTATCCTAGCCTATATAAGTGTTCTGATAAAATCAAACCAAAATCCTACTAAAATCAAAATAATTATCAATTAAACTTCAAATCAAATTTTAGTCGAATCTAGATAAATCCTAATATTTGTTTGCATCAAAATAGGTTTTTTTCTGAGCGCAACCTTCAACAAGAGCAGGCCTTCGCCATCCCAATCCGACCCGTAACAGGTCTGCTCGTGGATCCGGTTGTCATCGCTTTACCAGGGGAACTTCTAAAGGGGCACAAGTTTTTTCCTAGTGAGCCCAGTTTAAGTTAAGAAAAGGGAAAATTTTCTTAGTGAGCACATATTTATTCCCAAAATACCCTTCCCTTATATCTCTCATCTTACTCTCTCCTCACTTCATCTCCCCGCTCCCACCCAGCTCTCCTCTTTTCTCCTTCCCAAACTCCCCCCCCGCGGCGCCACCCCCCCGCTCCCCCCCACCCGGCGCCACCCCCCCCGCTCCCCCCACGGCGCCACCCCCCCCGCTCCCACCCAGATCCGCCCGACCCCAGCCCCGCCCGACCCCAGCTCCATCTCCACCCCGGCGCTCTCTTCTTCGCCCGCCTCCGCCCTCACCGATCTCCGCCGGCCCCTACCCCCTCCGCCCCCACCCGCCTTCGCCTGCCCCCACATCCCCCTCCGCCCCCACCCGGCTCCGCCCGCCCCTACCCCCTCCGCCCCTACCCCCTCCGCCCCCACCCGCCTCCGCCCGGCCCCCCAACCCTCTGCCCGCCCCATCTAGCTCCGCCCCCACCCGCTGCTGCCACACCCCGATCGTCTGCCTCCAGTGTCCGCTGCCACACCCAACCCTCAGCTGCCTGATTTCTTCTCGGTTCAGGATTTTTGAGCTCTACTGTAAGCCTCATTTAATTTAAATTTAATTTTGTTTTATTTTGTTTATTCTTATATGCTTTGTAATTGTCTTGAAAACCGAAAACTTCTTGTATAGTTCGATAATAATTTACATTCGGAAAATTCTAAACGAGTACAATTTTTTTGATAATTTTGTTTATTTAATATTTAGATTATAATTAGGAAAAAAAATATAATATTGTAATCATAGTTGTAAAATTTGCGAGACAAGTATTTATTTTCTAATTGTAGGTGTTAATATTAAAATTTAATAATTAATTTAGAAGTTGAAAATAAATAGATAAAATATGATATTTGTAACAAATTATACTTTATTACTACTTCTTTGCTCATAGAAAATTTATTGCTTTAATAAAATGTTTCCATTAATGAAATACATTTGTGTTACATAGATGGATCCGGCAGAATCTTCTCGCATTCGACCGACGGCCTCGTTAAGGAGGAAGAAAGCACCATCTCGACCACAAATCCAACGGCCGATACGAGAGAGAGCAAACGAAGTATCCGTTAATACTGAAATAAATATAGAAACTCCGAATTTGATGAGATATGATAGTGAAAGAGTAGAAGAAGGGAATACTGATGCAGAAGGCTCTGAAGATGATCTTCATGGGTCAAATTACCGGGGTCCAGTTGATTTATCAGTACTGAAGAGTTTCAAGACGTACGTTGCTTTCTTCGTTTTAAAAGATGAGGTAATATTTCCGTTTTAAAGCTTAAACTACTCTACTGTGTGTGTGTGCATATGTTAAGACTATAGTATATATACAGGAACGAGATCCACTTCGATGTATTAGTCACTGGAGAAAAATAAGTGCATGGTCATTGTTAACACCTGAGCCAAATACCCGTTTCATGGAATTAGTACGTGGGTCTTCATTGTATCCATTGGTGAAATGCTCCTACCAGTACATTAGTGCTGTTGAGGTTAGTGCATTTGTTGAGAGATGACATCCTGAAACAAATACATTTCATATGCCATTTGGTGAGATGACGATCACCTTGGATGATATTTCCTGTTTACTTGACTTACCTGTTGTTGGAAAATCCGTCTGCCCACAAGTATCAGCTGTTTCACGTAAAGCTGCTGATACAATTACTCATTCCTTGGGCGTCAGTTATGATGAAGCGTGGAATGAGCTCAATACCAAAGGCAGTGCATCGGTTCGACTAGATTGGTTACGAGAAAGATTCTGCGGGGTTGTCGATACTGACACCGAACATAGGATTCGGTGTGCTGCAAGAACTTATTTACTTTATCTTCTTGGTTGCACGCTCTTTGTTGACAAGAGTTGTACGAGAGTTTCCATTGATTACTTACCTTTGCTGCATGATCTCGAAGATATTCATACGTTCGCATGGGGTGCTGGTGCTCTTGGATGGTTATATAGGCAGCTTGGGCTTGCTTCCCGAGCTAACGTTGCTCAGATTGCGGGGTATTTGACACTACTACAGGCTTGGATATTTGCTCATTTTCCAAGTTTTATGCCGGTCTCGAACCTATTTTTTACCACCGGTGATCCACTTGCTTGTCGCTGGAAGAGCAGACGGGATCACAATATCTCCCAATCACATGTGCAGTCTATTCGGTCAAGTCTAGATAAACTCACAGACAACCAGGTAATATTTCCCCATTTTTTTCATATACTTATTTAGTTTGCAATTTTTTTTAACAGTAACTAATTTATTTTTTTGTATCCAACGTACATGCAGGTTGATTGGGATCCATATCGAAATTATAGAGATAAATATCCGTTCAGAGAAATTACATTTTTTATGGGTACGTTGAAGATTATGAGCGTGATTGAGCCGTATCATCCAGTGCGAGTACTAAGGCAGTTTGGTCATCAACAGTATATTCCACCTCCACCATTCTCAGCGTTACGTGAAGCACGGGGTATAACAGTTAATAGTTATGTGGTAAAGTACACTCATATTGATGAGATGTGGATAAATTAGTATGATCA
The DNA here is from genome assembly GCA_036321105.1 of Dracaena cambodiana. NCBI lineage: Eukaryota > Viridiplantae > Streptophyta > Magnoliopsida > Asparagales > Asparagaceae > Dracaena > Dracaena cambodiana. Next base: position 55,432,586 of record JAYEPQ010000004.1, on the reverse strand, counting down.
CGTATTGTTTCTGGAGCACCGTGGGTCTATTGCTGACTACCCATCTGATTGTACGTAAGATTATATTTCTTGGTTCTCTAAAGTTTCACAGTGCTTTCTTGGAGAAGAACCAGATGAACCCCCAGCAGAGGAAGGAATTCAAGCAACCCGGGCAAATGTCGATGATGAGGTAATAACCATATATCTTCATACTTTAATGTTCAATACGGTTAACCAGTTTTTCTGCTGCTTATTGTATTCCCGTCCACTAATATAACAGAGATATACACGCATAGAAGCAATTATCGATCCATTACTTGCGCAAGGGGATAATGCATTCAAGAAGCGATCTGGATTGTTATTTACTGCACTTCAGAAGATCAAAGCCGTTCTAACCGGTTGCACTCATCCAGAAGAACCACCGCATGAGCAAGTGGAGGAACCTACACCAGATCAATCCCCTCCTAATGCACCCGATACGGCATTTATGACTAGTACCAGAAGCAGACGTAATCCCCCGAGAAAAACAAGGAGACAGTAATCATTGCACGAATTATGTAATGACAAGGATCATGTATGTAACATGAAGTGGCCGGTGTAAAATTATTTCTTGCAAACATATCAAGTTATGTTAAATTAATGGTTTTTTTCTATGTAATGATCTCTCTTGTTCGTTTTTCCTCGTTTTAATATAAACACTATTTCATTGTAGCTCAGTTGTGTCGAAATATCAATGTATCAGAGTAGCCATGTTCCATTATTTCATTACATAGGTTAAATCATTGTGTGTATGTGTATCATTGTATTGCAGTGATTGATGCATCAGTGTCTCAATGGGTTGGTGATGTGTTTCGGTATTTCATTGTATGTTTTCTTGCTTCCTTGCCTAAATTCCAATAATAATATATAAATACTATCATTACAATTAAATAAATCAATTAACGACTGGAATATTTGGAGGCCGAGTTGATGGCCACTGTTCGGGATGCCAGTGCGACCGAATGGCCGTCGTTCGGACTGTCAGTCCGAACGAAACTCGGCTGTTCGGACTGTCAGTTCGAACAGCTGGGTTTCGGTCGGACTGACAGTCCGAATGACGGCCATTCCGAACCCGCTATGTTACCCAATATTTTACATAATAAATTAGTAGATCATTAGTCAACCCAATGTAACACAATATTAATTGCGCTTAAATACATTTAATTATACAATTTTTCAAAAATATAGTTAATTTCACAACAATGATACAGTAGTTAACCAACACACTGATACACGGATACATCAAATTAAAACCCATATATAAGACGTCTGCGAGCAACAAAATTAAATTACAACTCAATAACATCTTGTGTAGCAACCGAAGATGGTACAATCCCTTTGAACTATTTAATCCGTTGTAAGTACGGTACCTCCCATCCTTGTGCAATGGGATCATGGTGTCGGTGCCAATTCAATGCAATTTGAGGGATGGGATGAAGTTCTTTCAATGATACCTAATAGTAACGATGTAATAACCATATATAAGCATATTATTAGTTAAATCAAACTAAATTTAACAACAATGAATTATGCTTACATGTACAAAGTGACAGTCCGCAACGAATGCCATGGTCACTTCTTTGCGTTGGATATTTGCGGCAGGAGGAGGAGTTATGAGTGGCAAAAAAGTAAGGCATTGCGCGTTGGATAAGAAGAAAATAACTACATTATAACGGGAAGCGACAATATGTCCCATATCCGGCATCGTCATCCAATAGTCGGCCTTTGGAAAGTCCCGAAAATAATTAAGTGCTTTTCGGAGCTCAACAATCCGATCAATACTCCCAAATAATGGAATGTAGTAGACGTAATTTGTATCGAGTTCAACCAACAAATCTCTTCTGATTTGCATCCATTGATCTTCCCCCATACCAAGGCTGTGTGCGATAACCCTATAACCACAATTTCCGTCGGCCTTGACATCGCGAACATCTTCTATATATGGCAACATAAATCTAGGCAATGAGTTTTCGAACTTCAATTCGGGCTTGGGACAACATTTTAACTCCAGTTCTGGTTCGGACATTCCGATCATACTACCAGCAGGATCTGTGTCTGCTAAGAATTCAACAGGATCTGCAAGAGTTGGAGCTTGATGGAGTTGTTCCGCATGCTCTGCAGGCAGTTCATGGGGGACGCTCTTGGCAACAATTTTCGATTTCTGTTCGGAACATAAAAATAAAAATTATAATAAATTCAAGTGAAATATAGGAAGAATTAGTTATATATAATAGCGAACCTTGGTCATATGCGGCCTTCTTGGAATTAACTTATATGGTTTACGGTCGCTGCGGGGAATCAATGCCGTCATTTTTGGAGAAGCACTATCAGAGCCGGAGGCTATTAGCTCAAACGCACACGGATCCCTTCGCGTGGAAATATCAAGTTTCCTTTTGCGGCCAACTGTATGTCCGATCACCCTGGACACAGGATCCACCAATGAAGAACAAACTGGAGTAGATATTTCCCTTAATTTCCTCAATCTTCGAGTATGTTCTTCGTTATCACACATAATAAAGTTATGAATAAAAACCTCAACATATTTCTGATACCCGACACCTTCAACAACCAATGCTTTACTCGCGGACATATCAAGCTTCCGCCAATGTTGGTCAATGCAATCCAAGGGAATTGGTCGGTTGTCTCTTTTGTATATTGCAATTTCATGAGCACATGGCAAATTGTGAGTTTGTCGAATGATGCAACCACATTCAGCAGGGTTGACTCCAACAGACTCAGTTCTCTTTACTTCGGCTAAGATCAAATTCAATGCATGGATTGATACTGTGGCTCGTAATTCCTTAAATTCTGCCAGCATAAAACATCGTTTAACGATGGTCAAACTTTTTTGAAAAGATGCTTTAATCTCTGTATGTTGAAGTTCAAGTAATGTATGTATATTACTCCAACACTTTTCGAAATCGCCTTGACTAGTTCGCAATTGTCTCTTCAATTTTGGGTGGGCACTTTCTGCTCGGTTGCTAGTCACGTTGTCCCGATGTTGACACATATTTGTCCAATAAGCCACGAACTTCTCATTGTGTGGATTTAACCATGTTTTCAGAATGTAGTCAACTGCCTCAGGTTTTCCTTGGAAATTATTTGTTAGATTGCTTAGATTTGCATTGTATGCGTCTAGCGAATTAGATAGCATTATCAGCTTCCACATTAAGAAAAATTTCTCCCACTCACTCTGCTTTTCTGGCAATTTCTTGCAGTTTGTCAACACATTCTTATTTATATGCCATCTACAAAGAAGATGCCGGCTAGCTGGGAATATCAGCTTAACTGCATTAACAAGCGATAGATCTCTATCTGTAACAATGACACTTGGATATACATCGTTCAGAAACAGTCCACGCAACTTGTCAAGTGCCCAGGAATAATTTGTTTCCCTTTCCTTTTCAAGAAAAGCAAAAGCAATGCAAAATGACATATTCGTTGAGGTTACTCTAATCATCTCTAGTAAAGGATATTTGTACATGTTTGTTTTATAGGTACAATCCATGATAATAACACTTGAAAATGCTCGGAGAGGATCGACGCCAACAGGATGAGCCCAGAAAAGATCCGTTACAGATTCTGTTTGATCATTGGTTTGATGCCATTCGATATACTTGAGTTCAGAAATTTTTAGTAACAACTGTTGCATCTGCGTTCGACCACCTTGTTCATTGACTCTTAACTTGTGTCGTGCATTGTATATTGTTTTCATTATCGAAACATTTTGTGGATCCTTTTGCTTCAGTGCTGTCAGTATATCTTTCGGCTTTACGTGACACTTCGACATTTCTAGCACAACATTTGTCTCGGTTTCAGACAATCTTCCCGCATATGAATGGCCTTCGAAATAATTTGCTGCTGGATGATTATGAACACCGGATAAAACCGTCAGGTTATATTCAGGCCCCGCTAATGATATCGGTTGACCCTTTAATCGAAAAGGACATCCACATTTTTTACTACCCCTGTGGCCTTCATCATTTTTTAATTTCTTGAATCTTGGTTGTCCACCCCGTTCACATCCAAACTATATTCTCCCCTTAATCAATTGACCTCCAGTATCAGATTTTGAAATCATGATGACAAATCCTGATTTCTTTCCAATATCGCGCACCCACCGGCAAAGTTCGTCTCGATTAGTAAAAATCTATAGTCATAATAGACAGAAAATATTTTTTTAGTGGAAATATTCTAATTTCAATGTGACCAGGTTCTAAACATAATATCATACCTGATTTGTTGTGAAGTCCAAACCATAATCGATAACTAATTCGTTATCGACTTGCCTACTCTGCGTCGAAATATAACCCTGTGTTCTAATAATTTAACGATATTAATAATTAATAATTGATAACACTCTTATGGAAAGAAACGATCATTAAAAATTAATTTTGTCCGGACTTAAAGTCCGAACAAAAAAATTTGGTCCAGAGTTTAACTCTGGGCAAATTACTTTCGTCCGGACTTACAGTCTGGACGAGATGAATTTGTCCAGACTTTAAGTCCGGACAAAAAGAATTTGTCCAGACTTAGAGTCCGAACAAATTCTCTTTGTCCGGACTCTAAGTCCGACCCTTAAAATTTGGGGCGGCCTTTCAGTCCGCACCGCGACGTCAACCCCCGGGTTCTCGCTCCGTATCGACCAGAAAACTGATTTTTAAAACCCTAATTTCATTATACTCAACGAATATCTAAATCTAAAGGTATATTTCGAATAATTTAATACAAAGAAAATGAAATCAAATCTCAAGTGTGTTATGATTCTCGAATGAAACCAACGACATCGTTGTATTCTCCATTGACGTCTCGTTCGACACAACTCAAAAATTTTTCTTTTGTTTTGATTTCTAATAAAAATACACAAAATAAAGAAAATAATTACCTTTTTAATTTCTAATTAATATATTTTTAAAAGGAGATTGAAGATTGAAATGAGTATTGTTAGGTTTAAAAAAAAAAAATTACCTGCTGTCGCGCGCGAGACAAATGGAGGAAGCGGAAGAGGGAAGAAGGGTATGTTTGGAATTTATTTTGGATGGCAGAATTGATATTTATAGGAAGTTTTTACTGGGCTCGGCAAGGAAAAAACTTGTGCCCCTTTAGAAGTTCCCCTTTACCAGATAGAAGTTTCATCCGACTCCCTTTCTTCTTTCTTTTCTCTCTTTGTTCTGTGTCGTCGATGGTGGAGAGCAATGGCGAGGACAAACGGGAAGAAGTCGCCCTCCTTCTTCTCGAAGAAGTCTCGATCCACCAGGCGATCGGCGCTCTTGATGTGCCCAATCCCAGCCAAACCTAACCCTAACCCTAGCACCACCAACAACAAGCATGGCTGCAATTTGCCTCCAGAATCCACTGCCGCCGTCACCCCAATCAAGGCGGCGAAGAAAAAGACGGGATCGAGGCTCTGGATGCGCTTCGAACGCTCCGGCCAGTCCGAGATCGTCGAGTACGACAAGAGCGCCATCATCAAGCGCTCCTCGATCCCCGCGAGGGATCTCCGAATCCTGGGTCCCATCTTCTCCCACTCCTCCAACATCCTAGGTCAGAGAACTCGATGAAATTTTTTTGCTTCTTTGTGTCGAATTCTAGGGTTTTGTAGTTGTAACTTGTAATTTCCTTTTTTCAACAGCGAGGGAGAAAGCTATGGTTGTGAATCTTGAGTTTATAAAGGCGATAGTTACTGCCGAGGAAGTGCTGCTGCTTGATCCTTTGTCTCAGGAGGTTCTGCCCTTTGTGGATCAGCTCAGGCAGCAGATTCCGGTGGACAGTCCGGTTCGGATTCAGGTGAACGAGGGAGGTGAGGGTGAGAGTGAGCTGCCGTTTGAGTTTCAGGTGCTCGAGGTTGCGCTGGAGGTCGTGTGCATGTATCTGGATTCCAGCGTGTCGGAGCTGGAAAAGGATGCTTATCCCGTGCTGGATGAGTTGGCTATGAATGTTAGCACGAAGAATCTTGAGAGAGTGCGGAGTTTGAAGAGCAACCTCACTCGGTTGCTTGCACGGGTTCAGAAGGTATAATACTATGCACAGAAGTTGATTTTTTTTTCTCCCTATAGTAAATGTATTTTGCTAATTAGAATATGAGATAGTCATGGTACTCGATATTTTTCGTACTTTATCTTGTGAAAGCACCTTCCTTATAGTTCTTATGTTGTGCAAGGATTTAATTAGTATATTAATTGCATCTTATAATATTATATACAATAGTTATATGAGCTGTAGTGGCTTGTCTATGGTGCTTTTAGACTTAATCCTTATTACACTTCTAAATGGTTGTGATAATTTGATATAGTAATTGCAACTTGATTGGGTCTCTGCTCACTTATGGAGAACCATATATCCCACAACTGGGGTATTAAATGTGTAAATAATTAGATCCACTTTAGGATGTATGGACCTATTGTGGCATTTCTCTCTTGTTCAATGAAACCTCTCATCTTTTCATGCACGTAATAAATATACAAGTTGTTGCAAAACTTATGTTCGAATATATTTGTACTAGGAAGCCATGTACCCCCATCTCTAGGATATCTGAATTTGTCGGTTGATTACTTTTGCCGCTTTGCATGTTCATGTAGTATGAACTATCCAAAGCACTTTTTCAGCTAACCTTACTGAATCCACAAAATACTTTTCTACATATCCCACAAGTGTCATTTTCTAATATTATTCTAAAAGAACGTCCCTCACTCTCAATTTCTAGAGCTTCTAGCAGTGTCATTAGGCTAAGATTATCCAATAAATGATAATAGTATATGTGGAATCTTAGCATCTGAGATGGTGTCTTTCATTGACATATATAAATAATATCCATACTGGGATGGGTGGAATGTTGCATTTATTTATGTAATGATCGATTGAACAGCGTGATTGTCTGTAACTTGCAACGGTTGAAATATCATAGTTGGGTAACTTTTTTCGATGCTGTTGTTATTAGAATGACAAAAATGTGTGCTTTTATATATTGATGAAAACACTAGCATAATCTGATATGGATGTCAAAGATCTCTATTGTTTGATTAAAAGGCCACAGTTGGTTATTTTGAAGATTCTGCTACATGGAGGAGAACTGTTCATGTAATCATTTTTTGAAAAAGGTTAAGAGTTCGTAGTAAATTCATTGAAAAATAGACTGTCAGTCAAATTCATTGTGAGTAGCATGTGGGACATGTATCCTATGATTGTATCAAGCTGGATTTGAATGATAAGAGTCAAATTTATGCTCATTGGAGAAACTTGATGGTGCCTACAATTTGCTTTTGACCTATGTGCAGTGTTCTACATATTATCTGTTCAACAATATAGTATCAGCAAAATGTCAAGGTGTTGATAAGGCCTTCCCAATATATGGTGAGATATGGACGACTATAATTGTTCTACATCTCATCTATCCTAACCATGAATTTGCAATAATCTATGGAAATAAATAAAAAAATAGTCTTATAAACGACTCTGATTGGTCCACTTAATCTATTTACATTTAGTAGGCTGGTTGTTAGATTGGCTATGACAGGAGAGGATGATGCTAGGCACTGAGTACGATGCATTTTCCTTTAGTATTCTTTTTTAGGATTGTTTGAAAGATAATAACATGCCATTTGTTCGTTATTTTGTTTAAATATATAATATCAATAACTCCTTCCCTAACACTTGTAGAGGATAGAATTTCTCTTAAGTTTCTTAGTTCTCTACCCTGAATTTGTGACTCACCATTACATATGGCCGACAATCAAAATTTCCTTTTCTTGCAAAATACATAGCCTGTTCATGATGTGTCAACTTCTTCATGGAAAATGTGTATTGGTCTCTCTTGAGGTGTATCAATCACACTTATGGGCTCGTAAATATCAATTCTTAGAATGTTAATGCTGAACATGATGGGTAGCAAAAGCAGATTAGGATTTTTTTGTGGAAATTTGGGAATTTGGAATGAACTGGGATTTTGAGAGAGGATATAAGATAGCAATCTAATTAACTGCTCCTACTTCTAATCTAATGGCCCTCATGGCACTTTGCACTATGTAAAATTTCATAAGATCATATGCTTTAGACTTATTGATCAATTATGGGCACACCTACAAAGGAGAGTTCCACATTATAACTGATGTGAGATTAAACAAAATTAAAATCTAAAATCTCATAAAATCTGAAATAAAATTAACAAAATCTAATAAAATTTAAATGTACTCTATATAACTTAGCCTAATCTTTAGTTATCTGATGTCCTTATCATTCTCCCCCAATTTAAATCAATCATTCATCTCTGATGGATGTGGTAATAATAATCGTCAAGTATTTGTGGATTGAGTTAACGAATCTCCTCATGTGAAACATCTTAATCGGGTTATGATGGTGTGGTGGGTATAGGCACATTACCCTCTACTTTATGCCAAGGTGTTGGAACTGGCTTTCATGATAGATCAGCTAAAGTAGGCTATGATTTAGGAATGACACATGCATGAAATTTCAAATCTTTTCTATTGAAAATTAGATTGTTACCAAGATCCTAAGAGATGTCCAACTTAGAAGAAATGCAAATAATCCTCATCCAAGCTCTTTCGGAATATGTATGTTGAACGTGGAAGTAACTTCCTCCTAATTCCTGGAGGGAATATCTTATCATCAACTGCGAATTCCTGCAAAATAGTATACGGATATGCAACAAATGTATAGTCATTATTGCAAATTACTATTTGTCTGGGGATTTTATCATGTATAACTCCAAAAAGAAGAATATGGTTTTTATCATAGGACGAATGTCAAACACCGGTAATGATATAATATTACTAAATTTGGTGGGAACATGATGAGCCTTGGAAGGAAACCCATAAACTTAATGAAAGATGAAACATGAGGAGTAACCTGACAAACTGTAGGAATAAATCCTAAAGTCTCACAAGTAGCAACACTAGTAACAATCATCCTATGCGCAGTCTTTTCCTCTATTCTAGGTATATAAAATGAGCATATGTGACGGTATACTAGATTTTGCTAATGCATCCTGAACATCACTACTACCCTCATGAACATGGGTCTTAACAAATGCCGGTGTACTAGACTCCACTTTTACGAGTAACCTCAAAAGAAATATGAACTTTCTTCTTAATCTTCATATGATCCGTATTATCAATATGCATAATATCAATATGTTGATTTTTCGAGGGGCATTGGTAAGCATGAAGGCAAAATTATCCACTCATATAACACATTGAGGTATGCTGGTATGCATAGTGTCTATATTCACATTAAGAACACTGCTTTCGAGCCTTCAAAAGTGAATCTCCTACCTAGAGGTGCTTTAAAAGACAATTCTAGCTCTAAAGTTAATATAAATGTCTTTTTGATTGAGCTCACGATATGTAGGATCATCTCACTTTCATCGAACTGTTATAAAGCATGTATAGTAGAAGGATAGTCCGTCTAAAAGACAAGTCTAAGTACAAATTCTTCAAATTGAAACTTATTCTCTCTAATAGAAAGGTCTCGTTGACCTAGATAAAATAAGTCTTATAAGAATCGGGTCTCCATAGGATGAGAGAATGAAACTTTCTTTAGCTTTTTTCTTTCATTTCATTCCATGTCTCTATTGATCTAGTATATGTTCTCGCTAGTTGTCTTTCTTTGTAGGGCTAGTAAATCTTAGTTGATCCTTTTATTCCTTTGAGCAAATCAGGCTCAACGTGCATATAGTCATATAAATCGAAATAGTAGTCCATGGTCGTTATCTACTGACAAAATTCATGATGATTATGTGTACCATAAAAGTTAAGGTGATTTATCCTGGTATTCAGTTGGACTTCTCTCCTAGCTACACATAAACAACAACTAAGACTTTTATCCCAACTATTTGGGGTAGGCAACACGAACCAAAAAGAGAATCACGCCGAATCGATCACCTTGATAGTCCTTCTCCATTCATTTCTATCAAGTAATCTCCTAATCTCCTAGCTACACATCAATCGTGAAAATTATACTCTCTAGTGTCATATTGGGAGTCCATATTTCGTGACCCTAAAGGATGCCTGAATCTCGTGTTGAACTCAGATATGTCCATTATTCAATTTTGAATTGACTCTGCAACGCAAAGCAAACGAATATGTAGATGATGGTGTGAAATTATAGACTCAAAATGATACTAAATGCATGCTCTAAGTGAACAATTAAAAAAATTTCAAATGACTCGATCTCTAAATGCATATAATATGCAATACCAACAGTGAAAAATAACAAACAATGCAAATCATAATGATGATTATAAATTATTGCAGTCCAATAATAGTTGCACGGAATTTAATAATTGAAAATTCAGTTCAAGTCAGATTTTACCTAAACATATGAGTAGTTTATGCTTAAATGTAGGAGACTTCTTGGAAGATTATTCCCGAGTGAGAGCTGAAAATCATTTACGGAGTCTTGGAACAGTAGTTGAATTTAACTGGAAAAAATTGCTTCAAAAACGGGTCGAATCAGATTTGAACGGACTCTGAATCACTTGTCTGTGGTGATGTAGTTGGGTTGGGTTGGGTTTGCAGACATCCTTCAATCTTCATCAATAGACTGAACAGATGGATGAACACGTGGGGCCCACGTGTTTGGGTTGCTTCAGCGAATGTGAGGTGAAACTTCTTTGCAATCGATGTGTACTAGTATTCAGGATTACGAAAGTGGTAATGCTGTGGGGGCCAACGTGGTGAGCTGTGTAGGTGCAAGGAGAGGGAAAATAAGTGGGGATGCATTGGGGCCCACTAAGAGAAGTTGGATTGGTTATGCAACACACGTGTGCATGGTTGCATAGGGAAGGAAGAAGGATAAACATGTAGAAGAGGATTTTTTTTTTTTTTTTTTAATGTGAAGGAAATGGCAGGTGCTTCGAGGAGATGGATGGGGTCACCATTGAATCAGGAATGAGGGAGGGCTGGGGGTCCATGCAGTTGGTGCCAAGCATGTAGGGATGGTTTACCTTTTTAAATTTTCTTTTTTCTTCTTTCTCTCTCTAGCTCGCTTTCTTCTCTCTCTTTTTTTTATTTTTTTCCACACTATAAACTTGAAAACAAAGAAGAAGATGTTGATGATAATGATTTTGATACATGGATATATAATTTTTTATCTCTGATCAATGTTTAAAATAACAATAACGGTAACGTAACGTTTTGTCTCTGTTAGGTTATATAGCATATAGTGTAACGCATAACGTAGGTTACGCAATTTTATATTTATTCAATTAAAAATAAATATAAAACTATATAAAATAAATTTTATAAATTGAAAACTAAATTAAAAATTCTAAAAAAATATAAAAATATTATATCCCATTATTAATTCTAAATTTCTAACAAGTTTCACAGTAATTCTCATATTTATCTTCATAAATTAAATTATATTCACACTCAATTTCTATCATCATCTAAATAAGAAAACAACAACTAAGCCTTGTATCCGAAGTATTTGGGGTAGGCTACATGAACCAAAAAAAGAATCACGCCGGATTGATCACTTTGATAGTCCTCCATTCATTTCCATCAAGTAATATCTCATTTAAACCTTTAGAATCCATATCTTTTCGTATCACCTCCATCCATGTTTTTTTCGGTTTTTCCTTCGTTCTTTTTAACTTGTCCTACATTGATAAACTCTCCTTGTCGAACTGGTGCATTTGTAGGCCTACGTTGCACATGACCAAACCATCGTAAGCGATTTTCTCGCATCTTCTCATCGACGTGTGCGACACTTATCTTAACATGAATATCTTCATTTCTCACTTTATCTCTCCTAGTGTTGCCGCATATCCAGCGGAGCATGCGCATCTCTGCTACACTTGATGTTTCTATATGGCCTAACATTCCGTGCTATATAATAAAGCTGGCTTAATAGCAATCCTATAAAATTTTTCTTTCAATTTTAATGGAATATTACGGTCGCATAAAACTCCCGTTGCCCTCCATTTCAACCAGCCAATTTGTATTCTATGGTTAACATTATTATCGATCTCTCTATTATTCTGAATAATAGAACCCAAATATCTAAACTGACTGTTCATTTTGTATTTCTTGCCCATCCAGTTTTACAGTATTATAGTTTATGGTCCGTTGTTTACTAAATTTACACTTCATATACTCTGTTTTAGACCTACTCAATTTAAAACCTCTAGATTCTAATGTGTGCCTCCATAACTCTAACTTGTCATTTATCCCTGCTCTTGTCTCATTAACTAACACAATATCATCAGCAAATAGTATATACCAAGCTATCTCATCCTGAATAGTTTTAGTAAGCTCATTCATCATTATAGCAAATAAGAATGGGTTCAATGCAGATCCTTGATGTAATCCAATTGTGATAGAAAAATCACTTGTTAAACCACTACATATTTTGACATTGCCCACTACTCCATCGTACATGTCCTTAATTATATCGATATATTTGATAAGAACTCTTTTTTTCATCAATGTCCACCAAAATATCTCTCGTGGTACCTTATCATAGGCTTTTTCTAAGTCAATGAATACCGTATGCAAATCTCTATCTCTCTCGGAATCGCTCTATAAGTTGACGAAGTAAATGAATAGCTTCTGTCGTCGGTCGCCCCGGCATAAATTCAAACTGGTTTTCTGATATTTTAACAGTTTGTCGCAATCTATGTTCAATTACCCTTTCCCAAAGTTTCATAGTGTGACACATAAGTTTAATTCCCCGATAATTAGAACAACTCTGAATATCGCTCTTGTTCTTATACAGAAGTACTAGGGTACTCTTTTTCAATTCATTTGGTATTTTCTTAGTTTGCCAACTCTTGTTAAAAAGATCTGTCAGCCATCTCACATCAATCCCTCCTAACTCCATACCTCTATAGGAATCTCATCTGGACCAACAGTTTTTCTTGATTTCATCCTTTTCAAAGCCTCTTTTACTTCAGACTCTTTGATTCTGCGCATAAAACTACGATTTATATTCTCACATTGAATAGTAAGATCTCCCAAATCTTGAGTAAAACTACTATTATATAATCTATTAAAATAATCTTTCTATTTTTCTTTAATCTCTTTGTCGCGAATTAGAATCGTCTTATCATTATTTTTAATACACTTTACTTTACATAAGTCTCTAGACTTTCTCTCTTATTCGAGCAATTATATATATATATATATATATATATCTTTTTTGCCTCTTTATTATCTAACTTCTCGTACACTTATTTATATAATTTAGTTTTTGCATCCTGAATAACTTTCTTAGCCTCCTTCGCTAGTTTGTACTTTTCAAAAACTTATTCCATCATTACTATTATTCTTCAAATCTCTATAAAGGTCTCGCTTGATCTTAATAACATTTTTTACCTCTTCATTTCACCATGATGTATCCTTACATAGTAGAGCACCGCCTCTCGACTCACCAAATATATATTTAGCTATTTTTTTAATGCAGCTAGCCATTTTGTTCCATGTTATATTAGGATCATCATTTTTCCTCCAATATGCTTCTTGTACTACTCTATCTATAATTTTTTTTTGATTACTTTCTAATCGCCACCACTTAATTTTAGGATCTAATTTATACTTAATCTTTCTAAGTCTCTTTCTAATCTGAATATCTAAAACTAAGAGTCTATATTGGGTAACTACACTCTCACCTGGCATTATCTTACAATCAATACAATTAGCTCTATCTACCCTCCTAGTTAAAAAGAAATCTATTTGGTTTGCATTTGATCCACTTTTAAAAATAATCAAGTGAGAAACTCTCTTTTTAAACTAAGTATTCACTAAAATCAAATCATAAACAAAGCAAAATCTAGAATTGAATTACCTGCTTCATTTCTTTCTCCAAAACCAAATCCTCCATATACACTATCAAACCCATTACGATTAATTTCTACATACCCATTGAGATCACCACCAATAAATAGTTTTTTTCTAGCAGGTATTTTTTATACTATCTTATCTAAATCCTCCCAAATTGATATTTACTGGATTCATCAAGTCCTACTTGTGGTGCATAGGCACTAATGATATTAAAAATTTCTCTATCTAAAATAAGTTTAACTAATAAAATTCTATCACCCTTCCTCCTAATCTCCACTACATTTCCAAGTAATTACTTATCTATGATCATACATATCTCATTACGATTTCTATCTCTACCCGTATACCAAAGTTTATAACCTCAAGGCTCTATAACTTTAGCTTTCTCACCTATCCACCTAGTCTCCTGCACGCACAAAATACACCTATCCCATTACGATTTCTATATCTACCCGTATACTAAAGTTTATAACCCCAAGGCTCGATAATTTTAGCTTTCTCACCTATCCACTTAGTCTCCTGCACGCAAAAAAAATTAATCCCCTTTTAATCGTAGCATCAACTAACTCTGCTAATTTACCTATAAGAGAATCTATATTTCACGATGCCAATCGAAAACTTTGTTTATGTTTATGAACTAACTTTTTTACCCCCACCCGCTCATTAAAATGTGAGAACTCTCTTACATTTGACACCACATCCGGGCGCCGACGTGGCGTGTCACTTCTGGGCGACGAACTAGCAACCCTCACACATTTTTTACTACACCCGGACTCCGATGTAGCACGTCGCTTAGTAGGGAACGCCCCAATGAAATTCATATTTTGGTTCATATCATAATATGTGACAATGTTTTACGCTGGCCGTCACCGGCCTACCACAACCCTCCTCTTTTATCCTGGCTTGGAGCAGGCAGTGAAAGGATAAATTTTTAAGCACAGCACTGACAGAGTTATCTAAATAAGAAAACAAGATTTCAAATTTATTTTCAATTATTATTAATATTGTAATTTATATTTTGTAATACTCAATTTATATTATTTTTAATTATTTATTTTTTATTAATTAAGAATTCAATTTGATCAGCAAGTAAGAAATTTCATTAATTAGAAAGGAATTATAACCAAAGAAAAAAATCAGTAATTGGAAAGAAATTATAACAAGCAAATAATGATGTACAAGCTATCAATGCTATAAGCAATTAAATAAGCAAATAACAAGTCGTCAAGTGAAAAAAACTACAGCAACTCGCTAATAATCAGAATAAATAATCAAAATCAATATAAAAATTATTGTAAATAACGTAATTTAACGTAATTTAACGTAGCGTAACGTAAAATAACATAAAAAATGCACCGTTACGGTGCATTGAGTTATTTTCGACTGTTGAGTAACGTTGACTTTCTGTTAGGTTTCATAACGTAACATAACGGGTTTCATAATGCGTTATTTTCAACATTGGCTTTGATATCAAAATTGGTGGGGGAACATAAGCAATTAAGATTTTTTTGGTGGGAATTTGAGGATTTGGGATGAAGTAGGCTTTTAAGAGGAGATAAGAATCCAATCCAATCATTGTTTTAAATATCGGTTGATATGAACAATATATCGCCTTATATGTCGTTTT
Organism: Dracaena cambodiana; assembly: GCA_036321105.1. NCBI lineage: Eukaryota > Viridiplantae > Streptophyta > Magnoliopsida > Asparagales > Asparagaceae > Dracaena > Dracaena cambodiana. The sequence continues at coordinate 55,417,142 of JAYEPQ010000004.1, read as the reverse complement.
GGAGGGTTTGTTGATATGATATGGAAGCCCAATATTGGGTCATATTCTGATACATCGCCCGATATCCTGCTATCCGATTTGAAAACCCCTTATCCGATTCAAAAACCCCTTATCCGATACAAACCCGATATTTGATATTTTGAACCTTGAATCTAATTAACTGCACTTACTCTAATCTAATGTCACTTTGCACCATGCAACATCAAATCACACGCTAACTTTATTGATCAATTTGGGTTCTATAGGCAACTAGAAATAAGAGTTCTATATTATAACGATGTGAGACTAACCAAAATATCTTAAATTTAACCTAAATGATAAAATCTGTAGTTCTTAGCCTTATCTTGGGTGTTCAGTGTCCTCATCTGGACATATTTACTGAATGTATATAGAAGTTTGTCTTAATAGTATCATTAACAATTGTTCGGTTTCAATTATCATGTCAAATGAAGTAATTAGGCAAAGAGGGTTATTTTGCACTGATTGACTTGTCCTTGGAAACATGAGGAAATTCTTTTTGGGTTCTTTGAGTTATTAAGACTCTGAGCAGACAAAACACTACCTTGCTGTATTTGGTATTAGAGAAGCTGAAAAGGATTTTCTTTTCTGAGAGAGTCAACAGACTTTGTTCTTCTATGGGTATATAAATTCCACGATATGGTTGCTTGAGCTTAGGCCAATCACAATCTTGTATTACAATACAATAACCAGAATGACTCCGTGATACACAAGTCGTCACTGTAGAGTTATGCTTCTCTATGTTTGCATTTACAATTATTTGCAATTATGTCTTTTCACGTTCTTCATACTGCATAAATTTTGAATTATTTGTTTTCTGTTTATGTAGGCAAGTTTATATCAGATTTGATTGTAATCTTTTGTAGTACTTGTCAACATGTGGCCTCTTGATATCATAAAGTTTATAAATTATTTAAAAACTGTTGTTATCCTGATAGCACAATCTCCTTCCTTCTTACAGGTTAGGGATGAACTTGAACATTTATTAGATGATAATGAAGATATGGCCCATTTGTATCTAACAAGACGGCAGATCCAGACTCAGCAAGTTGAAGCTTTGATGGCTTCTGCAGCTTCAAATGCAATAGTACCTGCTCCTCCTAACTTAGCAAGAATCAGCTCAAATGCTCGGAGCGCAAGCATGGCAACTAGTATGTATTCTGATGATAATGATGTGGAGGATTTGGAGATGCTGCTTGAGGCCTATTTCATGCAGCTGGATGGGACCCGTAACAAGATACTGTCGGTAAGTTGAGCCTTGAAAGTATCTTTTGCAGATATTATACGGTCATTATATATTTATTCTACTATATTACGAAAAGAATGTCAATCACTTCTAACTACGAATGTTAACAACATATCGGATAAATTGGAACATACCTATTCTGGAAAGAAAGATGAACTTTGACGGGGGGCATAGTTGGTTTGGCATGTCACAAGTGCTTTGCTTTCTTGGAAACTTGGAATAAGAGAGATGTACAGTCTTCAATGTACAGTATTTGGTTGCAAGGAATGAAGATGAAGTGAGCAACAAATGCTAGAAATATACGTTCAAGCTGCTATTTGGTATCTGCATAACTTGTGCCAAATGCATCAGATAAAACTTCAGATAATTTAAAGTGCGCGTAATCTAGTATTTATGACAAAAGGGCCGTAGTGTATGTAATAGGATGTAGGGCCAATCATATGATGCATGACTGTTAGCAGAAGCTGCTTCTTCTTTTAGCAGTTAACACTATTCTTTTGACTATTTGACTGTAAAGTCACTGTAATAAGATAGTGATTGAAGTAATTAAGGTAAAAGTAAACAGAGATGTCACAGTTTGGAAAGCCAATCAAGGAATGGTATATCCGTACTGTAATGAGGATGGTATCATGTATACATGCAGATGGGAGGTGTAAATGCGCCAGAGATGAGAAAATGTAGCACCGATATCTTTGGTTGCTAGTAAGAACTGTTCTGTTTGATGTCTCCCTCGTTACATTAAGGCTTAGTCAAGAATATTAGTGATGAGTGGTGAATTCACCACTAGGCATGGCTAAGATCCATAACAGTTACCCCGGGCTGAGAATGAGATATTTCTAGTAAATTAGAAAAGCTCTTGCTAAGTAGATTACCAAGGGCTCTAATTCAACAGAATGTAGGTACCTGCAACACTGTAAAAAAGCAGTGTGTACCATTATCCAGTTTGCTGGTGCAGAAGCATATGCAGGGGCATGCTATTCTATGAGGAAATGACATAAATTTCTGGAAAAAGTGCCCAGAAAATTAAAAAGAATCCAAAAAATGATTGAAAAAATGTGGGAAGTCTGAAATGCCCAGCCCATGTGAAGAAGACTTAGTTGTTGAAGAGCCAAAATACTCCCAGCGTGATAGTAGATTAACAATTTACAAGCGCAAGGAAATTAACAAGTAAATAAAATTTTGCAGCTAAAGTAGATCCGTAATCTTCTGCATAAAACATATGCTGTATATATGCTCACATAAAAAAAAAATCAACTGTATATACAGTTTTATGTGCCACATCTTACCCTCGTCTGTGTATGGCAATTTTTGTGCCAAGGGCTGCATATGAATTTGCTACAGTCAGACGTACAGCTGCATATAGCCTGTGGTATAACATTGGATTGGGTAGGTGTAATTACTAACAAGTAATGGCATTGGAAATTTATCATAGATGTCTTTTTGGAAGCCACAGCGGGTAAAGCCAGTTATGTTCCTTTAAGTAAAACTATAATGATCAGATGAACAGTTCCTGGATGGAAGATGGTGAGCAAACAAACCAAGGCTCAAGAACTATATCAAGTTGGTTGAAGTTGTTCTCCATGGATGGGCTAAAGCACCATTAGGAATTTACTTAATCATGTATGAACTGTGAAATAAATTATTGATTATTGATGTAACTGTAAGTTAGCTACCTACTATAATGTTTGGATGGCTAGGGTTTGTGAGGGGATCATTATCATTCATTTGATTGCCTGATATTTTAATCTATATGATATAAGTCCCAATTACTGGAGAATACTTCATGAAAGAAAGACTTTTGTATAGCAGCTGCTTTAATCTTTTGAAAGGGTTAATTAGAGGATACAACTGGGTATATCACTAATACCCTCTTATAAAAGAATTTCGCAGAGACCCCCGATAGAAGGTATAAGTGCAACAAATTTTATTGTTTTTTGTTGCACTTATGTCCCCTATTAAGGAGTGTCTCCGCAAAAAGAATTCTTAATGAGGTATTAGTGATACATCTTAATAGTACAAGGGTTGCCTTTTCAATTACCCATTTCAAAATCTACTCATATGAAAGCTTGTTCACTTGGTTTTAACAAAAATATTGCCCATAAAAAATAATAATTAGAGCCAAGCGCTTCTAAAACCTAGAAGTGTGTATTTTCACAAATATATTTTTCCTCAAAGTTTGATCTTTAGCTTGGGCTTGTGCATCCTTCTGGCATATCTCTATACGCCACTCCGAAAGCTTTAAATGGTTTCTGCAGGCAGGAAACCTGATTCTTGTTCCATCTCACTTAAATACATGAGGCCTATTGTTTATGGTTTGTGGTGGTATGTGCATGGGTAACATGTGTTACTTCTGGTGCTTCTATGGGCTTTCTACACGTCCATCTCTTAAAAACCTTTTTATTTGTAAAAGGAGATGTATTGGTTTTCTTAAACATTCTCTGATTATTTAAGCGGCCTTAAGTTAATAATGATGTTCTTACTTTTCTTGTCTTCTGGGTCACCAGGTGCGAGAATACATTGATGACACGGAAGATTATGTCAACATTCAACTTGACAACCAGCGAAATGAACTCATTCAGCTACAGCTTATTCTGACAATTGCATCCTTTGCGATAGCCATAAACACGCTGATAGTAGGGATATTCGCCATGAACATTCCGTGTCACCTGTACAATATGAAGAACATTTTTTGGTCCTTTGTTTCAGGTACATCCTCAGGCTGTTTCTTTATCTTCTTGCTCGTGTTAGGGTATGCTCGGTGGAAGAAGCTGCTTGGTCCATAGTGCGATATTGTTGATCGGCCAGATGATAAGTTTTAGATGCATCGGGAGGAAACCTCTAGATGCGTCTGGGGTGATCCAATCCAACTCCACTTGAATTCATTTTTACTTGCATCGTTTTTTAGGTTTTGGCTGGTAATAAAGATCCACTCTGTGGTTGATTTGCAATGGTTGAGGCAATTAACAAATGTTCCATAAGCTTTTCTCAGTTTATGCTATATATTACTCTGTACTAGTTTTTGTTTTTGTTCTCAAAAGAACGAAGATACTTCATCTATTGGGATAGCAATCTTATTGTAGATATGAGCAAATCATGTGCTCTTTTTCTTAATTCTTATTATTATGCTCTTTCTGCATTGCCTTGTATAGGATTTTATATCATGTCTCCAACTTGTTATGGACTACATTAGATTTGGGTAGCAGTGTTACACATCGAACGGTTAAGAGCTTGGTCAAATACTTGGAATTAACTAGGTTGAGAAACTTTCAGCGGGATGAAATAAAATCTCTTTTATGTGAAAAATTAGGACGTAGTTTTATACATTTTCCTGAGTATCAGCTGTTTTGTACTGAAGCCATATTTGAATTTGTGATAGTCGTCTGGCTTCCTAATATTTAACCCCTTTCCTTATAAAGATACTGGTAGTGTCTATTTCCAGATGGTAAATGTTTCTCAGAACATGGAACACGAATCAAATTCATGTTTGAATTGAATTGAATATGAGATATTGATGCAAGCTCTTCGTTAAGTTCGTCAAAAGCCTCTGGTTGCTGGTTGCCAAAGACGAAAGCTTTGCCTATGGTAGGTTCAGTATGACTGGACCCAGGATGGATTTAACCAACTGCATTTATTTATGTTATTATATATTTTTATAGGATAAATGGGGAGAAAATGTACAATCTCGACAAATTCCTTCCGAGTAAAATCATATAGTTGAACACCAGCCCCTGCCTCCTTGATCTTCTTTCCTCTTTCCAAATTGACCCAACAATGGGAAGGGAAATTCTATCTATGCTACCTTAGCAGTTAGGAGACTGGAATCCAAGAACTCTGGGACTTGCTTTATTGAAATTATATCTTCTTTTATCTTCAGAGTTTTACTTGCTGAAGTGATCAAATAATTCGTATGTTTTGACCAATGTTTTGATCAGCTTTCATGTTTCCTTTTGCTAGTTACAAAACTTCTAACAAACCATAAATGCCCCAGTTTCTGACTTCTACAAAGTGTTCATCTTGATAAAAACTTGCAGCCAATAATGAGATTTACCATATGTTATCAGATTCATCTTTAATTTTAGAAGCAGTAGATTCCTGTGGAGAAAAACTTAGAATTGTGGGATAGAATCCTGTAACCGATAATATTTGCTAAAATCAATGTACATTTTCCAGCACTATGAAACACTAGACTATCCAGATTGACAAGAAACGTATGAAATCAAATCAGGAATTCTACGATTATAGTGGAAAAGGGTTCACAATTACGATATAAGTATATACGGTGTTCGTAACAAAGCACCCACCTCTGATACTAGCATAACTCACGATCTAATTCAAAAACTGAGACCAAGCTGAAGCCCCAGTGCTGCGTGGATGAGGAAGAGGGTCATGATGCTACTGCCTAGTAGGCCATGCACAGTCCTTAGCCCTGGATTCTCCTGTAAATTGAGCAGAGGGAGTGTAGGAGTTAAACAAAGTCTAAGTTGAAGTGACCTCGGATTCTTAGTTCTTCGCGAGTAAAAAGCCTCAATTCCACAAGAACATTCTGTGATGAAACTCAGTTTCTGCAAATTGAGTCTGTAGAATATTGTTCTTTACAGAAACAGAGCTTTAAGCATGGGGAACAAATAGTACTTGAAATAATTTATGTAAACTATGATGAGTGTAAGCATAAGACATAGTTTTTTTTAGAGAACATGCATAAGATATAGTTAAACTTCTGAAAATGTTGAGAGTGTGCGCGCGAGCGTCTATATATATGTGTATGTATGTATACGGGTGTGTGTATGCATATATAAATATGTGTGTGCATGTGTGTGAAAATATGTGTGTGTATACATATAGTTTATCTAATGTGTCAATATGTGGAGTTATCGTGTGTGTGTGTATGTGTAAATATGTGTGTATACATATATTGTATCTAATGTGTCTGGAGTTGTCGTGTGTGTAGTCTATCTAATGTGTCTCTATATAGAGTTGTCTATGGAGGTACTTTATATAGAGTTGTCTATAGAGGTACCAATAAATTTCAATGAAGATGGTGTTTATGGACTATTGAAACTATTATAATTTCCATACTCTAAATAGTAGGTGTACAAAAAACATATAATTTACACACTTCTTCAATTCGATAGAGAGGTTTCATTTGTTCTATTGTTGAAAAATCATTTATTTTATACCTATTCAATACATAGACAAAATTTCTTGGAAATACATAATTTTCTATATACCACCATTTTAGAATATAGAGATCAAAACATATGATTTCGATCACCACAAAGACCCTCCATATTGGGATTTAGGACCGCTTCCATAAATAATTTCCTAAAAAACACTTTAGGTACACCATTCTTTAGATGTAGGTGGAGAGTGCAAGTTTCAATTAGAATCATGGAGAGTGTAAGTTTCAATTGTAAACACAAGGTCGATTATTTGGCACTTGCATCAGCCTACAATCAAACTACAAAATATAGCTGCTCATAGTATCATGTCGTTTACCTCAAACAGCGCAGGCAAGATGGTCTGACCAGTCAAGAGCGAGAGACCAATCAATCCTGTGACAGCATGAGGACTGCCAACAATATGCCAGCGAATGAGGTGAGCCAAGTGACCACAGGCTAGTTCCGTATCGGGAAATAACTCGGTAAATAAGCTGTGAAACAATATCATTATATCACCCTCCTTACCTCTCTAAAATGGGACGGTCAGATGTAAGCAGAGCTGTTATTCCACCCGTAGCCCCGAGAGCAAAGAAAAAGAACATGCCACCAAGGAGCTTAGGGTGAAGATCTTTAGCCATGGCTCTCTCCTCCTTCAGTGGTCGATTTAGGAAAAAAGCGAACCATTAGTTAGAAGGTAAAGTAAAATTTTATTATCCTCTATTATCAAAAACATAAAGGAAGTGAACAGGTAGCTTAAGTTCAGGAGGCTGTTGTAATACGAAGAAACCATTTTAAAAAGCTCTTTAAATGTATGCAGTAGTGCCTGTAAGCAATATGACAAATGTATATAAACATAGAGTTACTTAGTGCACCGAGCATTACTACTTCAAAATTATTCAACACATATCTAAAATCATCATCGTAGTAATAATTTGAAAGCAAGCAACTCACTGCGTCTTTGGACAATCTTATCCTGAATCCAAGATATGTCCCATAGCCACCCATCGCAAAGAGAACAACTGCCTGAAATATGTAAGAACGTATAAAGTTAGCTTATGGATAAACACTGTATAAGCCAAGGTCACAGGTCTATCGATGAATCTAAATGTTAATGTGAGAGTTTTCCTGCAACATTTTCGATTATCCATGAGCAACTACAAAAATGGCCTCACTCGATATGTTGTTTGCCTACAAAATTAAACCTTTCAATCAAATGAAAGCTCGGATCATCATCATTTGCATCCAAGTATTTTTTACTTTCCGTCAGTTAAAACAAATGCTTAACGCGTAGCATCTCATAGGAAGTCCACTGAACAATGCGATGTGATCAAAAAACAAAGATGATTTTTTTCTTATGCAGGTGGTAGAATTTGATTTAATGTTTTCTGCCATAGATGTTAAACAATTTATCTGCTACATTTTTGTGCGCATTATTTTTCGGAGAGTGACAAAGTTAAAGTTTAAAGAACAATGGAAATGGGTACGCACCATGTTCCCTGGATGACCCCAATGCACCAGCCAGTCAGGTAGATTCCATGTCTTCACGAGTTCCACGAACGGTCCAAAAATAGACCTCACAGTCGAAGCTGTCATACCATTACGAGTCAGATTCAATACCATATATATAATACAAAGTTAAACCAATATTTAAGATAGCGATAACGATAACATAATATTTTGTCTCTGTTAGGTTATGTTGCATATAGCATAACGCATAACGTAGGTTATGCAATTTCCTATTTATTTAATAAAAATAAATATAAAATATATAAAATAATTTTTATAAATTGAAAAATAAATATAAAAATCTAAAAAAAAAAATTAAATTATTTTGTAATACATAATATATTCTAATTTCATATTAAGTTTTACAATAATTTTTATATTTATCTTTATAAATTATATTAAGTTTGCAACAGTAATTCTAACTATCATTTAAAAAAGAAAACAATATTCTAATTTTTTATTTCAATTCTAATTATTATCATTGTTATAATTTATATTTTATAATGTTCAATTTATCTTATTCGTAATTGTTCATTTCGGTTCAATTAAAAATTCAATAGAATCAATAAGTTAGATAGTTCAGCAATAAGAGGAGAATTAAAACAAGCATATAAGAAAACAATCGCAAATTAACAAGATAACAATTCCACAAGCAATCAAAACAAGCTAACAACTAATTAAGTAAGAAAATTACAGCAATTCACTCATAATTAAAATAACAATCAACAACAATATATAAATTACTAAAAAGATAATTGTAAATAACGTAGAATAACGTAATTAATGTAATATTACGTAATAATGTAATATAACGTAAAATAACATAAAAACCATAATGTTATGGTGCACTAAGTTATTTTTAGTTGTTACAAAATGCTAGAATTATGTTAGGTTACGTAACGTAATATAACGGGTTTCATAATGCGTTATTTTCAATATTGAGTTCAACTATGATACACAAAAACGGACTTCGTCCCTGAATAGTGACATTAATACAAAAAACGCTGAAGGAATTTAAAGTAAAGGTCAAGATCATAGAAACATTGGCGACATGATATTGGCTTGTCGCAAGAAAATTTTTATTAGAGAATATCTGATGGTGTAGGAAGTAATAAATTCCCTTTCGAACTTTTAATTTGATCTTTTACAAAGATGTCTAGAGGCGCCACAGTTCTCTAAACGATTCGATTTCCAAGCTGTAAGAAATTGAAAACTAATTTGGTGTTCTGCTCAATGCCATAAACAGTGAAGTTTCGAAGGAGCACACCACTTTTTCTAGCGAGCCCACTAGATAGTGAAATTATGATCGGGGCTGCATATTAAGAAATGGGCTCACTAGGAAAAATGGTGTGCTCCTTTGGAAACTCCCCATAAACAGTGAAGTGCAGTGCAATTATAAGTTTCTGATAACAGAAATCAGAAACATTTTCAATGCATCCTCCTTAATCTCTAATAACTGGTAAAAACAATAAGAAGTAAAGCAAAGAAGGAAAACAAAAAGTAAATTTATATACTAGCCTTCAAGACTATTCACTCACCTCCCGGGAGTGCTGCAGCGAACAGAAGAGGATAAGGCACGATGGAGTACAATAACGTCTCGCTGCCGTTGCTCTCCTCTCCTTCCTCTCCGACACTAATAACCATTTCATTCTTTTCTACCACTTCTATGTGCGCGTCTTCTCTGTCCGCAGAGGCGAGAGCAAGAAGACGAGGATGAGTTCTTGTGTCGCTTCTAAGCGAAGGGGAATACGAGGGCCTTGGGATTTTGGGGAGTAGAGGTGAAGTGGAGAAGGCGTGTGCTTGGAGATTGGAACTAGAGGCCATCGTTGTCATCAGTTAAGAGAGTATTGGCTTGAAATGGAGATGGATATACAAGTAGAAAGAAATAAGATGGTAGCAAAAAGTGAAATAGCGTGGACGAAGTGAGGCCAAGTGAGTGGGGGATAATACTGAGAAAACAGCAGGGTTCCTCGTGGGCTAGCTTTGGTTCTAGAATCCAAAACCAATCACCAACAGTGGGTTGGTGAAACGAACGGTCCAAAAACTCCAATTCTCACAAAGTTTTACCCTACAGGTTCAAAACCATGATGTCTTTGGGAAAATCAAGTGTCCATCCTCGTACTCCCCACTGTAACAGCTTGGTTCGTACATGTAAAGGAAGTACGAAATAGTGAGATATTACAGCTTATGATGTCTAAAAACTTGATCATAAATGATCTGAGGCTGGCCGTGATAAGCTGAACATATAATTACAGTCCATCCTCATGAAAAGTGGTTTGCGAGTATGAAGAACAATGGGGGTAAGGCTTTTTACTATGGGAAATAACAGCACTGGCAATATGCAATACCACGTCAAACAATAAAATGCTAGCGGTTTTGAGGTTGTATATCAGTATATGAGCATCATATTGCTTGAATATCGATAAAAAAAAAAAAAAAAAACCAAGTCATTATTCCATGACTTTGAATAATGCCCATTCAGCTCTGATATGCTTGTCATAGATTGGTGGTCAGTTGGGAGAAAATGCATTGTCCTATATATCTCTTGCATTTCTAATTTTTTCCCCTCACATCTGATGAAGACTTTGAGATGTAAATTGATATTACTGCAATCAGCTGCTCAGGCTTTGGTGTGGCTCGTTCCATTATTACTGGAAATGAGCCTATCTCTAGTTTAGAGCTGAATAGATCCGAACCCAGAGTGGTACGATTGTTTAGACATTTGCATGGTGATCTGCTTCAGAGGGAATCAGATCTTACCATTCAACAGCATGAAGAGGGAACAAACAGAATTACCTGAAAAAAAACATGTACTCTCCAACTGAAAAGATTTCAAGTATGAACTCAAAAGTCCTATGGGTCCATGAGCAATAAAATTTGGTTCCCTCACTATCCATATTAATAAACATTGTGCTAATTGAACTTGTGATGGCAAATTATGTTTTCCAAAAGCTGGCAAGTCCCAAGAAGCAAGAACAGTGTCGACTTGTTAAGCAAATTATAATGTAATATGTGATATTCATTCAAGGAACTCCAAATCAATTTAGCCCTGATTCTTTGGACTTGTGTGAGTTATCTCACAGAATTCAGCGAACTTTATAAGTGAATTTCATCTCTAATATCATATTTCAGAGAACATGCATTTGCAAGGTTTTAAATTCCGGCTGATAGCACTATATATCGTGTATATCATATCAAAATTCTAGGTACCTGATATAATACCGAGTTGCCTATTTTTGACACTGTTAATGATCGGCTGATACCAATACCAACTCTGACATTTTAAACCTTGCACGTTTGGTTGTGCATGTCGTGCTCAGACTTGCAATTTTATTCCTTAAATCAGGAGCTTGCACTGCTTTTCTATAGTAAATTAACACAAATACAGAAATTTATCAAAGTAGAGTTTCAATCTAACTAGAACAGGAAATTAGGATACATAAAACTCAAAATTAGAATTTTTAGTTAGGAGTCCCACTAAATTAGACTTTTTAAGGAAAAAAAAAAAGACTCAGAAGGTAAAAGCTAATCTTCAATTTTCGGTTCAGATGAAACCTTCTCTGCACATGGATGATGCGTACTCAACATCTAGTGCAGATAGTGATGAATCGATCCATAATGGGAAATCATATTTTATATAAGAACTTGCGCCCTTATATTTTAAGAGTCAAGTAGCTAACTTATGAAATATCATTTTATCGTAAGCATCTAACTGAACAATTTAATCACTAAAGCATATTTAAGAAGGCAAACATCCAAAAATAAGTGAAAGAAAAGTAAATCCAGTAACTAAAGATAAAAACTGAGCTCATATTCAAAAGTAGCAATGGTAAATCAATGCCTTTCCAGATGATATTATCAGAAGTGGTCGAATTATCAGGTTAAAACAGTTTAACCAAATTAAATGGGATGTTGGTTTCTAAGCTGTGGGTATAACCTGAACTTTGAAACCAAACCCTGCAGATATTTTCTAACCAATATATCAGTAGTTAGCCGATATTTAGCATCTAAGTGATATAACTTCTATATGTATGGCAACGGTGTGTACCAACCAAAATGATACTTAGAACAAAGGAATAAGGTGCCATTTTTCTTTCTCCTCTTAATCTTGAATCTTCACACCTCCTTGCGCTGTATATATTGATCCATAACATCAAATAGGTCAATTGAAATCAAATAATTTGTACTTTCTCTCGATGGAACTGGTTGCCTCATTTGTTTGAATATTAATTATAAGAAATAATCCACTTTGCCACCCCTCAATGCATGGAGAAATGCTTCCAGAGGACCCGATTATTCATTAGTTCTTATGCTCCAACTGATACCATGTATATTCATCCGTTTATATATAACAATATACAGAAAAAGATAGTTATTTATAATTTTCCATATATGTTAAGCTTAGTACAATAATAAGAATTAAAATAGTTGATAATTAACCATTACAATAATAAGAATTAAAATAGTTGATAATTAACCATGAGTTCCTCTCTGAAAAAAGCTAACTACGATTACTTTATAAATTTATGAGAATCATTATAAACTATACTAACTCTTGCATCATGTGGGACTATTCAATCTAGGGTATTACACAAATGTAAGAAATGAAAATGGAATTTTGATGATAATAGTTTAAATTATAACAAAATTTTCACCTGTAGTAGTGCACAGAGCGAGGTGGCTATCGCTTCAGCCTTCATGATGATATCCACCAGAGACATGCAACAAGAACTCCTATGTGATGGTCTCTGGATCATGACTGTTGTCGGTGTTATGCAGCATATAGTCAGCTGTCAGCTAAAGCCGACATGAAAACATCAGATGAAATAGTCCCAACAACCTTATAAGGTGTGGTGCTAGTACTCTAGAAGAGAGGAAAATATGTGGTACTCAAACCTTGAGCTGAGGCCTTGTGTGGCAATTTGACTTGGTACAAAGAGAGTTGTACAAATTCGGAATGCGAGGAAAAACTGCCGGATCAAGACAAAAGCATTGAACATAATAAGAAAAAGAAAGTGAACAGATTCTAAAATCAATGGAATGAAAAGAAGCAAAGAGGGAAAATCATGTACCATAGTAAACTCCCTACAAATCATAATGCTTCTGATCGGAGCTGAACTAGACAGAAGGGATGCTGAAATAAAACTTGTGCCAGAAATAAGAAACACCGAACACGAGTCATAAGATAACATCTGCACCAGTAATACTTACAAACAAGTTAAAAAAAAATTGCAAAGAAACCCATTGTTGCCGACCAGAAGATATGCAAACAGCAAGGATCAGTAATATTAGGGTTTAATTAGGAATTTGGTGACAGGAACGTGATAGGGCAAAAATAGAATTATTAAACAGTGCATAAAAAATATGCATATACTAACTCTTAAAATACTAGCATATTTTATGGCTGTTAATGGTATTACGATAAGTATGAGACACCCGCATGTACCTAAGCTATCAACATACTGAATTACTATTTGTATGGATCAGTGCAGATGATTTAAAGCAATTCCAGAACAGCTAAAACATATCAAGTTTCTTCTCATACTGAGAATACCCTAGGGTCAAAAAGGCAGATTATGGTACTAATAAAATTATAAAAGTATCGCATATTCCCATTCACATAATATACTAAGGTAACAAGTTAATGGGAGCCAAGATTTAAAATATCCGCAGATATTGATATATATCATAAATATTATATCAGATTTTGACGCCAGATACATGATACTTGTACAATATCGGTTCAGTATTGCCAAGTTCTACAATAAAACCGGTATGACACACCCACCATAAAGGATGATACTTGCATTGATATTTTAAACCTTGATGGGAGCAACTGAATACCATCGGAAACAAATCAATTCCATGACAACCCCGATATCTTCTCAAGGTTCTCCTCAAAGCAAGAATATCAGAAAGAGAAACATTTATTATAGAATTCACTATGTGGGTTGTTGAGAAAAGTCAAATTAGGTTAACATAGTTACTTGAGAAGTAGTAAGGCTGTCATCCATTCTTCCATTAGCTTTGGGAGGGAAAAAAAAAAAAAAACGAGTGAAATTTTTTTGATGCCTGCACAGAAAGATTAGCCTGGTAAATGGATGAATAATATCCTCAACCAACCCTGACGTGAATGCCAATATAGCATAATTATAAGGATAGAATCAAGGTACACAGCAGCAACCGGCGTTACAATTTGAAATACAAATACAAAAAAGAATGATCACTCAGGAAATAAATGTGAAAAAAATCGACCAGAAATAAATGTGAAAAAAATAGACCACAAATGGTAATCCTGGAGGGCTGTCTGATACCTGATGGCTTAAATGACCTTAGAAAGATACAGTTCCTATGTAGTTTAATAAGAACTTTAGTGATTTCGTTAAGAAAATTATAAAATATTAAAAAAATTAACTGCAAATGGTATCATAATCATATTGAAATAATATGTTAATGCTCATAAGCAAGTAAAAATAAATAATTTTATTAGACAGAACACAACAGCACTCTGAAGTGCAACACGTATTAGTACAGATTACAAACTAGTATAATATGAAACATACAAAACTTGGAGAGAAAAGACCTTTATAAAATTAAGCCCGACTGTGCACAACCCATTGTGCTTATTATTATTTTTTAATTCTAACAATATCATGGCTGTATGAAGCCTTGAACTAATAGGTTCTCTATTTTCTATAAGTTGATTTATGCCCTTAAATTTACTAGTATATCTGGGATATTAACCGTAGCACATCAGAGTCTTCTATCTCCTAGATACCAAAAGTTTGGCTAAAGTCATGTGAAGAAGATTCCTGCTCCTCCTCATAATGCATGCATCAGTTGAGTTTTCTTTAATTGTCAGCCTAAACTTGTAAAGAGTCATTCATTGATGGGTAATTCTGATCAAATAGTCCCAGACTGTAGTAATAACTTGAATATATGTTGTATGCGGAAAATGAAAAGGTCATAACCAGCGCCTTTATGTGGAAATATATCCTGAAAGGATAAGCACCAGGTTCAAGTTTACCATACCTCTTCAAAGCGACTTGGGAGAAGTCACTTATTTCATGAAATTAGATTAAGTGGAAAATTATCACAAATTTCCTAGGTTCGTAACTAATAAACAATTGAGAAAGGTAAAGTTAATCACAAATTTTCACTTCCGCAGCAAATCTCACTTTATAAATAAAGAACCGCACTTGTCTAGGAGGTTATCTAGAACCCTAACTGATGTCCAGATTTGACCAGTAATTAATATGTTTTATGGCGACTATGCAACTTGATGAAGTGTACCCAAGACACTAACAATTACATTACAATGTTATATAAATATAGCAAGTTTTAATTCTAATGTACAGAAATGGCTGAACCACAAGATATCAAAAATAAATAATACATTTTGAAAATAAATGGGGGTCGAAGAAGAGCATGGAATGTAACTAAGTTTCAATTAGAGTGCTATTGTATGTTCCATTTAGATTGTACTTATCTTGGCAACGATAAGTTGGGGGAGAGAGAGACTCACTCATCATCAATGTGGCCTATTGTAACCGAGCTCTGATTAAAAAGGGACCAACAAGTGGTTCCAGAAAACCCAGCCTCATCACCAACCCAACGGATATCTGGGCCAGTATCGGAGAGAATAACAGCATTCGGCTGCAGTTGATGAATAAGCTCAAACCAGCAGTTGAAATAGTACTCCAAGTCCTCTCCTTCTCCCTTTGCACCCTCCAACCATACCTCCTGAATTTCACCGTAACTGTCACAAAGCAAGAAACAATTAAAAGGAAAAAAAATGAAAAAGGGAATCAATACTGCATCTAACCAAGTTTAAAAAAGTAAAAGTTGAAGCCCGGATCAATCTAAAAAAATTCTTTAACATCCAAACTATGTAGCACAGACACTGTCATGTTTGGCAGGTATTGGACAGGCATCAGAAACACATGCATCGTACCCTAGTTATCTTTTAAATTTACAGTGTATGGACGTGCTATGTCCTGCATTACCATGTTCACAACACCATACTTCGTCAAAAAACAATAGTAACCCTATCAACACATTACATAATCATTCACCTCTAATAATCAGCTGAACGTAAAATGAACATTCTCCTCCTGCACACTCAGGATACTAGCAAACATATGTCCAATTATGGCAATACAATCTACTCTAAAATCCAAGATCAAGATCACATGTTACAAGTATATCAATCTAAACTTCAAATCTCATAAAAATACAGAAAAAACTCAGGTATATTCTACATCTAGCCTTTACAGAAATTGTTGTAATTGAACCCCCATAATACACAATAGAGCCACGCAGAATGGCTATGAAAAGTGCATAATTGTAACATAAATTTTGCTACAATAATGCTATGCACTTACCAAAGGCAAAATCAAGCCTAAGTGGTATTTGTACATAACATTCTTTACATACATACTACATCAGCAAAAAAGAAACAAAGCAAAAAATGAAACAAAGATATGAGCAATAACAAGTACCGACCTTTGGGGAGCACATTGCCGTTCTTATTTTTCACAACAAATGCACTCGCCATCCAATTCAATCTACCTGATATTTGTACATAGATGCTGTACAAGCTGTTATTCTCTACATCAGTGCTGTGTTCAACATTTCTTAATATATCAACAAGCCTATTAACCCAGCCTTGCACTGCATTGCCAGCCAAAGTAAAATTTTGTCATTATTTCTCTTGGTACAAAAACTAGCCTACACAGCGATTCAATACTTACATTTGCTAATAGAAGTAAATAGAAAGAAATCCGGAATGCCTGCTTTTTTTCAAAGTTGCAGCAGAAAGTACAGAGAACATCTAAAAAATAGACACAATGTAATATAACATTCTCATTGTGATGAATTTCCGCAAAAAATTAAATACAGTTTGGACATGGAACCATTTGTATCTGAATGAATTTATGATAACATCCACCCCCATATATATAGTTTTTTGAGTGAACATCCCCATACATAGTTAAAAGCA
The DNA here is from genome assembly GCA_036321105.1 of Dracaena cambodiana. Lineage (NCBI taxonomy): Eukaryota > Viridiplantae > Streptophyta > Magnoliopsida > Asparagales > Asparagaceae > Dracaena > Dracaena cambodiana. The sequence goes on along the minus strand of JAYEPQ010000004.1, from coordinate 55,400,212 downwards.
TCCAAGGACTAACTTCATTTGTTTTAAAGATAATAAAGATTACAAAGAGATTTGTGCCGTGCAACATGCTAATTTGAGCAATAGAGCAGAATCTTGTCAGGGTTTGAGAGCCAGAGCAAGGCCCACCCTTGAGGGCGAGTTGACCACCTTGGGGTCATAGTCGGCCGAAAGCGTTATCAGAGAATTTGGCCTCCATTCATGCTGACAGAGGACTGCAACTTTACCACTGTTGCTGAATCTTGTTTTCATCATTGTCATAGGATCAAGGCTGTGAGAACTTCCGATGGTAAAGCTGTTATCAAATGTGTTGAGCCTGTGGGTCACTTCAGCAGCTACTGCATGTCCACCGACTGGATCCACCAAGTGAAAGTAAGAAGCTTTCAAGGTTTCACCTTTGTCAGCCCTAAAAACAGAAGCAAGCTGATCATAAGATTCCATAATATTTTTTAAAAAAAATGATAAGGACTCTTACCAGGATTCAGGTGCCAAAAAGAAAAGAATAAATTCTAACTAAAGACAAATTACCCCACTCTTGAGAAACTGAGAATCCCATAAAATTATCATATTTCTACTGCCTTTTAGAAGGGATTCAATTCCTTAACCAGAAGATAAACATCAAGTCCTGATCAGATAGTAGTTTGACCAAAAACCAAAGGAAAAGATGTGAATCTGTCGAAGTAAAATGGGACACCATGGCACTTAACATCATAAAACCAACCAATCATTGATAGTAATAGAGCAAATATCACACATAAATACTGGTCTATGATGCCCTTACATGTATGCATAGTGCACAGGTTATGTTGACATAGCATTCTGCTGATGTAGCACACTACCACTAGAGGCCTGCTTACAGCTTAGCAGTGTGTGTGTGTGCACACCCGTACGTGCGTCTCTCTCTCTCTCTCTCTCTCTCTCTCTCTCTCTCTCTCTCTCTCTCTCTATATATATATATATATATATATATATAGAGAGAGAGAGAGAGAGAGAGAGAGAGAGTGTATTAGGCTAGACTACTATTAATAGTATTTGGTTGTGGATACTATTAATCAAGATCTAGGAATGGATAATCCAAAATGAAAATCCATTCCGATAAGATGTGATCTACTATTCATAAGCTATTTAAAAATAAAATTTCAAGAAAATTGGATTTATTTAACCATAAATCAAGTGCAAACAAAACGAACGCATCAAAATTGTCATATATATATATATATATATATATATATATAAGGAAATATGATGGCCGCCCTTGTAAACCTGGAGGTCCCAGACAAGCATATTTTAAAGGGGATTTTTTTGAAGAAAAAGAGAAACTACATATTATTGTTATGAATAATTATAAAAACCAAGCTCCTTAACATATATTTTAAAAATAGACATATAACAACCAGCCTAAACAGCAGTTTTATTCCATTTGCGAACTGCAAAGTTCCCTTTGTGCTCAACTACCTTGGTTAAAAAGGAAAATGAGTTCGAATCCAAGCAAGTAGCATTAAACTGCTAAAGACAGTGACTGCCTAACCTCCTTAAGAACAGCCAGTTTTAGTTGGGATTTAATTGTTCAAAAATTAAAGAACCATAAGAATATCTCTAAATGAATATTGTGCAACGTTATAATATCTGTTTACACCCACCAAATCTTTATTAGTCCCTTTCATGCAATTTGAGAAAAGTTGGACGCGGGACTAGGGTGGAGGGAGGGAAGGGGTGGGGTGTTGGGGCGTGAGGGCGAGAGGAGAGAGAGAGAAGTGGACAAGATGGATGAATGAGTATGCTAGAAAATTAGGTTTAAACCGTCTCCCAATCCCAAGAAGAAAGAAAATGAAATATGTGAAGACTGGTTGGAGTCGCCAACTCCAGACCAAATAGGACATGCAACATGCGATAAGAAAAAAACAACCCGGATCATGTAGATGGAGCTTCTAAGGCAGATGCCAAGCTGGCAGGGAAAAGATTGATTTTATAAACATTATTTTGAGGAGGTTAGTTTTATAATCATTATTAGAATCATATATTTTTTGGAGAAAAAAAAAATCCTATTTTATTTGTCAAAACATGATAATTCAACATGGATTAGTCCTTTCCCAACCCAAATAGAAATCAGGAGACCATTAGAAATACACTAGCAACACGTAAACAAATATCAATGAATCGAACATTGAATAAAAAGAGTTTTGAACTCATGAAGAAAAACGTACACACATAAGCAAACACAAAATGCAGGCACTTACAGCATTAGGGAAGCAGAGAAGTCAGGTTTATTCAAGCCAATCCCTGCATTGTATTTAGTAAATGATGCTGAAGCACTATCAAACCCAATCTCACCACCAACACTAAGTTCCTTGGTTCCTACAGCTGCTGAGAACTCCAGCAAAGGGGCAGGTGTCAAACCAATGCTAGAGCTAACAGCTGCATGATCATTCAGGTAGTGAACATCAAGCTGGTGACAACGTATGAACAATTATCAGAAAACCTATCTCAACATAATATGATAGAGAACATCAAAAAGAAAACTACACCTGAAAGCATCTTAAGAGTTGGTCTGATTTTTCTTGAAATGATTTTCATAAATCATAAAAAAACTTGGATACTAAGAGATGCGTAGTGAAGGCATAACCAGCATGTTATCAATATCAAAAGAAGATAGCAATTGCTAGTTCTCAAGATGCACTACATCTGATAAGGTAGGAACCAATGTTGAAAATAACTCATTATAAAATCAGTTATGTTGCGTTTTAAAACCTAACAGGAAGCCAACATTACTTAACAGTCGAAAATAACTCAATGCACCGTAACGGTGTGTTTTTTACGTTATTTTATATTATTTTACGTTACGTTACGTTAAATTACATTATCTTATGTTATTTACAATAATTTTTTAAATAATTTTTATATTGATGTCAATTATTTATTTTGATTGTTAACGAATTGCTACAGTTTTTTTCACTTAACGACTTGTGGTTTACTTATTTGATTACTTGTGATATTGTTGACAAGAAAGTTTGTGATTACATCCTTATTATAATCTTTTTCAATTACTGAAATTTCTTTCTTATTGATTAAATTGAATTCTCAGCTAATCTAAAATAAACAATTAGAAATAACATAAATTGAGCATTACAAAATATAAATTATAATATTGATAATAATTAAAAATAAGTTTGAAATCTTATTTTCTTATTTAGATGATGACTGAAATTATGGGTGCGACTATAATTTAATTATGAAGATAAATATGATGATTATTGTGAAAATTATTAGAAATTTAGAATTAATATTGAGATATAAAATGTTATTATATTTTTCTTTTAGAATTTTTTAATTCAATTTTCAATTTATAAAATTTATTTTATATAGTTTTATATTTATTTTATTAAATAAATAGAAAATTGTGTAACCTACATTTATGCGTTACGTTATATGCGATATAACCTAATAGAAACAAAATGTTATGTTATCGTTATTTTAAGCATTCGTAGGAACAGTATTCCACACCTATCAAGTTAATTTTGTTTTAATTAAAAAAAAGCATCAGAGGCAGGCAAATATTGACATCACAACAGAACTTCTACATGTAATCTGCTAAATAGAAAATAAAATCATTTGCATGATAGGAGCAGCCATTCAGGACACCTGATGGCAATCATAGAGACTGAAAGTAATGGATGTATGATACTCTCAAAATCTGAAGTACCGGTTGAATTGAAATTCAGTGGTTAAGAGAGACACTAAAAAACGTCCATAAAGTACTAGTCTGATGCACATGCGTATAACTTTTTTTTTTACAATAATATTTGTCAGATTAAAAACTCAAAAGTTAAATTCCCTGATCAAGATCGCTGAAATCGCTCCTCTGGAGGGCATTAGGGTTTTGTTGGCTAAAGTCACTCACTTTTGGACAGCCTATAACCTATTCATTTGTTGATTGTCATATTTTTATAGAATTTTACTGTTTTAAAGGCCTATTTTTACAAAAAGACATAAGGTATCTTTCCAACATAATTTGCAACTTTAAGGACAGATGAGTGGCAAAGTGGGGTTGGGTTGGGTTTTCACAAAATTACCCCGTCTTAATACTTTGATCACGAAGTTAACTTACTGCAAGTGTATAACTCTGAATGGGATTATATGAAATATTTTTACCAGCTTCCTTAGGGCCATTTGGCATTTCAAGAGTTAATAGAAAAATCATTGATTTGTGAAAGGATTTAAATACTAATATGCAGCGTATTGCCTGTTTTAATCTTCTTCTTCCTCTTCTTCTTCTTTTTTATTTTTTAGTTTTTGCTTATCGCGGTTAGAGCCCATTCGACCAGATGTGACCATCCAAAACACATCCTTTTTGCATTATAGTAGTAGAGGTCAACGAACAAGACAAGTTTTTGTTCAGAACATGCAAGAAAAATAGCATTAAGGGTATATGCTTGAAGCATGCCAAATTGTGAATAATCAGTTGAACTCAATAAATACATGTCAGTTTGACTCAGATACTATGTGGAGGAATTGAAACTTGATCCTAAATAAGTTGAAATTATAGGTTTTGGCACCAAAAATTAAACTAACCTAAAAAAATAATATATTATATATAAACAGTAAATTACAAAAAATAAATGATTTAAAGATGTTTAACCCATACATTATGACATTTCAATGTCCATGTTTGACCGTGCTATTTTAATATTTTAAGGTCTTGAGTAATAGGTAAAACTACTTTAAATCATATAAATTTTTGTATTTAAACTATTTAGATATAATATATCATATCCATTTACTTTGGATTTTATTTTTTGGTGTCCTAAAATATAGTTTCAACTTGAGAGCATCAATATTTCAAATCTTCTTAATAGTGTCCTATTCAAACTCAATACATGCCAGGACAAGGTATGTTCATGTCACTCGTTCATTGAAAAATCAAGTCATGGACGGGACAAACGGAATGAAAAGAAAATTCAATTCCAATCTATAAATAAAACATATGTAGCATTTTACAATATCAAAAAAGTGCAAATGAGCCGATAAGCCGGACATAAGCTACTCAAAAAGTCATTAATTGGTTAATTCTAAAATATGTAATATTGTGATTTCATTAGCAAGATTAGTAAACCAACTCAGTTTCTCAACACTTCATTTGAGTCATCAAAGGATGCATGCTTCCAAAAAATTATTCACAGTAACAAATCGAAGTCATAAAAAACCTGTGTGGTACCACTGCAATTGGAACTTCTGAATGGTTTTAGTTAGTGTGAACATACTGTCCAACTCTAGTCCATACAGATCTACCAAGAAGCAAAGCTAATATGCTTTGCTCAATAAAAGCACTTCACATCATTGTAAGATCTAGAAGAGTATCAAGTATCAACCTAAAGGTTTTGAAGATTTGTAGTGCGAAATTAACAATACAAATTGTAAACAAACCTAATTTCATGCTTGAATTTTCATACGATAGGGATTACCCAAGTAAAACAGCACATAAAAATAAAATAATCAACATCTATTCATTTATTTACTCAATTAGCAAATATAAGTCTGCTTTATCTAGTTGCTTCAAAACATAAATAATCTACTTACCTTCCCAGACTTGTGATCAGGTATTTTAAAACTCAGCGAAGTCTTCATGCCACTGACAATTTCATTAAGGGTAATTGTAGTTGACACCTGTCACAAAGAAAATTAGCTCTAAGTTTACAAGGCCACAGACACTGCAATAAATTAGAAGAATTTACATATAGAGGATTAGCCTATTTCTACATGGCATGAAAAATAATTGATGTAAAAGGAATTGGCCAGTGTTCCATCGGAAAGCAGAAAACATGCCTCCATGACACTTAAAATATAGTACATTCGTAGGTCTTTAGCATCAACATGAAACACTATAGAAGAGGAAAATCTCTTACATTGGAATTGGTATTGACTTTGACGTCGACTGTTGTTCTACCACTTTTGTATTGTGTTCCTATATCACCAAGAAATAGTTCATCCAATTTCACCCCAGTGGCTGTAATTCCCTGCATATTTAGTAGGAAAAATATAGATAACAAACGTCACAGACCAAAACAAACCTTTAAAATAAACAAACCAAAACCTTTAAAATAAACAACTATTGTATTTTAATATCCTTTATGGATATACTACCAATTCAGTTTACTAAATGAAGATACTTCAGTGTAATATATGCTTGAAAAATCTATTTCAAACTTGTGAAGGATAAAGAATCATTACGTAAAGGGTTGAGATTTAATTCAATGATGTTATCATAAACATATGCGGTGTAATAATGTATAACACAAATTTGTAATAACATACTCCTTTTTATAAGTTCCCATGAGAAAAGAAATGATAACGGCCTTTACAAAAAAATTAATACAATAGATCTTCATCTTACTGATTGAAGACATGTTGGCAATGCTTGGCTATATAAATTTCATTTATGTTGCAAGATTGCATAAGTTGGTGTATCCGAAGCATCGCATGATGACATCCACTGCAATTTCTTGAAAAGAAATGTAGTACTTCGACGAAAGAGACTTGTTCTCGCAGATTTGAAGTATTCATGCATGTTCCTGTGCACACGTGTGTGTTCCTTTCATGGAAGGTGTTGATTCTCTATTTTTTACAAACACCTGATGTGTCATAACTTTCCACAATTTGTACAATCGAGTGCTAACTGACAAACGATAGTAAGTTGTTTCTATTTACTATTATGTTAGTATCTACACAAACAAGATATTTTTGTTGAATTGGCCCCAGGTTTCATTTGGAACACTTACAGCCCAAACTCACATAAACTTTAGCATCCACTTATGATTGAGCTTTTGGTTCGGGCTCATTTAGATTCAACTCAATTCATACCTGCTTAAAAGTTTAATTCATCAACTACGTATCCCATTTGGAACAAGCTGTTCCCATTTTTCTTGAGCCATAGGGAGAAATATAAGATGTGAGAACAAGCATACAACCGAAAAGGAAATGAGGCAAGGAAGATTGAGGTAAGTGACGTAAGTCACCCTCCATTAATTTAACTCTTTCTATTTTTTATCTTGTATGCAAATTGAACTGTCTAGCATGTCAGTCTTAAATCATAGTCTATTGTATTTATGTAATATCCATTCAAATGGTCTGAAGAGGGTTTTGATTTTGATATCAAAAACACCAAAAAAAAAAATGTATTCCTTTCAAAGTTATGTTTGAATTTACCGGCTAAGTTTTAGCAATATCATCAGTTTCTCTATATTTCACTGAAACCTCGTGAAACCATGAGCAAATATTTGATCCTCCATCAAATAAACTGAAACCTATAATTAGAGTCATTTTTGAATGAAACAAGAACTCTAGATATTTGTTAGCATTACCTAGAGTTATTTGTGGTTCTATCTAGAATCCTACAATTTTGGCATTACTAATGAAATCTGCAAGTATGACTGCGACCTTAAAAACACAAGGGAGAAATAACGGGTCATTTTAGAGCATAGACATCAACACGCAGGAAGTAAGCAAAGAAGTATTGTTGATATATCATCTTCAATTAAAACAAGAAAGTTGATTCTTACCAGTCCAGCATTGCTTAATGTCGTAAAGGTAAACTTGTGATCAAAGTTATAGTCTTTTGTTAAGAGATCTGCACAGAAAGAACAACCACTGTAAAAAAGAGATGAATTAACTAGAATTATACATTAAATTATAATAACAATTAAAAACCCATTTCCATGTGAACAAAATAAATACAAAAGATATACATTTCTTGAACATAAAACAGCTTAGTAATTGCTTGACCCTTTAAAACAACTTTTTACAAGTTAAGATAACTTTCTCCTAAATGGCTTCTCATAGTAGATAATCAAAAGGGGGCCCTTTGACCCTCATCCCAAATTTGTTGAAAACCAACAACTGGAATCAAAAGCTCAAGGCAAGTTCATCGATACTCTCCTGACAAATCTAAATCTAATTTCTTTTACGCAAATAAATAAAACTATATAAATGTCAACCAATAGAAAAAAAAAAAAAAAAAGTAACTTGCCTCTAGCTTTCTTCCCAATGTCTGAGAACGGCGCCGGACTGCTAGCCATTTATAATCCTGAAATATACGATTGAGATCACTAAGGCGAGAAACAAAGAACAAATATTTTCCCAAATCCATAAGAAACCACTGAAACTAATAGCACACTAAAAAAAGAAAAAAAAAACAAGGAAAAAAAATAATGATCAAAGGAAAGAAAGTGGATAGGATCCGCACTTGAGTTGGATCGCCGCCGGAAATGGAGTTGCAGTCGGAGGTGGTCGAAGATTGGCAGGTGTTTAGAGCCGTCAAAAACCCTAGCAGAGAGAAGGCGAGGGAGGGGGATAGGCGAGGGTTTGGGGTTTTGATTTAATGCGTGGAGACAAGAGGGCTCATTTTTATTTGCGCCCCCTTTCGCTTTAAATATTTATATATTGTTGGGGATAAATTAAGAAAATTGGTGCCCTTAAAAATGTAGGGGCGTGGCCGTGGCGTTCACAAGACTTTTTCGGGAACTTCTAAAGTGGCACAAGTTTTTTCCCAGTGAGCCCAGAATTCCCAGTGAGTCCAGCAAATTTTTCATAAGAAGAAAAATTTCTTAGTGGGTATATAAGATATTTCCAAAATATCCTTCTCCCTATATCTCCTCTCCTCTTTCTCTTCCTCTTCTCTCCTCATTTCTCCTCCAAACCTAACCCAAACTCACTCTTCCTCTCCCACTTTCACTCATCCTCTCCATACTTTCTCTCCTCATTTCTCCTTCGAAATCTCTCTCTCTCTCTCTCTCTCATTCGTAGACTTCTCTCGACGCCGACCCAGGCCGCCGCCGCAGTCGAGCTTCCGCCGCCGTCGCCGCCGAGGTCCCGCAGCCGCCGCAGTTGTTTCTTCCGCCGCTGCCTTCCCGCCATTACTAGGTGAGTTTTCCTAATTTAGTAATATTTATTGTAAAATTTAGTTTTTATTATTTTTGAATTAAACAACTCTTGAATATTAGGGTTTGGTGATTTTGTTTGGTTTGGGAGGAGGAAGAGGGGATGAGGTAGCAAGTTTAGTTGTAACTTTTTTTGTTAATTTTAATTATTAATATTTAGATTGTAATTATTAAGAAAAATTAATATTGTAATTTCAATTTTAAAATATGTGAAATTTAGTTATTTTTTATAACCGTGAACGTTAGTATTAGAATTTATTAGTTAATTATGAAATTTGATAGTATTGTCCTAATGGTTGATTAAGTTGCAAAATACGGTTTTAGTGTCTTTAAAATTTAATATTATACTATCTTGCAGGGAAAAAAATTAGACAAAAAAATGATATTTGTAGCAAATTTTACTTTGTATGTTCATATTTATATGTACAGAACTTAGTGTTATGAAAAATAACATCTAAAAATGAAATATCTTTGTATTCCATAGATGGATCCGGCGGAATCTTCTCGCGTACGAGCAACTGCCTCGTTAAGGAGGAGGAAAGTAGCATTTCGATCACAAATCCGTCGTCCGATACGAGAGCGAGAAATCGAAGTTGATGTAGATCCTGAATTTAACGTACAAACTCCTAATTTGATAAGAAATGAAAGTGCAAGACCATATGAAGAAAATATTGATACAGGAGGCTCTCAAGATTATCTTTATGAGTCAAATTACCCCGGTCCAGTTGATCAATCTACTCCTGATGCACCTCATACGGCATTTATGTCTCGAACCAGAAGCAGACGTCAATCCCCGAGGAAGATAAGGAGACAGTGATTAGATTATATTAGTTGTGTATTGATATAGATATTGTAAGGAACTTCAAGTGGGCGATGTAATTGTTTTTTTCAAACATTTTGAAGAATTTGTAAAATATATGGTTTTTGTTTGTAATGAACCCTATTATTTGTTTTTGTTCGAGGAATATATACACTACGTTTGTATTTGATCTTATTTCTTTAATTTGTATGAGATCTTGTTTGTTTTATACGTAGGGGACCTTATTTATAATCTTCACTATATCATTGTATCAGTTATTGTATCGTTGTATCATTGTATCAGTGTATTAGTGTATCATTGTATCGTTATATCGGTGTATCAGGAGTATCATTGCATTTGTGTATCAGGATTATCATTGTATCGGTGTATCAGTGTATCATTATATCGGTATATCAATGTATCAGTGTATCATTGTATCGGTATATCGGTATAGTAGTGTATCATTGTATCGGCGTATCGATGAATCAGTTTATCCATATATTATTGTATCGGTGTATTAGTGAATCATTGTGTCAGTGTATCAGTATATCATTGTATCTTTTTGCTTCCTTCACTATATTTTTGTAATAATGTATAATTATTTGTTAATAAAAATCCGTAAAGTGAAGTTAAATTGGATAAACTAATGATATATCAGATTATTACATAAATAGAGTGGGTGGGGTATTCGGAGTAGCAGATCGGGTCAAGTTCCTGTCCGGACTGACAGTCTGAACAGGGGAGATCTGTTCGGACTGCCAGTCCGAACAGGACTAGCCCGTTCGGACTGACAGTCCGAACAAGGCTCTCCTGTTCGGACTGAGAGTCCGAACGAGCCAGGCCCGTTCGGACTCTCAGTCCCAACAGGGCCCCCCTGTTCGGACTCTCAGTCCGAACGGAGTGGGAGCTTGGACGAAGCGGAGAAGGAGGAAGGGCAAAATGGAAATTTTTTTTAAAAGGATAAATGGGCGATATTAACTGGGCTCACTAGGAAAAAAGTTGTGCCCCTTTAGAAGTTCCCCCTTTTTCCTTTTTTTTTTTTTTGGGTTATTGGATTCGGGCACCGATTTGACTTTGACCCGCGCTTTCGGGAGTTTCCAAAGGAGCGGGAGTTTCTAGAGGGGCACACTATTTTTTCTTAGCGAGCCAATTTAAAAACTTCATACATATTACAAGTTTACTATTGATTTTTTTTTACTAAAATGTCCTTTCTTCAATCTCTCTTGTCCTTCTCTTCCAAAACTACATATCACTTAACAAAAAAAAAAAAAAAAAAAAAACCTAAAACCCAAAACTATTCTATCAAATTTTCTCCTATATTAAATTATCTCACAAATTAAATTTGAAAATTGATTTTATTAGGTCTTTACTTACTCAAAAACCCTAGAAACTGTACGGATTGAAAAAAATTATGAATCCAAAAAAACTCAAAGTCCAGACTGACAGTCCGGACTACTCTTCACTGTCCGGACTAGCAATCCGGACGGTCCAATATCCGTCCGGACTTCTAGTCCGGATAGTTATAAATAATTTTTTTTCATTCCATTATTCATGAAGTTGTTGTAGTATAGTAGTGAGTATTCTTATCTCACATGTGAGTGCCTCAGGTTTGATTCCTAGCAACAGCAAATCCTTTTTTATTTTATTTTATTTTTTCAAATAAATACATTTTCTTATGCAACTATTACGAATATAACTATTATGAATCTAATTAAATTTCGGACTTAAACAATTTTTTTCCTTAGTCACTATTTCATTCCAATTCAAAGATAAATTAAATAAAACACATAATGATACATTTTCTTGTGTATTTTCTTTATTTGCATTTTATTTTTACTTTATTTTATTTTTCCAAATAAATATATTTTCTTGCGCAACTATTACAAATGTAACTATTACGAATCTAATTAAATTACTGACTCAAACAAATTTTTTCCTTAGCCTCTATTTCATTCAAATTCAAAGATAAATTAGATGAAACACATAATGCTTGGTTAATCATCTAATATTAGCAACCTAATAATCACTGGAGAAACCAATTGGAAACCAAGAAAGTAAAAGGGAACAATAACGAACAAAAATTCATAATAATATCAATAATAAAGCAAATACAAAAGAAATCTATCATAAAGTCTATCAAAAAAAGTCCGGACAGGGAGCCTCATGTCCGGGGTGTGGGGGTTCCCTGTCCGGGCTGCACACCCTGGACATTATCAATTCAATTGCAGTACAAATATACATAATAAGTCCTAAACATCCAATCATAGAAAATTATTAATTCAATTGCAGTACAAATATACATAATAAATTCTGGATATTCAATCATAAAAATCAATTTGATTGCAGTACAAATATACATAATAAGTCCTGGACATCCAAGAATAGAAAAATTTGATCGAGTACAAGCAAAAAGTAAACTCGCATCAAAATATCATAAAATATGACAAAAAACACTGTCACTCATTTCTTGAAAGTCAGTGAACATTGTCTTCAAGTTACAATATCCATAAAGATACATGATAAAAATTGAACATTAAATTTACGGACTCTAATAAAATTTTAGAGATATCATTGCACCTAGAATCTAAACTAATCACTGTCTCCGTGTCATCCTCGGGAGTTGACATTGACATATGGTTCGAGTCGTTCTCGTTGTATCGAGTGCATCAGGAATGGCTTGTTCCTCTGCTTGTTCCTCTGGTTGTTCCTCTAGTTGAGTGCAACCGGTTAGCACGACTTTAATTTTCGCAAAAGTACTAAATAACATCCCATGCCGTTTCTTGAATGCCTTTTCACCTTGCGCAAGTAATGGATCAATTATAACTACTGCGCATGTATATCTTTGTAGAACCAGAACAGAAAAATTTGAAGGCATCAGTTAAACTTGGTACTATATGAGACATAAAATAAAAAATATATATGGAAATTATCTCATCCAGTACATCCAGACACTGAAACCTTCTTTTACACTTAATCAACCATTACGACAATGCTATAAAAAACCTTCAAGATTAACTAATAAAATTTACCATTACCGTCCATGATTGGAAAATTAATGAAATTTTGCATATTTTACAACAGCATTACAATATTTTAATTTTTATTAATTATAATCAAAATATAAATTGTGAGATACACTTGTAAAAAGAATGAATTGTGAGGAAAATTTATAAAAAAAATTCTTCTATGAACGAAAAAGCTCACCTCCAAAACCCCAATACTCCATCCTTAATTTTATTATCACTCTTCCACCTCCTCGTCCTCCTCCCCTCTTTCTCCTCTCCAACCCAATAAAACCATCAAACCAAAATATCTCCCACTGTTTGCTAAAAAAAGGATCAAAATTAAAAAGAAAAATTACTACATTAGGAGATCTCACTCATCTCGACGCAAGAAGCGATGGCGGGACGACGGAATGGCGGCCGTGGACTGGATCACCGACAGCAGCAGGAGATCGGCAGCTTCAGCAGCGAAAATGAAGAGAGAGAAGAAGATTTGGAAGGAGGAGGAGGTAGGGAAGGGGAAGGGGAAGAGGAAGAGGAAGAGGAAGAATTAGGGGAGGTGGAGGAAAGAGAGGATTTAGGATTTTTGGGTTTCGTTTGAGACGTGAGAGAGAGAAAAGTTTGAGAGAAGAGGGAGAAGGAAGAGAAAAGTGGGAGAGAAATAGAGTAAGGATAGTTTGGGTATATTTAGTGTGCTCACTAGAAAAAAACTCTCTCTTTTGTACACTAGGAAAACTAGACTCACTAGGAAATATGGTGTGCTCCTTTGGAAACTCCCAAAGGAGCACGCCAATTTTCCCAGCCTATTTTTCTGTTTTTTTTTTTGTCTGGACTTAAAATTCGGACAGTTATAAATTGGGCTCACTTGGAAAAAAAAAAAATAGTGTGCTCTTTTGGAAACTCCCCCGCTTTCGGACATCGATGGGGCAACTGGATTGAGTGTTTTTGGATGACATCCAACATAGAAGTAGAGATGAGAATTGACCAATAGATTAGACAATTATTAATCTGTTTTATTTTATATTTTAAATTAAAAATAAAAAATTCGTTTTCTAATCTAAATTTTTTAATTGGCATTGTTTCGCTGCAAAAAAAAATAATGTGAAAATGAGGTATTATTTTCTATGTTAATTTTTTGAATGATAATAGTCTTATTTTTTATTAAAATAATAGATACTTTAGACTGTGTTTAGTTTGGGAGAAAATGAAAGAAAGAAAAAGATGGAAATTGGATTTTTCTTAATATTTAGTTAGTAAAAAAACAATTTTTTTTTTAAAATTTTCTCACATACAAACAATAAAAAAAAAAAATTTCTTTCTTATTTTCATTTTCTCCCCTTCATTTTCCCTCAAACCAAACATAGTCTTAACAAAAGTTAAAGGGGGTGCACCGAATAATAATACTCTTCTTTCTCTTCTTGCTGCTCTAGTTGATGGTAATCTTGTGCTTGAAAGTAGTTTTAACCGGTTTATGACCCTTAATCTACTTTCATTACCCTTTATATTTAGATTTTATTGAAAATTTTCATTATTTTATTTGATTAGCAACAAGGAAGAACAAAGATAAATCTCTCAGCAACTAATTTTTCCAGTTTAAGGATGGAAATCCCACTTGTAGTAGATTCACAGCTAATTAAAAAATAAATTTTTGTAACATAAAAATACTTTTGCATGTGAGAGAGGGAGTTTCCAAACGAAACACACTATTTTCCCTAATAAGCCCACTTAACAACGAAAAGTCTAGACAAAAAATAAGTTGTCCACTAATAAGCCAACTTAACAACGAAAAGTATAGACAAAAAATAAGTTGTCCAGTAGGTTCGCTATTGTGCTCCTTTGGAAAATTCCTCGTGACGCGACACAAAACTTGAATTTGAGTTTGGTATTTGTCTTTTATTTTCTTTGGATTCTGTATTTTTTTGGTTATACCTATAGCTTTTTTCTTTGGATTCCATATTTTTTTCTCCTGTCTTTTTCTCTCTTCCGCTGCAGCCCAATTACCTAATTAAAAAATGTATTAAGGAATGTTAAGAATAAAGTACCACGCTTAAAACTAAACTCAAACCTTGCAGCTGTAGCAATAATAACTCTTAGCAAAAGACCAGAACAATAAAAATATATTATGTTTCTCAAAAATAATAATATATTATGGAATCAGAATACGTAAAAGAAAAAAAAAAAAATGCAAACAGTGCAAACTTAAAGTTACTAATTTTTTTCTGACCACTGTTTTCATTGTCTCCCTCGAAAAGGAAAAGAAATTGGGGTAAAAAAAAAAAACACTCTCCCTAAATGGCCAATAACAAACTATAATAAGAAAAAAATAGACTTTTGTTGTCTTTTTCCTTCTCCAGGGGTATCAATTTCCGTTTGTGCTATCAGGCTGTCTCTTGACAATGATACGTCTATTTCTACGTACATTTTGGGAAAGAGTCGAGATACAGAGAGAGAGAGAGAGTAGAGCTCCCCGACTGATAGCTGTAGCTATTTGTTAGAATATCTGGAAGGAGATTGATCAGATTTTTAGAACCGCTCCTCCTTCTATTAATGATTGCATTTCTTTTATTTATTTTAATATTGACTTTGAACAGGACTATCAACTGAGGACGAGCACATCCAGATGTCCAAACAGTTGCAGGGAGCCAAAATCTCTCCCTGCAGTTTGGAATTCGCCGAATTCGCCGTAGGACTAAGGAGGGTAATGAATATGTGCACGTACTAATTTTTGGTGTATTTTATTCAAAATTTTAAATTAGAAAAATAAAAATATTTATTTTTCTAATTCAATTTTTTTTATAGGAATGACAAAAAATTAGCCTATAAATGCGTCCATTATTATCCCTACCTAAAACCTGATATGATATGTGATGCTAAGATAAGGATTGGCCAAGGAGAGGAAGGATCACTTCATAACTTCATCCAGATTTTTAGGCCATGTTTGGATGTCAAAAACAAAGTGTTTTGAGGTATTTTCAAAGTGTATGTTTTGAATCATTTTGGGAATACATGTTCTGGAGTGGTTTATTCATGGGTCCTAAGGTGTTCAAGTTTGTACTTGAGAGTTTGAATTTTTTTTTTTTTTATAGATTTTTGTGGATTTCATAAATATAAAAAAAATAGATATGTCCAATTAAGAAAAAAGAAAGTACATGAGAGATAGTAGGAACAAAGAAAAGAGAAGGTATTTTTAGATAAATAATTCAGAATACTCTAGAACATCCTAATTTAGAGTGTTCTAAAAATACCCATCAAGGTATTTTTGAGTGTTCTGAACACTTCAAAATATTTGTCTAAAAACTCACAATAAAATATTCTTATAAACACTTCATAATACATCCCTCCAAAACAACTCAAAACACTTCAAAACTAAACTCCCAAGCATAGCCCTTAATACTTTTGCTTTATCTATGCAGCTTGGTTCTGTTTTTTGTATTTTATTTTGGTTACGTCCTTCCTCTCGGACATAGTACTTACATCTATCTGTTTTCTTATATTATATCGTCCTAACAAAACATGGAGGGCACTGACTTACCATAATAATAATAATAATAAAAACAAAGACTATTTTCAAACCGACCAATTGCTAATATAGCTTGCAGTTGCAGGTACTAGACCATGTAACCAAAACCAACAGCAAATAAAACTAGCAAGAAGGCAATCGTATGCTTGCTGCCGTGACTTGTAGCCGGAGCTGGAGCTTGTTCGGCGCTTCCGCTGGTAGCAGTAGTTGGAGCTATGCCAACATCAAGAACAGGAGTCAGGAGGCTCTAAGCTGGTGGGATCCATGTCGCGTTCGCTCGTAGGAGCCATGGTACTATTGTTGCTTTGGCTCTGGCTAGCAGGAGGACTAGGAGCAGTCTTCGGCTTAAACCCTGACACAGTACATCAGAGACGTTTATAACTCTACATCTATATTTGCATCCTTTACAACTCTAGCATTCTCTTCACATTCTTCATGTAGTTGGTAAGTTCCTAACTCTCAATTCTTGCATTCCCAACAATTACTATATAAATCTCCAGCTGTAAACGGAAATTGTCATCTCTTCCAGCTCCATTGAGCATAAGAGTAGGTCGAGGAAGAATTAGATACATCAACAATCCTCTCTAATTGTTAACCATTTGAGGTTCTCATAGTGGACTGCATCCGAAACCAACCTGATGCAGCACACATTGATAGATATGCGGCTTAATTCATGATCACCCGTCTAGGGCCAAAAAATCACCATTTAATCTCACGCAAACTATTTCATAGCAAACACATATGAACATATGTTTCCCCCTATGTTAATATGCACATCTTGTATATTAACAGTCAACTATAAGCGAAAAGTTTTGTTTTTCACCATTTGTCCTTCAACAAACACAAGCACATAGATGTGCATTTGTAAGTAAGTGTTAAAACCGAGAAGCCCAAATGGAATTTAATTCACCTCTTCAGAATCCAGTCAGTCCTTCCCAAAAATTTAACAATCGTGCACCAAGCTCCATGCTCCACTCCCTTCGGCCACCTACAAATTACAAATAGATGAGATTTGAATTGAGGATGTTGATTGGGTTGACATCCGAGAAGGCCAAGTCCTTCGTCGCCTTGAGGATGATGGAGTGGCTGAGAGGAGAATTTCAGGACTGAGAGAAGCGAATCAGCTCATTTCTTGCCTTGCCATGGTCCTGAATATATAAGGAGGCACATGATCGTGGTTGAATTGAGATCCAGAGCTTAGATCCAAGAAAAGGCAACGCTGGTTGGCTTCTAACTTCTAAGAGAGAATGATTGTTTACTAATGAGAGAGCTCTTTTAGTTATTTAAAGGATAACTCTTTTTTTTGGCTAGTCAATTTGAACGTTAAATGAGAAAGAAAAAGAGGAGGAAGATGAGTACATAGAAATAAGTAAATGTTATATGGTTTGTTTGCAATCAAGTTTCCTTACCATGTTCAATTGAGAGCAGCAGATTGCGCTTGGTTGGCTTCCAGCAATGGATGAGGTTGGGTTAGATTTTGTCATTGCCGGTGGAAGTGTAAGAAAATGGAAGTAGAGAGAGGTGTAAAGTCTTTTTAAACGGCAGCAATGGATGAAATTTAGTTCCCAACAATGACGAGAGATTTGTTAATGAAACAAAATGCCTAGAATGCTCCGGGCATGGATTTGAATGAACCAGAAAAAAAAAATGTGGGAAAGAGAGATGCACAAGGAAAAACTCATCAACCAAAAAGGTGAATCACAATTTTTTTCACTGACCAAATAAACAAGTGCATACTAGGAAAAAATTAATAATAATGAACTGAATGAGGACTCATGGATGCCACAACTGATAAAATGTAGAAATTACCTTGCTTGCAGTTTTACTGAAATGGAAGGGTTGTCTCATCTATCGACTCTGAGAATATTGTTCGTTATGTTGCAGCTAGTACTTATTTCTCGATTGGGATCAATTTTCCAAGTACCATCAACGATGAACTTGATCTGATAGCAAAGAGAGGAGATGATCAGCCCACATCTTGCATCTAACTGATCTAGATTTACAAGAACATTAGGCGCACTTTGAAAGCAAAATAAGATATATACATTCCGTAAGCTTACTTACTAGAAACTAAAATGAGGAATATAATACTATAACTGAACTGTCTGGCAGAGTAATCAAACAGTTGTATTTCGTAAAACCTTGTGTTGAAACAAGGGATCTCAAATTATCGGTAATCAAATGAACCAGCTAGGAAAAAGACTATGAAATTCAATGCGAAAAAAATGATTTCTTGAGAATGGTCATGGCACGATGCAAGATTATTGAGTGACAATTTGATAAAAACAAACTCTTTATTTAAAGTCCACGATGATGTAGAATGTTATGCATGAGAAATTAATTGTTCTAGTACATTGTTGAAGAAAAGAAACACATACAAGAAGACTCACAGTTTATGAGATACTAAGGAACTAGCAAGACCAAAATATAGAAAAGAAAATTAAGGAAAGTACACACTGAAACATATAGCAATAATATGCTACATGTATTTGGAGCTGTGTTATGGCATGTGATAATTTGGAAAGCTAGTTTTAGAGTTGATCCACATGTTTCGAAGGAATGTTTTTATGGGCACTGAATTGGGAGTTGTGTTCTAGCATGTATTGCTTGACAGAAATAATCAAATTTTTACAAATTGTGCTTGTACTTGTGATATGGCATGTGCGGATTGAAGGTAACATTCTTTGGTGGACAGGTACGGCATAGGAGGGTACTTCACTTACTGATGGGACCAATTGATGAGGAGGAATACACATAGGCGACTGGACTTACAGCCCTACATCAGTCAAGGGGGTTACTCAGCAGAAGAGAAGGGCGATCTGCTACCAGAGGCAGGGGACGAGTGAGGCAGGCACGACCAATTGTGGCTATTGTAGACCTCGGTCTACACAGGGGCAACAATACCATATAGGGGCTCTGTTTGCTCTCTCTTTGCATCCCTATTTATCCCTCTCTTCATGATGGGCATGCTTAACTACCTTTATATATAATAATATGATTCGTTAAAGTTTATTTAATGAAATATCGGGAATATATTGACCGTTTATGCTAAAAAAAATATGCTATATATGATAATTTAGAATGAGATACGAATTTGGATCTGATAAGAAGCCAAGCACATTGGAGAGGCATATCAACATGTTTACTGAACAATATTATAATCATTCGAATACTTAGATTTTATAGGAGAAGAGCTATGTTTCAGATCACTTGTAATTATTGATTTTTTTTTTTTTAACTCCATTTACCTCATAAATTCCAGGATACAGCCATAAGATTGTTGACCAAAGATCCAAGCTTCTGCACGGTAAACTTTTCAAGCATTAGTATATCACAATGTCTGAAGTTCAAAAATGCAATGAAATGTATATACAAAGAGCAGGGAGAAAACAACAACAACAACAACAAAGCCTTTTATCCCAAGTATTTGGGGTAGGCTATATGAACAAAAAAAAATCACGCCGGATAGATCACTTTGATATTCCTTCTCCATTCATTTCTATCAAGTAATATCTCCTTATTTAAACCTCTAGACTCCATATCTTTGCGTATCACCTCCATCCATGTTTTCTTCGGTCTTCTCTTCGTTCTTTTAACTTGTCCTACATTGATAAACTCCCATCTTCGAACTGGTGTACTTGTAAGCCTACGTAGCACATGACCAAACCATCGTAAGCGATTTTCTCGCATCTTCTCATCGATGGGAGCTACACCTAGCTTAGCACGAATATCTTCATCTCTCACTCTATCTCTCCTAGTGTTGCCGCACATCCAACGGAGCATGCGCATCTCTGCTACACTTATCTTTTGTGAATGACGTTTCTTTATAGCCCAACATTCCGTGCCATATAATAAAGTTGGCCTAATAGCAGTCCTATAAAATTTTCCTTTCAATCTTAATGAAATGTTACGGTCACATAAAACTCCCGTTGCCCTCCTCCATTTCAACCAGCCAGCTTGTATCCTATGGTTAACATCATTATCGATCTCTCCATCATTCTGAATAATAGAACCCAAATATCTAAACTGACTGCTCATTTGTATCTCTTGCCTATCTAGATTTACAGCATTATAGTCCATGGTCCGTCGTTTACTAAACTCCATATACTCTGTTTTAGACCTACTTAATCTAAAACCTCTAGATTCTAATGTATACCTCCATAACTCTAACTTGACATTTACCCCTTCTCTTGTCTCATCAACTAAGACAATATCATCAGCAAATAGCATACACCAAGGTATCCAATCCTGAATGGTTTTAGTAAGCTCATCCATCACTATAGCAAATAAGAATGGGCTCAATGCAGATCCTTGATGTACTCCAATTGTGATAGAAAAATCACTAGTCAAACCACCACATGTTCTGACATTGGCCACTACTCCATCATACATGTCCTTAATTATGTCGATATACTTAATAGGAACTCTTTTCTTTATCAGTATCCACCAAAGTATCTCTCATGGAACTTTATCGTAGGCTTTCTCTAAGTCAATAAATACCATATGCAAATCTCTATTTCTCTCTCGAAATCGCTCTATAAGTTGACGAAATAAATGAATAGTTTCTGTCGTCGATCGCCCCGATATAAATCCAAATCGGTTCTCCGATATTTTAACAGTTTGTCGCAATCTATGTTCAATTACCCTTTCCCAAAGCTTCATAGTGTGACACATGAGTTTTATTCCCCGATAGTTAGAACAACTCTGAATGTCGCCCTTATTCTTATATAGAGGTACTAGGGTACTCTTTCTCCATTCATTTGGCATTTTCTTAGTTTGCCAAATCTTATTAAAAAGATCTGTTAGCCACCTCACACCAATCTGTCCTAGATATCTCCATACCTCTATAGGAATCTCATCTGGACCAACAGCTTTTCTTGATTTCATTCTCTTCAAAATCTCTTTTACTTCAGACTCTTTGATTCTGCGCATAAAACTACGATTCATATCCTCACATTGAATAGTAAGATCTCTCAAATCTTCAGTAAAACTACCATTATATAATCTATCAAAATAATTTTTCCATCTTTCTTTAATCTCTTCGTCTCGAACTAGAACCGTCTGATCCTCATCTTTAATACACTTTACAGTACATAAATCTTTAGACTTTCTCAATCTTATTCGAGCAATTCTATATATATCCTTTTTTGCCTCTTTATTATCTAGCTTCTCGTACACTTGTTTATATAATTTAGTTTTTGCATCCCGAACAACTTTCTTAGCCTCCTTCTTTACTAGTTTATACTTCTCGAAAATTATTCCATTATTATTATTATTATTCTTATTCAGATCTCTATAAAGATCTCGCTTGATTTTAATAGCATTTTTACCTCTTCATTCCACCATGATGTATCCTTACATGGTGGAACACCGCCCCTCGACTCACCGAATATATTTTTAGCTATCCTTTTAATGCAGCTAGCCATTTTGTTCCATGTTACATTAGGATCATCATGGTCTCTCCAATCTGCTTCTTGTACTACTCTATCTACAAAAACTTTTTGATTGCCTTCTAATCGCCACCACTTCTAAAGAGCAGGGAGAAAACAATGATTAGAAATACATGAGCAAAATAAATATATAATTATAACCTCAAATGGTTACCCTTTGAGTCCAAACTATTAGGGCAAAGCTTTAGTTTAGGAAACCTTTTAATTTCCCTAGGACATCATTTGCCAACAAGCTAACTTACAAAGTTCTCTGTGGAAACTGTTAGTAATCTCCTTTTGTTGAAATCCAATGATAGTACAAGCATTTGCTATCAAGCCGTACAAGCATTGGCTATCAAGCCAACTTTTTCAAGTTCTCTGTGGTAACTGTCAGTAATGTCCCTTTGTGATACTCCAATATCAGTTCTAGAACTACCCATTTATTGGCATATTCTTCCGTTTTTTGGTTTAAGTAGCTTGTCCTCCATTGTCTTGCCCATTGTAGGTATAACCCCTCCAACTACCATGCCCCTATTTACCACTTCAGTACAGTTTTCTATCCATTTTTAAGTATTTTTTTCCCCTGAAGAGTTGGCATGATAATTCTCTGCTGTAGCTGGAAGATGTCATATGTTTTAAATCTAACGTCTAAGCTGAAATTCTTTTTGATTTTGCCTAAAACATGAAGATCAGCAACTCAAGGAAAACCAAACTTAGTAATATGGCAGAAGTTTTATGTAACTTAATCATTTATCAACATGATGATCTACATGTGGATGTGGCAACTTGATTAAATGAATCTTCCAAAAGCCAATTAAAGGACTTTTGACAAGAGACATATTATTCCAGCCATGATAAATAAAATGGTTCATAGTCCAAATTCAGGCATGATTCCCTCCCAACCTCCTGCATGAACAAGCACCCACACACATTATCACTCAATCAGACCTCATGCATGCAAAGGAAAGGAACACCCTAACCCTAACCGAACCATAAAACTTGTTATGTATTGGCAAATACATTAACTAAATTAGTTTTCACCGAATAGAGAACATATAACAACTTCCAGACACTACCCAAGAGCAAACAGTGCAAAGGTAAGGGACTTCACAGCCAGACTTTGTAATTTGTAATACTGAACCAACTTATGGAGTCCCTTCACCATTTGTACTCTTGCACTGGTAGTTTCAGTCTTATAAAAGTTCCAACATGATGAATAGCATAATAGCAGTGACCTCTACTTGAATTTTGAAAAGATAGCATTAAATAGTTGCAGAAAGGCCACAAAGCTGATATTGCGCAAAACAATTCGATTTCTAGCAATATAGGCTTCAATGACATAGTTAAATTAAAAAAAAAAAAAAAAAGAGTACAAGTTCACATACCAAATTTTGTGGTTGGCTATATGATTATTTCTGTTCCAGTCAGATAAATGCAAGGGCTAAAGCAAAATATGCAGAAGACAAATATTCATAAATAACTATAGTATAAAGTACACATATTTTGAATATCTGCCAAGAGATGCATATTGAAAGGTATTAGACTTCAAGGAATGACACTGACCCTAATAATATCGATATCAAGACTCTAAATATCAGATACCAGAATCATATCGGATGGCGAGTTTTTATATCGGATAGAGGGAAATCAAACGATATATCAGAGATATAAACCAATTCAGACTTTCGTATCGTAATGACAGACCCTCCAAAACAATATTATTAGGCAATATATAGTTCACAACGGATATTTAGAATAATGATCAGTATTGGTATTGCTAATATTGCTGATATTTTACCAATATATCCAAGTATCCAACATTGCCAATATGATACTAATCTTGCCAATTTCTGATACCATAACCATTAGTTGATACTAATATCGCTACCGAGATTTTAAACCTTGATATAAACCTTCTCTACACGAACATGCTTTTCACAATGCATTAAAGGTAATCATCCAAGACTTCCCATCAAAATAGCATCAGTAAATGGGGGATAACTTAGAAATATGACAAACCTCCAAAGAAAAAGTGAATGTTGTTTTAAGGTCATCTTTCAACTTGTTCTCAAGAAAATGGTATGAAACTATTACAACAATGAGAAATTTGAACAATCTTGAATGCTAACCCCCAATAAGTAGCCAACAGTGCATCATCACGCAATTTTCTCATAGAACCAAGGATTAACACTCAAAACTTCTTTATACCCTACGGATGATTGTAGGTAAAGAGGTAAGATGATATTATAATATGGAGAAGAAAACAATGTGATAGCACAAATTAGGAGGCTCTAGACTCCTGTTGGAAGGACTTGGACAGATCCCTACTGTTCAAATAAAATGATCAGCCGATGACTTTTAATTATAATCTACTCCAGTAAAGTTAATTTACATCATCTCAAAGTACTTAAAAACCCAAAATCAGATGATTTTGGGTTTTCTTGCATATGCAGTATATAGCCTCTATATATACAAGTTTCTGTATGTACAGTCCAGGATGTTCACCCATGATCTGGTACTAAGGGTTTTACAAGTGTTTAAGGTTTCAGCTGTAATTTGCATGCCCCAAATCATAGATTTAAGCAGCATGCTAGTTTAGATCATCGGTTTTGTACCATTTGATATGTAGACCAAAAAGAGGACAGATGCATTTGATTTTTATTTTAAGGCACAGCAAATGATGTGGCACAACTATAAGAAGTTTATTTGCGACTTGAATAGTCTATTATTGGATGTGAACCAGAAAGCATTTTATAGCTTTTCATAATCTTTCCAGCTCTGAATACCAGAGGACCCAACAGTTGGCTCCTGAGAAAGAGATGAATCAACAAATAAAAGAAAACTTCAAATTTCCGCATTCAAGCATACTTTTCTCACGAGAATTAGGAAGTGAAAATGTCCCCTTTTCCCTCATATATTAGCAAGAAGTTCATGTATTTCATTGAGAAAAAGCTGCACAATAACTATCAGTCCTAATAGAATCATCATAATCTACAAGCAGTAAGATACATAGTGATTAAAGGAGGCAGTTTCTTAGAGGGACTGCAAGGCTGCCAGCAGATAGACTCATTATCTAAAGAAATGGTAGTTCAATTATATTAGGCATCTAGCATCAAGATACCTTCAAAAGTTAAATAAGATCAAGGATAATGTAAACGTGATAATATAAACATTTCTGTATTTTTCCCCCTTCTTCATTTATTTCGTTGTTGAGGATATGAAAACTACCAGATCCCCTCGGCACAAGAAATCCCATCCCCACCAACTAGGGAAATACCAAGAAACCATTGTGAGGGACCCACGTTTGAGGAGTAATTCAGCTGAGGTGCCCATACTTGAAGTAGTGGTTTATCCATTAAACCCCTTCCAATAGTTCAAATTAGCTATGTTAAATGAATACTTTCATAAGGGAGATAGAACCGATACTCATATCGATACTCCAATCATCCATGTAGTATTGGAGTTATATTACTAAACACCATTATGGGCGGTATAACTGCAAAAAAAAAAAAAAAAGTTATTGCATTTATACTCCCTAGCATAGGGTCTCTCTTTGAAACATTTTTAAGGAGGAATTAAAAATATACCCTAAATGGGACAGCGGTAGTTTCTTCAATTAACCCTGAAGTTTATTAATATATGGATTTCAGAGATGTAATCGAACTAAAAATTCTAAAGCATGAATGATGGCTCACAATTTCATTTGATTAGCAGTCACCTATGTTACTTGATGATTTTTTTTTTTGTTGGTTGTTTGTGTACCATTTGATTTATGTAGGTTGAAAATACTTAATAACATCTGAGATATTGTATTTTTTAACCTTTATAGCAAAAAATAAAATCTCAAAACTGGTATCAATACCGACAAATGGTTTATGGCGTGGCAAAATTGGATATATCACAGAGGTACTATCTGATGTATTGGCAATATTGGAAATACCTGTTAGTGGTATTATTGAGTCTATACCTAATGGATACCTCATAATATGAGATAATATTCGTGATACATGTCACTGTTGGCTGTTATTGAAAACCTTGCTTTATACCTTCATAAATTTAAGTTATGAACATCTGAATTATCGTGTTTTTAAACCTTTATAGCCTTATAAGTTTATGTCACCAATAAACTCACTAATTTGATCAGCAGTCAATTGTATGCCTTGTTCATTCATGTTACAATTTCTTTTGATTATTAGTCATGTATATGGCTTGCATACTTTTTTAAATAAAGGTTTAAGACAATCTATCTGTGTAACTGTTGTTTTACATAACCTGAAAATGTTCTTATGAGGTGAGTTATTGTGATTTTCGGTTGCTGTAGACTTGCAAATTCATGTTATAGATAAAAATTTATAAACATTCATGCAACTTGTTCTTGTCATACAGTGACATATCCATATCTTGAAACTTGACCTTTCCAGCACAATATGGTGCTGTATTGTGCTGTATCTAACTATACACAAATAGGATCATCAAACAAAAACAGCATACCTTATTACAGATCAAGAATGAAAACTTTTTGAGACACATAATAAGCATGAATAATAACAAACCTCGAACAAGATGAATCTAATGATCTAGATGAAGGATGCAGATCCATTTTAATTCGATTATGCCAACCATTAAAACTTCCAGCAACTTCTACAGTTTCACCATTTCCCCAGTATTCAATCTGAACCTATGACAAGCAATTTACTCATTATTCTACTTTAAAAAATAATAATAATAAGCATGAAAGTGTCATCAACATATATTAAGATAAGAATAACTTTTCAGGGACATAGAAGAACAGAGACAAATTCTCTTTAAGCGAGAAAAAAGGTACCTCCTTTAATCCACAAAGGCCTTCCTGTGCTGCACAGAGTTCCATGTCCTTTTCCGTTACCACTCTCTGTGCATTGTCAACCTCATTGTTTGCCATATCTTGCAGAATGCTCAAAGATTGCTGAGGACAGAACAAATAGTTCACCAGCAAGGTTCTGTAACAAGAATTATTTTCATTTGCGAAAGAAATCTAGTTGACACGAAAAGGAGACACCAAACATTTCTTTCATTCCTTCTTCTTTTTGTTTGTCTCTTTCTTCTTTAATAAAAACGTCTTGATCACTGTGGATTTTGATGTGTATTACGAACAGATATGTGGGAGCACATGCATACATGTGCACATTAGTCATGTCATTATGTTCTCATGTCCAAATCTTAAGGCTTTATTTTATTATCATGTCCTTGTCGTGTCTTATCCACGTGTCCATGTCCTGAGCCCGTTAGAGGCTTAGTGCAACAAAAAACTATCATAAATATCTAGAAATGCAAAGTCAGGTATATTAATCAACTTGCATGAAGATCAAATCAAGAGGTTCATTCTGTCGGCAATCTTATCAGGACATGAACAAATAACATTGCAGGAAGTTGAGAGATGGTATAAAATATTTGACAAAAAAATTGATGCAGTATTTTGTTTCCAATGTGAGTCTACTCCAGAAAATGGTAAAGGACTATAGAATTCATGTGCATGTGAAAATTGCGTTACTTCTCGGGTAAGACAGAACTAATTGAGCAGCCTTTCCCTGATTTACTCAACCATTTAAGGATGCAAACAGCATTACTAAGAAATTTTGCCACCAGACTCATTACTCATTATTTTGCACTTTGATTGAAAAAAAATCATTCCTAAGTTCAACTTAGTAACCCACTCGAAAAAATAGGCATCATATGATCACAAATACTCTTTACAATAATTTTTTTTTTAAAAAAAATTACACTTAATACTACAGCATATGATTAACCGTCCGATGGATGCCGAGCAAGATTTAAAATCATCGAATCCAAATCAGTACTCATTGAAGGCTTATGGTATAGGAAAATGGTAATATTGGACTTATCATATTGGCAACAGAAAGATAATCAGCATAATATCGACAATATTAGCAATATCATCATTGTTACTGTGGGGTCTATATCATAATGAACTTGTCAAAATCTGATGCGATAATCAAGGTATGTATTGGTATTGACCAATGTTTAAAACCTTATTAATTTACTAATAGATATAAATTTGTCAAATTTACGGGTTACACCCTCTCCTTCTGAACTTTTCATTAGCCATTTAATGAAATGAGACATTAAGGTGCAATATACAATCAATTATTAGATTCAGATACCTTCACTTTTTCAATCTGCCGATTTAATTCGAGTAGCTCCATCTCTTTTTGCCACTAAACAAATTCAGTAGAGTCATAGCCTCATAGCAGAAAATCAGTAATAAATATTTTTACACATGCAACAAAAAACAAGGAACAGAAAAAATTTGATACTAGCACGGCTTTTAGACGGTCGATTTCGGCTTGGTCGATCCTTTCATCTGCCTGATGAACAGAGCGTGTAAACAGTAATACAAAAGAAAGGAGAAAGCAACAACAATTTCCAGAGCTCAGGGTAAGGAATTATAGTTTCCAACCATCTCAGATGTCAAATTCTCATCACTGTCAGCTCCTTTTAATCCCTGATTGAAAATAACCTGATCCCTGTTAATCAGTCCACATACAAATGAATATTATACATTGACAAGGCTGATAATTGCTTCTAAAACAGATAAAAAAAGTTCTTCGGTGTTAAATAAATCAAATAAATTGTTAAGGAACGAGAACTATCAGTATTGATAGCTACAGTCCTTGCCTAAACATGGAGTTAGGAAAGTAGCATGAACAATCATATATTTACAAGCCATTTTATAATACATATGTCAAGAGTACAGAATACCAAGGAGAACAGAAAATACATAGAATATTACAGTAGGCATTACAAAAAGTCAAAAACTTACCCCAATCTTAATGAGGTGGATGTGCAGGATTTTTGCACAAGAAAGAATAAATTAAAAAATGTCGGTAGAAAATAGCTGCCGTGACTAATAAGGAAGAGTCTAGTAGAAGCTGAACACCTTAGACAAATGATTAGAAACTGTAGCTGGTAAAAAAGGCCTCTAAACTTTGTCCAGGATGAGATAGGTCTGCAAGGTCTTAATAACTTTGCAGCATTTATTTGAATCTAGATTCTATATTGTTCATTGAGTAAACTGGATTTGAATTTATAACTAGTAGGTTGGTCATCTTTACTTGGCCCAATCAGGTTGAGTTCTTCATTGTTGGTTCAGTCAGATAAGTTTTCCTTTCCAGTTCATTTACAACTATGTAATATTGGCCCAATCAGCTTGAGTTCTTCATTGTTGGTTCAGTCAGATAAGTTATCCTTTCCAGTTCATTTACAACTATTTAATATGCTAAGAAGCATAGGTACCCTACACATATGCTGCATGTGTGTTTGTGTGAGTATATCTGAAAGGATAGAGTAGATAAATGCACATATTTCTCTGATTAGATAAATGCATATGCATTAGACATGTGCACTCACGGAAATGCATGAAGATAATCAGGATATATAAAGTAATATGCATTTTTATGAATTGAATGTAAATAAGTCATAATTCTTTATATATATATATATATATATATATATATATATATATATATATATATATATATATATATATATATATATATATATATATATATATATATATATAATAACCTACCAAATTTACCTAACAACTTTGGCAGGCAATTACAACTTCAATCTAAAAGCTAAACTACTTATGCTCTGTGCTCCAACAGCATTAAAATCAAATAAGATCCTTGATTTAGGATAAAAGATGATAAAAAATGATCAAAACCAAAAGTTTGAAAATTAGACTTTGCTTTTCAGGCAACTGACCTGTTGGCCTGTTGTGCCAAATGATGAACCACCTTAGAATCCCCATAAGCTGCATAGGGATAAAACCCCAGTAAGTTCCACTCTTCTAAGTAATATGTTTGTTCATTGTTGCGACACTGCAATTCTTTTTCCATAATTTACTTTGGCTTTACCAGTACAATCAGTATCATCAGAGCTTAAGGCAGAATTAGCCTCCATATCCCCACTTTTGATCTCAAAAGCGTCTGTAGAATAAACAATATTAGTACAAATGACTGCTAAATGAAGTAAAAATCATCCAGACTAAGCAGCCTAGAAATTAGAAACTAACTTTTTTGAGAAAAAATAGAAAATAGAAACTTAAAAACAATGTACGAATTTAGTACCAGTGCAGAATGGAGAAGTGCAGACATAAGGATTCAGCAAATAAATTTAGGAAGTTAAAAACAGGTAATGCATTTAGAATAATGCATCCTAGGAACTTATAAAGAAGGTTTGGCTTTAGTCTTAGTGCAGAGTGGTGAAATGGACATAAAGTGTGCCAAACAAATTAATAAAATGTAAAGAGTGGAAATCCCATGCATCCTTACACTAAATAAAAACTATTGAGTATAACTCTCAAGGGTGCACCAATGCATGAATACAGGAGTAATGTATAAGGCAATCCCTAAGAGTACAAGTCCTCTGTATTGGTTGTAATGCATAAACACCTGCCATGGTACAGGACCCAAGAATTCCTATTACATGGTATTTAAGTAAGAAATAGTGCATCTATCTAAGAGGTGTCTGAGAGTGTCTCACTTAAAAGTATATTATAAAGTTGAAGAGATAGCTACGTTTGCATGTTCGGGTGGCCAAGAAATATTGGTTTCACATACACATCCGGAACGAGTATGGCTAACTTTAGAAGTGTCCATGATATATAGTTAGCAAGAAAAGCTCAACAAATTAGTGTATGATAATGCTCACATTTGCTAATCTTCAAGTTCCAAGAGCATCCTCGAGAACAATCCATTAAGGATCAATCATTCATTAAGATACGAGATCAAACAAGGGTGTCAGTCATAGAGATGCAGGTTGGTTGAATTCAAAATTTGCTTCACAATCAAAAGTATTATGTGACCATAGGATATTTATGAAGTTGAATGGAAAATTTATAGCATTGCCACAAAAACATCTTCGTTTTCTTGGGTTGGGACTTTGAGAAACAACATATTAAGAAACCCAAATAAGTTTAGCTGATATTATAATGCTGATGCAAGGATGAGCCGAACCACACTAGTACAACTAATGAGTACATTCATGAGGTTGCGTCAATTGACGATAAGAGGGGGGAAAATCATCTTTGATGATTTCAAATGTTGTGAACATGAGCGATGGAACACTATTATTATGCGAGTTTAAGATGAGTGATAATGGTAGTTGGGGGAATGAACGACAACGGCCAAAGGTGGACCTAACTGAATATTCTAGGTTGACAAAAAAGAAGGTTATGCTAGTTATTAGCTTAACAAAAGAATGACCCTTAACAGAGTTGAATACAGAACAAGGCCTAAAGTAGCCAACCCAAAATATTCGGTATAAACGTTTCATTTTTGAAAATTTGAAAGGCAGATGTTCCACATGCAACAATGTTAAAGATAATACTGGAAACTGTGCTTCACAACGAAGAAACCATGGGCAATGAAGAAATAAATTAAACTCCATAATCTGTGTTAACCACATAAAAAATGATGCAATGGTAACTATATAGCTACGACATGTAGAACACTGGACACTTTCCCCTACCAAAACATTGATATGTCGAGCCGTGTCAAACACCGAAACCTATGCCACTATGTCCGATATTTATAAAATCTGAAACCTCTATTTACATTAAAATATTTGCAAAATGGAGTGTGTTATACCACCCTTTTAATGAGAACTAAATATCCTATTCTTCATTTTACTATTCTATCTTCTTTTACATGTGAACAATAGCTCAATACATATATTTATATAAGTTGGATAATAAATACACATATATCTTTTAAAATGCATATATATAGTATTGTGCTTTTGTATCTAGATATTAGAGGGTTATTGTGTCCGACACCTCGTGTCCGTGCTGGAAGATGACCTGTAATGTATTCATAGATCGTAGCTATAAAGAAATAAATTTATTTGCAAATTTTATTTGTGTTCCATGTAAAGTACTTAGCAATACATGGAAATAATTCTCCAATAAAAACACATCCTAAGAGTCAGTAACAACTTTCAACAAAAGAATAATCAGAATACCCTTCTTCAAGCCATTCACGGACTTCTCAATAATAAGTCTGTGACAAAACATGACCAACAAATTAGAGCAACAAAAAAAAAAAAAAAAAACAACACTAAAGTATAGGCACTTGCCTTCAAATATATCCAACTCCCCAGTCTGAACAAAGTCTACAGCCCTTGAATGCAAAGATGAAACAGAAGATTTTGGAGATTCGAACTTTTGGACAGAAGTGTCAGTAGCTACTGCACCATTTGCTCTACTAATATAATTTTCCATCACAGAAGAACCACTCGGAGATGAGGTGGATTCAGCATACTCGATTAAGATCCCCTCTTGAACTTCTACAAAATTTAAGAAACTATCACATATTAGCATTAAAAGCATATGCAAATTGACAAGTTTATTATTTATGATGACAAGAAAATCCATAGGCCTGAACTGTCATCGCTGCATCCATTACCTGAATTCTCATCTTCTATTGAAGGCTGCTCCGCAATGCTCTGATTATAAAATGAATTCCTCAGGAGCTCAGTGATTACCTTGTATCCTCTACGCCTCACAATATTAGCAAGGTCTTTCCTGTGAATACAAGTATGGTGTTTATCTTTTGTCCTCTACACCATATGACATTTGCAGGGTCTTTCAAATGAAATGCAAGGAAAACATTCATAAAAAAATGTATGAACCCAGATAAGGAACTGGTATTTATATACAAATTAGATGTACTTGTCTGCAATTAAGCCTGAAAATCAGCAGTTTCTCTCTAAAATTTTATGAGAACAAGCATGTCCCCAAGTTAAATGTATTAAATAAGATGTATAACTTACAGGACTTCGGTGTTGAGTTTGAAGATGAAGGAATGGTACATTTAATAGTGACAAAGAAGTTATACCTCATTGTTCCATAATCCATTCGTTGTAGAGTTGCAGCTTGAACCTTTCTCAGATTCCTTCGATGTGCTATGAGGAACCTAGATCTAGCACTTTTCTGTGAATAGGATTGGAGGAATTTAAACTTAACAGGATAGAAAATAAACTCTTGCAATGTTCCCCTCCTTAGGAATCGTACAATCAATCTCCTACCACATTGCTCTAGTTTATTTTTCCTCTCCTTAGTTGACAACATTGTTCTTATAATTGGTCATAATAAAAGATATATCGCCCAATATATCGTTTTGAAAGGTCTGCCTATACGATAGCCTGATATTTATTCATATTTCTGATATATCGTCTGATCGATATGAAAATCTCTTATCCGATACGAACCCGATAACTGATATTTGAAACCTTGATTGATAACTTTTATATCACCAATCAAACTAACCTTCAATGATGCTAAAACCTTGCGCTCTACTACCTATCCAGATGGAAACCACAATAAGGTCATTGTAATTCGAACTTCATGAGCCCATATCGATGCTTTTCTACTACTAAATCCCAAAGATCACCTCCCACACTAAATGTTCCCCAGAACCTGATTCTGGAAAGACCCCTATTCTACAATCTAGGAAAAACACAATCAAATCATCCTCTTGTAAACACTGAATCTAAATTCACCAGAATGCATTAACAACTAAATTTAATAAGACACTTTCCAATTCAAGTTCACATTCTAACAGAAGCTGGGTGGTTCACTTGCACTAACCAATATTAGGAAATTATCCAATAAAATCAAACCTCACCACAATCAACACAATGCCACAAACTGAACTGCCAACAACAAGCAAACTCGAACCTAACCTTCCATTTTGTAAAAGCTCCTTCGTCGTGGGCACATGATTCCCCGGAAGCCCCTTCACCAACATGAACTCTCGAAGCTCATTACACAGCTCCTCATTGCTCTTGCTTCGCTTTGAACCCTTCCCATTCTTCCTACACAAGCATCAAAACAAAAAGATAAATAACATGCAAATCAAAAACCCAACAAAATATCAACTGGGCAAGCAAAAATAACCCCAATTTGTCAGCTGTGCAAGTAAACGTTAGGGTTTTGTGAAGTGGGCCGTGGTTGGCTCCCCACCAATTGAGATGTGGGTTGCTGAATTTGAGAACGGGATGGGTAAAGAATGGGAAATGGCAGAGGGCCATGGGAGTGAGCTAGGGTTTCTTATCACTAGAGTGGAGCATTTCTTGGATTGGCATTTCTTGGATTGGAGAAGTAGTACTAGGGTTTTGTTAGGGTTTTAGTTTGGGTCGAGAGAGAGACAAAAAAAAAAAAGTGGCAAATGGAGCCAGGGATGGGGAGTGCCCGTTAATTATCTGTGTTTTTGTTCTTTTGCAAGGGGAAATTTTCGTACTGGTCGGTTACTTTGTGGCCCCGTAATCACCGCTATCGGGCCGGGCTTAGGTAGGCCCACTTTACTCGCAACAATACTTGTTAGTAAGTGGGCCGCTGCCCTTTTTCAACAACAGCGGTCTATCGTTTGACAAATGTAAAAAGAAAAAATGAATATTATTTTGGGGTACAGAGATCTCGTATTATGAACTTAAAAAGGTTTGACAGTGAGACTCAATTTAATAGTAGAGTGAGGACTTTTATATTGTGGGAGATTCGAAGTTTATTCTTGACTAGATCTAAGGATATGCAACTTTGATGATATCTTAAAATTCTCGAAATTTGATTGTTTTCATTATTGGATAAACGTGACGGGAAAATTCTTTATTTTCTTGTGCTCTCTTTAGAAAATGAAAAACTAAAAGTAAATAATGCAATAGGAAATCGTAATATCGATGTAGCTTTGCAAATGCCTTATTAATTTGAAAACTATGTCTTAGTTTAAGTTATATATATGAGAATAATGGAAATGAGTCGCTGAATACTCTCTATCTCTATTATATCTAAGAAAAAAAAAATTCTTTTGAAATATGATCTCGACCTCCTATGATTCACTTATATCGAATCTCTTAGGTTTTTAGTTTTGATTTGGTTGTACATCAAATAGACACAAAATTAACGGTTTCGGTGAATACAATATCTTGTATCTACTTGATGGAATGACGAATGATATTAAAAAACTATGAAATTTTATTCTATAAAAGCTACTTAGGTGGAAATCATGATTCGAAAAAGAATTTGAGAAAAAATAATGAGAGTATTATTTTTTTACAACAAGTTTAGGTAACTTACCTGAGCTGACAGCTCATTTACAGTAATATATATATAGACACACACACACACCTGAGAGAAAAATGGAAATGAGCTTTACCTAAACTCCAGTTCATTTCCATTATCTCTAATAATCTTTTCCAAAAAATTCTTTTGGACTATGTTTTCAACCTCCTAGAGTTCACTCATACTTAATTTCATAGCTTTTAGCTTTGATTTGATTCTCCATCAATTTAACACAAAATTAACAATTTTCAATTAATACAATATTTTGTATGCACTTGATGAAATGGTAAATGAACTCTAAATTTATGAAATTTAATCTGAAAGAAGTTAAGGAGATAGTAAATGTAAGAAAAAAAAATTGAAGAAAAAATTTGCATCATTATAGTTTCGCTGCTAGCTCACATAACTTTTCCTGAACTGGTAGCTCATCTACAATATATATATATATATATATATATATATATATATATATATATATATATATATATATATATATATATATATATATATATATATATATATATATATATATATATATATATATATATATATATATATATATATATATATATATATATATATATATGAGATTACTGCAGGTGAGCCGCCAACTCAGGAAAAGTTACGTGAGCTATATTTTTTTTTACAATTATTATCTCTACCTCGTTAACTTCGTTCAGATTAAATTTCATAAATTTTGGAGTTCGTTTACCCTTTCATCAAATTCCTTCAAAATGTTTTATTCATTGAAAACCGTTAATTTCGTGTTAATATGATGGAGGACCAAATCAAAACTAAAACCCAATAAATTAAATATGAGTGAACCCTAGGGGGTCAAGATCATAATCCAAAAGAAATTTTTAAAAAAAGATTTTTGTAGATAGTGGAAATGAATTGCAGCTCAGGTAACTTTCTGAGCTGCCAGCTCATTTCCATTTCTCTCTCTCTCTTTATATATATATATATATATATATATATATATATATATATATATATATATATATATATATATATATATATATATGCACACACTATTATTACTATTATTATTATCATCATCATCAGCATGAATTTCCTTTATTCAACCTAAGTTCCTTTTTTTATCTATGGTTGGTCTATATTTTGCAAAAGGTAGGCTTCAACTCTTTCCACTTGACTTTGGCTCTTCTTACATTTCTTTTTACTCAAACTTACACCAACATATTTTTTGGCTATACTATTCAAGTTGACTTCCCACTAAATGTCAAATTCATAACCTTTCACAAACTTAAAAGGTGATCGATAATAACCTTTCACAAACTTAAAAGGTGATCGATAATGCCCATTAGCTCTTTTTGTTCCATTTACTGAAATGAAACTTGCATCGAGATAAAAGGTTATTCTGTGATGAAATTTCAAATTAAGTAATAGTTAATAAGTTTGATATAGTGTTATAGGTTGGAATATGCTTCCTTATAAAGACTCTAGACTGCATAGTTTAAGTCACCAAGGAAATATAGGATGTGCAATTAATATCAAGGCTCAATAGGGGTGTTTAAGTATTGTGAATTTTGTACCAAATTCAACAGATCTATGGCCTAATATCCAAGCAATATACAAGTTTGTCATGTATATATGTATATATATCTATCCTAGTCCTACAATATTAGGTCTCATGTCCATTCAGAGGTTAGTTATTGGACTTTAACTAAAAGATCATGGCTAATCCTACGATGTTTGAATCCTAACATTTGAGCGGAAATTCATTAATTTGAGAACGAAACGATAATATATTCTTTATATATATATATATATATATAGGAAACGGGAAATACACCGGCGGTGAAGGGAATTCTTTCACTGTCACTTAGGTGGCCCAATAAAATTATTACACGTGGAGCCATTTAAAGTAACAAATAAAAAAATTCTCTTAAATTCCCCTTAAGTGGCGCCACATGTAATTAATTTTATTGGGTCACCTAAGCGACGGTGAAGGAACTCCCTTCACCGCCGGTGTATTTCCCGTTTACTTATATATATATATATATATATTTACCGTAATAAAAGTATCAAAGTTATTGTCCTAATTTTCATTATCTATATTTATACTATATCGTGTGTGCGCATGTTGAATGTATGTATTGAATAATTAAATTTTTTATTGCATGCCATTACGTCAGTTATGAATTAGTTAACTAGTTTATCTACAATTTCATTCGGACTTCTTAATTGACTAAGAATCTTAATAAGTAATCACTCATAATGAATTATGAGTTTCTATATTAAATATAATTGAAAGATCATGAAGAGCTTTGGAAGGGATATTGTAGTGAGTTTTATTGTCTAAAAAATCACTTTAAAAAGAATTTGTCTTTTTTTTCATTTTCGTGTTAAAACTAACTGTTATTTAATAATTTTAATTTACAGAAAGTTATTTAATGACTACTGTTCTTTACAATTAATCAGACAATCGAACTTTAAGAGGAAGTATCATTTGATTAAAATTGAAAAGGAAATTAAGAGAAAGTTCTTGAGTAAATCTTGATTAAGATCCAAACACCTCAAAATTGGATCCTGAATCTTTCATTCTCTTGCTGGTTTTCTATAAGTCGGAAAAAAATAAATAAAATAAACTTCTTTAGTTCTATTAAAACATGCAAAAATTACCACCAAAAGCTTCATACACCATGAACTTGTTAGCCCAGCATTGTTTGTATACCATGATCTCAAATCATCGTGCTACATGCTTCTATAGTACGGCCATAAAAATTTAATTCGAAAATATACTAATGATGTAAAACCATGA
This sequence comes from Dracaena cambodiana, assembly GCA_036321105.1. Classification (NCBI taxonomy): domain Eukaryota; kingdom Viridiplantae; phylum Streptophyta; class Magnoliopsida; order Asparagales; family Asparagaceae; genus Dracaena; species Dracaena cambodiana. The sequence goes on along the minus strand of JAYEPQ010000004.1, from coordinate 55,362,630 downwards.
CTTCCCATGAGAAAGGTAATTTCTTTACAATATCAGTTATGCTTAACTGACATATCTAGCTAGCAAACACACAACCTCTCAAGTAGGAATCTAACCCTGGGGGCATCGACAAATTTTTTGCACTCTATCTGATGTCATAGATATCATCAAAGATGTGTGTTATACTCCATAATCACGATGCAGTGTACTAAGACATGAAGAATAAATACGGGTTAAGTTGTGGACAGCACCATAGGCTGTTCCTGTTCGGAAAATTATCACTCAGAAAGACAGTTAACAGCTACATAAACTGGATAAGCACGAAGAAAGCAAGGCTGTACAAAAAATTTGGACTTCAAGCTTTGGTGCATGGTTGGTAATGACCACCGCCAACACCCCCGCACCAATATTTAGAAAATTATTGCATCGCATGCATTGTTCAACAATTCAAATTTGTACTTGTCAAGAAAAACGAGAGAAGCTGTCCATGAAATATAAACAAACACAGCCAACCGACCCATTTCTTACGCTCACAAATATATATATATATATATATATATATATAGGAGTAGTCAGAAAAATTGAAGAATTAAAAAACATTCCTATTTAAAAAACTCAAGTGCCACTAATTTCAAGGCCAATTTATAATCCAAATCAAGAGAACTACATTAGCTGGCAGCCGAATAATCAAATTGTTTGCTGAATATTAATACAAGGGAGGTCAATGGATTCCCATATGCAATGCAATTTTTTAAATTATTTTTAATCACAAATTGATCATAAAATTTTAGAACAGTGGTCTTGTTTCCTCACAAGGATTCTCCATCACTCCCCTTAAAAAACTGCTTAATTTACGAACTATATAGATATAAAAGCTCTCTTACAAGTGGAATCATGTGTAGTTTATTTTGAAACCGAAGTCATAATATCCATATGTCTGATTATTTAAGAATTAATTACGAAACACTAATTGGGTTCCAATATAACCAGGACTTGTGCTATTGTTGGAGGATTGACAACAATGAACGACTTTCATCAAGCCTAATATGAGAGGGATCTCATAAATCAAGAGGGCCGTAGAAATTGACTTTGTCGGGTTTCAGGATATGTAGTTTGTAGTTCTTTTCTTCCAAAAAAAAAAAAGAAAACGTAAACTTGTGTCAAATCTTACATGTTTATTGAGATCAACTCCTTAATATATATTTAATTTTTTTTTTTTTTTGAATCGAGTATAGATGTTTACTAGTAACGATAGGGAATAATGAAACATTGCCATTGAGAATATCACTCATAGATGCATGGAACAGGAGTTTCTTTGAAGCTTTGCATTGAGAATAGCAAATAGTTTTCTAGAAAAAAAAAGATATTGGTACGAAATTCTTCTTCTCTTTTGACTCATTTAAGATCAGTCAACACTAATCACATAAAATAGATAATAAAATAGAATATGATTGATTTCAGCCATGATGCATAGAAGAAGCAACAGAATTAGATAGCCTTTTAAAAAAAAAAAAAAAATTCTCTACCTCTTACCATCTAATATAGTGCTATAAAATAGTTTAGTACTATTTTTCGTCTATTAACAATATTCCACGTCTCCAAGAAAATCTAATTATGTTTTTCGTATCTAACCGATCATAATAAGGTGCAAGTTTCATTGGCACAAACTTAACTTTTTTGCTTAATTGAATGTGAGGCACAACCCAACAAGTTAGATGGTTTGTATTATTGAACACATCTAGGAGACACACATCTTGAAATAGATCATCTTGCCGATATATCCAGGATGTGGAAGAGGTTGAAAGTATCATTACTAGAGATGAATCAATGTGAAGTATCCCTTAGTGTGAACCAATGAGTTCGGCTAACTAAAGTATTGAAATTATTTATTATTGATTACGTATCGTAGGAAGAAGATAGCATGCATAGTTAAACAAGTCTAGATCAGAGACTCTCTATTTGAAAAATTCTTATTTGATCAAATTAGGGTTCCATCTTATCACAACTGGCTTCCTCTTGTTTTCCCATGTCCAAATCCTTCCGTCTGACATTTGACTTGTGAGCAGTACATAAGCGAGCATGTTCCAAGGACTCAAGGGCAGTGGTACATGAAAAGAGAGGGTACATTTTGGCCTGGCTGATGAGATAGGACCCTGAAGAGTCTCATGATTCAAGCACTGTGCACAGTCCTACTACTAATCTGGTCTACAGTCCAAACCCACAAGAAAAAAAAACTTAGTATATCATCTCTATATACTGGAGATCGAAGACGAGAATGAACGAATTTAAAAAGCAGTTTTAATATATTCAATTGAAAATTTTGAATTAATGTTAAGAATTAGTTCTTGATTTCATTCATTCTAGTCTTTGTTTAACAAATGCGAACAACTTTCTCTTTGTTTGCTAATACCTTGGGATTACGAACCACCAAATTGTCCAAGTACATTACAATCTCCCAAGCAAAGAATCTAATCTCAGTTCTAAGCACATTTGTTTTTTTCTTTTTAAATAACACAAACTGACACACACATTTCAAGTGGTCTCCAATTCTATCTTAATTTATCATTATTTCTTTAACTTAGAAAAGACAAAGTTACCAACCTAGCTAACTAAAGTTATCCAAGAAGCTAGTAAGTTAAGTATGAGAGAGAGAGAAAGAGAGAATTGATTGAGTGCATGTGCAGATTTGATTGTTGAATGATATTAACTACAAGTCCACTCTAGGACTAGGACTGACTACTAACACTGATGCCTATGAAGGACAAGACAATTTTTTTTTTCCCTTTAATTTTCATAGCTACCCTAATAACCAAAGCTAACCAAAAAAAACTATGCAGCTCTACAGAGTTTTCACCAAAGCTTAGGGAGGATGATTATACCAAAGACACAAATCAAAGCATCAAAACATAGTGAATGAAAGGAAAGAAATACACAAATGAAAGCCAACACAAATCTCTCTCTCTCTCTCTCTCTCTCTCTCTCTCTCTCTCTCTTATCCCCCACAAGTACTAGTAATGTTTTCACTTTCACTCCTCAGACACAAAATACAACAAGCTGACAATCACCATACCTCCCCCAGGAACAAAGAAAGAGAAAAAGAAAAAAGAGAAAAATAATAATAAAATCTAGTCATTCTTCTTTGAAAATTTTTACAGTGATCAGAAATGGTACATCACCCCTCCTCCACCTGCATTTGCTGCTGCTGATGGATCATCAACAAACACTGGAGCACTAGCAGAAGCAGTTGATGTGCTGTTGTTGTAGTTTGAGGAGGCATTGATCAAGTTCTTGATCTCTTCATAGCCATACTCCAATTGGCCTTGCTCTGATGACCCCCAAACACTATTCTGCTGCTGCTGCTGCTGCCCAAGCCCTGCACCATACAGATAGCTCTCAAACCCCATCTGCTGCTGCTCATAGCTCTCAGAGGAGCTGCAGCTCTGCTCAGGCCCACCAAAGCTGATCTGGTACTGGTTGCTTAAAGATGGTGATGATGCTGGCCCTTGAAAGAGGCTAGTGCTAGTAGCAGAGTTGAAGAGATCTTGAGAGATTGTTGTAGGGACTAGGCAGTCAAGGCCTGAGAAGAGAGTCTTTGGTGTTGGTGGTGTTGTTGATGTTGATGAGAACATGAGCTGTTGGTTCTGATTTTGATTTGTTGACGATGCTTTGGATCTTTGAGAATTGTTGGGAGGGATCCCAAGCAGCTTCTTCTTCAGCTTCGTGTTCCAGTAGTTCTTGATGTCATTATCAGTTCTCCCCGGTAGCTGAGCAGCTATGATGGACCACCTGCATGCAGTTTGGATGCAAGGAGAAGCAAAGCAAAACATGCATGAACACGAAAAAAAAAAAAGTCACATCTCTTTGCTTTTAATGGCTAAGAATCTTTCTATATTTATCTAACTTGATGACAAGTATATATGAAGAAACTTAAAGATTCTTTCTTTTTTCTTGCATCTGCATGCAAGGATTTTGCCAAAAATGAAGGGAAAAAGGGTAGATGGTTGTTGGGTTTTGGGGTTGCGAGATGCTTCACCAAAAAGGGTCTACTTTTTTCCAAAAGAAGAAGATTTTGATTGTTACCTGCTTCCAATGCTAGCAAAGAGTGTGCAGATGATCCTGTCCTCATCATCAGAGAACTCTCCATGCTTGATGTTAGGCCTCAAATAGTTGAGCCACCTCAGCCTGCAGCTCTTCCCACATCTCTTCAACCCTAGAGAAAAACATTGAAGTGTATCCAAGAGTAGCATCTCATGGAATATTGATCAGAGATGAATAAATTTAACTTGTAATCACTAATTAATACTGACCAGCTTTGTGAGGGAGGGCGATCCAATTGCCACCAGTGCCATACTTCTCAATGAAGTCCTTGAGCTTGGTGTCCTCCTCAGGGGACCAAGGGCCCTTCTTCACATTGGCCTTGTCACAACATGGAGCCCTACCCATCCCTCTCTCTCTCTCTCTCTCTCTCTCTCTCTCTAAGGGATCAGGTGTTGTGAGAAATAATGGATGAAGAAGAGAAGTTTCATGAGAGAGAGACAAACACAACACAGAAAGCTAGATAAGTGAGGGAGAGATGTGGAGTATATATGTATGCATCTGATGATAACAAAAAGAAAGGAGATGAAAGAGAGAGAGAGAGAGAGAGAGAGAGAGGTCAAAGGTTAGGCTGTCTGGTTTCAATCAAGCCCTGCGCCAACCCCGGCCCGCGGCCCTGTAAGCCTCAGGTGCAGTCTCAAAGTCACAGCACCACAATCCCTTACCATCAATAATATATTATATATATATGCAAAACATTATTATTTTTTTCCCTTTTTCTTTCTTTTTTCTTTTTTTCTTGTTTTCTTATTATTATCATTGTGAAAAAATTGTACAAAACCCTTATGTACTGTTAAGGCTTGTGGTTCTATTAATATAGGCATAAAAGCATGTCAATTTAACTGGAGGAAATGTTTGCAAACTTTAAGGTATCTACAAGTATTTATATTCAATTCAGTAGATAGAAACAATTTTGTGTTGATTTAAATAGTACTGAAAAATTTTCGAACGAAACCTGAATATACTACTGAACAATGGATTTTGTATATTTTTTTCTTTTTTATTATGAAAAATACTCTCACGTGCTATCTTTAACGATAAAATCCTTGATCTTCTAAAATATACAAGTAGAAACTTAGGGGAAAAAAACGAAGAACTTTGTACCATTGTTATGTATAAGAGAATTGTTTGACAAAACTTAGATACTGCAAGTGTGTTCTCACACGGATTCAATGTTTTAAATACAAGTCTATGCTTGGATATTTTTGCTAAATTCAATGCGACATGATAGTTTTCTACCGATTTGAACGATTCTTAAGAATTTGCATGATCAAGTGTTAATAGTATACCAAGACTTTTTTACAATTTGCATTTATTATTTTCTTCTTGTTTTTCTCTGCTCATCACAAGACCAGGAAAGTCTTGAAGTGTTAATAGAAACAAGCGAAAGGGATGGATACAGACATGCATGGGGCCTATGAGCAAAGTTAATGTGACATGTTCCAAACTTTAGGCTCTATGTTCTTTCTTCTTCTTGGAAATTATGACTATTACCAAGAACAAAACTTCTAAGTATTGGATTGGACCAAGTGTCGTTTAGAAAGTGCTTTTCTACTTCCATTTCATGTTTATATCGCATACAAGATTGGCCTTCTTTGGTGGACAGGTACATGACAAGACAGAGGAGCTGCTACCACAGACACTACCTCAGCAAGATGAGATGCGCACAGACTGTAATACTCCAAAATTTTCATACTATTCGCATTTCTCTTTTGAGTCCGATCATGCCAAATAAGAATACCGAAATAACTTTTGGTAAAAATAATTTTAAAATCATGACTCCAAACGACATTCGACCTTCGTGGTTATTAGTTTCCAAATAATTGTGATTTTTAGAAATTTTTCCTATACGACCGAAAGATATTCTTAAATTTATAAAATAATAAATTAGAAATTTCTTTCTATACACCTCCAAATTTAACTAAGTTTCTAAGGGCACACCTTTAAATTAAGTTGGTGATGTGTTGTCAAAAGGAGAGCGAGAAGTGGCACACTAATTGGACACATGCCATTACATGAAAAAGCTTAGGGATAAGGCTAGAGGACATTGTTACCAAATTGCCCTTAGACATATATATATATATATATATATATATATATATATATATATATATATATATATATATATATATATATATATATATATATATATATATATATATATATATATATATATATATATATATATATATATATATATATATATATATATATTTTATTCTCTCAAAGAGAATTTTTGCCAAAGAACAAAACAAAACTATCTTTCTCTCTCTAACCTTTGGTTCTTCTGGTTTGTGGAAAAAAAGAAAAGGGATTTGCTAAATCATAGGAGATTAAAGGAAAATTGAGGCAAGTAACACTTTTATTTCTTTGATTCTTTCTTGGAATTTCATATGATTTGTATTGTGTGCACATGATTCCTTTTATAAATAATTTTGGATCATTTTTGGAACTATTAAAATTTAAAAATGTTAGGCTAGGGTTTTTGAGAATTGTTAATCGATAGTAATAATTGAATTTTATGGTGTTTATGTGTTGAAATCACATGGTTCACAAATTGATTTATAAGAATGGTATAATTTTAATGCTCAAAATGTTAGCCAAATTCTGAAATTGAAAAAGGAAAAAAAAAACTTATATAGAGTGAAACAGACCCTTGAAGGTCGCGTTTGACCTTAATAGAATCAAGAGATCGAGCATTTCTTATGGTATCATGAAATACGGATCTCTGAATGTCACGTTTTGGTTTTATAATAACAAGAGATTGGATATCCCTCTAAATAAAGAAAAACGCGAATGTCAGAAGCCTTGAAAATGGCTGAAAATCGCGTTTAGCCTTAATAGAATTCAGTGACTGATTATCTTCTTAGATACAATAAAACGTGGGTCTCTAACGGTTGTATTTGACCTTAAAGGAACTAAGAAATTGGTTATCTCCCTATATACACTAAAATGTGAGTCTCTGAAGGGCGCGTTTAAACTAAAAATGCGGATCTTCGTCATATAGAGAAAACTGCAGATAACCCCTTTCGGGTCGCGTTTTGTGTTTAAAACCTTGAGAATATAAGGTTACTCTTTTTATAACTAGACGTGAGTCTGAAATAGCAAGAATTGTTGCTAAAGGGGCAAAATAAGGGTCTTATTTAGAGGAAATCTTGGAGAACCAAGAAGATTGTGTTTGAGAAATCTGCGGATACTGTTGCTAATGGAGCCCTATTGCTGCAGCGGGTTTCGGTTTGCTGAAACGGGTTCAAAACCGGTCCAAACCCGTTATGATAAATATATATATATGAGGGTGTGTGCTAGGGGTTTTGATTGGCCTGAGTTTCTTTTTGTTTTGTTGCATGGCAGCTATAGCAAACAAAAAGGGAAAGAAAATACAAAAATCATTGTTGGCCGAAGGAATCTATTTTCTTTGGTGCTACTGCTAATTGTTTGTTTTTGGCAAAGAAAGGAAAAGTGCTGCTGTGTTTTCTTTTTAGCCGAAGCAAAAGAATTATTTTGCAGAGGCAGCTGCAATTCTTGGCCGGAAAATAAAGGAAGGTGGCAGCTTCCTTTGGTATTTCGGTGACCGAAGCAAAGAGGAAGATCATTGTAACAAGAGGTTAAGGTTTGATCTCAATTTTTTGTGTGATTTTATTAATTTCTCTCGTGGTTGAGAACTAGAGTGCTATAATCTCTTTTGATATAGTGAAAGTTTTCGATCGTATCCCCGTGGACGTAAGCATATTGCCGAACCACTTTAAATTTGCGTGTTCTGTCTCTGCTATTTTTCTTTTCAGTTAACTATTTGATTCCGCTGGTTGTTGCATTAGTATTATTCCGCTATTTTTGCTAACAATTGGTATCAAAGCCATGGTTCGGGTCAGATTTCACTCAGATCGGTGTTGATTTTGAGTGGGAGTTATGGCGGAAGATAGAAAGGGAAAGATTGAAAAATTTGATGGGACAAATTTTCAATGGTAGAAATTGCAGATGGAAGATTACTTATATCAAAAGAATTTATATCAACCACTGTTTGGAGAAAAGCCAGAAATGATGACAGATGAGGAGTGAGAATTGTTGGACAGAAGGGCTTTGGCACATATTTGATTGTGCCTGACAAAGCAGGTTGTGTTCAACGTCTCCAAGGAGAAAACCACTTCAGTTTTGATGTCAGCATTGGCTAAATTTTATGAGAAGTTGTCTACTTTAAATAGACTATTTCTAATGAAAAAGTTGTTCAACTTGAGAATGCTTTCTGATAGTTCAGTTGTTAATCATTTGAACGAATTTAACACATTATGGGCACAACTTGAATCCTTAGATTTTGTCTTTGCTGATGACATTAAAGTTTTGATATTTATGTATTCGTTATTGGATAGTTGGAGTAATGTTGTTATGGCCATCAGCAATATTTCCAATACTGTTATTAAATTTGATGATGCTGTGAGTATAATCATGAATGATGAATTGATGAAAAAGAGTATGGGTGAGAGCACTGTTTCTACAAATACTGCTCTATATATTGATAATGACAAAAGGAAGGAAAATGGTAGAAGTTTAAGTATGGAGTCCAAACAAAGAGAGAGATCAAAATCTAAGGGAAAGTTTAAGAAAAAATTAGTGTGTTGGAAATGTAAAAAAGAGGGTCATATGAAGAAGGATTGTCCAAATAAAAACAAGAAAGGAGTGAATGTGGTGAATCCAAGTAAAGAGTATGATGACTTGTGCTTGTCTGCTCATACAGAATCAAGGTCAGATATGTGGTTTGTAGATTCAAAGGCTTCGTTCCATTGCACTGCTCACAGAGAATGGTTTGAGAATTATGTCCAAGGTGATTTTGGACATGTGACTGTTGGTAATGGGCAGGAATGCAAGATTTTCGGTAAGGAGACAATTCAGTTGAAGTTACACAATGGTAGAAAATTATTTTACAAGAGGTCAGGCACATGCCAGATTTGAAGAAGAATTTGATATCTGTTAGCAAGCTGGATGGCGAGGGTTATCAAATCTCATTTGAGAAGAAACAGTGGAAGATTAGCAAAGGAGCAATGGTAGTAGTCAAGAGTGAGAGAGTGGGAACTCTATATTTATTCTCAAGCTCGGTGGATCACGTTATTTTTTTGGTCACCGTGAAGAATGAGATGGCTACCTTATGGCATCAGAAACTCGGTCACTTGAGCGAGAGCGGCATGAGGGTATTGCAATCCAGAGATATATTGACAGATATGAAAGATGCTAATTTTGATTTTTGTGAGAACTGTTGTTTGGAAAGCAGAAAAGAGTTAGTTTTATGAAGGATGACAAGGAGAAGAAAACCGAGATATTGGAGTTGGTATATACAATGTATGGGGGCCTTCTTCGGCGAAGTCTTTCGGAGGTAATTCTTATTTTGTCACTTTCATAGATGATGTAAGCAGGAAAACATGGGTGTTTGCACTTAAGCAGAAATCCGATGCCTTCAAGATCTTCAAGGTATGGAAAGTTTTTGTTGAGAATGAAATAGATTTGAAGGTGAAATGTTTGTTATCAGATAATGATGGGGAATTTTGCAATAGAGAGTTCGATGATTATTGCTCTATCCACGGGAATAGGAGAGTGAAGACTGTATCGAGAACACCGCAGCAAAATGGCATGGCTGAGAGGATTAATAGAACCATTTTGGAGCGAGCTCAGAGTATGAGACTACATGCAGGTTTGCCTTTACAACTTTGGAGAGCCGCTGTAGATACAGCAATTTATCTAATCAACAGGAGTCCAGCTAGTTTTTAGATGGAGGAATTCCAGAGGAGGTGTGGTCTGGTAAGACTGTGAATTATTCATTCTTAAAAGTATTTGGTTGAATAACATATGTACATGTGGATCATGAAATGAGAAAGAAGTTTGATTCTAAATCTCAAAAGTGTGCATTCATTGGATATGGTGGCGACGAATATGGTTATCGCTTGAGAGATTATGAGCATAACAAGGTGATTCGTAGCAGAGATGTAGTATTCAATGAGGGCTGTATGCATAAAGACCGAATGAAGCATAAGAGTGAGAAAACAGTTGAGAAAGAGCACTTGAAGCTGGATAAGCCACAGGATGGGATGGATCCTATGGATAAAAGAAATAAAGAAATACCTACATCTGAAGGTGAAGAAATGACTACACCTGAGAGTACACAAGTTTCAGATGAGACCGAACAGGAGAGAGAGTCACTGACTGAAGTAGATAGTTCCAGTACTTCATCAGAGAGTATTCTCACTTTAAGAAAGAGCACGAGGATAAGGAAGCCAATCCAAAAACCTTATCTTCCTTTATATCATATTTTATATACTGATACAGGTGAACCAGAGAGTTACCAAGAGGTTATGCAGGATAAATTTTGTCTTAAGTGGGAGCAAGCCATGCGTGATGAGATGTCTTCTTTGGAGAAGAATCACACATCGAAATTGGTGAAGTAACCAGAAAAGGTGAAAATATTGCATAACAAGTGGGTATACAGGGTAAAACATAAGGCAGGAGGGACACAAAGATTCAAGGCTAGACTTGTGGTCAAGGGATGCGGTCAGAGAAAAAGTATTGATTTCAATGAAATATTTACATCTGTTGTCAAGATGACTTCTATCAGAGCAATACTGAGTACTGTGGCTGTGAAAGGATTGTATTTAGAGCAGCTCGATGTGAAGACTGCTTTTCTTCATGGTGATTTGGAGGAGGAAATATACAGGGAACAGTTGGAGAGATATGAAATTAAAGGAAAGGAGAATTGGGTATGTCGACTGAAAAAGAACTTACATGGGTTGAAACAAGCGCCAAGGCAATAGTACTTAAAATTCGACAAGTTTATATTGGATTCGGGTTTTGCCAGATGCAATTCAGATCATTATGTATATCTACAAAAGTTTAAGGATGGTAATTTTATTATACTTACTTTGTATGTAGATGATATACTTGTGGCAGGTACATGCATAAAGAAAATCAATGATCTGAAAAGAAAGTTGGCAGGGAGATTCTCTGTGAAGGACATGGGTGAGGCTAAACAACTTCTTGGTTACCCGAGATAAGAAAAGCAAGAAATTGTGATTATCTCAGGAAGGGTACATCAAGAAGGTGTTGGAGATATTCAATATGGAAAATGCAAAACCAGTAACTACAACTCTTGGTGATCAGTTCAAACTGTCAAAAGTGTAAGGTGCTAAGACAGATGAGGAGATGAGACACATAAAGAATGTGCCTTATTCATCGGCTGTTGGGAATCTTATTGTTGGTAGTGAAAATTTCTAAGTTAAAAGGATTTTCCACAACAGAACGCGGAGCTAATTCAATAGCCCCGCGTTTGGTTACATTAACCCTGCGTTTGAATAAAACGCGAAGATGTTTAATAGCTCCGCGTTGATTCCGCAGTTTGGCTTGTATTAGCCTCGCGTTTGAGTAAAACGCGGAGATGATCAATAGCTCCGCGTTTTGGTTATTTAGCATCGCGTTTTGATGCGATTAAAGCCCCGCGTAAGCAGATAACCAGAATCTCAAATTGATTGAGATTATGATTCTGGGCTTATCCAAATACCCGAATCAAGTCTAATCAGAATTCCATCAAAACTAAGATATTTGATTGGAATCCTTGATGAATGCGAGTTCTATTTAGATAGAAACTCTTGCATTAATCTGGGGTTATAAATACCTTCCTGGTGAAACCCTAAGAGGAAAGGATCTTCTTTTTGGCATCGGAAGCCTCCTATTGATCCTTTGGCAATTCAAGTACGCGAGAGAGCCTTGAAGCCTTTGCCGATCATCTTCTAAAATCTTGGAGAATTCAAGTTACGCACAGAGCCTTGAGTTCGTGAAGATCAGAGAAAATCACCATCTTCTTTCTGGAGTTCTTGAGAAGTTCGAGTTACGCGAGAGAGCCTTGAACGAATCAAAACCAGAGAAGATAGTCTATATTCGGCCGATATCTTTATAAGAGAAGATTTCAACGTACCGATCGTTCAAAGGAACTACTATAGATCCCATCGCCACAGATCCCACGAAACTATTGTAAAAGAGAGAGATTGAAGTATAAAATCCTCTCGTTTGTTTTTTTATATCTTGTTCACTTCTATTGTAATTTAAATTAATTCAATGGGAGGAAGCGAAGGAACTTTTGCGACGAACAAACTGGCGACCACAGTGGGAGTCATCTCTTTCACTGATGAAGAGATTGTGGCGCAATCGGACGTTGACTTGATCGGATCCGAAGTAGACACGCTGGTCGTTGAAATCGACCAGCAGAAGTACGAGGAGTTCCTTTCCTCCGGATCAGGTGACTTGGATGAGACACGGCACTATCGCCGTATGTACTCCAATGCCCGAGTGACGGATAGAAAGGTATCCACCGAGAGACGGGGATCCTTGGAGACTACGGTTATAACGCCGGAGTCCACACAAGAAATCCTAACCGAGGAAGAGCTTTCGATTGCCGAAAAAGACGTGGGAACTGGACTGACCAGGACCCAACTCCGGAACAGGAACCGGAGAGCGAGGCGTAGAGCCCTCAAAGCCCGCCTTGGACGCGGAGCTAACTCTAGAGGACGCGAGGCTATGGTCCCTCTCAAATTGGCTCGCGCTACCCGCGAGACCAATCTCTACCGCGTTAAACGCGAAGATACAACTTGCCTTAAAAGCAAGGAAAAACCAGCGTGTGATTTTCCACGCAAAGCTGGTAATACTGGCGAGTTACGCAAAATTCCTGACACTCGCGAGTTACCCGAGTATAAAAATTATTCAAAACCATCGTGTGATTCTCCACGCGAGGCTATTACTGTGCCTAGCGAGAGACGCGAAGCCAGTAAGGGTTGCGCTAGTCGCAGAATACCCAACACTCGCGAGTTACGCGAGTATAAAAATTATTATTCAAAGCCAGCGTGTGATTCTCCACGCGGGGCTATTACTGTGCCTAGCGAGAGACGCGAAGCCAGTAAGGGTTGCGCTAGTCGCAGAATACCCAACACTCGCGAGTTACGCGAGTATAAAAATTATTCAAAGCCAGCGTGTGATTCTCCACGCGAGGCTATTACTGTGCCTAGCGAGAGACGCGAAGCCAGTGATACTTGCAATAAACGCAAGACTTCTGACACCCACAAGGAACGTGAGGATGATTGGCAGATAGTTGTCAGTCGTAAAAACCGCGCTAAGCGCGAAGCTATGATCTGCGTTAATCGCAAAGATAAGCCAGCGTGCAAGAACTTCCCTTCACGCGGGGCTATTATTCCAGAGGCTAAACTTCCAAGGACACACCAAGCCAGCGAGAAACGCGAGGCTAGTGTGGATCAGCGCGGAGCTATTTTTCAGGCCCGCAATGTGAAACGCGAGGCATTCCTAAGCCACGCGAGGATCAGTCCGACCCCAGAGTCAGGGTTGATCAATCAAAGAAGCTTCAGTGGATTCCTAAACACTCTCAAGAGTTGAATGGACCTCTTGATTTCATGGCTAGAGGCACTGACCTCAGGGAGCATCTTTCTAAGAAGAGAGGCATAGACCAACTTCAAGTTGAACATAGTTGCCATTGCCAGCAACTTATGACAACAGTATCAGCCGTGATGAATAACTGTAGCTGCAGCAAGAACAGGATATCTGTGTTCGACCGATTAAATGAGTCAAACCAGAATCCTGCTAAGAAGACAAGAACCACTCCCCTGAAGCAAGGGAGAGCTGTAACTTCCAACATGGTAGGAAAAGAGAAGAAAATTGCAGAGACGGATGATGATTCCGAATCGAGCGATGATGAACTTCATCGTATTACTCGACTAAGATCAGGAGCCGTCCCGCCCCGAAATTATAAGAAGCTCGCAGGGGGTTCTTACGACGAGAACAACGATAATTCCGCTATAGCCTCGCCCCCATCCTCTATATCGTCTCGGCTACAAAAGTCAGCGTCGCACATGGCAGATAAATCTGGTGATATCAATCAGAGATTTGAGGCTCAAGAAAGAATGATTCAAGAGCAACAGAAAACGATTGAAGACCTTAAGATGCTACTTTTAAAAGTTGTTGAAGATAATGCTAAACGGGGCAAGAAGACTCCAAATGAAGAAGAACAGGAGGAGAAAGCCCACTCGATGCATGAGGAAGAAGATAGATTTTCTTTCCATGATCCGCATGAAGAAAAGCTTGAAAAGTTACAGAATCAACTCGAAGCCTTGATGCGTAAAAAAGAGTTGAAGGAGTCAGGAGTCTCTAGACCATATCCAGCAGAATGGGATGTGGTACCCTATCCTCCAAAGTATAAGCCGCTCAAGTTGGATCCCTATGACGGGAAGGGATCGCCCAGTCAGCACATCTATTATTTCTTGTCCCAAGCAGGACACTTAATGGGTAATGATCCCATCATGACCAAAGTATTTGCAAGTATTTTGCGAGGGCCTGCCTTTACTTGGTTCATGCAGCTGCCCCCAGGTACTATTAATACCTGGTTAGATGTTGAGAAATTATTTCTCTCACGTTTCTTTGAGGATGACACCGAGATTACGGTTCATTCCCTCCTTGCAACTAGGCAGGGGGAACAAGAAGCGGTTAAAGATTTCATAGAAAGGTTCAGGGAGAAGTCCGTACATTGTAAACACGGAATGATCCAGAAAACTCTAGTCGAGACATGTCGACACAATCTTAAGACCAATGTGCTCCTCAAAATGGGGGCCGTAGAGTCTAAGACGTGGAGAGACCTGCTCAAACAAGGAGAACAAGCTGAAGACTTGATTCGCCGAGTTGAAGAGTCCCGCGGGCCAAGGAGTGCTGGGGGTAGTAAATCATATACCCAAAACAACAGTAACAAGAATAAAGGGAAAGCAGTAATGTCATCAGAAACTGCTCCTCAGAAAACCAGTCCTCCGCCAGAGCCAAAATCTCAAGGTCAACGAGGATCAAGGCAAATTAGACCGCAGCAAGAAAGGAATTACACTTTCAAAGTTGAACAGACACCAGTCCTCTTTCACCTGCTCCAAAAGAAGGGAATGCTAAAACTTCCGGAGAATAAGAAGCCAGAAGACGTTGGTAAGACAAAAGATCCCAACTACTGTCTCTATCACCGGAATGTTGGACACCCTACCCGGGATTGTTTTCCCCTTAAGAACAGGATCCAAGCACTAATAGAAGCTGGGGTTCTGACGCTTAAGGAAGAGCAGAAGAAGGTCACTGCCAATATGGCAACCATAGTGGTTGGAACCCACGAGTTCCCCGCAGGAGTGACCCCAATCCCAAAGGGTGAGGCAGTTACAAAGAATCTTGATCCGCACAACAAAGCCCAAGAAGGACTTGTCCCCATAACAACCCAAAGAGGGGAAGTTATGTGGGTTCACCCCGACTTGCTGGAAGATGAACAATAGACTACTTCAAGAAGTCAAGGGAAGAAACGGACTGTTAATGTCATTTCTGCGGACATAAAGGAAGAATATATAGCTTCAGGCGCCTTCACAAGTTCTGAAGAAGAACCCGAAACTATGGCCACCTATCAAGATGGGGCAGGCCCTTCCAGTACTCAATCTGGAAAGACATATCTTAAGGACTACACTAGAGTGGATCCAAAAGATATCTATGCAGAACTTGCAAAGCCTGCGAAGCAGAAAAGACTTCGTTTCCAAAAGAATTCTACCAGAGATGAAGGAGCCAAAGAAACTCCCTTCGAATTTGACATAATCGCGCAGTTGGCTAATATCCCAGCACGAGTGATGCTTTACGAATTGTTGAGATTATCAAAATCAACACGTGAAGGTCTAAGAGAGGCCTTGGCAGACTCTGAGTCGTTCCTAGCTCAGATTGTCGAGCCGGCCATCGAAGAGCGGGACTCTTGCCCCCACTGTCATCAAGTGAGGAGGCAGGTCCCACAAATTATCTTCTCTCCAGAAGACATGCAGGTGAGGAATATAAAGCATAATAGGCCTTTATCGGGTCTACAAAAGTGGACCGAATTCAGATTGATCCAGGTTCTGCACTCAGCGTCGTGCCCAGTAGATTGATGCAGCTGTTGGGGATTTCCCTTCATCGCTTGACACCTACACACACTGCCATCTATGGATTCAACGCTAATAATAGCCATCCTCTTGGTAAGATCCGATTGCGGTGTCAAATTGGAGACTTGAAAACGGAGGTTACATGCTACGTAATTGATGCTGATACCTCCTACAATATTTTATTGGGGCGACCTTGGATCCACTCTCATATGATAGTTCCGTCGACTCTTCACCAGTGCATGAAATATTGCGATGAGAAAAGAGAGGTCCGGACACTAATTGCTGACAAGCAGCCATTCAAAAGGTTGGAGAATTACTTCACAGATGCTGCACTCTACAAGCCAGCACATGAAGCCTCCAATGACAATCTTAGCAAGTCTCCAAGGCCCGACGACAGTGGCAATGAAGCCGACACTGAGTACGAACTCCTTAGAGAAGATGATGGGGGTGATTACGAAATCAACCCTCACCTAGATCCTAGCTTAGGTCTTGATAATATAGTGGATGTAATAGAAAGTGAATGGGTTATTAATGAAAATGTAAAGTTAGTCTACGAGCATGCTGTAGCTACTGAGTCTGAGCCCTCTTGTACCTCCACCGAAGCGGATGGCCTGACCGAACTTGAAGTTCTGGCGGCATACCATTTGCTCCTCAGGTCTTCCCTCCTCTCTCAATTAAAAATTACCGAGGATCAAGGGCACTTCTTTGAAGTGCGTCCCCGACAGAAGTCCCAAAGGCCGATCATGTTCGGCAAAGTGGCCACGTCGCCTCGACAGAGACAAAGTAGTGAAAGTGATGAACAAACATCACCTCAATTTCACTTATATGAGCAAAGGTCCTGACAGATGATGGAGAAAATGGGATATAATTTTACCCAGAAGCCGGGATTAATCTATGGAAAAGGGCGGCGGAATCTCATACCCTCGTTTAGACCGAGAGGAAAGAGCCCTGATTATTATCAGAAGACCCGCAGGGGGTTGGGTTATGTATCTACTCCACCTTCGTCACCATTAAAGGATGAAGAGAATTCTTCGGATAAAGAAGAAACATCTTCACCAGATTATGATTCAGATATAAGCACCGGTGCTTGGTTTCAGTCTTTGACAGCCAATATGGTTTCAGCTGCGCCAGAAAGCGACGAGGAACCAATCGACGTTCAAGATGATGCTTGGGCTAGGCATATGGATACTCTCTGGGATGTCCGCTTTGAACAGCGTGACCCGCCCACAGAAGACAAATTAATACAGGTTAACATCGGAACGGAAGAAAATCCAAAACTCATTTTCATAAGCGACACACTAACTCTTTTAGAAAAGGAGGAACTTATATCTCTTATCAAAGAGTATATAGATGTGTTCGCATGGAGTTATGAAGATATGCCTGGGCTTGACCCTCAAATTGCCACACACCGGTTAAATATAAAAGAAGATGTCAAACCTGTTAAACAGCAACAGAGGCGTTTTCGACCGGAATTGATGGAGGCAATAGTTGTTGAGGTCAACAAGCTTATACATTCCGGGTTCATCCGTGAAGAACAACACCCAGACTGGGTGGCAAACATAGTGCCAGTTCGCAAAAAGAATGGCAAAATCCGGATATGCATTGACTTTCGAGATCTGAACGCTGCATGTCCCAAGGATGAATTTCCACTCCCCATCACCGACGTGATGATCGATAATACTTGCGGTTATGAGAGGATGCCCTTTATGGATGGCTTCTCAGGTTATAACCAAATCAAGATGTACCCAGATGATGAAAAGCATACAGCTTTCAGAACGCCACAGGAGGTATACTGTTATACGGTGATGCCATTCGGATTAAAGAATGCAGGTGCCACTTACCAACGCGCAATGAGCGCCATATTTAAAGAACACCTACGCAGAATAGTAGAGTGCTATGTGGATGACTTAGCAGTTAAAAGTAAAGACAAAGAAGATCATCTTCACGATTTAAGAGTGGTCTTCGATCTTATGAGGAAACATCATTTGAAGATGAATCCCACTAAGTCATTCATGGGGGTATTCAGCGGGAAGTTTCTAGGGTTCGTAATAACTTCAAAAGGAATTTTCCTCGACCCTGAAAAGGTAAAAGCGATTAGCGAAATGCCGTCTCCCCGCAATCTTAAGGAACTAAGGGGATTACAAGCAAAGCTCGCTTATATTCGGCGCTTCATATCCAACTTATCTGGACGATGCTAACCATTCTCCAAACTTATGAAAAAGAGAGTGTCTTTCATATGGGATGAGGCATGTCAGCAAGCATTTGATGACCTCAAGGAGTACCTTACTAAGCCTCCTGTACTAATGGCACCAGCCCCTGGGCAGCCCTTCCTTATATATGTAAGGGCCATGGATAATGCTTTAGGAGCATTACTTGCTCAATATAATGAACACGGCCATGAACATGCCCTCTACTATTTAAGTAGAACAATGATTGGGGCAGAACAGCGGTATACCCCGATTG
Source organism: Dracaena cambodiana (assembly GCA_036321105.1). Taxonomy (NCBI): domain Eukaryota; kingdom Viridiplantae; phylum Streptophyta; class Magnoliopsida; order Asparagales; family Asparagaceae; genus Dracaena; species Dracaena cambodiana. Next base: position 55,344,142 of record JAYEPQ010000004.1, on the reverse strand, counting down.
AAAAAGAATGTTTAGCCCTAGTGTTTGCTGTTCAGAAAATGCGACACTACCTTTCGGGGCAAACAATTCATGTCATATCACGGGTTAATCCCCTGAAGATTCTGATGACAAAACCAGGATCCTTGAATGGCCGATTGGCAAAATGGGCGCTCTTACTATCGCCCTATGACATACATTTTGTCCCTCAAAAGGCCATGAAGGGACAGGCAATCGCTGATTTCCTTGCAGACATCCAATTTGGTCCAAATTAAAGCAGACATCAGAAGTCAACACAGTTACCAAAGAACAGCCTTGGCAAATGTTCTTTGATGGTGCCGCGAGACGATCTGCTGCTGGAGTGGGGGTTGTGCTAATGTCCCCACATAAACATATATTACCTAACGGTTACTCATTAACAGAACCGTGCACTAATAATGTAGCGGAGTACAACGTGCTCATTATCGGCTTAAAAATAGCTCTGCAACTGGGGGTGAACCATCTAGAGGCATATGGAGATTCTAAGCTCATTGTCAATCAGATGACCGGTGAGTATGAAGTCAGACATGAAGCCCTCATCCCCTATCATCAGCTAGCTATTGAGCTAGCAGGATATTTTGAACAATTCTACATATATCATGTATCTCGAAACGAGAACATTTATGCAGATGCTCTTGTCGCATTAGCCGCAACGCTGGCAATCCCGCCAGGTGAAGCTAAAAGCATCACCATTGGTAGTAGAGAACTCCTCCACCCAGATGTGGTATCTCAAACCGAAGAGGTATGCCAGATTGGCTTAAATTTAGAGCCCCGTGATTGGCGATTTCCGTTTGTGGATTATGCTTTGCATGGGATATTACCAGAAGATCCTAAGGAAGCCACCTCAATAAAGAGGAAGGCCCAAAGATTTTATTATGACCATAAACTTCAGACTTTGTATAGAAAGTCAAGAGGTGGTCTATTGCTACGCTGCATATCGAAAGCAGAAGCAGAACAAGTGCTGAAAGAAACACATGATGGAATATGTGGAGCTCATCAGCCCGGTCCCAAACTTGGAGACTGTATAAGAAGGCTGGGGTACTACTGGCCGAGCATGGTTACGGAAGCAATGGCATACGCTAAACGATGTCATGCATGCCAAATACATGCCAATTTTATTCATCAACCCCAAGAATACTTGCACAATACCGTCGCAAGCTGGCCATTTGAAGCCTGGGGAATGGACATTGTGGGGCCAATAACTCCCCCGTCATCCAGAGGACATCGGTTTATTCTTGCAATAACCGATTATTTTTCAAAATGGGCCGAAGCCGTGCCCATGAAAGAGGTGAAGACGACAGATGTGATCAAGTTTATCAAGCATCATGTCATTTACCGATTTGGCGTCCCTCGACGGATCATTCATGATAATGGTCCGCAATTCATCAGTCAGGGATTCTCCAGATTCTGCAATAAATTCAGAATCAAAGATATCGCTTCAACGTCATATAACCCCGCGGCTAATGAGTTAGCTGAAGCTTTCAACAAGACGATCATCAAACTCCTTCGGAAGTTCGTCTCCTCCAATAAACGAGATTGGGATGAAAAGTTAGGAGAATGTTTGTGGGCTTATCGCACCACCGTTCGCACCCCGACTAAAGCAACCCCGTTCTCTTTGGTTTATGGAAGTGAGGCTGTTCTGCCTCTTGAAATCCAGATACCATCATTAAGAGTGGCTTTAGCCACAAAGATGACGACAGAAGAGCGCCATCGGCAAAGGTTGCAAGAACTAGAGGCGTTAGATGAAAAACGTCTCAGGGCTCAACAACAAATTGAGTTGTATCAAGCCCGAATATCTCAAACGTTCAATAAGAACGTTAAACCAAAGACCTTTAAACAAGGAGACTTGGTTCTGGCTGTTAAAAGGCCAATGGTGGTAACCCACAAGACTAAGGGTAAGTTTGAACCCAAGTGGGAAGGACCGTTCATTGTGGAGACAGTCTACTCCAGTGGAGCTTATCGCTTAATGAATCAAGACGGCGATAGGATGATGATGCCGATCAATGGCAAATTTCTGAAGAAATACTATGCTTAATATCTCTGGGAGTATAAGCCTCCAATTTATCCAAGTTACGCAGATGAGCACTTAGACTTCTTCTATTCTGGTGATTTTAACCCACTAAACCTGGTGCGTTTGGTTCTCAAGTTTAAACCACCTCCAGTCTTTTTCTAGGCATGCGCATTGTGCGCCTCTGACCTAAACCTTGGTGCGTTTGGTTATCAAGTTTGAACCACCTCCAGTCTCTTTTCTAGGCATGCGCATTGTGCGCCTCTGACCTAAACCTTGGTGCGTTTGGTTCTCAAGTTTGAACCACCTCCAGTCTCTTTTCTTAGGCATGCGCAGTTTGGCGCCTCTGACCTAAACTTTGGTGCGTTTGGTTCTCAAGTTTGAACCACCTCCAGTCTTTTTCTAGGCATGCGCATTGTGCGCCTTTGACCTAAACCTGGTGAGTTTGGTTCTCAAGTTTGAACCACCATCAGTCTTTTCTTAGGCATGCGCATTGTGCGCCTCTGACCTAAACCTGGTGCGTTTGGTTTTCAAGTTTGAACCACCTCCAGTCTTTTCTTAGACATGCGCATTATGCGCCTCTGACCTAAACCCTGGTGTGTTTGGAGTACCCAGTTCGAGTTACGCGAGAGAGTCTTAAACCGCCTCCAGTTTGGTTCTCAAGTTTGAACCACCATCAGTCTTTTCCTGGGCATGCGCATTGAGCGCCTCTGACCCAAACCTGGTGTGCTTAGTTCTCAAGTTTGAACAGCCCCCAATCTTCTTTTAGGCATGTGTAATTAAGCGCCTCTGACCTAAAAAGTATGAATTGCCCAACGCAAACTAGGCAATGGGAAGAGAATAAGTTTCTCGCCAACCCATCATGCTGGGGTAAAAGTATGAATTGCCCAACGCCAACTAGGCAATGGGAAGAGAACAAGTTTCTCGCCAACCCATCATGCTGGGGTAAAAGTATGAATTGCCCAACGCCAACTAGGCAATGGGAAGAGAATAAGTTTCTCGCCAACCCATCGTTCTGGGGTAAAAGTATGAATTGCCCAATGCCAACTAGGCAATGGGAAGAGAACAAGTTTCTCGCCAACCCATCGTGCTGGGGTAAAAGTATGAATTGCCCAACGCCAACTAGGCAATGGGAAGAGAACAAGTTTCTCGCCAACCCATCGTGCTGGGGTAAAAGTATGAATTGCCCAACGCCAACTAGGCAATGGGAAGAGAACGAGTTTCTCGCCAACCCATCATGCTGGGGTAAAAGTATGAATTGCCCAACGCCAACTAGGCAATGGGAAGAGAACGAGTTTCTCGCCAACCCATCATGCTGGGGTAAAAGTATGAATTGCCCAACGCCAACTAGGCAATGGGAAGAGAACGAGTTTCTCGCCAACCCATCATGCTGGGGTAAAAGTATGAATTGCCCAACGCCAACTAGGCAATGGGAAGAGAACGAGTTTCTCGCCAACCCATCATGCTGGGGTAAAAGTATGAATTGCCCAACGCCAACTAGGCAATGAGAAGAGAACGAGTTTCTCGCCAACCCATCATGCTGGGGTAAAAGTATGAATTGCCCAACGCCAACTAGGCAATGGGAAGAGAACGAGTTTCTCGCCAACCCATCATGCTGGAGTAAAAGTATGAATTGCCCAACGCCAACTAGGCAATGGGAAGAGAACGAGTTTCTCGCCAACCCATCATGCTCGGGTAAAAGTATGAATTGCCCAACGCCAACTAGGCAATGGGAAGAGAACAAGTTTCTCGCCAACCCATCGTGCTGGGGTAAAAGTATGAATTGCCCAACGCCAACTAGGCAATGGGAAGAGAACGAGTTTCTCGCCAACCCATCATGCTGGGGTAAAAGTATGAATTGCCCAACGCCAACTAGGCAATGGGAAGAGAACTAGTTTCTCGCCAACCCATCATGCTGGGGTAAGAGTATGAATCGCCCAATACCGATAAAGTAAAGGGAAGAGGAAAAGTTTGGCATTTAAGCCCAAACGTAGTCCTCGACAACTCACCATGTTGAGGGAAATAACATGGCTAGCCCAACTCAAACGGTAGTTGGTAAAGGCTAATCAAATCCGTTAATAGCTGGGGGTTTGCTAAAAATCCCATATTAAATTTTAATTTTTATTTCGGCTCGAGAAATTGAGCATAAACGATACCGAGATAAATCGTTTTGACGACAGGTTATTTGTTGGGCAAGCAAATCTGTTTTGAAGCCGGCAAATAAAAGAGTCAAAAGAATCATCTTTATTAAAAAGGTGAAGATACAAAAAGAATTTCAAAGAAACATAGTAAAGTTATCTCTCTCCTGTTTACAAAGTTCTTATTACAAGGAAGATAAAAGTGTAAAGAGAGATGAAACTATTGGCCTCCCAGAAGTCTCAATTGGTTTATTGTCTCGTCCAAATTTCTACAATGAGAAGCCTCCACGGTTTGCTGAGCTTGCCTACGCAACTCATCATCACTTATTGAAAGTTGTTGCTGACGAGATTCTTCTATGGCACCATTCCTGGCCATCTCTTCCTGCTGAATCTGCTCCTGTTGGACAAGCAATATCTCTCGTTTCTTGACAGATTCTCCTAATCGGAGTTTATTTTCTATCAAGGTGGCCCGAGCTCTCGCAATCGTCTCCTGGGCTTTAGAGATGGCCACCTGACCTTCCTCAATTCCGAAGTTTACCCTTTGCAGGTCGCCAATAACGGATTCCCGACTGGCCTGGAGCTCTGTCAGCTCCTGAAACCATTTCTCCTCCTCCTGCCTTAAAATATTTCTTCGAGATAAGGATTCTGCTCGAAGCCGCGCCAGCTCTATCTCAGTGATCGCCTCCACATCCGCCTGACGGAGTTTGTGTAGCGTGGTCACCTGCTCTTCTAAGGCTGTAAGGCGGGCCCGGTATGGAGCTGCTCGATCTTGTCCACCGAATTCTTCGATATTTCCTAAATACCGGAGTAACAGTGGACGTGCGAAGTTGAAGGAATCATGGCCATCAAGAACCATCTCGACACATCTTCTTAACAAATGCATAAAATCCTCGACAGTAAAGCCGAAAAGTCTTTCAAGAGGATTTGCAGTGTCGGTAGGCAAAGTAGGCAATGCCAAAAGAGGTGTCGTGAGCAAGGGAGCAGTAGTGGCTGGGATTGGAGAAGAAAAAGCCCATCCCTGCATTAAATTCATGATCTGAGGGACCAGTAGAGCCAGTGCAGATCTGGAAGAACTGGAGACCCCAGACGAAGTACCGTCGGTACAGATCACTTGGGTACCCCCACCAACAGGAAGAGAAGATGGGACCACTTCGCCTGAAACTCCTTCGGTGGGAGAAGCATCTTCGAACGAGAATTTCAAATTATTCTCCTCCCCTGCTGGAAGGCTTGGAGTCGGAAGAGTTGCAGGTATCTCAGCAGCCACGACAACAGACGACGTTAAAATCGCTGACTGAGAAGGCACTCCAACGACCGTGGGAAATGTCTCAGTAGAGCAAACAAGTGTTGGAGACGGCATGCTAGGAGAAGGTGAAGCCTCATTAGCAGCAGCTGCGATAATGACTTCTGTTCTCTCATCGCTCCCCAATTCGTCAATTGGGGGAATTGAAGAGGAAACAGAGGCAGGAGCCGGTGTGGAATAATCAGCCGCAAACTCACCAACAAAGCTACCCACACCACCAACAGAGCCGAATGGTCCATTCTATCGTCAGACTCTACTTGGGTAGTCGAGTGCATTGGCGAAAGAAGTTGATCACCTGCATTTCAGAAGACCAGAAAAGCAGTGTTACGTTAAAATAATAACAGGCAAAAGATAAAATGCTAAAGGCCTTACCAGGCGATACAAGTCCAGTTGTCGGACTTAAAGGGGGAGTCATTGTCGTTTCCAGCAATGTACCCGTCTCGCTACCCGTTAGTTGCGCCCCAGGTTCTGCCACAGGCTCTACGTCCAAAGGAGCTGAAATCTCAGCAAAACTTGGAGCTTTGGCAGGTTCATCCTCCCTTGCCAACGCTGGGGGTACAGCTGAAGCCAACAAGTCGGAAGTAAGTTTGATAGCCACTTCTTGGGGGGCTATCAAGGTTTCCTGTGCCAGTTTTTGCTTCTTACCCGGCCTTCTCTTTAAAGTGCCGCGGCGTTTGAGAGTTGGACTCAGGGAACGACTGACAATAGGCTGAGGAACTCCACCAGCACCAGCATTGTCATCATCATCACCGGCATCATCGTCTGATTCACTGATGTCCGAAGGCTCAGCCGCAGCGCCAAGGAGTTCTTCCATTCCTTTTATCCTTACCCTAGAAGCACCCTGACGGCTAATATAGAGGGCTTCAATCTTTTTGCAACAACTGCGATTGAGAGAGAAGCCGGGCACGTCAGCATTCGCAATGTTGAACCAATTGCAGGAGCTGAGGGTCATGGCCAATTCTGGCACCTTCTGGGGCAAGGAGAATTCAGCTTCGGTCCCGCCCGCTGCAAAATGGAACCAGCCACGAGCACCTTCGTATAAATTCCCCTCGTAAGCGAGATCTTTATTTGGATTACCCACATAGAGTTGAGAATATCCAAATTGACGAGCAAAGCGACTCGGAGTATATGGCTCAATCTGACACTGGAGATCTTGACGATACACCAAGTGTCCGGGATGGATGTTGAGAAGCCACCAGAACGCTCCTGCAGATAAAGTAGTGAACTTATCTGCTCCCACGGCATCTTTCAGCCTTGTCCCATATCCTCCGCTGGGAAAGTCAGGAAAACACCGGAAGATCTCGTAATTCTGAAAGCTACGAAGAGTCTTCCGAATCTGGGACATATAATTCTGCCTCCATGAAGAACGTTCATACAGTTCTACAAGGAAGCACTTTTCGCCCGAACGACGCTCTGGTGCACTCATTAAGGAGGGATAGTGCAAGACAAGCCACGCCATCAAATAGGTGTAGGGCATCTCCACCCTAGGGTTTGGAGTTTTCGGTTGGGCAGCCTCTTTCGATTTGCCCTTTCCTTTCCCCTTGACGTTAATAGTGGGGAGGAAATCACGACAGAATACCCTCAGTCCATATTGCAAATTGCATACCATGGCGGGAAGGAGTCCAAGGGGTCGGCCGTATGCAAGAAGAACTGCTGGATATACCACGGTCATTGCAATCGCTCCCTTGGGCAATGACGGCACGACGCATCTTTTGAGCCACAACATCAAAAACCCGGCAATGAGACCTCTGTTGGAGATCGGAAATTGGGCTTGATAGTGATAGCTCTTGAATGAAGTACCGGGACCATATCCATTCTCATTGGATTCCGTAGTATAGAACAAACGGTAATGGCCCCTGGCTACACGTTGGTCGATCTCTGAAATGGGGACAGGAGAATGACCATGGATAGTGGCCGAGCTATCCTTAGAATTTAGGTTGGCAAAAAGGTATTCGGCCCACTTCTTGTGGCCAATACCGTGATTACGTGCACCTGTCTGGTCAGCGCAGATATGATAATGACACATCATCTCCCAGTACGTGACATAAATGCGCTCATCCCTCGCCAATAGCATGTTCAACTCATCAGTGGTGGGGATATACTCCTCGTAAGGAACTTCGCCCATCGAGAGCCCAGAAACCTCAAATATCTCATGGAGAGCGAACCCTAGCTCACCCACTGGAGTAAATAAAGTACAGGTCTCAGGGTTATACATCTCCAAGAGGCAGTAAAAGTGATAAGCACTCTGGGAAAATCCGAATTGGACATTCCTGATGGCTTTATACAAGCCAATATCCTTTAAAATGGGCTCGTGGGAATCCAGCATGTACTGAACAAGGCGTGCCCACACATATTATTAGAAGAATGAACCCAGCCAGGCATCCTGAAGTCGCTAGCCGGGTACTGACCATCCTTCGCCAAGAACTCACTTAAGAAAGTTCGGGCACGAGATGGGACTTCACCCACTGGAAGCTCCTTGCCAAATCGGCCTGGAAGCAAGCCAGTAATGCATCTGGGGAAACCGTCTTGATAAACCCCTTTTGCACCAAATTTGCCTGTTGGGACGCCATCTTGCTCCTGAGTCAGTCCCCATTTTAATTCTCGAGGCATCGCTAGCCTCTGAAGATAGACCAGAGGATAGCTACGATCCATTCTAGGCAGAAACATCAGCATTTCGCCTGAGTTATATAACCAAACATGCTCCTCTTCAGAAAGGATCTCATCTGAGTGATCCATCTGGTCTCCAAAGAGGAAAGCGGGTTTCTCCATCGCCCTTCTGTTCACATCTTCAAAATCCGCGTCAGTTATGATTTCTCGCGCAGTAGTGGGGTGGTACTTGATCAGCTTCTCCTTGCGTTCCTTCGGGTCTGGCTTGTATGAGGGCAGGATGATAGTAAAACGGATTGGCCTGAGGGATCAGAACCCCCAGCAAAGCCGAATTAGTTCTTGTGGGGAAGAGATTCCATTGAATATCCTACTGCAAAAAGAAAGCAGAATGAGAGAAGTTTCTCTAGGGCAGAAAATTTCTCTAAGTATGGACGCGCAAAGCTAAAAATTGAAACGCGCGAAGTTAAGAATAGCGCCGCGCGAAGCTAAAGATTAGAACGCGCAGAAATAGCCTCGCGTTTTCAGCGCGATTGCTACTTAAAATAGCCTCGCTTTTTCAGCGCGACTGCTACTTAAAATAGCCTCGCGTTTTCAGTGCGATTGCTACTTAAAATAGCCTTGCGTTTTCAGCGCGACTGCTACTTAAAATAGCCTCGCGTTTTCAGCGCGACTGCTACTTAAAAATAGCCTCGCGCTTTAAACGCGAGGATGACGCGATAACTTCGCGTAAGAAGGCAGTCAGAGACTTTTCTTCTTCTCCAAGCCTTACGGCAGGAGTACGGCGATCTCGCCGGTAAAAGAGTTGATTGATCAGTTAAATTTAAGCCAAATCACTCTAGAAATGTTCTAAAGAGTCTCGATGGAAAGATTCTTACCCCCGATAGGCGAAATATGGATTGGCGCGTCGCTGCCTTGGCCGCCGCCACCACTGCTTGCGCCAGTCGCCGAAGATGGAGCCGCTCGAGAAGTAGCACGAGTCTTGGGTGCCATTGCTGAGGAAAATCGACTGAAAATTTGGAGAAACTTGGTCGGAAGAAGATCGGGTCGCCTGAACTCTGATCGCCTGAATCTCTAAGTTTCTGGAAAATTCTCAAGTAAAATGAGAAGAAAAGAAATAGAGATGAGTTTTAAATAGAAGGAACCGCCTCTTGGAATTCGACGCGAGTTTCGGAGAAACTGACTGGTCAGTTACTCTCTAAAACGCGAAGCTATTAGCCTCGCGCGACTAAGAAAAAAAGCGAAGTTGATTAACTCCGCGCAACTATACAAAACGCGAGGATAGCCTGTGCCTTAGCTTCGCGTTTTCATGGAAAAACTTAGATTTTTGACGAGTGCAATTAAGCGCTTCCATCTAAGTTAACGCGATTCTTATCCAATCATTTGGGTATTATCAATCTAAGTCGCGCAGAAGTGCCTTAGACTATTTTACCAAAATTATTGACCATCTGTTTGTTGAGCAAGCAAAATTCTTGAAGCTAACAGATAGAGAGGAAAATAATTTATCTTTACTCACGAAGCAAGAGATTACAAAGAGGGAGTTATAGCTCTCCCAAAAGCTTTTACATGATCAACTCATCAAATAACAGCAAGATTTCTCTACAGGGTGTTGAAGCTCAGTTCCCTAGTTCACATGCAAAAGAAATTCAAGATTTCTCTACGGGGTGTTGAAGCTCAGTTCCCTGGTTCACATGCAAAAGATCTCCTCTGCAAATGTCAACTAGGATCTGTCATTCGAAATGAAGCACGAAAGGAAAGGAAAGTGCTGTACTGAAGCGCAATTCTGAACTCCAAGTGCTGCATTTTTGCACTAAAAGTGCTGCAGCTCCTTATTTACAGCCCCTTCTGGAGTTTATCTCTCGGAGCCAGAGCTTGAAACTTGCAACTATGTTGTAAAGCATATGCTTCTGACTTCCTTAGAGTCACTTCTGCTGATGAAGATCGATGGATCCACATACATTCCTCTTCAGGAAGGACTGGACTTACTGCAAAAGGAACAGAGTTTCCAAAAGAGTGAAAATGCGGAGCTAAGCTAACTCCGCGCACAGTTGAAGAAATAGCCTCGCGCTTTAAACGCAGAGGATGATGCGATAACTTCGCGAAAAGAGGGACAAGATTTCTTTCTGCTCTTTCCTTCTCTTTCAAATTCATAGCGACTGCTAATCAAAGATAGCCTCGCAATTCATAGCGACTGCTAATCAAAGATAGCCCCGCAATTCATAGCGACTGCTAATCAAAGATAGCCCCGCAATTCCTCGCGACTGCTAATCAAAGATAGCCTCGCAATTCCTCGCGACTGCTAATCAAAGATAGCCTCGCAATTCATAGCGACTGCTAATCAAAGATAGCCTCGCAATTCCTCGCGACTGCTAATCAAAGATAGCCTCGCAATTCATCGCGACTGCTAATCAAAGATAGCCTCGCAATTCATCGCGACTGCTAATCAAGGATAGCCTCGCGGATTCATTGAGACTACTAGTAAAGCCCCGCGTTTCAAGCGCAGGGATGACACAATAAAACGACGATCTCGCCAACAAGACAAAGCAATCGTCCAGATTAAAATCAAGCCAAAATATCTCAGAATGGTTCTTAGAAAACCAAGAGATGAGGTTATTACCTTCGGAAGACGCTGCATAGACTGGTTCGCCGTCGCGTCTACCTTCACGGCTGTTGCCATCAACGCCGGCCAACTTGCGAAAAGCCAAACTCCTCTGGAGAGACATCCTCTGGAGAATTGAACGAAGATCAGTTGAAGATCATTCTTGAGTCACTCGAGTTCTCTGAAATTCTTCGGATGAGATGAAGAAGAAGATGAGCCGGGAGCTCTATTTAAACAGAATTTCCGTCGCTTGGTATTCGGCGTGGAAACTCGGGATAATTAATGACGTAATTACTCATTTCACTGAAGACGAAGTGAAGCTGATTAGCTCCGCGTAAGCGAGCATAACGCGAGATAGACTTGGTATTCTAACTCCGCGTTTCAGTTTGAAGATCCAAAGTATTTTAAAATCTGCTAAGCTCGAAGCCATTTTGAAAACTTTGGAGGGGGTTCTGTTGGCAGTAAAAATTTCTAAGTTAAAAGGATTTTCCACAACAGAACGCGGAGCTAATTCAATAGCCCCGCGTTTGGTTACATTAACCCTACATTTGAATAAAATGCGAAGATGTTTAATAGCTCCGCGTTGATTCCGCAGTTTGGCTTGTATTAGCCTCGCGTTTGAGTAAAACGCGGAGATGATCAATAGCTCCGCGTTTTGGTTATTTAGCGTCGCGTTTTGATGCGATTAAAGCTCCGCGTAAGCAGATAACCAGAATCTCAAATTGATTGAGATTATGATTCTGGGCTTATCCAAATACCCGAATCAAGTCTAATCAGAATTATATCAAAACTAAGATATTTGATTGGAATCCTTGATGAATGCGAGTTCTATTTAGATAGAAACTCTTGCATTAACCTGGGGTTATAAATACCTTCCTGGTGAAACCCTAAGAGGAAAGGATCTTCTTTTTGGCATCGGAAGCCTCCTATTGATCCTTTGGCAATTCAAGTACGCGAGAGAGCCTTGAAGCCTTTGCCGATCATCTTTTGAAATCTTGGAGAATTCAAGTTACGCACAGAGCCTTGAGTTCGTGAAGATCAGAGAAAATCACCATCTTCTTTCTGGAGTTCTTGAGAAGTTCGAGTTACGCGAGAGAGCCTTGAACGAATCAAAACCAGAGAAGATCGTCTATATTCGGCCGATATCTTTAAAAGAGAAGATTTCAACGTACCGATCGTCCAAAAGAACTACTATAGATCCCATCGCCACAGATCCCACGAAACTATTGTAAAAGAGAGAGATTGAAGTATAAAATCCTCTCGTTTGTTCTTTTTATATCTTGTTCACTTCTATTGTAATTTAAGTTAATTCAATGGGAGGAAGCGAAGGAAATTTTGCGACGAACACTCATATATGCAATGGTGAGTACAAAACCAGATATTGCACATACAGTGGGAAAAGTGAGTAGATTCATGAAGAACCCTGGGAAGAAACATTGGCAAGCGGTGAAGTGGATTTTCAGGTATTTGAATAGTATTTCAAAGTATTGTTTGTGTTTTGGGGGTGAGAACATTGATGTGCAAGGTTTTGTGGATTCGGACCATGCGAGTGATAGAGACAATGGCAGGAGCACCACAGATTATGTCTTTACTGTAGGAGGGATAGCGTTAAGCTGGGTTTCAAGATTACAATCAATTGTTGTTTTAGTTTCGACAGAAGCTGAGTATGTTGCGGTTGTAGAAGCAAGTAAGGAATTTATTTGGTTGCAGCGATTGATGATTGAGTTGGATTTTGATGGAGTGGATTGCAGGTTATTCAGTGATAGTCAAAGTGCAATTCATCTTGCTAAGAACTCGGCGTATCATTCACGGACTAAACATATTCACTTGAGATATCAAGGATGACCAATTAAAGTTGGAGAAGATTGAGGGCAGTAAGAATCCTGCAAATATATTGGCAAAGTCGATTAATAGAAAAAAGTTGAGCGATTGCTCAATTTTGGTGCAATTGTGTTGAATGCTGAAATTTAGACTTTAAACGATCGAGGTAAAAACTTTGGACACTAAGATTATCATGTATAGAGATTACAATTCTGTGCAATAGGTCTCCAAGTGAGAGATTATTGCTAATTGAGGCCTATTGCCGCAGCGGATTTTGATTCGTCGAAACGGGTCCAAAATCGGCCCAAAGCCATTATGATAAATATATATATGAGGGTGTGTGCTAGGGTTTTGATTGGCCTGAGTTTCTTTTTGTTTTGTTGCATGGCAGCTGCAGCAAACAAAAAGGGAAAGAAAATACAAAAATCATTATTGGCCAAAGGAATCTATTTTCTTTGGTGCTACTGCTAATTGTTTGTTTTTTGGCAAAGAAAGGAAAAGTGCTGCTGTGTTTTCTTTTTAGCCGAAGCAAAAGAATTATTTTGCGGGGGCGGCTGCAATTCTTGGCTGGAAAATAAAGGAAGGTGGCGGCTTCCTTTGGTATTTTCGATAACCGAAGCAAAAGGGAAGATCACTGTAATAAAAGATTAAGGTTTGATCTCAAATTCTTGTGTGATTTTATTAATTTCTCTTGTGGTTGAGAACTAGAGTACTGTAATCTCTTTTGATATAGTTGAAGTTTTCGATCGTGTCCCCGTGGACGTAGGCATATTGCCGAACCACGTTAAATTTGCGTGTTTTCTGTCTCTGTTATTTTTCTCTTCGGTTAAATATTTGATTCCGCTGATTGTTGCATTAGTATTATTCCACTATTTTTGCTAACAGATACCTTATGGGGTCACGTTTTGGAGGAAATACAAATCTCATCTTACTTCAAACTTTAGGTTGCATTTTAGGTAGAATGTGCTTCTAACAACGTAGGATCATGTTGGGGGCTCCGGAGACCTTTAAACAAGTAAACCATGGATTTAGTTACAAGAGGGGAGTTTATATAAATTTTAAATGAGGATCTAGCCATGCTTCAAATTCAAAGTCATGTTTAGGTAAATGTGGATCCAGCCATGTAGGATCGCGTTGGGGCCCACAAGGCCTTTAAATTTAAAACTTACCCAATTTAAATAAAAACGCGGTTCTAGTTACAAAAGAGGTGTCTCCTTGAATGAAAACGCGAATTTAGTTCATGTTTCTAATCAGAGGGTCGCGTTTTTATTCTAGAATGTTGAAGGATAGTCATTATATTTGTTAACACCCAAACGCGGATCTGAATATGCCACGCAAACTAATACCAGCTAAAAACGCTAATATGATGTCACGTCAGCTGCATGAAATTTGAACGCAGATCTCAGCTTATTTAATTTCTATCATTTAATTTCTACGTGGTATTACCCTCAAATTAAAGAGGCTAATATTTGACGAGTAATGATTTTAATAATATTTATTTCATGGAAAGAACTCAGATTGTTTGTAATAATTATTAATGATTTTAATAATATTTATAATCATATTTTTATGGAAAGAACTCAGTTTGAAATAAATCACAAACATCTCCTAGGCCATTTAAGGAAAGATATTTTGAGATTGTTTGTATTTAGTTATTAATTTTTTGAATTTTAGTTTTTCTTTAACTCGTAAACATTATGTGAATAATTTTATTTATCATTCTAGGATTTTACTAAATATGAAATCGCTTACAGAGATATTATTGTACTATTTTTTTAAATATAATTTTATAAAATCACTTTACCTTTAAAATTAAAAAAATCAGACACATTTGATATCACAATATGGATATTCTTTACCATGCCCAATACATATGTGATACAGAAAACATTAAATATATCATTTCTCATTTTCTTAACTCTATTTTTATAATCGAGATCTGCGCAATAGACGCGTGTCATTTCCTCCTTTATGTTCACATGAACTATCCAGTGAGAATTGCCCTCGTAAAGCTACAACTTTTAATCTTTGTACTCAAATATATAATTTACAATAGTTCCGCTTTTTTGGCTGACATTTGACTTGAATATAATCCTATTAAAATTAAAATCTCAAGCAAATATTTCTCCCTTTGGATTTTTAGGAAAACTCTAATTAGGGATGTGTTTGGCTCATGAAGAAGAAACTTCTTCGTGTATTTGTTTGCAAATTTTTTTAAAAAATTAAAAAAATAAAATAAGTATTATTTAATTGATTAAATAAAATTATATTTATAATATTTTTCAGTATAAAATGATAACTTCTAATTGATAACGGTGATATATAATTAAAATATTATTTTTTACTTTGATTTTCTAATTTTTGAGTTCTTCGTAACTAAAAGAAAAAGAAGAGTCGAAGAAAATTTTAAAACCATATCACTATGTAAAAAATAAGTTTCTATTTGCTCTTGGACAAACAATCAAACGCATAATAATTAACAATGATACCCTCGTAATCATCATCACAAGGTGCCAAAAACTAAACTAAATTTGTACATAATTGCTACGAATCTCTAAGACCGACATGCCACAGTTCCTGAAACGATCACTGCCTCAATATTTTAATCTTAAAAAACGAAACCCTAGTCAGAACTACCCCAAACCCTTCAAGGTCTCAGATTATTTTTAATTTCTCAACTGAAAGCTTCAGGATGGCTGCCACTTTCTCCGAATATGTTGAACACCTTCAAACAAGGTTGTTTTATTATTATTATTATTTTCTTCTTATTCTTTGATTTTTTTTTTTTTAAGATTCAGAGTTATTTTTAGTAAAAAATGTCACAATAGTAAAGTAGTAAAATATCTTAATGGGTGTGTAAGAGACCGTAGGTTTAAACTTCATTTACATCATTAAAGAGGAGACTGAGATGGGAATGACCATGGTCTTTATTTCAATAATAATAATAATAATAATAATAATTTTAGTGTGTTAGAATACAAAAATAATTTTCCTTCAATTCTCATCAGACTTTTGAAGTTTTTTTTTGTAGTGATAGCAAATTCAATACGGTATCAGAGTAACCAGGTTTAAATCCCGTCAGAGATAATAAAATTTAACAAATCAGATATTACTTTCTATCTAGTTATTATGACTTATTAATATTTCAGTTGTTAAGATTATATTTTTATCCTATTAGTTTGAGTTGTTGAGAGATATTAAGAGATTCGTGGATTTCATCTTATCATTATGGATGTCATTTTGACTATTTATATACTCAGCTAAATCTAACAATAAATTCTCCGAATCAAAAATTTTATCAACAAAATTCATTATAAAATCTCTACTACCACACGAAAACTCTAGAGTTATTGTGAGGGTTGATGCCGCAGGTTGAAGGCCTGTTTTGTGCCGAAATCTAGACATCACAAGTTCGAAATTTTGGTGTAGTGACAATAACTTCAAAATAGTTGTTATTATATCTTATGGTTCTTAGAATCTCAACATATGTCATGTGGTAAATTAAACATGATTTGCTTTTATTGCCAAAATACCACAAGTCCATTCAATATTTCGGGAGTTTTCAAAGGAGCACACCATTTTTCCTAGTGAGCCAACTTTCCAACTGAAAGTCTAAACAAAAAAGTACTGTCTAGTGGGCTTACTAGGAAAAGTGGTGTGCTCCTTTAGAAGCTCCCAATATTTCTTCCATTTAATAAGAACCAAACTTTAAAAGTAATCAATAATTTGTCCCGTATGCGAGAGTCAATTGGTATTTTTTTTTTTCCTTCTCACCAGGATAGGGGTACAACTTATCTCTGAACTCATATCTCTTTCCAATTCTCAACAACATTATTACTACTCTTACCACTATTTCTATACAAAGGAACCATTGGTGGATAACTACTCAATTTAATATTTCACTACGAACTTGAAACTTACCTATGTTATGCATTAAAGAATTGGTACATAGATACATACATATAATCTCCTATAAGATTATCATTATCATCATCATCTTTGTTATTATGAGGAATGACTTTCAGATTTGAAAATGTGATTGTTGCAAATACCTCTCGAGCTAAATTTGCTTTAACCAACCCGTTCCAAACTAAAATTCAGCACACGTGGAGGGAGGACCGATTTTACTGCTAACAAGTGTATTACTTTGACACATAGAGTGTCTGGCAGAGTTTTCTTTTTTCCTCAATGGTTACTGGACCTAGCGGCACGGAATGTTTCCGAACAGAGGTACGAGAGTATGTAAACTTTGAATTTCCTATCTTAGGCAAATAATAATAATAATAATAATAATAATAATAATAATAATAATAATAATAATCCAGATGCAACTTATGGCTCGACTTACCTGATTCAACTCAGATGCATGGCTGGATATAAAATTAAACTTTTATAGAGGTCTATGATGAAACAGAGAATTTAAATTTGCTATCTTTATAAATTTAACTTCTTATGTAAGAGCTCGTACACTATTCTATGCAGCTATAAGGGTAGACCCTCCCATGAGATCTGATATCGGGTATTGAGATAAAAATTTGAGGGTTCACCAAATTTACACCTTATTTATCATATATATATAAAAAATCTACTCTATCTTAACCTTGGTTGTTGCAAATTTTGAGATTATGATCTTGATCATCTGTGGCATTGTTACAGCTGATGGAACTCATTGTCCCGGACACTCAAATAGACTCAAATATACCCTTTAGATTTTGAATTTCTATTACGTAAATATCCATCACTCAATTTCCCGTTCCATTTTATATGTGACTAAACCTTAGCACATTTCACATTTGGTTTGATGTGAGACCCAAACATTATCCAATAGTAAATTTAAGGTACAAATGATAGCCATTTGAACATAGAAATTCTAGAGCACGTAGGATCAATAAAGTAGATCAAACTATCACTCTTGATGCACATACATAATTAAATTAAGACCGCAGAAGCACGATATATTTGAACCTAAAAATAACTAAATCCTAATATGCCATGTGAGTATCGTCAACTTTGCTTACATACATTCATTTAATATAACATCTGCCAACATAATTTCAAAAGAGAGTTGTTGGGTTTTTTCCAACCACAAAGAAAGCAAATATCAAATAAGAAAGCAAATAATTGTTAGTTTTTTTTTTTTTTTTCACCCTAAAGTAAGTTTATGTTGTAGCCTTAGTTTGATGTGTATACTTCTCCAAACAAACACAAAAACTGGCAGAGAGAGTTTAATGAGATCAAAGAGATGTCTACTTCACAATCTCCAACCATGACTCCAGATTCATTATTCTCATCAGATAACTTGTTCTTGTGGCATCTCTTCAAGCTGTTGCTCATTTCTTGTCTCTATCACCTAGGCCTCTCGTTTTAATATCTCACTGTAGTAGTGAGAGGGGAATCTAACTGGCTGCCAGGCTTGGGGCCTTGACACATGGACGGGGATCTCTGGACTGAACTGGACAAGAGAATCAAATCACTGTTAGCCCAAGGGAGAAGCTTAACTTCTCTCTCTCACTCTCTCTCCCTCCATGACTTGTTCTGTCACTTGACAACATGTGATCATGAGCTTGTAGATTTGATACTGATATTAACCGGTAAGTTTATAGTATTTATTTAAGTGATTGACAATGGTTGCATGATTAATAGACTTTGTTCCAGGAGAAAGAGCTTAGCTTTCGCCCTCATTACATATATGCCCAGATTTTCACAAGGCATAACAGTGACATCTGTTGACACGTTAATTTTTTTTTCTTTTTTGCCTAATTACGTACACATTGTTGATAAATTATTTGATTAGTGAGCATGCATGCTTATAGTAATCAAAAGCGTCTCAAATGATTAGGTGCGACTGAGGTGGACATCGCACTGAACCAAAATCATGGGATTTCACCATTGCCTTCAAAGGAATTCTTCAAAAATGTTTACTGTTGATCAATCCAAGAGTAATTAACGTAATAACATCGTTACGACTTCAATTTTTTTAATAAGTCAACTTAACCATATTTATTGTTGTATAAAAATACAATTTGTGCAAAGGGTTGAACATCTCATCGCCTCATGAAACTGTTGTTGGGTTATACATGCGGCATAGTGGCACATTTGACAAAATTTGGCATTGGGCTACTGAATCAGCTAATTTCAATAATCCAAACTAATGATAAGATTTCAACAGTTTATGATATAAATCACAACAGCAGTTGGTCAGATTGCACTTTAAGCAGGCGCAATCAAAGAGTAACGTACTAAATTTCTGTGGGCTGTGGTGATGGAGGAAGAGAGTCAAGGACCGATGAACAAACTCGTTACCGTTGGAGAAAATATCCATCTTTGATGGATACATGATGCATCAGCTTAGCTTATTTCAGTTACATGCTTACAGCTGCAGATTAACTGGCATGCAGTTTTCTTGCATGAATTGAAATCTAAAGGCAAAGTGTCCCTTTCACAAATTAGTCTAAATTTTCTTGGTAGCTCAGAAAGCTCAAGCTTTAGAATAAAAGTATCCTTTTGTGCTTGCCTGTGCTAGGAAAAGAAATTTCTATCTAACTTTTCAGTAACAGTGCTCCGTTGTAGCAATAATAGTGTCGATGAATGACAAATTATGTAATGGAAAGCACCAAGGTATTGATCGGTAACAAGGAGGCTACAAATTCATATGAAAAATTTTCATAGCTAGGTAGCAGTTTATAGAGAAATCTCCTTTAAAGGAACGCGAAAATAGAAATAAAAGAGACGAAAATACCTCCTTATTCATGTATTACTAAAGAACTTGGAGCTAGGGCTGAGCATAAAACCGAAAATACCGAACCGAACTGCAGAACCGAACCGAACTGAACAGTTCGGTTTATTCGGTTTTCGGTTCGGTTTAAAAACCGAAATTATTTACAGGTTTCAAGTCGGGTTTTGGTGGCTTTAGCTCTAATCGAAACTGACTGAAAAAACCGAACTTTTGGAATTGTAGCTTATTTTTTTCTTTGATTTATTTTCAATGTGTTTTTCTTTTAAATTTTTAATGAAAAACATGTGATTGTTATTTTAATAAGTAGAAAAAGAAAAAAATAGAAAGAAAATTATTATTTTTCCTATAAAAAACAAGGGTTTATCACATAATTAGTTTCAAATCCTAAAAACCGAAAACGAACAGAACCGAAAATTCGGTTCGATTTTCGGTTTTCACTTTTTTTCGATCAGTTCGGTTTCAGTTTTATATGTTCAGTTCAGCTTTCGGGGAATTTTTTTTCAAAAAATCGAACAGAACCGATCGATGCTTACCCTTACCTGGAGCCATGGATTACTAGATAACCACGGAGCCTGAGGACTAGATCACATTGCCTAGGTCCAAAGAGACATATATAACTGTTTTCAGATCAAAAACCTGTGCAAGCAGCAAATTTGCCAACATGCATTCATCCCCTCCCAATGTTTAGTAAATACCAAAGACAATTCAATTGTTTGATCAACTGTAAATCTCATCCTTCTTCTCCTTCCTATGTCCACTACTTCCTTAATTGTTCTAGAACACTTGAACACCTAATCTTGCTGTAGTGAGAATTATAGAACTTCAAGCAAAAGGTTACATCCACAGAAATGACCTTTGAGTTCAAACATCCCTTTCACAATCAATGAGAAAGGAAGAACATAGAAAGTTTGAAACATCACACTATTGCTATGCATGATGACGTTGTGTGCGCTTACTTCTTGTTCTGTTTCAATCTATATCCTATTTTCTGACCTTTTATGTAAACCAACCCCTATGCAATTAACGAACCCCTCCCAATTTTTTACACGTGTACACCTAGTAATGCCTATCTTGTATCTTAGCACTCAAAACTTTTCAAAGGAGAAGAGAGACGTGAAAGACAAGTCTCTTATTTAGAAAGAAAGCATGCATGTTAAGGAAATTAAGTACATTATATTAAATGTACCAAAGAGAAATGGGTCCTTCCGCAATTCCAAATAGTTATCAATAGTTTCATTATTGACTCGTTAATGAAACAAGATGGAACCTTCTTGTTCAGTTATTGCCAAGAAATATAGCCGATGACATGTGTATTAAGCTTTTATATTCGTGTGGTGCCTAATAAAACACGCTTTTAGCTTTATACCTTCATATTTTGGTATCAAATGGTTGTCCCTTAGGCAACTAAAGGAGATGGGAGTGGTCATTGGAATTGTGGTAAATTGTTAATATAATATGACCATAGGAAGTGGCAACAAAGTTTCTGAATAATGTCTAGATGTAGCTAAAACATCATGAGGTTTAATTTAGAGTTAAGGGGTAGTTGTATAAATTCATGCATATAATAATAAATAGAATCTTAGAGGGGTCTCTATCTTAGCAATTGCTTGATGGATGCTGCCAGTAGAAAAAGAAGCACTGATCTAACAAAAAATATATGCACAAATGCATATAATATCCACGAGAGTTGGGGGTTGATGGGATAGAGATCCGCCTGTTACTGTCTAAGTTTTGTTACAGAATCTTCAATTTAACAAACATGACAGTAACACTATATTAAGAAATATCTTCAATTGGCCACACAACTTTAAAAAATAACAAAAAATCTACTAACAAAGATATGTGTGTCATCACCTGCATTGACTCTGTGAAAGAACAATGGTTTAATTTAATGGCTGCTGCTTCATTTTGCCATTTCCTCAAAGGTTGGCAGATCTGCTCTCAGGAGGCCATTGAAATTGGCAGGCTGTAAGCACATAAAATAACTACAAGGAAAAAAACAGGACTTAGTAAGACAACCTATAGAAGGCTCAACAAGTGGCACTCCGCGAAAATGGTTGTTGGAAATGATACTAATTTTGGATGCCTGTTGAAGAAACCAAAAAAGTCCAGTCAGTTCTATTGGTTTAATTTAATGTGGTGTTAATAAAAATTAAGGCAGCCATTTGAATAGGGTTGTTAGTTATGTAAACTGATGATTAGTATTCAAGTCTACTACCTACGTTGGTATTTAAATCTAAATGGCGATAATTGAGAATTGTTTAAGTTAACAGAAGAAAGAAAAGGTTAGTAGTATATAAGCTCTATAAATTCATCTAAAAGGTTCACTTACAAAACATAACCTATAATGTTTCTTCTTTTGTAGTTCGATCTTTCAGTTAGATTCTAGTTTGGCCATGAATTATCTCGAGTTATTTAACTGTTTGAACCTCTTGCATTATATATATATATATATATATATATATATATATATATATATATATATATATATATATATATATATATATATATATAATGTTGCTAGGATAAAATGCCACAATCTAGAACAACATAAGTGAAGATTACATTCATTCAGAAGCTTTCAGCACAAGTTCACTAAATTTGAAGTGAGCTCCTACACTCGGAAAATATATGCTCCTGTTTATAGTTTAAAGAACATAAATCAAGGTCTTTATGAGACTTGGAAACAGAAGGTAGTTAATAGACATGACTCAGCAGTTTATATCTGCACTAATTAGAAATAAGCAAACAACAAAATCCTGGCGGGTAAGAGCTGGGCAACATAATGCCTACGGTGCTTTCAATCAAATATTCAGTTTCGACCTAAGCCTACCAAGATAAATGTGATAAATACAACCAATCAGACTACATTACTACATGCTGGTTGAATGATGATAATACAGAAAATGAGCAGAACAGCACTTCAAAATCAGCCATAACATGATATTAAAAACAGTTAAAAATAATTAGTGCTTGAAACATATAAACCCATCTAAAATACAGCCAAGTACCAAGAGTTGCATATATAACCACTACGCACCATTGGGTACTTGTATATCTATCCCTGGAAGCAAGAGTTGCATATATAACCACTACGCACCATTGGGTACTTGTATATATATCCCTGGAAGCAAGAGTTGCATATATAAGCACTTCGCACCATTGGGTACATATCTATTCCTGTGAGCAGAGTTTATGAAGCACCATAGCATCTTTGGAAGATCCTGTGTGTGGGGAGCCGACTAAGTTTTTGATCCATAGGATGCTCTACATGCTTCCAATCTGTACCCGCCCATCCAAAAGTGCATCAGGCATGAAAAATATCCAACAGAAGATAAAGGTACAAAAAAAATGGAGGGAAAATGATTGCCTAACTTAATGGATATCAGGCTCCTGCAAACTTGCTATCGGGGCTTCGCCAACTGAGTTGCTTAATGAAATGAAAGAAAGTTCGAATTTTCAACTAGAATTTGGTCTGTTTTCTCCAGAAAATTTTCAACACAAAAAGGTAAACAAGGCACAGTAAATGAAACTGCAAAAAAAAAAAAAAAAAACCTAATCTAGGTTCTGTAGTTCAATAGTAAATAGGGGGAAAAAAAATTCAAACGTAAACTCAATAACAACAGATTATACTGAGATTCGGTTGAGACTAAAATGCTTATGATTTCATTGCTCTACTTTTGTTTCTTTTCTTCATAAAAAATATCTCATCTATTGCCCAACTATGTATTACAGAAAGGGCATTGTTGCTAGAAGGTAATTAGAGCTTGTACAGATGATCATAATAAGTGAAAATGCCAATGGAAACTATAGACAATGCTCCTGTCATAACCTTCAAAGCTCTGCCAAAAAGATTGGGTTTGAATCTAAAGCTTTCTGCAAGGTCCTTGGATATGTATACTGTTGTTTGATTCCTTTTGCGGAAACAATATCAAAAGTATTATTATCTGCAGCAATGCAAGAAACCATTAGTTTGCATTATTTCATTTTACTGAACATGTATAATGCTGCTGTTGTGAAATATAATTAGCAAATAACAAAAACAAATAAAGGGCACAAGAGAACAAAGAAAATTAACTTAAACATTTTATCCGCACAGAAAGTAGTTAGACAAAAAAGGGAAAAGAGAGCGAAGAAAAAAGATAAATTTGAACACATCATGGTTGATACATGTTAGTCTCACGTTTAAATAAAATTCTGTTAATGCATATCTGCGTAGACTGTTCAAAATTTTTATACAACTAAGAAGTATGTCGAACGAAAAAAAAAAAATGCATATTATCACCTCCGCCACAAATATTTGCCATCGACTTGAAAATTGACAGAGCAAGAAAAAATTGGGATTTGATTTGGCAATGAAAATGTGCAGCAAATCCAAGAATCAGATTGGTAGTATGAGAGAATTATCATGCATGTAATTTGCTATTTATTAATTAACGACAGACGTTACCGATGAGATTTACCAACTGCATTTCACCTGGATTATGCATCAAAAGACCTTAAATCAAGGTTTAAATTATCGATATCATATATATTTCGTATATCATATTAGATTTTAAAGTATACCGTATAATATCTTTCCGCAATGCGATATTTCCGATATTACTGGTATGATATGATACGTGATATACCATACTACCGGCCTAAGATTGCCGATATTCCTGATATCGCTAATACGACATGATATTGTCAATATTACCAATGTTGCTGATACAATTTTTATACCATAAATGATTGGCTGATACGTATACTGATTCTATGAACCTTGTTTAAAAAATAAATAAGCTGAACCATGCTATGCTTCAGAACACTTTAAATTAAATAAGCTGAGTAATGCTAGTTAATAGCAAACCATAACATGCAAAGTCTGGACCTACTTTGTGATCCCTTGTACAATTATGCTGAATAAACATAAAAGTATTACTTGAGAGTAATATACCATCAACATAAAAGTATTACTTGAGTGTAATATACCTTCTTGACAGGTGTGAGCGAGAATGAGTGCACAACAACAACAAAGCCATAATCTCAAATATTTGGTCGGCTACATGATTCTGTTCTTCCACTCAGTTCTGTTGAGTGCCAACTCAGTTAAACTAATTATTATCAGTTAATTTTATCCATCGAACTTCATTCAGGCCCTACCTCGAGTCTTCCTCGTTCTCCAGTATACTCGTAATTCCTTTCTTCTCCAAACCGGCACACTTATAGCCCTCCTTGCACTAGCCCAAACCATCTCAATTGAAGCACACATGAGGACACATAATAAAAAATAATAAAGGTGCAAATTAACTACATTAGGTGTAGGAGATGAGCACTGTGTGTGTTTTATGAATCAAATAAAGGACACAACTGTGGAGGACATTGCAAAAGACATTCTGGATAAAAAGAAAATTGTAAAGAGATGATAAATGAATTCTTAAAACGAAATTCTGGAAAAAAGGGATTTAATGAGTTAAACCAAAATAGTTAGGATAAACCATCTATGGTTTTAGGATGGAATCAAATAAGCAAGTTCTGGAAGAGTAAAGGAAAAACTAGATATGCAACAACAACCTTGTAAGTTCTGTACCATTTTGAGCCAAATGACATAGAGCAAGCTCAATGTGTCGTCTAGTTGAAGTAGAAAATGCTGTAGAATTGGCAATTATACAGCTGAGCGCACCATCCTATAAGAAAAGACTTTCCATTTCTGTGCCTGGTCATGCCAATACCAAAAATTCATCAATAAATTTTCAGATGAATAAGTCATTATAAGAACTGAAGATTACTTGTCACTACTGAAATTCCATAAGCACATTCTAGAATATACAAAATATACAAACATTGGAACAAAAGTATTGACGATTAATTGAATCGTTCAAAATCCAGGACCAAATGTATGCTAATGACATGATCCACAAGTAAATTGATGCTAATATGGTAATAATTAAGTTTTTCAGGTATTTCTGAAATGCACTACGTTTCAGATCTTTTCCCCTCACTTCTGAAGATGATGATAAAATCAAAGGCCCTGTATATTACATTTCAATTACATCTAGTGTTAGTATTACATATCCTTACAGGCTAATGTAGAACCTGTCTTAGAAGCAGCTTCAGCTACAGCTGCATAGTCTTACTATGATTATTCCCAATTAAAGTCTCATGTTGGCACCAAGCTTTGAAAACTCAGAACTGATATCAACATAAGCGCGGACTCCATCAATATAAGACATCAACAAATTATCGGGAAAAATCAACAATATTACTACTAACAGTATCAATATTACGAGGTCATTATCAAGTCAATTCCTCTATCTGATATGGTATTTGAGAAACATACCAGAAACGGCCAATAGTTAAAACCTTGATCAACTTTAGTATAGTTACGGAAATGTTAATGTACTTTGGGAGATCGGTTCCCAACATAACAGCACATTGCATTGAAATCTTATACGATGATACATTTTGCAATTACAACACTATCCCTTTACTAATGTGACACTTGTCACTTGTCAGACATGCATGGAAGCGCGACTATAGTTATTACAACATTCGGAAAGCATTTTTTCTGAAAATATTTTGAGAAAGGAAACATATTTTGAGTAAAGGGGCAGGTTGTTCATCCATCGATTAGTATAAATAAAGAATAACATAAAGGTAGATTTATAAACAAATGAATGAATATTCCATATAAAAAAAGGTGGATGAATGATTTACCATTTTATAGAAGAGAAACTGCTAAAAACATACTTTATAAATAAGAAAATAATTAAAATTAAGTACTTAACTAAACTATATATATATATATATATATATATATATATATATATATATATATATGAATTGTTGATGAAAAGAAATAAAAAAAATACAGATTTATAGGTGGGCCTTTATTGTTTCCAAGGAGAAAATGTAAATTTTGTTTCCACCAAATAAACTACATGTAGTCTATCCCAATGAATGATCCACATGGTTCACCTTGATCACCATGTCACCAAAAAAATGTGGATAAGAAAAATTATATATTTGAATATTATCAACCCATTTATCGAATGATTGCAAAAATGGAAGGTTGCTTAATATAGGTCAGATGGCAACATTTGGTGGTTGGCTTAGAAGTTCAAATTGCACAAAACTTTATTGACAAACATTTAAATATTTAATATTATATGGAAGAATTGGGTCATTTGGGAAGGATTAGGAAGCAAATCCAATAATTAAAGCCAACTGAAGGTGGTCTCTGTTACAGTGCCTAAGATCCAGTGAGATGATCACATGTTTCTACTTTATTCATCAAGCAGCCCAAAAAAAATGGGCATTCACACAATTTTGTAGAGATTATGTAACATATACCCATGTCATGTATTTTATCCAACTCCTGTGTCCCTTCTGTAAGTAATATCTACGATTTACAGTGTGAACCACTCCATAGAATTGCAATGAACAATAATTCAATAATGTCAAAATTCTAGTGTATCAAAAACTTCAACAGAAATCCTGGCATGTCAATTGACTGATGAAAAAAGGAAGAAGAAGAAGAAGAAATGTTATAAAGAGCACAGAGAAGGACAGGTTTAACGAAAAAAAGAACTAGATTGCAGTTTAGCCAATGCAAGCTATCCGCATTTCTCCTAGTCAGTAAAGGGACTAGACAAATATATCAGTATCTGCATCATAAAGTATAAAATTTACTACTTTGAAATGCATTGGTTAATAGTATTTTGAAAGTAGTCTCTTGTGCTTCTTCTAGAATTATGTAAATGAGACTTCTATGTCTCTGCATACTGGACTTGGTTTTTGCCGATAATGAAATATAAAAGAATCATTTTAGAATATAGTATTGATTTCTTTATAGGCTTCTCATTGTCAAGCACACAATAAGTTTCTCAAGTTAGGTACCCAAACAGATAAGTAGGAAAAGCCAGGCAACAATGGACCACTCATACTTTGTTTATTTCATAAAAGTTCACTTTTCACTTCCTCTTAGCTCAGGAGCTTGCATGCATTTCAATAGTTTACTTACCATATCTAAACTGTCCAATCAACAACCAAGTGTTTAACAAATTGCTGTAGCTTAGCATTGACTTCTCCTTTGCTGGAAGTCATTACTGACATTTTGAATCAAGGGATTTATCGAAGCTGCACCATAAAAAAAAAATTCAAACCCTGTACCCAATTACATGATAGCAAAATGCTTTGCCAATAATATACAATGGCAATGGATTAATAAAAGGTTTTATAATCTAAAATGGCAAATCACATACCACCAAACTTTCACTCAAGAAAAAGAGAGATCACAGGGAAGATGAAAGAATAGTAAAACAAAACAAACTTCTCAGATGGCACGAGATTCACATTTCGCAAAATTTGTTGATCTTCTACCAACCAGTGCAATTACTTCACTGTGGCCGGATCTGACCATCGTCAAGAGTGCTTTGATTCCAACATCCATCGTCAAGAGGCTAAATTAATTTGTTTAGAAGTTATGTAGAAATTCATTAATTACGTGTTAAAATATATCAAAATAAGAAAGGGGTCTATAGAACTCTTATAGTCATATAAACTAAGAGTTAAGCCCCATTTGGTAAGTATTTGCACATGACAAGGTTCCATAGTTTATTAATTGATCGTTTGGAAGTTATGCTAGAAATTTACTAAATACATGTAAAAATATACTAAAAATAAAAATCGGCCACCAAGACTTCTATGGCTATGAAAATATATGGCTTAGCAATTGTATACACATGGCAAAGTTTCATAAATTTTTAATCAATGGTTTTGAAGTTACTCTAGAAATTTGCTACATATAAAAATATATCAAAATACGAAAAATTATCTATAGACCTCCTGTTGCTATGAAACTTGAGGGTTAAATTCATTTAGTGAGTGTATATATGCTGTAAAGTTTCATAGTCAATGAATTGATGGTTTGGCAATTACAAAAGAAATTTGATAAATATGTGAGAATATGCCAAAATAAGATAAGCAGCCTATTGGACTATTATGGCTATGAAAATTGATGGTTAGACTACATTTAGTGAGTGAATATACATGGCAAGAGTTTCATAAATTATTAATCAATAGTTTGAAAGTTATGCTTGGAATTCGCTAAGTACATATAAAAATATATAACAAAAGAAAAGGATTCTATAGACCTCCTATGGCTATGAAAGTTGAGGGTTAAGCCCCATTTAAGGGGTGTTTGGGTGCTTAAATAAGTATGCAAAGTGGTTGCAATTGCAACTATTTTTGCTGCAAGTGGCACTTTGCACCGTTTGGTTACAATTGCAATTACAAAAATTTATAACTAAAATTGCAACCACTTGGCATTTGTAGCAATTAAAAAAGAAAGTGCATATTTTCCTCCCTCTTTACAAACAATGATTGTATTATTGATAAATGGGGTATTTTTCAAACTTTTTGAAAACAAAACATTAATATTTAAAAAAAACAACTCTAATTGCCACTTGCAACTCCCAATCGAAACAAAGTAATATAATTTACAACAACTTCTATTACTTCAACTTCAACTACTTTGATATAAGTTGCAACTTGCAACATCACTTGTAAGTAACCAAACAACCCCTAAACGAGCGTACACATGCGACAAAGTTTTGTAGATTATTAATATATGCTTTGGAATTTATGCTAGAAATTTGCTAAATGCACGAAAAATATGCAAAATAAGAAAAGCAGTCCATAGGACTTCTATGGTTTATAAAAATTGAGGGTCAAGTCTCATTTGATGAGAGTTTATACATGACAAAAATTTATATTTTATTAATGGATACTTTGGAAGTTATGATGAGAATCTAGCTAACAACCAATTTCTCAAATTTTCCAAAGTGAGTTTAACGTATATCAAAAAGGCAGAGACAAAATAAAATCCTACAGATCTAGAATTGGTATAATGCTATTTAATGTCCATAGTGAAACAAAAAACAAACATATCACTTAACTACATTTGTGTACACTCTAAATCGATAAATGAAAGAATGAATACACGACATGCATATAGCACGACATGCACGTCATGCACCCAATTGATCTATAATGCCATATGATCATTCTCTACTGTCCAGAGCATATTTTCATCATCTCTATTAGATATATCCAACGCTTTTTGTTTTCAATAAATTTCAATTCAAAAGATATCCGAGAAATAGAAACTATATTTCTTCATCACTTCCAAACCATTCATTATACAACTATGTAATATTCCATGTGTGTACACTCACTAAGTGGGATTTAATCTTCAATTTTATTTCATAGTTATAGGAGTCATTTAATTTTCTCACTTAACCCACATAGTTGTACGCTACATGTGCCTCAAAAGGGAAGCAATCCTTTTAATTTATTCAAATGACAATGATTCTCGTGGTCACTATACTCATGAGATATCCGGTTCTAGAGTTGTCACTTGCTTAAGGACTATGGGCCAATATGTACACAAGGTTTTCCTAAAAATGATTTCTTTACTTTCTTCTAATCACATGATCTTATCATTTTAGAATATAAAAATTCAAAATTTATCTTACTTTCGCATTCTATTTTTCCTTCTACAATCAATGGTAATACCTAAAGATATGTATCAATGTGTGCATATAAAGGTATAACAAAAAGCATACAGTGTCTCTTTTTCTTACATAACATAGGAGGCCATTCCCACCCCCTCCCTTGATAGGAGTAAAGGTTCACCTAATAATTTGGAAAATAAAAAACCAATTCCATTTCACACATAGGATAGTTTCTTTTTTCTAATAAAGGCTCATCTCATGTACACGCAATTTCCATAAATCTTGATATCACATGGATGCAATTCCCTATGAATTATCATCAAAAGTTTATACCCAATCATGTGATTTAGGAAAACTAAAAAAATGAATTGTAGTTTTATGAGGAATATGTAGCCTGCAACTATGTCGGTTTCAAATGTTAGTGGCAAGACAAAATGGAAGCCTACGTTAATAAAATGAAAGGAGATGGCTAGCGGATTGTGGACAATTTTCATGCCTCCTTCAAAGAAAGGCATACACCTATACCTACCAACATTCTTTAGCAACGTGACTTAATTGAATCCCTTTAGCAAAATATTAAATCAGGGAGCTCTGAACATTGGAAAAAAAACAAATCAGAGATTGTCCCTTTTTTTGGGCTAGATCAAAGACCCAAAATCTAGATTTTCCTTGATTTTGATTTCGTATTCCTCTTGTTTTTTGGCATTAGAGAGAAGCAATCAGTCATGATACAAGAGGTGTGACCCAGATATTATGGAATATAGTCTTTTCCTATCATGTAAATCATACTTAAATTAACAATACAACATCAATGAAGGAATCTCTAACAAAAATATATTGGGAGGGAGGATCTCTTGATCAAAATGAGAGGATTTTTGGGAGGGAGGATCTCTTGATCAAAATGAGAGGATTTGAATCTTTGTTGAAGAGACTAAAACATGTCAGCCATTGAAATATGTGATAGTATAGGTATATGTCATGCTTTGAAAAAACATTTAATATTTTACCAATCTATTAATCATAACCTGAACATCCATTTGTTTCTCTCAATTGCATTTAGCACCCGCACAGTTATAGGCTGTATACGTCTCTAAAGTGTAACAATCCCTTTAATTTTATTCATGACAGTTTTGCTCAAACAAATATGACTGTTCGGTACAATCTTTAAAAGACAACAAGTCACATACTAAAACTGTTAGATATAATCTTTAGAAGACGACAATTCATGTGATCTCGAGTCTTAGTCATAGCACGCTTAAGGATAATGAGCCTGTCTATAAAAAAAGTGTTCCTGCATTATGAACTAAATTGATCAATTCATATATATAATACAGCTTTTATCTACATTTTACATTCTATTTTTCCTCTAACAATGAAATGGAGTACACAAAAATATTTTTAAAGTGTATGCATAAAAAGGTACACACCAAAACTAGGTATTTTTTTCCCCTAAAAATAAGGTCGTTCAAAGCCCTCCCATGATAGGAGAAAAAACCCAGCTAATAATAATATGGAAATAAGAAAATCATTTAGCATACAAGACATAACCTTTTTTTGAATAGGGTCATCTAATCTATGATCATGCTTCGATATCAAAAGGATGAAAACCCATCCGAATTGTTATCTTTTGAGGATACACCCAACAATCATGTTTTCTAGGAAACTTAGAAGCATGGACACGCTGTTGAGAATATCGTGTCCAATGCAGACATGCCACAGACATACCAAACCATATCTGACACGCTAGGTGACGTGTCCAATAAAATAAAGGAAAAATTACCGTATCATTGTTGTGTCCAAACTTTTTGTAGGTTATGCCTAAAAAAAGAGTTAAAATTGTAAGGAAAATAAAAAAATAAACGCCGCTAAATTGGAAGCATCTATCTATACCTAGTTAGCATTATGAAGTTTACTTTAAATTGTTCTTGTGGACATGAATCTTGTTTGGTTCTATATTTTAAGAAATTCTTTTTTGTATTCACATTCTATATTGATTTATGACATACTATTATTACCATATTTTTTTATCTCTTTGCCTATAGAGAGTGAGAGAGATATAGATACATGGTTATGGCAAGACTTGCCCATTGGAAAGGAATAAAGGCATACGAATGCATATATTGCAAGTACTTTTTTTTTGGAT
This sequence comes from Dracaena cambodiana, assembly GCA_036321105.1. Taxonomy (NCBI): domain Eukaryota; kingdom Viridiplantae; phylum Streptophyta; class Magnoliopsida; order Asparagales; family Asparagaceae; genus Dracaena; species Dracaena cambodiana. The sequence continues at coordinate 55,312,279 of JAYEPQ010000004.1, read as the reverse complement.
ATTTTAGTAAAATTATTATATTAATAGTAGAAGAATATATACTAATATTTATATTTTTCCGTGTCCTCGACATGTCCCTGTCCTCATTTTTCACAAATACCGTATCCTATGTCTATATCCTAATCCGTGTCTGAATCTGTGTTTGTATCCGTGCTTCCTAGCTAGGAAAGCAACCAAAAAAAGAAACCAAAAGGATTATTGTTTCCTGAGTCATATGTAGATTGCAACAACGTCAGTGTCAAATGCAAGTGACAAGACAAAATGGATGCCTAGGTTAACAAAGGGGAAGGAAATGGTTGGTAGATTGTAACATTTTCATGCTTCCTTGATACTTCAATAGGAAGCATATCCTAACTACCTGTGTAATTCAACGGCATTACTTATTTAGTCTTTTTAGCAAAATATTAAATCATGTCTTGTCAACAAAGAATCTATCCATATATATATTCCTGCCAAAAGTACTCTCAAGATGGTCAACATTTGAATTGATGCTGATTCCAGTTAAATTTACGTGATGAAATAAGATTCTAGTGCTAACCCAAACTTTCACAGACACGTAGAAGAGTAATGTATATGACGTTCAATGACATGACTTCGTTTTTTAAGGAAAATATTAAATTATCTCTTGTCGGAAAAAAATCTATATGTTTTATATATTCTTACCAAAAGTACTTTCACAATGTTCACCTTTGAATAGATGCTCATTCCAGTAATATTTACATGATAAAATAAGATTCTAGTGGCTAAACTAACCTCTCACAAACACGTAGTCACATACCAAGAATAAGATTCTATATGTATGTATGTATATATGTATGTATATACATGCATACACATGCATGTGTGTATATATATAACAAGAGAATTTGCTATTAAAAACTTTTAATACGATGAACATTGACGCTTCTAAAGACAAAACTCATTCCTTATCAGATTCGAAACAGCCTTACTGATTATGCTCAAGGTGAATGCACATCAAACAAACTGGAAGGCTACTTCCTCAATGATTTAAGATGACTCACCTTTGCTCCTAAGGGCTAGACAAGGTATTTTTGGGTCTAGTACAGGCAAATGCCTTATGCAACAAAGGCAAGATGCCTAGGACCCCAGAAAGAGGTAGTTTTGGGATGTTCACCAACCAATTTTACTGTTATCTTCCCTCATTTCATTTTCCTTCTGGTTTATCATGTGTAACCTCATGATCTTCGATTAAATATGTTCAGCATGAAATATTATTCATTTTTCCTACTTGATTTTTGGTTAGTACATCATAATAATGCTTGTAAAGGTAAGGTGCCTAAGATGCTTGATCAAGTTATCCTATCAAAGATTCTATTCGAAATCATTATATTATTTTTAGTATCAGGGGCATATTTGTAATTCTGAGGGGCTAAAAGGGTACTAATGGGATTAAATGAAGGTAGTTTTGGGATGCTAACCACCCCAATTATACTATTATCTTCCCCTCATTTCATTTTCCCTTTCCTTTTAGTTTATCTTGTGCAACCTCATAATCTTCGATTTAATTATGTCCAGCATGAAATATCATGCATTTTTTCTGTTTTTTTACACCATAATAATGCATAATAATGCTTGTAAATGACACAATTTATCTACTTAGATTTTTGATATTTTGCTTCTAGTCTCCTAAGTGAATGCGTTAATAATTATTAGGTTACCTGTTACTATCATTTATTGCTTGTTTCTATTCTATAATTTATCAATTTAATTTTTTAAAGTTGCAATAATAAAATTAAATGTTAGTTGCTTCACAAGATGCTCTCTTCCTACTTTACAATTTCACTTATAGCCTTTTGCTCTTCTCCTATATGTATATTTTTCTATACTTGCGGTCATGTTTCATGTTTTACGTCTTTCAGTTCATTCATCTACCAACTTTTGACATGAATTATTTTATAAAGTATTCTTAAATTACATGCATAAAAAAATATTTTTTTTAAAATTTTTTTAATATTGTCGTATTGCTTCACTCTTCACTCAGGTAAGCATTTTCTTTTGGTGCTGCTCGCCTTCACATCTTGGCTACAACTTTCACCTTTGATACATTGTTCCTCCTTCACATTTAGGGCCTAAAATGATGAATCGGTTACTACCAAACACTACCCGAATAATAGATGCATAAACAAGCAAAATGAGGTATATGCATTGTCAAGTTAGACTGCATATGCTAGTATACTAGGGATTTACAATTTTCGCAAAAGTTGATGATTACACAAATTATCTAAAGAATCAGATAAAATAGATGGAATAAACATGGAAGCATTTGGATCAAAGCACTTATTGCATGAATCATACTATGTAAGAACCATATTTCAACTAGTGTTAATATTAGCTATTACTTTTTTGGAGAAGTGTGAATATAAAATTGGCTTCCATAAAGCTCTAGGAACAGCATGAAAGTGACAGAAAAAGTGGGAGTCGTCATCAAAACTGGTTGCACCTAATAATTATGGCAATCTTCTGAAAGCTCGGTGGTGAACTGCCACAGCTGCTTAGTTTGAGGAAAGGGAAAAGTAAGAGTACCAGTGGACTAAGGTGAAGTTGGTACTGCCAGCTAGCAACGCCTATTGTTATATTCCCATGAAGACTAACAGAGGCATTGCCATTATCCAGGGGTGGATGAAGCACACAGGTACATAAGAGATGGTGATGGAGAAAGTTACACACACATAAATACTGATTACTCCATCTTAAGATGCATAAGGGCACTAGGCCACAACTTGTTTTATTCCACAGGAGGCGCGATTCTGGATACAAGACAATACAATCTGCCATCTATTTCCTTCTTTACCTCACCAATTTTACATTACAACTTCAAGAAGCACGAGATGTGATAACTTCTCTGGAGTTCCACCAGATCTCATTTCATAGGGAGATATGTTTTCTGCATCCCCCTTAAAATTCAAACTAATTTCTTTTCGACCCATTTTGTTTAGACAGTTGCAAACCGTTCTTCTAAAAGATTAGTTAATTGTACATGGTTCTTGGAAGTCTTAAACATGTTTATGCAAAAAAAAAAAAAAAAAGATCTTGATGGGTATAGTCACAACAAATCACAAAAAAGGTATTCTCCCAAAAGGAGCCTAAATAAACACTCTAGACATTATTGCCTGCCATTTAACATCATTATGTGAAGGATGCTTAGACTTCAGATTTGGGATGCTTGTAGAGATGGACTCTCCCCCAAAAAAAAAAGGCAGTGACAGAATTTCCAAGAATTATTGAATATATGAGATGCTCATGTTGCAATGAGGTATATTATACTAGGGTAATGCTTTAATAACATAATCTAGAAAAAAAAAATAGGAGGAAAAAAAAAAGGCGGAAGAACCTAAGTTAATTTGATTAAAAAGAGAGCAAATGCACAAAGATAAGTAAGATGCAATTTCTAGCAATTACAAATGATAATCCCAAATAATAACAATAATCAAAGTAAGAGAGGAGAGACAATAACCTGACTAAAATTGCCAAACTCGACTGACGGGCCATCAGATTCTGGTAATAAAAATAAATAAAACATTAGGGTTCCGGCAAAAAATGCCTCCTCAATAGAAACCCTAAATCACATACAATGTAGAAGATGTGAATTTAGGGCTGATTCTCGTATCCAAATTCTAGACGATGTAGAAGATGTGAATTGGGGGCAGATTATCGTAGGGAGAAAAAATTTTTATTAAGGATGTAGAAGATGTGAATTTGGGGCAGATTATCGTAGGGAGAAAAAAAATTATTAGGGTACCGAAATTGGAGAATACGCGAATTTGGTGAAAAAGGAAGCAATGACACCAAAAAAAAAAATTGGGACCATTTCTCGATTTTTGCGTGTCATCCTTGCGCAGGGGCCATGCTAATCTTCTCTGTATCGTTCCAATTTTATCGAATGTCCCCGAAGGGACGCTCGGGGAGGCAGCGGGTTAGTATGTGATCTGTAATCTTCTTCTTCGTCTGCGCAATGTGGGACAAAACTTTGAACCGTAGTTGCGCAGAGAATTGACTCGGTGCGAACCGGCTAAGTTGCATTGAACCTCAAATTTCTACCACTAACAGGTTGGATCAAATTGGATCTAAACTGATATGGCTGGTGCTGCTCCGAAGTAGATCATGAGGCTGTTGCAGTCATGACAAGGCTCTCTCCGGCCTGCAGCACTCTTTACCTCTCAATATTTTGAAATACAATCATCACAATATCAAGAAGATAGTTGTTGCTGTATGAGCACCATGTGGTGCTCGCAGAGAGTGAGAGGGAAGTTTACATGTCCCGACACGGTTTTAATATCATCTAGAGACTAATTCTTGATCAGGACAAAAAATTATGTTATAAAATGAAATTGCAAACTTGTAAATTTTTACAACTTTAGGATGTAAGCTCACTAAACTTATGCTCATTTAGAAATTTCCACAGGGTGCCTTTTGAATAAAAAGCGCCCCTCGATATATATTTACCATTTTAGTCATTCTCTCTCCTTCAACTTGGAGTACCAACACGATGCTGTCCTGCACACTACAGTCTATGGACCAAGAATTAAGAGATATCTTTGACGAAGATGAAGGGAAGGATAGCTTGGAAAATTAAGAAGAAGAACAAATTGTTATTTAGGTATATATCCTGACTCATCTTATTATAGTCATCTTATCAAATATTTTATTTAAAATATAAAGTAAATTTAATTAATTATCTCCAACTTAACTATTCAAATTAAATTATGGAATAGCATTCGGTCCTCTCATTTTCTTTTGTTCCATCTTTCTTTTCTTTTTAACTATCCTAATTGAAGAAATATGAAAATAATAAAAAACTCTCATTAGCGATGGACATAAGTTTCATTTTAGCAAAAATATTTTGGAGGGAATAAAACAATAGAACCTAAGTTAATGTGTTCAAAAGGAGATCAAATGATAAAAGAAAAGTAAGATGCAATTTCTAACAATTACAACTAATAATACCTAAATAATAACAATAATCAAAGTAGGAGATATGTTTATCAACAAAGTACAGCCAGAAAATGGATATACCCATACAAAACATATTACATCAATATTAAGCTCAAATAATAAAATTATATATATATATATATATATATATATGGGATTATTGTAGGTGAGCCGCCAGCTCAGGAAAAGTAACGTGAGCTAGAGGCAAAACTGTAATGATCCAATAATTTTTTTTCAATTTTTTTTTAACAATCACTACCTCTACCTCTTTAACTTATTTCGGATTAAATTTCATAAATTTTAGATTTCATTTACCCTTTCATCAAGTGCATACAAAATGTTTCATTCATTGAAAACCGTTAATTTTGTGTTAGCTTGAAAAATGACCAAATCAAAACTAAAACCTAAGAGGTTGGGTATGAGTGAACCCTAGCGGTTGAGATCATAATCCAAAAGAAATTTTTTTAAAAAAATTATTGGAGATAGTAATAATGAACTGTAACTCAGGTAACTTGCGTGAACTGTCAGCTCATTTCTATTTTTCTCATATATATATATATATATATATATATATATATATATATATTGAAGGCAAACATGTTTTAAGGCTTCAACATATAGTTTGGACTATACGGAGTCAAATGTACTATTAGATTTGAACTCTAGCATTTTAAACACACCTAGGCAAGTATCTTTTAAGGATTCAACATCTATTACAACTTCCTCAACCAGCAAACAAATATATAAGTTGCATCGAGAGTAAATGACTTCTTTGTTGTCTTCGATAGACTCCTCCTCCTGAAAATTGATAGACTTCTTCTGGATATAAGAGATCTTCATTGTTGTTGAAGATCCATGCTTTCTTTGATATAATGTCGTATGACTGTACGAGATGATTCATTACGCACTCATCTGTGTAATTCAAAAAAATTAATTAATCAAAAAATAAATCATATAACAATACAAATTTGCTTTCGCTGAACCAATTTGATCAACAATTCATGTTTATTTCTTCAGTAAGACATGGCTGCAACTAAATTAGGAGATAAAAGGAGAAGGGGAAGGAAGGGGAAGTGCCTCTGTCACTATCTACATGATCTAATTTATTGTATAAACAAATTTCCTTAACACGACCAAAATATTAGAGTTTTACCGTTTCAACTTCAAAATTTATTAGTCAAGTAAAAACAAATTAGTGGATAAAGGGTCGGGTGATTAGCTTCATCAAAAGAGGAACATAACGTACGTCATCTTTCTGAAATCTTAGTCTACACATCAAATTGATCCTATAAATACCAATGCATGCGCAACTCTAAACTCACCATCAACCACCAACTCTTCATACAGTAGTAAGGATCAAGATGGCAAAATCTTCTCAGCTTGCAATTGCTATTGTTGTCATCGCAGCACTCTCGAGCCTAAGTCTGGTTACCTCACACCGATTCATGGTCGGAGCTTGCCATGCCAGCGGATATCTGCATGGCAAGACAAGCCACTGCAACACGGAGAATGATTCCGATTGCTGTGAAGCAGGTAAGATGTACCCACAATACCGCTGCTCTCCACCAATTACAGACAACACACGTGCAACTATGACGATAAATAGCTTTGCTAAGGGTGGTGACGGTGGAGGCCCATCTGAGTGCGATAACCAATACCACAGTGATAAGGAATTAGTTGTTGCGTTGTCGACCGGTTGGTATAAAGGAGGAAGTCGATGCTTGAGAAATATCAAGATCAATGCCAATGGCAAGTCTGTACTAGCCAAAGTAGTTGACGAGTGTGATTCTGTTAACGGTTGTGATGCAGATCATGACTTCCAGCCTCCCTGTCCGAACAATATTGTTGATGCGTCTCCGGCAGTGTGGAAGGCATTGGACATCCCAGACTCGCAGATAGGAGACTATGATATCACTTGGTCAGATGCATGATGAACCAACAATAGCTATAATTGTGTGAATGTACTATTACTATCTGTGCTAAATATATGTTAATGTTTGCTATGCCAGGTACTGTATTTTCTTACTGAAGAAAAGCTAGTTATGTTATTTATAAGTGGATAATAGTGGTTAATGAAGATGGAATGTCACAAACTCACAGCTCTACCATGTATGATATCTTTCCTTTTTCCTATGCTGGATTATGTATGCATACATGAATTTGTTTTTCTAAGCCATTTATTTAGCTTATGCCAACTTGCCACCAATAAAAGGTTTTATAATCTAAAATGGTAAATCACAAAGACAAATAGCACCAACATTCGCTCAAGAAAGGGAGAGATCACATGAAAAGATGAAAGAATAGTAAAACAGTCTTGTCAGATGGCACGAGATTCACATTTCGCAAAATTTGCTAATCCTCTAGTAACCAGTGCAATTACATCACTGTGGCTGGATCTGACCATTGTCAAGAGTGCTTCGATTCCACCATCCATCGTCAAGAGGCCAAATTAATTGGTTTAGAAGTTACGCTAGAAATTCGTAAAATAAGTGTTAAAATATATAAAATAACCAATGTTTAAAATAACAATAACGGTAACATAACATTTTGCATTTGTTAGGTTATGTCGCATATAGCGTGACGCATAACGTAGATTATGAAATTTCTTATTTATTTAATAAAAATAAATATAAAACTATATAAAATAATTTTTATAAATTAAAAAGAAAATTTAAAATATTAAAAAACAAGAATATAAAATAATTTTGTAATATATAATCTATTCAAATGTTATATTATGTTTTTTCGCATATATTTATAAATTATATTAAGTCTGCAACCGTAATTCCATTTATCATTTAAATAAGAAAGTAAGATTCTAATTTTTTATTTCAATTCTAGTTATTATCATTATTGTAATTTATATTTTGTAATATTCAATTTATCTTATCTATAATTATTGATTTCAGTTCAGTTAAAAATTCAATAGAATCAATAAGTAATTTTCAGTAACCGAACAAGAAATACAACAAGTGAACAAAGAAACAAATTTAAGTTAACAAGTTAGCAATTACACAAGTAATCAAACAAGCCAACTACTAATTAAGTAAAAAAATTATAGTAATTCGCTAATAATTAAAATAATAATCAATAATAATATATAAATTATTTAAAAAATTGTAAATAACGTAACATATATAATTTTATGTAACGTTATGTAATATAACGTAAAAAACGTACTGTTATGGTGCACTGAGTTATTTCTAGTTGTTACGTAGCACTGGGGTTCCGTTAGGTTACGTAACGCAATATAATGGGTTTCATAACGTGTTATTTTCAACATTGAAAATAACTATATGACTCTTATAGTTACGATAAATAAGGTTAAGCCCCATTTGAAAAGTATTCAAGCGTGACAAAGTTCTAAAGTTTATTAATTGATAAATTGGAAGTTGCGCAAAAAATTCACTAAATACATGTAAAAATATACCAAAAAGAAAATTGGTCTCTATGACTTCTATGGCTCTGAAAATTTATGTCCAACCTCCATTAGTGATTGTATACACATGGTGAAGTCTCATAAATTATTAATCAATGATTTAGAAGTTATGCAAGAAATTTGCTAAATAAATGTCAAAATAAGAAAAATGATCTGTAAACCTCCTGTTGCTATGAAAGTTGAGGGTTAAACTCCATTCAGTGAGTGTATACATATGGAAACATTTCATAATTTATTATGGATGGTTTGGAAGTTACGAAAGAAATTTAATAAATACGTGCAAAAATATTCCAAAATAAGATAAGTGGCTTATTGGACTACTGTGGCTATGAAAACTGATGGCAAAACTACACTGAGTGAGTGAATACACATGGAAAGAGTTTCATAAATTAGTAATCAATAGTTTGGTAGTTACGTTAGGAATTTGCTAAGTACATATAAAAATATATCAAAATAAAAGAAAATAGGTCTATAGACCACCTACGGCTATAAAAGTTGAGGGTTAAGCCTCATTTAGGAAATGTTTGGTTGCTTACCTGCAAGTGACACTTTCCGCTGTTTGGTTACAATTGTAGTTGCAAAACTTTGTAACTGCAATAACAACCACTTATACACTTGCAGTAATTACAGTTACGAAAAAAAATTTGTAGGACACTTTTCCTCTCCCCTTTGCAAACAATAATTATATTATTTATAAATATGGTATTTCTCATGCCTCTTGAAGATAAAAATTATATTTAAATTTTTTGCAAATCTAGTTACCATTTGCAATTTCCAATCCAGACACAGTAACATAATTTGCAGCAACTTCAATTACTTCAACTTCAATTACATTAATATAAATATAAGTCGTAACTTGAAACATCACTCTTAAGCAACCAAACAGATCACCTCACTACGTTTCTGTACACTCTAAACTGATAGACGAGGGAATGAACACACGACATGCATAGAGCACGACACACGAAACATCACTTGTAAGAAACTAAACAGATCACTTCACTGTGTTTGTGTACACTCTAAACCAATAAATGAGGGAATGAATACACGAAATGCATAGAGCACGACACGCACGTCATGCACCCAATTGATCTACAACATGAAACGACACGGACGTCATGCAACGTGAAATGATTATTCACCAAAAAGAGGAAGAACCTAAGTTAATTTGATTAAAAAGAGAGCAAATGCACAAAGATAAGTGAGATGCAATTTCTAGCAAACAAATGATAATACCCAAATAATAACAATAATCAAAGTAAGAGAGGAGAAACAATAACCTGACTGAAATTGCCAAACTCGATTGACGGGCCATCAGATTCTGGTAATTAAAAAAATAAAACATTAGGGTTCCGGCAAAAAGTGCCTCCTCAATAGAAACCCTAAATCACATACAATGTAGAAGGTGTGAATTTAGGGCTGGCTCTCGTATCCAAATTCTAGAAGATGTAGAAGATGTGAATTGGGGGTAGATAATCGTAGGGAGAAAATTTTTTTATTAACGATGTAGAAGATATGAAATTGGGGCACATTACCGTAGGGAGAAAAAAATTTATTAGGGCTCCAGACGAAAGTAGAGAAAAATTTTTGGACCATTTCTCGATTTTTGCGTGTCATCCTTGCGCAGGGGCCATGCTAATCTTCTCTGTATCGTTCCAATTTTATCGGATGTCCCCGAAGGGACGCTCGGAGAGGCAGCGGGTTAGTATGTGATCTGTAATCTTCTTCTTCGTCTGGGCAATGTGGGACTAAACTTTGAACCCTAGTTGTGCAGAGAATTGACTCGGTGCGAACCGGCTAAGTTGTACTGAACCTCAAATTTGAACCTAAATTTTACCACTAAAAGGTGGGAGTTTCTGGAGGAGCACACCTTTTTTTCATAGTGAACCTACTTCAAAAAATTTATACATATTACAAGTTTGCCATCGATTTTTTTAGACTAAATTGTCCTTTTTTAATATCTTTTCTCCTTCTCTTCTAAAACTACAGATAACCAAAAAAAAAAAAAACCTATAAATTCAAAACTATTCTATCAAATCTTCTTCTATATTAAATTATCTCACAAATTAAATTTGAAAATTGATTTTAATAGATTTTTGCTTATTCAAAAATCCTAAAACCTGTGCGGATTGAAAAAAATTATGAACCTCAAAAAACTCAAAGTCCGGACTAACAGTCCGGACGGTCCAATATTCGTCCGGACTGGAAGTCTCCGGACTTCCCAGACAGTTATAAATAGATTTTTTCGTTTTATTATTTATGAAGTCATTGTAGCATGGTGGTGAGTATCATTATCTCACATGTGAGTATCTCGAGTTTGATTTCTGTCAACAGCAAATTCATTTTTATTTTACTTTATTTTTCTAAATAAATATATTTTCTTGTGCAACTATTACAAATGTAACTATTACGAATTTAAATAAATTTCGGACTCAATCAATTTTTTTCCTTAGTCACTATTTCATTCCAATTCAAAGATAAATTAGATGAAACACATAATGATACATTTTCTTGTGCATTTTCTTTATTTGTATTTTCTTTTTACTTTATTTTATTTTTCCAAATAAATATATTTTCTTGTGTAACTCCATATTTGTATGATTTTTAATCAAATAATTAAACGTTAAAATAAAAATTATTAGTTCAATTGCAGTACAAATATACATAATAAATCCTGGACATCCAATCATAAAAATCAATTCGATTGCAGTACAAATATACATAATAAGTCACGGACATCCAAGAATAGAAAATTTTGATCGAGTATAAGCAAAATGCAAAACCGCATCAAAATATCATAAAGTATGACCAAAAACACTATCACTAATCTTCTTGAAAGTCAGTTAATATTGTCTTCGAGTTTCTTACAATATCTATGAAGATACATGATAAAAGTTGAACATTAAATTTACGGGTTCTAATAAAATTTAGAGATATATTGCACCTAGAATCTAAACTAATCACTGTCTCTGTATCTTCCTTGGGGGTTGACGTTGATGTGTGGTTCGAGTCGTTCTCATTGTATCGGGTGCATCAGGAGTGGCTTGTTCCTTTACTTGTTCCTCTGGTTATTCCTCTGGTTAAGTGCAACCAGTTTGCACGATTTTAATCTTCGCAAGTTTGAGAGAGATCGGTCGTTTGAGATTATTAGGTTGCTAGAAATAGGCCATGTTTCCTCTATATTCTGCAGTTGTGCTCTACCTTCTTCTATGTGCATGCGAACTTGATAGTTGCATTAATATACTTCTGGCTATACTGGGATTAGTTGGCATGCTTCTGGATGCATGGAATATGGTAGGATAGACACTTAGTCTGTGCATAACTACTCTCCTCTGAACTCTAGGGATATAGTGGCACAAAGTTTGCGAGATGGTTGATGGTGTAAAATTATTTCAACCACTCCGAAATCTATTCTGCCAATACAAAATAAAATTCATATCAGTACACACATTATGCTCCACAAATAATAATCGCGCTAGACAAACTGGATTGCAAATTGACAGTATATATATATAAACATGACTGTGAAATTAGCATTTCACTAATCTAAGTATGACAGTTAAAATAATATTATAACAATCAAGACACTGAAATGTTAACTACAAAATGACCAGGATATTAAAACAATTCTCATTAACATGCAAAATAATCATTCAAGATATAAAGCTCAATAACAATTAAGGACAGTGACATTAAAAATGAGGAAAAAAACTCAATAATAGACATGGAAAGTAAAATAAATCTTAATTGCCATGCTAAAAACCATACATGATACAAATTGCAGTAATAAGTAAGGATAGTTTAATAAACACTAAGCTGAATCTCAATAGTATGAATGGACACGAAAATTAATATCAATTAGCATGTCAAAACTCCATTCAAGTCCAGAATCTCAACATTAGGTATGGACCACAAGTACGGCACTAAGATAAATCTCTATCACAGATATGGACACTAACTAATAATATTTACCATTACCGTCCACGATTGAAAAATTAATGGAATTTTGCATATTTTACAACTAGCATTACAATATTTAATTTTTCTAATAATAATAATCAAAGTATAAATTTCATCTATAATCAAAAACTCTCCATCCAAAAACCCAATGCTCCATCAATTTTATTATCAAAACCCCTCCACCTCCTCGTTCTCCTCCCCTCTTTCTCCTCTCCAAGCCAACAAGACCATCAAATCCAAAAACCTCACATTCTTTGTTTAAAAAAAAAGAGACCAAAATAAAATTTTAAAAAAATACCCTTGTAAAAAGAATTAATTGTGAGGAAAATTTATAAAAAAAAAATTCTTCTATGAACAAAAAAACTCCAATTTTTACTCTAAAACCCCAATACTCCATCCTCAATCTTATTATCAAAACATTTCCACTCCTCCTCCCCTCTTCCTCCTCTCCAACCCAATAAAACCACCAAATCCAAATATCTCCCATTGTTTGCTACAAAAAAAGACTAAAATTAAAAAAAAATTGCTACATTAGGAGATCTCACCCATCTCGATCCAAAAAGTGATGGCGGGACGGTGGAATGGCGGTCATGGGCTGGATCACTGACAGCGGCGAGAGATCGGTGGCGGGATCGGCCCTCCGGCGGCAAAAAGGAAGAGAGAGAAGAAGATTTGGAAGGAGAAGGAGATAGGGAAGGGGAAGAGGAAGGATTAGGGGAAGTGAGAGAGGGAGGGAAGAGAGGATTTAGGGTTTCTAGGTTTGGGTTAGAATCGTCAAGGAGAGGAAAGTGGGAGAGCAGAGAGAGAAGGAAGAGAAAATGAGAGAGAAATAGAAGGTTAGAGTGTTTTGGATATATTGAGTGTGCTTATTAGGAAAATCCTCTCTTTTGTAAAGAGAGGATGGGCTCACTAGGTAAACTGGGCTCATTAGGAAATATGATGTGCTCCTTTGGAAACTCCTATAAAAGGTTGGATCGAATTGGATCTAAACTGATCTGGCTGGATCAGTCTACTCCGGAGTAGATCATGAGGCTGTTGCAGTCATGGCAAGGCTCTCTCCAGCCTACAGCACTCTCTACCTCCCAATATTTTGAAATACAACCACCACAATATCAAGAAGATAGCGACTGCTGTATGAGTACCATGTGGTGCTCGGAGAGAGTGAGAGAGAAGTTTACATGTCCCAACACGGTTTTAATATCTATAATTTTTTATCAGGACAAAACACTATGTTATAAAATAAAATTTCAAACTTATAGATTTTTACAACTTTAAGATGTGGGCTCACTAAACTTAGTAGTGTGCTCATTTAGAAATTTGCACAATGGTCGTTTGAATAATAAGCGCCCTTAGTATATATTTAACTTTTTAGTCATTCTCTCTCTTTCAATTTGGAGTACCAACATGATGCTAACCTGATCATAGTTTCTAGGGTTGTCACTATGCTGCGGACTGCAGTCTATGGACTAAGAATTAAGAGATTTCTCGACAAAGACATGGGAAATAGAGCTTGGAAGAGGAATAAGAAGAAGAAGATACAATTTGTTATTTAGGTGTTTGTCCCAACTCATATATAATAATAGTCATTTTGTCAAATATTTTATTAAAAATATAAACTAATCTTGATTGGGAATTAACTATAATAGTAAATTTAATTAATTATCTCCAACTTAACTAATTAAATTAAATTACTAATTATTATTAGGTACTCTCATTTTCTTTTGCTCCATATTTCTTTTTTTTTTTTCAACTATCCTACTCAAGTGGCACCACCTCTCTCCAATTTTCAAGAGGTTCTGAGTTCGACTCCTGGCATGAGTTTCATTTTAGATTAAAATTGGCAAAAATATTTTGGATAATAACAAAAAAATGTCATAATGATCTCTATTAACAACAAAATGTACAAAATAGAAGAAGAAGATTCATAATGAGTCTTTAATATTGTCAGTTTTGATCTATTAAATGGTAAATTAGTTCGGGCCTTATGGTTTTAAATTTTTAGTTGTTATAAGCATAGTTATTATGTAATAAATAAAATTTAAATATTATAAATAAATAATCGTATTGATTTCCGTTCCGATATCTCTCCATCACAAAATAATAATAATAATAATAATCCCCTTTTTGACGTCCAAGATGATTAGCAATAACTTGTTCCAGGATCGAATTTTGGATAATCTAAGTGATATTGGACGTAGCAATTTCTTCTGAAAAGAACTGGCTTTTCAAGATACACATCGAGTGGATCCATGTGCTAGAAGCACAACCGGATAAGACGAATAAGTAGCCCAAAGTAATACAAGACAAGTCTTCTCTAATTGTGAATATCTTGACTCCCAGTCTATCAATTTTTTGTTTAGTAGTATATGGCCTCCTCTCTTTTGCCGTTGTTGTCATGTCTAGGCTCATCTGTTCGTAATTCACATTTTTCTAGCATGTAAAGAGTAGCTAGCGGACATGACCAAGAGAATTAGCTAATGATTAAATATTGAAATGGAAATAAAACTTGTTATTTTGTTATGTATATCATGTTTAATCAAGAGACTGAAACTTTATGATCATTTGCATATTAAAGAAAGAGATATATGAAATGACACAAAGTAAATGGATGGTTATTATTTATGGATATGGCTACACGAAGTCAGTTTATTGCATTGGTGAGTTTAAAAGGAAAATGTTGCATGGACATTGCATGCACTACCGAAACGATAATAATTACACTAAGCGTAAAATCGAAATAAAAGTACTGCTTCCACAAAATTCTTCAAGCTCACAATGGTCTGACCGAACTAAAGAGAGGTTAGCATGAATACATAGAACAACAAATACATTGGTCGGCTTGCCCACACCGATCAATAAACCTCCGGCATTTTCATTGCTCAACTGAAAATGTGAATTATCTTCTATTTTACATGAAAATCTTACTACAGATATGTTCATCAACAATGTAAGTATAGCAAATAAATGCGTATTACCCACACAACATAACATATTACATCAATATCGAGCTCAAAGAATAAAATTAGATATATATTGAAGGCAAATATGTTTGAAGGCTTCAACATATAGTTCGGACTATGCTGAGTCAAATGTACTATTAGATTTGAACTCTAGCATTTTAAACACACCTAGGCAAGTATCGTTTGAGGAATAAACATCTATTACAATTTTCTCAACCAGCAAACAAATAAATAAGTTGCATCGAGAGTAAATGGCTTATTTGTTGTCTTCGATAGACTCCTCCTCCTGGACATTGAGAGACTTCTTCTGAATGTAAGAGATCTTCATTGTTATTGAAGGTCCATGCTTTCTTCGATATGATATCGTATGACTGTATGAGATGATTCACTATGACTCATCTGTGTAATTCAAAAAAAAATTTGATTAATCAAAAAATAAATCATATAACAATACAAATTTGCTTCCAATGTTTGTTGGAAAAAATAATAATATTACATCTACATTCAAACAATTAACAATATAACACCAATAATTCAATCAATATATATATATATATATATATATATATATATATATATATATATATATATATATATATATATATATATATATATATATATATATATATATCATTCGATCATTCTGCTTAAAACATTCGTTTAAAAAAATTATTATAACGTATAAAATTCTTCATAGACAATATAATCCAAGTTCAAATTCAAGTTTGTATAATTGTGGTTAAGGTCCATACATCTAACAATCTGAGGTGGTTAAGTTAGTAATATTCGGTGTGCCTTTAGAATTTCCCCTTCACATAGCCTCTGACCTTTTCAAAAATCAACACATTGTTGGCAGTTGAGAGGCTCCAAAAGATGCCACCCAACAAGATGCTTTGACTGAACCAATTTGATCAACAATTCATGTTAATTTCTTCAGTAAGACACGGCTGCAACTAAATTAGGAGATAAAAGGAGAAGGGGAAGAAAGGGGAAGTGCCTCTGTCACTATCTACATGATCTAATTTATTGTATAAACAAATTTCATTAACATGACCAAAATATTAGAGTTTTACCGTTTCAACTTCAAAATTTATTAGTCAAGTAGAAACAAATTAGTGGATAAAGGGCCGTGTGATTAGCTTCATCAAGAGAGGAACATAACGTACGTCATCTTTCTGAAATCTTAGTTTACACATCAAATTGATCCTATAAATACCAATCCACGCGCAACTCTGAATTCACCACCAACCACCAACTCTTCATACAGTAGTAAGGATCAAGATGGCAAAATCTTCTCAGCTTGCAATTGCTGTTGTTGTCATCGCAGCACTCTCGAGCCTAAGTCTCGTTGCCTCACACCGATTCATGGTCGGAGCTTGCCATGCCAGCGGATATCTGCATGGCAAGACAGGCCACTGCAACACGGAGAATGATTCCGATTGCTGTGAAGCAGGTAAGATGTACCCACAATACCGCTGCTCTCCGCCAATTACGGACAACACACGTGCAACTATGACGTTAAATAGCTTTGCCGAGGGTGGTGACGGTGGAGGCCCATCTGAGTGCGATAACCAATATCACAGTGATAAGGAATTAGTTGTTGCATTGTCGACTGGTTGGTATAACGGAGGAAGTCGGTGCTTGAAAAATATCAAGATCAATGCCAATGGCAAGTCTGTGCTAGCCAAAGTAGTTGACGAGTGTGATTCTGTTAACGGTTGCGATGCAGATCATGACTTCCAGCCTCCTTGTCCGAACAATATTGTTGATGCTTCTCCAGCAGTGTGGAAGGCATTGAACATCCCAAAGTCGCAGATAGGAGACTATGATATCACTTGGTCAGATGCATGATGAGCCAGCAATAGCAATAATTGGATGAGTGGACTCTTACTATATCTACTATTACTATCTATGCTAAATATATGTTAATGTTTGCTATGCTAGGTATTGTATTTTCCGTACTGAAGAAAAGCTAGTTAATGTTATTTATAAGTGGATAATAGTGGTTAATGAAGTTGGAATGTCACAAACTCACAGCTCTACCATGTATGATATCTTTCCTTTTTCCTATGCTGGATTATGTATGCATACATGAATTTGTTTTTCTAAGCCATTTATTAAGCTTATGCTAACTTGCCACCAATAAAAGGTTTTATAATCTAAAATGGTAGATCACAAAGACAAATAGCACCAACATTCGCTCAAGAAAGAGAGAGATCACATGAAAAGATGAAAGAATAGTAAAACGGCCTTGTCAGATGGCACGAGATTCACATTTCGCAAAATTTGCTAATCCTCTAGTAACCAGTGCAATTACTTCACTGTGGCTGAATCTGACCATCGTCAAGAGTGCTTCGATTCCACCATCCATCTTCAAGAGGCTAAATTAATTGGTTTAGAAGCTATGCTAGAAATTCGTAAAATAAGTGTTAAAATATATAAAATAACTATATGACTCTTATAGTTACGATAAATAAGGTTAAGCCCCATTTGATAAGTATTCAAGCGTGACAAAATTACAAAGTTTATTAATTGATAAATTGAAAGTTACGCAAAAAAATTCACTAAATACATGTAAAAATATGCCAAAAAGAAAATCGATCTCTAGGACTTCTGTGGCTATGAAAATTTATGGCCAACCTCCATTAGTGATTGTATACACATGGTAAGGTCTCATAAATTATTAATCAATGATTTAGAAGTTATGCAAGAAATTTGCTAAGTACATGTCAAAATATGTCAAAATAAGAAAAATGATCTCTTGTTGCTATGAAAGTTGAGGGTTAAACTCCATTCAGTGAGTGTATACATATGGAAACATTTCATAATTTATTATGGATGGTTTCGAAGTTACAAAAGAAATTTAATAAATACGTGCAAAAATATGCCAAAATAAGATAAGTTGCTTATTGGACTATTGTGGCTATGAAAACTGATGGCAAAACTACACTGAATGAGTGAATACACATGGAAAGAGCTTCATAAATTAGTAATCCATAGTTTGGTAGTTAAGTTAGGAATTTGCTAAGTACATATAAAAATATATCAAAATAAAAGAAAATAGGTCTATAGACCTCCTACGGCTATGAAAGTTGAGGGTTAAGCCCCATTTAGGGGATGTTTGGTTGCTTATCTAAGTGTGTAAAATGGCTGCAATTGCAGCCCTGTAAGTGGCACTTTCCGCTGTTTGGTTACAATTGTAGTTGCAAAACTTTGTAACTGCAATAGCAACCACTTATACCCTAGCTGTAATTATAGTTACGAAAAAAATTTCGTAGGACACTTTTTCTCTCCCCTTTGCACACAATGATTGTATTATTTATAAATGTGGTATTTCTCATACTTCTTGAAAATAAAAATTATATTAAAATTTTTTGCAAATCTAGTTACCATTTGCAATTTCCAATCCAGATATAGTAAAATAATTTGCAGCAACTTCAATTACTTCAACTTCAATTACATTAATATAAATCGTAACTTGAAATATTACTCTTAAGCAACCAAACAGATCACTTCACTATGTTTTGTACACTCTAAACCGATAGACGAGGGAATGAATACACGACATGCATAGAGCACGACACACGAAACATCACTTGTAAGAAACTAAACAGATCACTTAACTGTGTTTGTGTACACTCTAAACCAATAAATAAGCGAATGAATACACTAAATGCATAGAGCACGACACGCACGTCATGCACCCAATTGATCTACAACATTAAACGACACGAGCGTCATGCAACGTGAAATGATCAATCACCAAAAAGCTGAAGAACCTAAGTTAATTTGATTAAGAAGAGAGCAAATGTACAAAGATAAGTGAGATGCAATTTCTAGCAATTACAAATGATAATACCCCAATAATAACAATAATCAAAGTAAGAGAGGAGAAACAATAACCTGACTGAAATTGCCAAACTCGATTGACGGGCCATCAGATTCTGGTAATAAAAAAAATAAAACATTAGGGTTCCGGCAAAAAATGCCTCCTCAATAGAAACCCTAAATCACATATAATGTAGAAGGTGTGAATTTAGGGCTGGTTCTCGTATCCAAATTCTAGACGATGTAGAAGATGTGAATTGGGGACAGATTATCGTAGGGAGAAAATTTTTTTATTAACGATGTAGAAGATGTGAATTTGGGGCACATTATCGTAGGGAGAAAAAAAAATTATTAGGGTTCCAGACGAAAGTGGAGAAGACGCGAACTTGGTGAAAAGGAAGCAATGACAAAAAAACAAAAATTTGGACCATTTCCCGATTTTTGCGTGTCAAACTTGCGCAGGGGCCATGCTAATCTTCTCTGTATCGGGGCCATGCTAATCTTCTCTGAAGGGAAGCTCGGGGGAGGCAGAGGGTTAGTATGTGATCTGTAATCTTCTACTTTGTCTGGGCAATGTGGGACTAAACTTTGAACCGTAGTTGCGCAGAGAATTGACTCGGTGCGGACCGGCTAAGTTGGATTGAACCTCAAATTTGAACCCAAATCTAACCACTAAAAGGTGGGAGTTTCTAGAGGGACACACCATTTTTCCTAGTGAGCCCACTTAAAAACTTCATACATATTACAAGTTTGCCATCAATTTTTTTGGACTAAAATGCTCGTTCTTCAATCTTTCTTCTCCTTCTCTTCTAAAACTACAGATAAAAAAAAAAAAAAAAAAAACTAAAAACCCAAAACTATTCTATCAAATCTTCTCATATATTAAATTATCTCACAAATTAAATTTGAAAATTGATTTTATTAGGTTTTTGCTTACTCAAAAATCCTAGAAACTGTGCGGATTGAAAAAAATTATGAACCCAAAAAAACTCAAAGTCTGGACTAGCAGTCCGGATGGTCCAATATCCGTCCAGATTGGAAGTCCGGACAGTGGGCTTCTGTCCGGACTTCCAGTCCGGACAATTATAAATAGATTTTTTCGTTTTATTATTAATGAAGTCATTGTAGCGTAATGGTGAGTATTCTTATCTCATATGTGAGCGTCTCGAGTTTAATTCCTATCAACAGCAAATTCCTTTTTATTTTATTTTATTTTCCCAAATAAATATTTTTTCTTGTGCAACTATTACGAATCTAATTATATTTCGAATTCAAACAATTTTTTTTCCTTAGTCACTATTTCATTCCAATTCAAAGATAAATTAGATAAAACACATAATGATATATTTTCTTGTGCATTTTCTTTATTTGCATTTTCTTTTTACTTTATTTTATTTTTCCAAATAAATATATTTTCTTGTGCAACTCCATATCAGTATGATTTTTAATCAAATAATTAAACATTAAAATAAAAATTATTAATTCAATTGTAGTACAAATATACATAATAAGTTCTGGACATCTAATCATAGAAATCAATTCGAATGTAGTACAAATATACATAATAAGTCCTGGATCGAGTATAAGCAAAAAAGCAAACCCGCATCAAAATATCATAAAGTATGACAAAAAACACTGTCACTCATCTTCTTGAAAGTCAGTTAATATTGTCTTCGAGTTTCTTACAATATCTATGAAGATACATGATAAAAATTGAATATTAAATTTACGGGCTCTAATAAAAATTTAGAGATATCATTGCACCAAGAATCTAAACTGATCACTCTCCGTGTCTTCCTTGGGGGTTGACGTTGGCGTGTGGTTCGAGTCGTTCTCGTTGTATCGGGTGCATCAGGAGTGGCTTGTTCTTCTACTTGTTCCTCTGGTTGTTCCTCTGGTTGAGTGCAACCAGTTTGTACGGTTTTAATCTTCACAAGTTTGAGGGAGATCGGTCGTTTGAGATTGCTAGGTTGCTAGAAACAGGCCAAGCCTTCCTGTATACTCTGAAGTTGTGCTCTAGCTTTTTCTTTGTGCATGCGAAATTGATAGTTGCATTAATATACTTCTGGCTATACTGGAATTAGTTGGCATGCTTCTGGGTGCATGGAATATGGTAGGATAAATACTTAGTTTGTGCATAACTACTCTCCTCTAAACTCTAGGGATATAGTAGCACAAAGTTTGCGAGGTAGTTGATGGTGTAAAATTATTTCAACCACTTCGACATCTATTCTGCCAATACAAAATAAAATTCATATCAGTACACACATTATGCGCCACAATTAAGCCACTAATATAATAATCGCACTAGACAAACTGGATTGCAAATTGACAGTATACATATGTAAACACGACTGTGAAATTAGCGTTTCACTAATCTAAGTATGACAGTTAAACTAATATTATAACAATCAAGACACTGAAATATTAACTATACAATGGTCAGGATATTAAAACCATTCCCATTAACATGCAAAATAACCATTCACGATATGAAGCTCAATAACAATTAAGGACAGTGACCTTAAAAATGAGGGAAAAACTCAATAATAGGCATGGACAGTGAAATAAATCTTAATTGTCATACCAAAAACCCATCCATGATACAAATTGCAGTAACAAGTAAGGATAGTTTAATAAACACTAAGCTAAATCTCAATAGCAGGAATGGACACTAAAATTCATATTAATTAGCATGCCAAAACTCGTCCATAATCTAAACATTAGGCATGGACCACAAGTACGACACTAAGAGAAATCTCTATCACAGACATGGCCACTAACTAATAAAATTTACCATTACCGTCCAAGATTGAAAAATTATGGAATTTTGCATATTTTACAACTAGTATTACAATATTTAATTTTTTTCAATAATAATAATCAAAATATAAATTTCATCTATAATAAAAAAGCCCTCCATCTCCAAAAACCCAATGCTCCATCAATTTTAATATCAAAACCCCTCCACCTCCTCCTCCTCCTCCTCCCATCTTCCTCCTCTCCAAACCAATAAGACCATCAAATCCAAAAACCTCACATTCTTTCCTCTAAAAAAAGAGACCAAAATAAAATTAAAAAAAATACCCTTGTAAAAAGAATGAATTATGAGGAAGGTTTATAAAACAAAATTCTTCTATGAACAAAAAAAGCTCCGCCTCCAAAACCCCAATACTCCATCCTCAATTTTATTATCAAAACCCTTTCACCTCCTCCTCCTCCTTCCCTCGCCCTCCTCTCCAACCCAACAAGACTACCAAATCCAAATATCTCCCTTTGTTTGCTAAAAAAAAGACCAAAATTTAAAAAAAAAATTGCTACATTAGGAGATCCCATCCACCTTGACCCAAAAATCCACGGCGGGATGGCGGAATGGCGGCCGTGGGCTGGATCACTGGCGACGGCAGGAGATCGGCGGCGGGATCGGCGCGCCAGCAGCGAAAAGGAAGAGAGAGAAGAAGATTTGGAAGTAGAAGTAGATAGGGAAGGGGAAGAGGAAGGATTATGGGAGGTAGGAGAGGGAGGGAAGAGAGGATTTAGGGTTTTTAGGTTTGGGTTAGGATCGTCAGGGGAGAAAAGTGGGAGAGAAGAGGGAGAAGGAATAGAAAATGAGAGAGAAATAGAAGGTTATGGTGTTTTAGGTATATTGAGTGTGCTCACTAGGAAAACCCTCTCTTTTGTAAAGAGAGGGTGGGCTCACTAGGAAAACTACGCTCACTAGGAAATATGGTGTGCTCGTCTGGAAACTCCCCTAAAAGGTTAGATCGAATTGGATCTAAACTGATCTAGCTGGATCAATCTGCTTCGGAGTAGATCATGAGGCTGTTGCAGTCATGGTAAGGCTCTCTCCAGCCTACAACACTTTCTACCTCCCAATATTTTAAAATACAACCACCACAATATCAAGAACATAGCTGCTGCTGTATGAGCACCATATGGTGCTCGGAGAGAGTGAGAGGGAAGTTTACATGTCCCAACACCGTTTTAATATCTATAATTCTTGATCAAGACAAAAGACTATGTTATAAAATGAAATTTCAAACTTGTAAATTTTTACAAATGAAATTTCAAACTTGTAAATTTTTACAATTTTAAGACATGGGCTCACTAAACTGAGTAGTGTGCTCATTTAGAAATTTCCACAATGGTCATTTGAAAAAGAAGCGCACTCAGTATATATTTAACTTTTTAGTTATTCTCTCTCCTTCAATTTGGAATACCAACATGATACTGACCTGACCATAGTTTTCAGGGTTGTCACTATGTTGCGGACTGCAATTTATGGACTAAGAATTAAGAGATTTCTCGACAAAGACAAGAGAAATAGAGCTTAGAAGAGGAATAAGAAGAAGAAGAAATAATTTGTTATTTAGGTATTTGTCCCAACTCATATAATAATAGTCATTTTGTCAAATATTTTATTTAAAATATAAACTAATCTTGACTGGGAATTAACTATAATAGTAAATTTAATTAATTATCTCAAACTTAACTAATCAAATTAAATTACTAATTATTATTCGGTACTCTCATTTTCTTTCGCTCCATATTTCTTTTCTTTTCGACTATCCTACTCAAGTGGCACCACCCCTCTCTAAGTTTCGAGAGTTTCTGAGTTCGACTCCCGACATGAGTTTCATTTTAGGTTAAAATTGACAAAAATATCTTGGATAATGACAAAAAATATCATAATGATCTCTATTAACAACAAAATGTACAAAATAGAAGAAGAAAATTCCTAATGAGTCTTGAATATTGTCAGTCTTGATCTATTAAATGGTAAATTAGTTCGGGCCTTATGGTGTTAAATTTTTAGTTGTTATAAGTATAGTTATTATGTAATAAATAAAATTTCCGTTCCGATATCTCTCCATAACACACAAAAAAAAAAAAAAAAAAAAATCCCCTTTTTGACGTCGAAGATGATTAGCAATAACTTGTTCCCAGATCGAATTTTGGATAATCTAAGTGACATTGGACCTAGCAATTTCTTCTTAAAGAACTGGCTTTTCAAAGATACACATCGAGTGGATCCATGTGCTAGAAGTACAACCGCATAAGACGAATAAGTAGCGTGTAAGGCGTTGAGTAGCCCAAAGTAATACAAGACAAATCTTCTCTAATTGTGAATATCTCGACTTCCAGTCGATCAATTTTTTGTGTAGTAGTACATGGCCTCCTCTCTTTTGTTGTTTTTGTCACGTCAAGGCTCATCTGTTTGTAATTCACATTTTTCTAGCATGTAAAGAGTAGCGGACATGACCAAGAGTATTAGCTAATGATTAAATATTGAAATGGAAATAAAACCTCGGGCATTTTCATTGCTTGGCTGAAAATGTGACTTATCTTCTATTTTACATGAAAATCTTGCCAGAGATATGTTCATCAACAATGTAGTAAGTATAGCAAATAAATGGGTATTACCCACACAACATAACATATTACATCAATATCGAGCTCAAAGAATAAAATTAGATATATATTGAAGGCAAATATGTTTGAAGGCTTCAACATATAGTTCGGACTATACTGAGTCAAACGTACTATTAGATTTGAACTCTAGCATTTGAAACACACCTAGGCAAGTATCTTTTAAGGAATAAACATCTATTACAACTTCCTCAACCAGCAAACAGATATATACGTTGCATCGGGAGTAGATGACTTCTTTGTTGTCTTCGATAGACTCCTCCTCCTGAACATTAAGAGACTTCTTCTGGATATAAGAGATCTTCATTGTTGTTGAAGGTCCATGCTTTCTTCGATATGATGTCGTATGACTGTACGAGATGATTCACTATGACTCATCTGTGTAATTAAAAAAAAATTGATTAATCAAAAAATAAATCATATCACAATACAAATTTGCTTTGACTGAACCAATTTGATCAACAATTCATGTTAATTTCTTTAGTAAGACATGGCTGCAACTATCCGTTTAATTATGCATCATTTTTCTTTTTAGACAGATATACCTTCCGATAAGGAGCAAATTCAGATTTCAGAGGGATTCTCTGAAGATGATCTGGACTTTCCTGGCCATACATGATCCACAACATTCACCTTGGAACATGAAGAAGGAATCTACTCTGCGGCTTTACGAGAAGACTTCCTGACAAGACCTGCTCCGGCTTCCTTGTATCTTTTCTTTTTCCTTTTCTTTTGCAAACTAATGTACTATGAGAATCACTCTCACGAGTGATCGAACTTTGTAATCCTATATATGGTTCTGTTATCTACTTGCTAATGGAACGCGGAGGGCTTCCACCCGCCGTTTTTATTTCAAAAAAGGCATGGCTGCAACTAAATTAGGAGATAAAAGGAGAAGGGGAAGAAAGGGGAAGTGCCTCTGTCACTATCTACATGATCTAATTTATTGTATAAACAAATTTCATTAACATGACCAAAATATTAGAGTTTTACCGTTTCAACTTCAAAATTTATTAGTCAAGTAGAAACAAATTAGTGGATAAAGGGCCATGTGATTAGCTTCATCAAAAGAGGAACATAACGTACGTCATCTTTCTGAGATCTTAGCTTACACATCAAATTGATCCTATAAATACCAATCCACGTCGCAACTCTAAATCCACCACCAACCACCTTAACTCTTCATACAGTAATAAGGATCAAGATGGCAAAATCTTCTCAGCTTGCAATTGCTGTCGTTGTCATCGCAACACTCTCGAGCCTAAGTCTCGTTGCCTCACACCGATTCATGGTCGGAGCTTGCCATGCCAGCGGATATCTGCATGGCAAGACAGGCCACTGCAACACGGATAATGATTCCGATTGCTGTGAAGCAGGTAAGATGTACCCACAATACCGCTGCTCTCCGCCAATTACGGACAACACACGTGCAACTATGACGTTAAATAGCTTTGCCGAGGGTGGTGACGGTGGAGGCCCATCTGAGTGCGATAACCAATATCACAGTGATAAGGAATTAGTTGTTGCATTGTCGACTGGTTGGTATAACGGAGGAAGTCGATGCTTGAAAAATATCAAGATCAATGCCAATGGCAAGTCTGTGCTAGCCAAAGTAGTTGACGAGTGTGATTCTGTTAACGGTTGCGATGCAGATCATGACTTCCAGCCTCCTTGTCCGAACAATATTGTTGATGCTTCTCCAGCAGTGTGGAAGGCATTGAACATCCCAAAGTCGCAGATAGGAGACTATGATATCACTTGGTCAGATGCATGATGAGCCAGCAATAGCAATAATTGGACGAGTGGACTCTTACTATCTCTACTATTACTATCTATGCTAAAATATATGTTAATGTTTGCTATGCTAGGTATTGTATTTTCGTACTGAAGAAAAGCTAGTTAATGTTATTTATAAGTGGATAATAGTGGTTAATGAAGTTGGAATGTCGCAAACTCACAACTCTACCATGTACGGTATCTTTCCTTTTTCCTATGCAGGATTATGTATGCATACATGAATTTGTTTTTCTAAGCCATTTATTAAGCTTGTGCCAACTTGCCACCAATTAAAAAAAGTTTTCATTACAAGCCTGGCTCATATATTAAGCGGGTGTTTAGACCATGAAACGTCTCAAGACCAAAATTGGACTATAATTGTCACTGGGCATTAGCTCAAGTGGTATGATCATTTTCTTCCTTCACATATGGATTTGAATCTCGTCATGGACATATGAGGAGATTTGAGTTTGAATCTCCTGTCATGGATATATGAGGAGATTTGCATGGAAGCACAGAAGAGGCAAGATTCTACAACAGGTCATGATCATGATATAAAGAAACGGCTAGATTGGACTAGCAGTTTTGTGGACACATAAGCACTGTGTATTCATGATCAAGGAGGAGTTTCTCTCCAAAACTTGGGTTTTTCTTCCTCTTACGGTGGGGACTTTCCCCACTGCAGAAGATGTCATTTAAACCTACAAGTCATTCTCATAAAACAGAAGGATTATAATTCCCTTTTTTTTAAAAATTCTATAGCACACATAAATGCAAGCAATTTGGATCCTTGTACGTTGTACCACGCCTATTTGTTAGTTTACCTGCCTAATATAATTTCTCAATAAAAAAACAATTTTTAGATTACAGTTTTAAGAAAAATAATTAAGACTATTAGTAGTAGTACATAAGAGTATATTTTGGGCAAAAAAGACTCAACTCAAAATTCAATTAGAGTTACTCTCAAAGAAAATTAGAGTTCCTCACAATCCATTCATAGTATCAAAGTCATCGGCCAACCTAGTTAAAACAGACTTTCAATTGGTATCAATCCTGATAGTTGTGAATGCGTTGCTAGTCACAGGAAGGAAGTTGTGGCCTTCTTGACCATGCGAAGAATCACTAGCTTAGCAAGCTCCATTGACCAATTTGTAGGGAGTTACACGAGCAATGCCCAACAAAAGGATCCCGGCAATTGAACTAATGAGAAAATTGGGCCATTCTGGTTATTGAGTACTATTCTGTTGTGCTAATGCTACGGGTAAAAAGGAGCCTTGGGATGGGATTCAATTGTTAATATGTTTTGCTATTGTGATGGGTACAGATGCACAAGAAAGTGGGAATATTTTTATGGCCAGCTTATGTGTCAAGATATTCTCTCAATATTTATTGAAGACCAAATTTTTCTTAATTTCTCTCTGCCAGAGAAGCTTCCCATAGTTTTCTCTATAGCTATTATAATATTTACAATTTAGTTTAGTTTTACATTACAATCATTACTTGCTTAATATCAACGAATAGTGAGGGTCAGACTCGAGCACCTACTTGGAAAAGTACCGAATCAACCATCTAACCCACTTAATTCCGACAAGTATTTACAGATGCAAGGAATCATGAATATTGAATAAGTTGTTTAGACTAGTAGTTTGTCATAAGCTCGATTGCCATGCAACACCTTGAACAGTGTCCCTATTTTTTTTTTTCCATGATGACTTAGTCTAACCAGCATATGCGATAATATATAAAAGATAAAACGTTCAGTAGACCATGTCGAAGATGCTTGTAAACTGTAGGGCCTATCTTCTATATATATAAACATGGTTATGGGGAATCACAGGATGAGTTAGTGTGATCATGATCATT
Organism: Dracaena cambodiana; assembly: GCA_036321105.1. Taxonomy (NCBI): domain Eukaryota; kingdom Viridiplantae; phylum Streptophyta; class Magnoliopsida; order Asparagales; family Asparagaceae; genus Dracaena; species Dracaena cambodiana. Next base: position 55,284,070 of record JAYEPQ010000004.1, on the reverse strand, counting down.
GGATTTTTTGAAATCTGATTCTACTGTAAACAAAATATGTAATATTATTTAGAGAGCAAGAGAAGACTCGGCTTACCCACAGTTCCATCACTGTTAGATGTGTAAGACTGGGTCTATATCCTTCCGCTCTCGTAGGCATTCTCCTTCGATTGGTCTCGTTCCACCTTGTAAACAAAAAAAACAAATAGACGGCAATAAGTAAGCTATGATACTTAACATAAATTTTGGAATTCAGTATAAATTCAATGTACTCTAAGACGAAAATAGAAAGTACTGTATTTGCAAAATTTGAACACATTTTAATGTAGCATTAGAACACGTATACTATAAAAAAGAAGTTAGTGAAATATGCAATAGAAACTCTAAGCATGAGAGAAATTTAAACTTACTGCCTGCCTCCATTAATCTCTAGACATCCAAGTTGAGCATTAGCAGGGCAGCACCGAACTAGTAATCCCGTAATCTTTACTTTGCAGATCTACAGCTGTCAACTACCTAACAAATCCTATACAACAAATCTCATTAAGTGCAGGCTCAACCCGAACCAATGGGTCGATCCAGCATAGAAAACCATAATGTAGCTTAACTTTTTAGTACGATACAGGTGACGGAGGCTGAATTTTCAGAATTTTTATCATATTTATAAACGGAACATTTAAAGCAAAAAATTCTGGTGTCTTCTTTCTATTACAAATGAACCGACCATAAGATGGCAATGAGAAAGACATCTATTCTCCAGTCACCTACATAAACGTAAGCTGAAGAACATTTATCTAACCGAATTATGAAAAATAGCAACTCCATATTTGCATAGAACTACAGCATCGACCTCATTGCTTGCTGAAAGGGTGTTGTTGCTCACTTTACAGTTTACATCGTCAACAACAACAAAAGGGCTGCAGGACAGAGCTAATCATTTTCCCTTACGACGCTTTGGTAACCCAACACAACTTGAGCAATACCATTTGCCTTTCGGGTGTTCTTTCAGACCCACACATTGAAAGTGGAACCACTCGATCTTACACTGGAAAACAAAAAATAAAAATTAAAAAAAAAAAATACAAGTAAAACAATTGCATTTCATTGAAAGAAACTCAATTCAACTGGACGAATAAAATGAGAGGAGCATGTACATCAGGGTTGTCACACGCAATCATCTCCCCCCAGCTAACTTGGTTGCAGACACAGTATGTCGGTTCATTCGGGTCCACTGGCAATTCAAAATCCATGCTTGGCTGCTCCATTGGTGTTACTACCTTAGTCCTATACACAAAACTGAACCATTAAGATCAAAGAGAGAACCCTTTTTGTCGATTGCTTAAAATGAAAAGACATACTTCTTCCGGCCCCCTCTACTACTCTCTGTAGATCTTCCAGATCTTGTAATTCCATCACTGTTCAAAGCACTGGCTCCACCACTTGCCACGAGTTCTTTTTCTGTGACCAGATATGAGAACCATTAGTGCCATGCATAGCAGAAAGGTGTAGCACATATCTTAAGAAAAGCCATCTAGGAGCGAAGTTATAGTTGTTTGTTGAGATTGATAGATGGTTAGAAGCAAAGAAAGTAGGCGGATTTCTGACAGGTGGGCTGTACCTTGCCTAAGACTTTCTAGTTTTTTCATATACTGATCAAGTTGGCAGATTTGCTCATCAACCTACAACACAAAGTCAAGAGTGGCATAGAAAACTTGAGCATCTGAGCATCCTACCATTTCAAATGGCAATTAATCTGATTACCATTCATGACAAATAATTTTTACAAATAATATTGCTACCGACATTGAATATTGATATTTTGTGGAAAAACAACCAATAACTGTGATATTGCTGATATGATATGTTTGAAAATACTGATTTCTAATATTATAAACCATTGGTCGATATGAATACTAATTCTGATATTTAAAAACTTTGGCTATAACCAAGAGAAGGATAAGCAGCCACCCCTAGATAGATTAATCAGTTAAGATATACATTGCTACGAGAATTCTTTTTCCTATACTATGCTGTTCTCTTAAATTTCTGCTCGTGTAATTTGATAAATGCACTATAGTCATTCAGAGCTACTTCTCCAGGTGCTTTCATCAACCATATTTTCATCCATGTATCTTTCAAGACATTCCTTCCGAATGAAGTGCACATAATTTATAGCCTTTCATACATGCAAGAGCCCAAAGATTGTCAACCAAGATTTTTTATTTATTGCCATTTGCAGCCTTGAAAACAATATTGGCAGATTTTGCATATCCAGAAAGATGTCTATGGCATGCCAGGCATGCTTCTATTTGATAGAAGTTCTTTTCAGGAAGCACTTCTCTGAAAGCACTTATAAGGACTTCTGCGAATTGCAGATATTTACCTTCTTTTGCATGGAAAAGACTTTTCAAAATAAATCCATTGCAAACAAGTCTGGTTTCTTGATCATATCATATAAAGACTCCTGACAGTCAGGGTTAAAGGAACCAGGAGACCTGATGGGCTAAGAGATATCAGGAAAGATCAATTTGAAATGGGTTTCATTAAATATCAAACTAATTTTGACCAAATTCAAATGATGATAATTTTTAATAAAATGGAGGGGAGGGAGGTTCAATAGAAAAGTGAAATAGTGAATACTTTGCTGGTGTTGCAAGTTCTTGGGGTTCTGTGTACTAACCATGCTCCCTTAAAAACAATCGAATACGAGTTTTTAACACACTTAACCTTCAAAAGATGTGAACCTGTGAAACTTATTTTTTCTTAAAGCAATGGGTACAATTCATATGTATTAAACGTTAATAAAACAACTAGAAAGGACATGGGACTAGTGAATTTAACTATGGAGTTGGCCCTTACCAAGCAGAATGGAAGCCAAAGGATTTTCAAAGCCAACCCCAGAATTGTGTGATAAAGGCTTTGTTGATGTTGAACCGCTTATACAGTTGAAACTTGACTATTAGCACAATAAAATTTAAAAACATTTCTTCATTTTCTGGAGGGCGTTAGGTGCAAAAGGAATGCCGCTAACATGTCTTGAGTAAATTATGCCAAAACATGCTGGAATATGATATATGTTCAACAAAATAATTTATTTGAAGTTAAATACAAGTGTGAACCAGTAGTTCATTACATTTGCACAAGGAGCAGGCTACCGTACTTCAACCAGTCAGGTAACTGCAGGACTAGAAATTAGATCGTTTAACAGATAGGCTTGAAGCCCAACTATAAAGATAAGAACCTATATAAATCAATATACTTGCATAGATGAACACTGTGAATTTTTAAGTATCTAAAGAAATGAAATGTATAATAGGAAGTATGGCTACATTTAGATCAAGCATAAAAGTTTTTGTAAATATCCATGCAAATTTCAGGAAAGGTCAATACTTTATAATATCTCAATATGGCATAACAGCATTGCTCTCTAAAAATATCAAAAAATAAACTAAAACCAAATAGCTGGTCAGATCCTTGAAAAAGCAGAACATGGAGCCATGCAGTCACAGTGGAACGTACAACAATATTTCCAATATCATATACAAATAAATAGGTGTGTGGAGGCTCACCAAAAGCTCAGGAAAATAGATAAAGCAGTATGCAATCTGTTGTTCAATGTACTGCTATATGGATACGAATACAAGTGTCTAGTGTCTATGAATCCAGAAATGGGTCAAAGTGTTCCACCAAGGAACCTTCCATAATTTTGAAATTGAGACATTGCTATGTCTTATACGTGTCCATGAGCATGATGAAAATATCAAAATGTCAACAAGTCTACCATATAAAACAAGGTAACGATATTAGATCTTTCATACAAAGTGCTGACAGCGACTAGAATATTAATATCATCTTGAAGATGGTCACTTGATATGATATGGAGTGTCCTCGGAGTGCCCTGAGGTGTCCAAACACCTCAAGGACTAAAATATAAAGTGTCAGTGAAATAAGCAATTAAATTTCTCATACTAAGGTCTCAAAGCAGACTATCATATACTGGCCTACAAGGGAAAATTATATTAAAGACAAAAGTTCTGTGAAGGTGAATTTGATCTTTACCTCTTAAAATTACATGGTGTGCCATGAGAATACCCCAGTAATCAAATTAAAAGTTGAAATTCATTTATTTAAAATTAGCATTTCATAAGATACAACACCGAGGAACTCATTTACATACCAAATCATATGCTTGAGTTGCCAAAGCCACCTTTTCGTCAGAAATCTGGATGCAATGTTTTTGTTCATCGAGAGCTTCATCCGAAAATCTAATTTGAGATCTACCAGGAAGTATGTTACCAGATTCAATTCCTCGCTTAATTTCCTGTATTTCTTGTTCACAGCGTTGCTCATTTTGTCGTTGGACTCCTGCAATTATAAACCTGAACAGATAAACTGGGCACGGTGCTCCAGAGGAAAACTTGAAAGATCAAGAGATATTCAAAAGCAGACTAATAACAAAGGCCCCTACCTAAAAAAAAATTAATCAAAGGATATGAAATTAAATCATGGTATAGACAATGTGGTGTAAGTATGCTAATGTGCTTGTGGGTGTCACATATGGGTTGCTGGCGCCTGCGAGTCCTTCAGGTAGTGGATTTGAATCCTTTCATCTGTGCAAAGGTAAGAGGATACTGTACAAAGCACTATCATAACCATCGACTACATTAATGGATGGTTACAATTTACTCTGACGGCAACTACCACCATCCTCTTTGAATTTTCACTCTTCACAATTTTACACATGGGAAGAATCATATCTGTCCAAAAATGTACTGGACAGTTGATAGTCCTCTCACTTTGGCAGCACATGAGAGTATTTGTCCAAAAATGTATATGAAGATATTCTTTACCAAGACGCATTGGGAAGACTTAGTTATAACCAAGTCAATCCAGAAAATAGAGCGCAAGAATAGAGAGAGGCGAAAATTTAGAATCCAATTACATATCATTTGCTGCTTTCTCCTATATTCCACAACTTTAAAGTATCACAATAGAATGGAGCTGACAGCAATGAGAACAACAAATATTTGTTTCTATGCTACAAAAGATCTAAGATGGACCGTTTTATAGCCATGTCAAAGTTTCAAAATAACAATTTTCAGGACAATAATTTCTCTTTGCATATAGTCATAACTGGCATGCTATGTAGTAACAAAGCCCGTTCATGAGACGCACCTTTTGGACACACGTATATCATGTGTATTTTTAGAATTTGCAATGTAAACAGCATCTCTTGTCTGTAACAGTCTCCTTGTGCTCATGCAACATAACGGCACGTAATAGAGAAGAGTCCACAGCTGAATGTTGTAAATGGATTAATGTGGCAGCATATATTTTGGGATCCTGAGTCTGCGTATCAAACACTTGACTGATATAAGTTTTTAGTTTTGTATGATGCTGAATTGTTTTTCCTTTAAGGAAATAATTTTCATCATATTAAAAATGAAGCAACTAGCTGGATTTATTTACTGCACCATCTAACATGTGTGCACACAGCATCATAATTTATAACAGCATGTGCAAAATGAATTAATTGTAGCAGTAAACATTGTCTACAGATGTTATGGTATGATATCTCAAAATGCAAAATTACAGATGGAAGTAAAGATGGTGCACACCCTGCAAACTTTTATCTAAATCTCGCATTGTTCCATAGTGGCGGTGCAGAATGGCTGGCAGGGACTCAATACCTGAAGAAGACAATAAGAAGTTAAAAATGAGATATATGCAAGCAAAATATTCTGCAGAAAAACAATGAAGATAATTTAGAAAGATTAATTCTGTAAATGCAACTATTTCCAAGCAAACTGCTTAAGTGGCTGCCTAGGTATATAGGTGGCTGCTTGGCAAGCTGAGACTGTTAGTTACTGATTCTCCTTTTTAAGCAACCACTATTCAGTATATTCCAATAAATATGAGTCTTTTGTATGAATTAATTTTAAGTGTTCTTTACTAACAATTTATGTAGATTATAGGGAAAACATAGATGGAGAAGATCTGGCTAGATATGGATGTTAGAGGCTTAAATGAAGACATATTGCCTGATGGGAATGTGTGGAGAAGGGCAATTCATGTGGTTGATCCGGCATGATCCTCTTTAGGTTCATGTAACCTACCCCAAGTACTTGGGATAAAAAACTTAGTTGTTACTAGTGTTGTTTACTAACAAATTTAAGTCACTAACTTTAACCTACATACCTAAATCTACATTTGTATACTCTCCATTTCCCTTCATATGCTAGATTTATCTGTGAGGTAAAATAGTCTTTAACTTCTAAATAGAAACTGCACAACACCACCAAAAATTAACTAAAACTCAAACTAGTCTAGGGCTATGTTTAGTTTGAAAGGAAATGAAAGAAAGTAAAAGAAATGGAAAGGGAAAGAGAGAAGGAAAGAAAAGGAAAAAAGAAATAAGATTCTTTTTGATGTTTGGTACGGAAAGAAACTAAAAAAGAAAATTTAAGAAAAAATTAAAAAAAGTAGAAATATAAGTTTTAAAAAAAAACTTTCTCCAATCTCCTACCATGATTCCATGAAATAGAAATAAAAAAGTGTCATTTTCTCTAGCTTTGGAAAGAGAAAAGTATAAAGAAATTTTTATACTTTATTTTCTCATACTTTCTTTCAACTTTTCCTCTAAATTTTCTTCCAAACCAAATAATGAAAACTAATAACGAAAACTAACTATATTTCTTATTTTCCTTTTTCTCTTTTATCTTCCCTTAAACCAAATATAGCCTAAGGGTATTAATTGTTGACCTTTGCAATATAAAATATAAATATTAACTCTTATTTCGATTTTCTACACAGATCTTGAAGTACATTTAATCAATCTAATTTGCAAGGTTGATCAATTCCTCTTCTTATATAGCTCAACAAAGTTTCTAACCGAGTAACTATGGGATCATCTATTTCTCTCAAAAATTGGAAAAAGAAAAATCTCGTTCAAATTAAAAGCCCAACTCCATCGTTAAACAACTAAAACGAGGCACATTTCTGTCATGGACCTGAGCAACTTGGACGACCGTCGAGAAGCAGGGATGGAAGCAATTGAGGCCAGAATGGGTCGTGAGCGGGAGAAAAGAATATATTCGAACACGGAAATGGTAGTTAAGTTGTTATAACTGCCATTTCATTTTGTTATGAAGATAGGAGATGGGTCGGGTCGTGGAGTTCGGACGCATAAGACAACCCACCCTATTATCCACAATCCAACAGCTGAGATATAAGGAGATCTTATAATCCGACGGCTCATGTAATCTTGGAGATAAGATCTATGCATAAATAGAGTGAAGGTTGTAATGGAGAAGGCATTGAATGAAATCCAATTATCCTCTAAAATTCTTCGGATCTTGTTCTTGCTTCTCTTCTTGTTCTTCCTCTTCTTATGTCTCTAAACTACAACTTCTTCTTCTTCAGTCTGTTCTTTTGCTAACCCAATTCGCTGGTTCAGCAACTTCAAGGTGCCGAGCCACATTCTTCTCCAAATGGCCAGCATCAATTTCTTGCACCACCTCAGCCTCAAAAGCATACAAGCATTGAGTTTCAACAGAATTCCGTAAAAATGCAACATTAACCTCTCAGACGCAGCACAAAGCTTGATCACAAGTACAGAATCATTCCCACTAACAACAACGGATACTTGAATCCTATATTTCTATTGTGAATATCAATTCTCATTTAACAACTGCAACATCGAAGTATAACAAATATCAACATTGACAGTAAAGAAAGCAAATTATAAGGTACAATTTACACGCTGGAGGCAAAACAATTAGAGAAAACATAACATGAACAGAGACTGAAGCTGCAAAAATAAGTTCTTTAACCACTCAAAAGTCCTTACTTTTGCAAATACACCAACTTTAAAGAAATAATTTAACGAAAAAAGTTTGTGAGAATACAAAATTTTCAATCAAGAACTGACAGAAATTGATCAAAATTAATAAAAGAAACTATCAAGAACCGCCATTTCTAGAAACTCCAAAATTAGGGCATAGCATACAATTATTGGCACGAGATAAACTCTTCATCAGTGAGATCGAAAAGAGGGAGTGAGGCTTTCTTACTGGCTTGAAAATCTTCGTGAAAACCCATCTAGACGAAGGGGATATTGTTGATTTTGATTGTTTCCCGCCCTAAATTTGAGTTCTTCTTTTCTTTTTTTTTTTTTCTTTTTTTTGGGTAGGAAGATTGATGGTTTTCTATTTTTACAGATTGGAGCCCGAGAGACAGAGGGTGAGAGAGGGAGCAGAGAAAAGGGCGAGGAGAGAGAAAGGGAAAGGGAAGTTTCATCCGACGGCTATAATTCTATAAAGCTAGATCGTTATCTCTACGATCGCGATGGAGTCGGGTTCCAAAATTGCATCCATCATTAAGGGGAATTTCTAGAGGGGCACAACTTTTTTTTTTTTTCTTCCAGTGAGCCCACTTTTCCTAGTGAGCACACCCTCTTTTTCAAAAAGAAAAGGTTTTTCCTAGTGAGCACACTAATATTTTCAAAATATCCGTTCCGGATCAATTTGAAGTGATCCGGAACTATTAGCCCTTGTCACATTATTTAATCCAGACTGTCTAGTCCGGATCAAACATGACTGATCCGGAACTGTTAACCTAAAATTTTCAACTTTTTGCTCTTCCTTCATTTCTCTCCCCTTTCTCTCCTCATTAAACAGTTTCTTCTTTCCCTCTTCTCTCCTCTTCTCTTCTCTTCCTCTTCCTCCTTCCTCTTCTTCTTTTCTTCTCTTTCAAAAAATCTTCTCTAACCCAAGTACCTAATTCTTCCTTCATCTTCCTCTTCTCTTTTCTAAACCCAGCACTATCTAATCTTTCTTCTCTCTCTTTTGTCCGCCGCCGCCTCCTTCGCCATCAACGATCCAGATGACGCCGCCGCTGATCATCTTCCTCCATTTCTTGTGGATTTTAGGATTTTTTTTTTTTTTTTTTTTTTTTGTTAACTGAACTCTCATTTGAGAAGAGAAGGAGAAGGGAGAAAGAAGACGGGAATATTTTGGTCTAAAAAATTCGATGACAAAATTATAATTTGATAGAAGTTGTTAAGTGGACTCACGAGGAAAGCTGTGCCCATCTAGAAACTCCCCGATTAAGCTGGTCGGATTGGTTCTGAGCATTTTAGGAATGGGTCAGGATTGGGTCTTTTACTAGGGTGGACATGACCACCTACTAAACACAATTTTTTTAAAAGAAAACATCATAATTCATATCTTGTTGTTTTTCTCTTCTTTTTTTTTCTCACGATCAAGCGCTAAGGTATCGGGGTGGCAATGATACGAGTTAAATCAATAATACAATACGAATCTGATTCGAAATTTAGAGTTTGTATCTAAAATTTATATATGATAGTTTATTGGTAGGATATGGATTATAAAAATAAATTTGATTTGTTAATGCATGTAGATGTAGATCCTTATGGTACGCAAATTCAATAACCTGACAACACAATAAGTATTTACTTATTTAGATAGATTAGTTTGCTTAGTTCAAAATTAATTTGTTATGTTCTTATTAAGACAATCAATAATCACATCTAAATATGACCACTATTACTTATAAAATAAAATAACTAATACTTAGGGGAAGGGATATGTGTAATGTTTTTAAATTTTTTTATAGAATATATATATATATATATATATATATATATATGAGAAAAATAAAAATACGCTGATAGCTCAAGCAAGTTACTTGAGTTGCAATTCGTTTCCACTATCTCCAATAATCTTTTTTGGAGATATGATCTCCACTCCCTAGAATTCACTCAAACCCAATTTCTTGAAATTTTGATTTGGTACTTCATCAAGTTAATACAAAATTAATGATTTTCAATAAATAAAATATTTTTGCATGCACTTGGTGAAAGGATAAATAAACTCTAAAATTTACGAAATTTAATCTAAAAGAAGTTAAGAAGGTAGAGATAGTAATTGTAAAAAAAAAAATTAAAGAAAAATCATTGGATCATAATAGTTTTCTTGCTAGCTCATATAATTTTTTCTGAGCTGACAGCTCATCTACAGTAACTCCATATATATATATATATAGAGAGAGAGAGAGAGAGAGAGCTCTATTTCATTAATTTCTGATTAATCAAGCGTGAGGAATTACCCACCCTTTATGCTTGAAAACAAAAGCAGCGAGGCATTTGAATCAACTTCCCTTTTCTTCTTCTTCTTCTTCTTCGGTTTTGCTAAAGACATTTGAATCCACATCCACTTGCTAGTAACAGTGCAGAATAAAGAAAAGTAATGCAGTTGATGTAAAGAAAATCAGGGAAATTCTATAGGCGCACCGCACTTGACTTAGTGGGCACCACACCCTACATTAAAGTATGAGCAGTTCAGGGGGAAATGGTGCTCACTATGTCAAATGTGGTGCGCATTTAGAATTTCCCAGAAACATACCAATGTCATAAACTTTAAATCCAGTACCCACCTTTTTTCTGGAAAAAAAAGAAAAAGAAAAAAGAAGAAGAAATTCAAATCTATAATCTAGAAAGTACAAGTAAACCAGCAAAAGTTGAATTCTAACTAATGTCCATCTCCCTCGATATCAGAAAAAAACTTAACCAGGTCTTTCTTCCCACAATGAAATCAAAATCAAAAAAACAAAATTTATCGACTTACAACAAGTACTTACCTCTCAACTACATGCTCCGTAAACAAACTTTCAACTCATTCGTTCATCAGATAACCATCCTCAAGGCCAGTGCCAGCTTAATCTCTCAGGCAACAAAAAATATGGAAAATCAGCTGGAAAATAACTTTGGGTGTTCTCAAAATCATCATGTGTGTTTCTAGCAGCACTGTGTCCAAATCCACCATCCTCCATTTTTCTGTCCAAAGGGTATTTTGTATAGGTTGACCACCAATGTTCTAAGCTATCACCTTCTAGTTCAATATCGGAAGTTGAAGGTGAAATGTGAGAATATCTAGGTATAGAACTGAAGATGTTTCTCCCTCTACGGGCAATATGACTCTCTGTTGTATCAAGTTTATCTGGAGCACCATAGAGCATTAGGGGTAAATAATCCAATCCCTTTGAATGCTCTCCAGCAGAATTATCGGGCAACTCAGGCTCAATGCTGCCACTCCATTGCAGTAATGGAAGACTACATTGCTCTTTTGCGACTTCTGAAATCAAGTCTCGACCACCGAGGTCAGAGGAGGAACCAGAATCAAAATATCGGACAATAGAGTAATTATTGGCTTCGCCCCCAGTAGGAAAGTTCTTGGGCGTCCAGTGACCGTAGTTTGATAGCATGTCTCCATCTGAACGGAGACCACATTTTCTACTTTCAAGTTCCATCTCTGTGTGCAGACTAGGAATTCCTCCAAGTATTGAAATGGAACGCTTATTTTTGCCTTGGGCACCAGTTTGCGTCGCATGCCTAGCTGGAATAGACTGAAGCGTGACATCACTGGGCAAAGTAATGAGCTCTTCATCTTTAGATAGCAAGCGATCCATCATACAGTATCCAGTAGAAATTGATCTGGAAGACCTTTTTCTGCCTTCTGGATCAGTATCAAGAGATTTCCAAGCTGGAAAGGACTGAAGCTCAGCATGATCATGTGGTAAACAGATAAACCTATCCACTTTGGGTACTGTGCAACCCACTGGAAAGTATCTTGTTGAAGCTGATTTATTCTCAATGATTCCTTTATCAACTGAATTTAGATTTGATTGCCACTGTATGGCTTGTAGGCCAGAATCAGAATCATTAGAAGTCGAAAACGAATGGACCATCGGATAATCCTGTGGTAAAGTTACGAGCTCATCACCAATGAAAAGCATGTTATGCGCCATTTGATACCATCCTAGATCAATAGAGGAAGCCACTTTGTTCTCCGCATACAAACATGATTCTCTCTTGTCACCAGACACTGGAATAGATTGCCATCTATGACACACGCAACCAGCTTCAAGAGCATGGAAATTTGGCAAGTCCTGATACTTGACATAATCCACTGGTAAAGCAATTTGCTCATCAGCTTCACTACACCTATCGGTAAGCAAACCCATTTCCTGTTTTCTTCTTAGTGACCGTTGGTTGTCTGCCTTTACCGTCTCTTGCACATTTTTATAGTCACCATATGCTATGAGCGAAGTGGGCGTGTTGTATCTACCACAGGGAAACTTTTCCGTTGGTTTTGGGTGCTCATCAGGCTGTCACAAGATTATTTTTTAAAGTCAAGTGATAGATGAGAAGAAACATGTTAGACCACTAGCTAACTAATAAAAAGCAAGACATAAAAAATAGAAATTCGACTCATGATGACATTGGAGAGCATACATTGTCTGATTTTCGTCTGGTAACCAGCCTTTGCAGGAACTTTTGAATCAAATCTGATCTGATAATATGTTTTGTTAGAACAATATTGATAATAAGACTAAAGAGATTTTAATAGATATTGATGAAAGACTCTAACTTGTTTGATAACATCACATCTAATTTACACGATGATGCCTCCGATGCTAGTTGTTGCAGTTTCTTTCTCTTTTTCAGAAAAATTCCTTCGTACTCATGTTCTGGTCCTAAGGTTTTAAGAAGGAATAGTTTCATGACAACACTTAAATAAGTCCAAAACATGAAAAATAAAAACCTGGCATCAGCATCCAATCACATTCAAAATGGAGATCTTGCTGTATTTATATAAGACTTTGAGATTAAAAAAAGGGCAAAAAGTTGAGCTTTAGAGCTCACTTTTTGAATATAAGAAAGGCTATCATAGTGATATCATATATAAGAAATTTGATATCATACATAAGAAATTAGATATGCTCCTTGCAGTGCTTACCACATATCAGTGAAGTTTCTGCAGGTGAGATGCAGGACCTCCAACAATCAGATGCGACTTTTATAACTGGCGACAAAAAACTGTTTCTGTTATCTTTGTCTCTGCTGTCATTATCTAATTCCAAAAGAGAACACCATTAGTTTGTTCTATAGCCATGAAGAAATTCTAAAAAAGTGAATGGTATAAATCTACAAGTTTAAGGTTGATCATTAAGACTCATAGAGATGATAAAAAAAAAATGATGACTAATTGTTGTAATGCTTACCAAAACTTCGTGAAATCCTAGCTGAAGAAGGGGACCTTTGGGCAATCGGCGTAACCTGTTGAACTGGGAATAATGACCTTTTCATCTTGGATATGTTTTTACCCACGTCATTCTTTACTGAAAATGGTAAGAGCTCGCAGTAAATTTCAATTCTTTTTCGAGAGATATGTATTTGGAGCTCATGCTACTTACTTCCGACCTCAATATAAAAAAAAGTTAATTATACTCAGACCTAGGAAGTGTATATGTTATTATCCCTAAACTTTAAAATTCTTACTTAAACCTCCTGGACTGCGGAAAAAATATCTCGGCCTGAGTTTTCCTATTGGTTTTTTTTGCAGCCCAGAAGGTCTAAGTGAGAATTTTAAACTTTAAAAGTGATAAGTTATACACCCTCCATATTACAGGAATTCTGAATGTAATTAACCCATATAAAAACTGTTTGTTGGTGAATGAATCTTCATTGCTAAAAAGGAAGAAAGCTAGATGCTAGTTATTTTGGACTTACCTCGCATGCATTCACTCACTTCAAATGTTTTCAAATTGTTATCATGTCTTGGCATTCGTTTATGGTTAGTTTCTCCCAACAGTCTCTTAAAGCTTTTGAATTCTGAAGTCTTGGCATCACAATCTGCAGTTGATAACCGGCTCAGTACGATTTATAAGACCAAAAAAGAATCAAAATTATAAAATTGCAGCAAGGTAATTTGTTTGGACTCGAGAAACTAATCTCAATAGGAACGTTTCAATTACCATTAGGAGATTGAACTCTTCCCCTTCGAGATGAATGCAAATCTTGAGAATTAACAGGATCCAAAAACTTCACCTTTTTCCTTTTGTTCATGTCTAATATATGAAACATATGAGGGGAAAAGTTCAGGACACTAATCAATTGCTAATTAGTAGTCCCGCAAGCAACAATAATATAAAATTAGGATCATTAGCAAATAATTTTTTACAAAAGTAACATGAAATCGCATCAATTTCGACATCCTCTCGTCAAACAATCATTCAATTAATCATCTCAGGTAATTAATCGAAAGGAAAATAATAATAATAATAAATGAACCAGAAAAATTTACCCACCGTTTATCCTTGAAGAGAAAAAAAAAAAAAAAAAAAGAGAGAGAGAAATTGGGGCAAAATTATCACCTGAAGATTTGGTGGAAACCCCAGTAGATGATTGCTGCAGCTGAGGAATTCTTGAGCCTTTCTCCAATTGCATCGCTCGCTCGCTCGTTCAGTGACCCAAGAGCGAGAGAGGAACAGTACTTGCGGTCACCTTACCGACTTTTATGCAAGAGTCGGAGCAATTTGTTTTCTCCCCCCTTTTACGAAGATTAAAATTTAAATAAACTGCATTCTAACGTATAAATCTAAAACAACACGACAAATGAAGTTAAAATTTCTAATGCAGTGAGCACAATGAATCTTTATTTCATGGGAAGAAAATGAGATAAAAAAAAAAATTGGAAAATTTGAGTTGAAGAAACTTTTTTTTGAACTCACCATCAAGATAGACAATTTGGCAGGGAGCACAAGATTTTAACAATAGTTTTTATGTTCTTCTCTCAAAAAGACAGTTCCTTTTTGTGTTTTCCCCCTTTTCTGTTTTTCAATAGTATGTGTATTCTTTTAAGAAGCAATAAAATAAAGCCCCCAGCATTCAACATCCGAGAACCATAACATATTTACTCTTTTCTTTTTTTTTTCTTTTTTTTTTCCCTTTTAGGGTGTGTTTTTCTCCGGTGTGATTGACTCCAGAAGCAATGAAAATTAAAAAAGAAATTTAGAAGTAACTTTCAAAATTGAAGTAAGAGAAGAAATTTTTTTTCTTGTGTTTATTTACTAAAATCAAAAAAAGAAAGTGTAGTAAAAAATGAATGAAACATTATTTAATTAGTTAAAGTATATATTATCTTTCTTATTTTATTTATTTTATGAAAAAAACGCTACTTTTGAAAGATAATAATGATATATAAATAAAAAAATATTTTTTTATCTTACTCATTTACTTCCTAAGTTTTTCCAACCCAAAAGTATGAGAAAGAAAATTTTAAAAGTAAAATGCCCCCTAAATGTCACCTCACCGTATAAGAAATAAGAAATAACTTTCAATTTCTTTCTTGACCAAACAAAGACTTGAAATAGTAAAAGTAAACTTACTTCCACTACTTCCATTTTATTTCCATGCAAACAAACACAATCTTAGCAGACCTGCTGCTTGCTTTTGAAGAGGATGGAGCTCTAACATAGTGGAATTTCATGAAAACAACATGGTATCAATCTAAGCACAGCTGTGTCCAACCGTAAATATTATCACGGTAGGAACATAACTGCACACCTCACCAACTAAACAAAAACTTGTCCATTGCTACAGATTCCTAAAACAAAAATGTTATTGTATTTATGTACAAGTCATAAAAAGGCAAACTAAAATATTATTACTGGCAAATACAAAATAGAGTTCCTCTCCATTCCTTTTCCCAACATCGCTATCCCGTACTTGGAAGCAGTATCTATCTTATATAACAAACAAAATTGTTGATATAAATCCCCGTAATGAAACTCTTGCGGATTTGCTGCTAAATGTTGAGGTGCAAATACAAGATGAGATTTGAGTACAACTTGCTCAAGATTGGAATTTTTTTTTTTTTTGTCATGACAAAAAGTAAAGATAGATGTTAGTAATTTCAAAAGGAAAGGTCATGCAAACTGTCCATAAAACTTGACATGTACCCCAGTTTCATACATCATGAACTAGTGAAGTTAGTACCAGTAACTGTCAGTTATGAGTTCTCGGCAGCAAAACCGAAACTTTCATCAAATGACGTTCTCTTAATGTGTAATTAAGCAGCTGAAGTCACCCAATTTGCAGCAAGGCCACCGCCAAAAAAATCTGTCAAAAGGTGCATATATTATGTATCCAATGAAGATGAAAAATTTTAGAAATCCATTCCTCCCATGCCAGAACCCATTGGAGGCATCGCTTTCTCTTCTTTAGGAAGCTCAGAAATAACAGCCTCGGTTGTTGTCATCAACGATGAAACACTGTGTTGCACACAAAAGATGGTGAACACAGGGATTAGCACATAGAATGAACACAATGACCATAGCTTAACCAAAATACATCATATTACAAGCTAAATAGACGTATGCAAAACCTAAATTGTTATTTGCCGGAAAACCGAAATTCCCCATTAAAATTGACCAATAAAATTAGACACAAAAAAAAAAAGTGACCAGTAAGTTCTGATTCACGCATTCACAAGAATTTACAAAAACATGACATAAAACTGGATCTAGAAAAGGATATATGTTAAACTATTTTAGATCTAATATACCAATTGCTCTATAATTTTATAACATAAAAAACCTGTGTTTGAAGCCATGAGAATTAATCATCATGGACGTGTAGACTGCATGATGGGTGGAAGTGTCCGTAACTTCCCAAAAGTTCTTTTGCAACAATAAGACAGTAATAAGAAAAGAAAATATCAAGCAAATCAAAATTCAAAGTTTGTGCCCAGTTGTACATGTTAAGAAGCGCAACAGAGAGTTGCTCCTTCCAAACTGGAGATTGTTTTTAGACACCGACGCAGTGGAACCAGCCAAGATAGGAGTGCAATATGTGTTGGTAAAATGTATATAGACTACATACAAGTATGTATCTTTTACAAAGCTTTTCAGTGGATTTGTTTTTCAAACTTTTTCATCAGAAGACAAGATGTAGACCAATGACTATGCGTTCTAGGAGCATGAAAGCATACTGTAGATGTCTCTCATGAGAAAAAGAAACAGTCAAAGGTGTAGAAGGCTCTACTTGGGTTCTCCATGAATTTTCAAGGAAACAAAGATGTGCTGCTCTGCCATAAGATACAAATATAACATTTTACATACCTTAAAGTTCACAGGCCACAAGGACCTTTTAAGTTTCTTATACTCCATGCCATGACAATTACAAAATCTTCATCAATTTTTACTTGACTTGACACTTGGATTCCCACTTGATAAAGAGACCTGTAAGTGTCCTTCAAAATGGAGAGAAAGGAGATAACATCGCTTATAGAAGAAGCACAAGAGAAGAGGATGCCTTTGCCCTCATTTTGTGTTCAGGCTGTAGATGCTATAGCAAGGGGCATTCTCCAGGCAAAAAGTGGTCTATTTAAGTCCAGATATCTGTTAATTGTGCCAAGAAATATCTTGTACTGTCAATTATCTCACGATAGTCACTTTTCTGCAATTTCTCTTTAAAATATCCTCCCCATAAGCTTCTTCTATGCACTTTTCTCATTAACTTGGTGACCTTTGGAACATGACTTTGATCATTTACATATGAATGAGATCTTTATCGGACTAATGCTAGCCCTAAGCAGAAGTTTTGTCTTCACCATGATATCTCTGCCACGCATATGGTTTATCTTGGGATACCCAATAGGCTCCAAATTTGACAAGTCTCACTGACTCCATTTTATTGATATAATGGAGATATTATCTGGTTGGGAAGAGTCCACATCAATGACCTGCTACTTGTTCTCTTTCAATTAGCTCCATCCTAGGTTATCAATATAACAGACAACTCAATACATCTCTCTTGCAGACTCCTCCCCTGGATAGAGGGGTGACCTTCGTTTAAATAAACCCCAAGGAGAAAAACAGTAAAAAAGAAGGCGAAGTTAGGTGTAATCATGAGGTTTGAACTGAGGGCATCTGTGGTATTTTGTAAAAGATTTATTCAACTAGGCCCCTGAGATTTTGACCAAAACCTCTGACTCCTAAACCTCCTTTTAAGGAGGAGTTGAGTTTTGTCCCCTCTTATTGATGTGGCATGCCTACTCTTAAATCTCTCTTCTTACAACTTCAAAACCTGCATCTTAACTCCTGCTACAGGGCCTTAAAGTCATCAAGGAGATTTAAATCTCTCTCCTACATAAGTCATAATGGAGATCTTGATCGAATTTCCATTCTGTTGGGCCCAGGCTATCAGAAACATCTACAACAGAAGACGGACTTGGGATCTTCACTCTTTTAGTTTCTCTACTTCATTTTGGCGCGAAAGAATCATAAATCTTCTAACCATGAATAGAATCTAGGACGTTACATTTGAAAATTAGAAACTTAGATGTATGTATGTATAAAGACAGTCCTACCTACATGTTAAAACATATTCTACAAGGGGCCAAATTTCATGACAGCTAGCTGCAAGTCAGCTTATGATGGAAAATTAATAATAAAATCCCTATTGTGGACTCCAAACAGTAAATTATAGTGTAGTGGCACAAAATGCTTTTCTGCTATAATATGTAGGATGCTTCTCCCAACAAAAAACGCCCATATACGAAACACCTACACGACGCACATGTCTATCTGTTTCACAAATGTGGAAATTAGTCTTTATCTTAAAAAGTATGTAAGATGGAGATGGCCCTTTTGTCCAAGGCTACTTATTTATAAATCACTCCTAAAATATATATCATTGTAACTAATACAATGTATTTATATCGGCCAAATATATGTGCACACCAACAGCATATACAGGTATAACAGTGTTCTCGTCTCCGGATTTTGGACAACTGCAATGTCCAACACCACGTGCACATGTAGGAGCACGACATTCGTGACTGTATCTACTAATCATAGCTTTTCTGCAAATAATATGCTTGAATCATGAAGCAGATCAATACAGAGACTAATTCTGATGGCTCAAGCCCGTAGATTTAGAACAGTGCACTTATAGGCCAATTTTGCAGTTGACTAGTGAGTATTAAGTTAATAAAGTGTGAATAATGGTATAACACTTGTTATTATCCAATACATGTGCTAAAGAGAGACTTTATAGAAAGACATATTTCTACAAACCCAACTGAACCTCCAGAGAGGAATTCACATTTTGAGCCTAAATTTGTCTTACAAAGGCTTGGTACAGTATCATGCGGAAGGCACCGGCTGAAAGGCAAAAAACTAAGGAAAAAAGAGCATCACGTTGAATTGCAGAGTTCCCAATAATCAAAACTCAACCTTAATTGAGTGTGTATGCACACGCGCACGTGTACACGCATCGCACATGCTAATCATCCATGACCATAGAAACATGGGAATGAATTTTCCAAAAAGGGATATCATGAGAATTATGGATCATTATTCCTAAACTAAAAATTAAAAAAAAAAAAAAAAGTGATTTAGTGAATCCTCTGACCAAGGAATGGTTAAGTGCAACCTTTGGCCAAAATCGAAGGGGCCAAGGGTACCCATGCCTGAAAACAATGGGATATAGATGCAGCAAGTGGAACATAACAACCAGTGATTTACTGGACCATAAGTAACCATACTGAAAATGTCCAAGTTGAGACCCAGAGACAAGCAAACTCATGGTTGTTAAACCCACATGGATTCATCTAGTGGCTTTGAATGGCCTATCCTCAATATCGGCATGGTTAAATGTATCTAATAGGATACCATAAGTTCGGGTGGACCAATTTATGGTCAGATCGAAAGTGAAAATTTTCAATAACCTTGACATCCCAAGTGAATAATTTAAAAGTAAGATATGATACTTTTAGAGTTATATTGTAAATGATAAGGTACCTATGTATCATGCTGTTTTAGTTGTAGCAGAGCCATGTGTATTGCGATACGAGGCAACTGCTGATTTGTTAAACATCTTGGATATTCTCTCACTGTTTTCCCACAGAATTTTTATTTGTAAGGCTTTATTGGGTTTAAACTTTAACTAACAGAAAAATATTTTCTACATTAATATAGAAAATGAAAAAAAAAATATTCAAATTAATCTACACACAGAATCATATGCTTAGCAGAATCAGTTACCTAGCAGCATCCACCAAAGCAGTTCTAATCACTTTTAGTGGATCAATGATGCCAGCCTTTACCATATCAACATATTCACCTGTACATAAGAGTTCAATGTAAGTATGGATATTATTTGTTGGCTAATTTTTATATTGAAAACATAAAAAGGAAAGAGGTTCATGAGAATGTCCAACCTTTGGCAGCGTCATAGCCCAAATCAATATTATCTTGTTCCAAGAGCTTGCCCACAACCACTGCTCCTTCTGCTCCCGCATTGGAAGCAATTGTTTGCACAGGGGTCTACAATTGACAAGGAAAATGGTCCATCAATTCTAAAGGTTCTTGAGAAAAAAAAGTGCACCGAAACCAAAATTAATGCACCGATCAAATGTCAAACCTTCAGAGCATTCTGAATTATCTGAACACCAATTTTCTGATCAAAGTTGGCAGTCTGCAACTTCTCCAGCTCCCTTGATGCATAGAGGAGTGCGACACCGCCACCTACAATGAGAACTGTTACGTTTGGTCTTCCACAGAAATAAAAGCATGTTAGAATAGATTGGATCATAAGGTAAACTTGGACTCCATTTTTCCAATGGAATAACTTGATTGGCTATTCTGTTTTTTGACTTTAATCTTAAGGGTTATAAGAAAAAAAGAGGACCAATCCCTTATAATAGAAAAGAGAGCTGCTGACCTCCTTTTTCTAAAGGATTTCTCTTGGTTATTTACTACTTTCCTACCATAAATTAGTGGCTTGTGGCAGAGATTTAACGTGACAGAAACAATTTTTTGGTTGTAATCCAGAAGATTCTTCACTAGATAAAATTCAAGGGTATTTTTATATCCCAACCATCCAAATGAGGTCTAAGCTATGATGAAGCCCAGAATACTTGATACTCTACCTGGAACTATTCCCTCTTCAACAGCAGCCTTGGTTGCATTCAGAGCATCAGTCACTCTATCCTTCTTCTCACCAACTTCTGCTTCGCTGGCCCCACCAATCTGCCAAAGTCCAAAATCATACAAAACGACATCAAGTAAAAGTATAAATAGGTAAATTCTAGGACATCATTCTCAATGGAGAAATAATATGAATAAAACATCAGATGGCTGGTTTGGACACATCCGCCGCATGTCCTTCAAACATAACAAAGGATAAGAAGATGAAATAGTGAAGTTTGGCATGCTAGATTATATGTTAAAGCTGGTGCAACATCCTGTATAGGCTTCTTCAAAATAATGCCTACAGCAATATTATAGGTTGAACCTGTTCCGCTCAGAAACCTAAATTGTTATGAAGTATGGAAACCAATAACATACTTCCGAGCTTCCAAATGTGATACCAAGTGGCAGCAAATAGTATTTCATAAGATTATTCTATATATTGATTAATCCAAACAAGTTGTCATACCAAAAAACTTAGATTACTGCAGCAACAATTCCCGTACTTATCACGGGTATATATTCATTACCTAGACTATCCTTCTTCTGTTTTGTCATATACCAAAGAAACATAACTATATAGCACAAACAATGGTATGGCGCTAGTTCAAATTTCATATATAAAAGCGAATAGATGGTATTATAAGAAAAAAAACAAGAAAAATTATCCCCTATAGATTCAACTATTATTTACAGAGAACAAGCAGTTAATAATTGAATCCAACTAAATGTCCACATAGATGCGTTTCATCCAGTAGAATATTTGAGAAAACATGCTGCAATATATTGACCTAATGTAACTCATACTTGCTTGAACTTGTCCACAGGCATGTGACCAGAAAATGAAAGTCCAACACAAAAGGCCTACTGAGAAACAAACATTTTTTTGATATTATCTACAGGCAAATTTGTTTCCAATGAGCTGTCAAACCAGCTCATTGCAATTTAAACCATGCAAATGAATAAAAAGGAGTATGATGAGCCTAATACCTTTAGGACAGCAACACCACCAGAAAGCTTTGCCAATCTTTCTTCCAGCTTTTCTTTATCATAGTCAGAAGTGCTCAACTCCATTGATGATCTTATCTGCACACAAAAAATAATAAACAGCATCCAGTGACCGGTGAGAACAGCGTCTTTAAGGTAGAATGCCACGAAAAACTTAAACATGGAAAAAGAGGAGGAATACCTGATCACATCTCTCTTCAATGGCCTTCTTGTCACCAGCCCCATCAAGAATAACAGTGTCATCTTTTGATACTGTCACCTGGTAGTAGATAGAGTTATTAAATACAAGGACCAAGTCCAGTCACAGTTTCACTATTGTTTCAACCACTTTCAAAAGAGTTGAGAGCCTTTGTATACCTAGACAAATGACCAAGTAGTTTTTACAAAGCACCATCTGACAGGTTACTTAAGCAAGTAGTTTTTACTGCTGAAGGATAATCTCAAACATGTTCATGTGTTAAAAGTTCCAAGAAAATGGACACACTATCAGTATCAACAGATAATATTTTCCTTTGAGGATTACGAAAGGCAAATCTAAACTACTTGTGTAGTACGACAAAAGCTAAGAAGCTCTTACGGAAAATGTAACAAGAATCAATCCATAGAAAGAAAGATCATGCACTCTAGGGACTGTAGAGAAGCGTATCAGATTTAAGT
Source organism: Dracaena cambodiana (assembly GCA_036321105.1). Classification (NCBI taxonomy): domain Eukaryota; kingdom Viridiplantae; phylum Streptophyta; class Magnoliopsida; order Asparagales; family Asparagaceae; genus Dracaena; species Dracaena cambodiana. The sequence goes on along the minus strand of JAYEPQ010000004.1, from coordinate 55,261,588 downwards.
AGATATGGCACAGGATATCTCACCTTCTTACATGTACCAAGCATTTCAGCTTCTACGTTTTCAAGGTTCATGCCAAGTTCTTCAGTTACAAGCTGCACGACAAGAGAGGTTAGCTACAATAGATACAAGAGCATAAAATAACAGGTCTTAATGCCTAATAGTTGAACTCACATTAGCCCCTGTGAGAGTTGCAAGGTCCTGCAATGTAGCTTTCCTACTCTCACCAAAACCAGGAGCCTTGATAGCACAGACCTACATATTATAAAGAATAGGGCGTCAGAATGGTGATAGTGTAAATAAAAGCAAGAGACCAATATAAAAATCTAGAACCTTAATCCCAGCACGAATCTTATTAAGGATGAGGGTCGCCAGTGCATCGCTTTCTATGTCTTCAGCAACAACTAGAAGAGGCCTTTGCGTCTAAACAAATATGTGAAAATAAGTACTAATCTCTTTATTAGGGAAATAGTTCCAATAGCTCAATGGCCTCATAGAAGTGCAGTGAAGTCAAATGACGATAATGAAAAATAACATGTACCTTTAATGCCAATTCTAATACTTTCACCACTGCATTCATGGATGATATTTTCTTTTCATATATCAAAATGAGAGGATTTTCTAGTTCCTGCCAGCAACCAAAGAAAATCAAAAAAGAGCACTGGAATCGAACATTGTCTATGCAGAACATTCTGTTTCCAAAGAATCCTTACACATTTTTGGTTCTTTTGGTTAGTGATGAAATACGGGGAAATATAGCCTCTGTCGAGTTTCATTCCTTCCACAACTTCCAATTCATTGTAAAGAGTTTTCCCGTCCTATAAGAGGTTCAAAAAGGCATGGCAAATAACCAAAGTAACTCCTTTACACAAACAGAACAGGTGGACTGCAAAATTGGCCTAATGAAACAAATGCACGCATAGTGCATATAACCATGGTGTGTGTACACGTGTGTGTGTGTGTGTGTGAGAGAGAGAGAGAGAGAGGAGATTTTAGAAGTTTAAAAAAGTGGAATGAGAAAATAGTATGAAATACAATCAATCACGTGGCTATTTGTGTGCGTGTGTGCATGCGCACGTGCATTTGTGTGTGTGTGTGAGAGAGAGAGAGAGAGATATGTATATATATTTTAAAAGTTCAATAACCTAAGAATACAGAAAGGATTTTCTTGGAATAAGAAAATGGATTAAAAATGCACTCAATCAACTTGGCTATCTTCATAAGGACATCTTCTAAAAATAAAAAAATCAGATAAATTAAAATCATGAAACCTAACATTGTTGGAGTTTCTTGAAAAGTAAGGATGTCCTAAAAAACATTAAAATCATAAAGATGTCTTTTAAAAATCATAAAAGAGGACATTAAAATCATGAAACAAACCTAGCATTGTTGAGTTTCTTGAATAGTTAATGAACGACAAATAAATATATGGGAAAAAAAATTATGATCTTCTGTTTCTACTAAGCAGCTTACTGAGATTGTGATAACTCCTTCTTTACCAACTTTCTCCATAGCCTTTGCAATCAGCTCGCCAATTTCCCTTTCTCCATTAGCTGATATAGTACCGACCTTCAATGAAAAATAATCAAGTCACAAATAAGTCGTGTATTTAAATTCTTATGATACTTCCGCACTAAGAAAGGAATTTCTAGATCCACCACTTGGCTTACCTGCGCAATCTCTTCTGAAGTACTGATCATTCTAGCCCTGCTCTTTAGGTTCATGACGACATTATCAACAGCCATTGAGATGCCCCGTCTAAGGTCCATCGGATTCATGCCAGCAGCAACGGATTTGCATCCCTCAGCAAATATTGCTCTGGTGAGTACTGTGGCACATGTTGTACCTGGAAACAATAAAAAACGACACAAATTAGCTAAATGTAGCATAACCATAATGTAGGTACACAATTTCATTAATAGCTGGAAAGACAAAAATATCTGCAAATATGTGCATAGGAAAGTTACTAGCTAGATTAGGTTTATTTTGCGTGAGGCTTCCAATTTTACAATGACCAAGAAAATTCTATGCAAACACGCATATGGTAAGCCAGTACCTAGCAATATGTTAGTAAAAATACAACTAGCTTATATAGACCTGATTCAAACAAAATAATATGGCTTGCTGGTCAAAGTACAGAAGTCTTCCTGCCAATATTTGGACAAAGCTAGTAAGTGCTATGTTACACAAACACTAGTATGTAAAACATCTACAAAATATATTACAGCATATACTTATTTAAAATGCATATGTAAAAAACGAAAAGAAAATAAAGAGCAGAAAGTGCAAAATATATTACATCACATACTTATTTAAAATGCACATTTAAAAATATATATATAAATAAACAGCAGACCGTGCAATAAAGTTTAATTTATATATGAAATATCTAAATGAAACAAAAGAGGAAAACAGCCAAAAATTATTAGAAGAAACTTGAAGGTACAAATGCATACCATCACCGGCAACATCGTTAGTTGCATTTGCAACCTGCTTCACAAGGGTTGCACCCATATTCTTTACTCTGTCCTTAAATTCAATGCTCTTCGCAACCGTCACCCCATCCTTTGTAACTTTGGGTGCCCCAAAACTTTGCTCCAGAACGACATTGCGACCCTTTGTTCAAAGCATAAGAAAATATCAACCCAAATATCTAAACATTAAAAACATTCAACATGTGTAAGTCCAACAAGCAAGCTGTCAAAATACTAAGCACAGACACTAACAGGGCTGGAACAAGGATGAATGTGAAGATCAACCAGTGTAAATAAAAAGATAGATCAACCAGTGTAAATAAAAAGATCTCATTGTTTGAAAGAAAAAGGACAAGGAAACAAGCTGTATAAAAAAGGAAACAAGCCTCCCATATCTTCTCATTGTGTGCAAAAACATGCATGGATACAAGTACATTAGGAGCTGAATTGTACAAGCATAAGAACATAATAAAGCAAACGATAGTCAATGAATTGGATATATATATATATATATATATATATATATATATATATATATATATATATATATATATATATATATATAAAGAAAAAAAACTTAAATTTCAAATCCCCCTATGCTTAAACAGCACAGATTACATCCGAATAAGGATAAAGAAAGACGTATTGTAGTGTAAGATATAGAACAAAGCCCCACTTAGATGACTGGCCAAACCTAGCAACTAATACCCAAATGTGGAAGTATCGTAACACCTCAAGAACCAACAGATTATAAACAAATGTTAGGCTACAATAGACAACCAATTACAACCTTCAAAATTTGTATGACAAACAAATAAAGAAAAACAAACATCAAAGTGAAACAGAATTTTTCATATATAAATGGCAATTCATCACCCTTTTAAATCATGAAAAAATTATGCCTGGCACTTAATATCTCAGGAAAATGTTCCAACCAATAAGATGTATCCAAACAAAGAACAAGTTAAGATCCTCTGCCAATATGCACAGCATAGTGCACCATGTTACAATCACAAGAACAACAACAAGAACATAGTAGTCAAACTGTCTAGTCAGATATTGCCGTGATTGTTGGGCAAAGATGACCTGTTATCAAATCACTTAATATACAGCTGCCTGGTATGAAGGCAACTGAAACATGTTGTAACTGCCAAATCTAATTAGATAAACAATAAATGTAGGTCTGAATGCAAAAGTTTCACATACATCATGACATTTGATAGGCTCCTGGTTGCCCATGACAAAGTTTGCCTTGTAGAAAAATAGTATCCTGAATGTAGCACAACTGTCCCGTAGATTGATGTCAATAATTATTAAATATGCATACTAAACCAATCAAACATGATTATAGGAGATTTATATGCAGTTTATATGAAATCACACTCAAGTTTAAGTCCATAGAAATCTTATTAGATACATACATGATAGTATAAAGAAAACCTCTTCCCAAATCCTTCATCCATTGGTCATTTATATGTTATCTCCCAGGAAGCAGACCACAATGTCGGTAGTCTGAACCAATTTCCTTCAATAACATTACTTACAAATCTGATTCTGCAAGGCCATGGTCCTTAAATGCCTGAGGAAGTTAAAGCTCCCCTCTCCCCCTCTCTTTCAGTGTAAAAGGAATAAAGAAAGGCTTTAGCTAATGGCTGATACACGGACACGCATGCACGCGTGCACACGCCATATAAGGTTTTTGAGGTATCTGATATACGGTATACGGTATACGATATATATCAATTCGATAATATCGAATATCATATGTTAGATATTGCCAAATCTAATATCATAAATCTTTGGCAGTACCAATATTTTAAACCGTGGAGTAAATTCTATTACCCTGATTACATGACGAACTAAGCATTGGGAAGCCTCAATCACTAGAAATTTGATCGTGAATCCTATTTTCCAAGCACAAAATGTTTCTATAGTCAGATATTTCCTTACATTTTCCTAAAGTAGCTCCTTTTTCGTCACATTTTCTCTAGAATGATTGATCAAAATATCATATCTAAAAATTTTATCTTGAAATTTGATACTACAGGGGCAAAAAATTTATCTTCAGAAGACTATACCATCATGGGTGTCAAATGTGTACGTACCCTGACAGTTCCCAACATGTTAGCCTCCAGAAAATTTGACATTGACCTGCTATTTCTAATAGATACGCATTCATCATGCACTCATCCATGTATTTGTTTACAATAACTAACAGAAACTCCATGCTGAAAAATGTAATTTTAGAATTTACAAAATCACAATCACGACCACCTTTAATGCATCTGAGAAGGGAGCTTCAATTTCTATATTAACTACTTCCCTTCAGTCTCATTATACATACATGTCATATAACCAATCACATTATTTTTGGGGCAAGGGAAGGTGCTTCGGGACTCTCATAAAGCAAAATTATGCTAAATTTTCTATTGCTTTATAGTACTCAGTAGACATCATCTACTTGGAAATCAGTTCTGTGTCGATGACCTTCACAACCACCATGAAATCTAAGCACACTAATGAAAAACAAAAGTCAATACCTTAGGGCCCATGGTGACCTTCACGGCGTCGGCCAGCTCTTCCACACCCTTGAGCATCAGAGCTCGGGCCTGCACTCCAAATCTGATGTCTTTGGCAGCATAATTCCTGGTCGAACCCAGCCTGCTCCCAATCTACAATAACATACAAAAAAACCTTTATCAACGAAAGGCCAAACTTAAACAAAAAAAAAAAGGGATTCTTTCTTCTTCTTCTTCTTCTTCTTCTTCTTCTTCTTCTTTTGTTTTGAAAGACTTGATTTAATCCAAAAGTAAAAGTCCACTAAATTAATTGGGTACCTGTAGGCTGCCATTACTAGCAATCCTGCCAAAAAGTCGCCAAAAGATGAAGAAACGATCAGAAAAATTAAATAACAAAATGAATAAAAATCTCAGAGAGACCAAGAGAGAGATGAAGATGCTTAAACCCTAAACCCTAGAGACTTACCGGGCTTTGGAGGCGAGATTGGCCGCTGCACGATACATTGGGAGGGAGATTGATCGCGAGAACGGGGTTTTACGACGGGCGAATTTTGGACAGAAGTCGCCTCACTAGGGTTTAGTGTTTTAGTCGAAGGGAAGGATTTGGGCGAATGCAGAAGAGAGTCCATATATAGGCGACAGTATATATGATGAACTTGCCCCTCAAGGAAAGGGATACCATTTTTTTCGTCTCTTTTCTTTTTTCTTTTTCTTTTATTCAATTTATAATTATAATAATATCGGACAGTATTTGATTTTTTGTGGGAAAATTATTTTATTGTGGGCCGTATTTGGTTAAAGGCTAATCCATATAATTCCCGGCCGAGGTTTCGTCTAAATATTTTTTTTTTTTTTTCACTGGCCTTGAATCTGAATGCCATATGAATTCTTTGGGGCCATACTAGTGAGCCCACATAACACAGCCGTCATCCTTAAAAACTCAAAAAGCTCGGCTCGTTAGAAACTCAAACATCGACTCAGTAAAACCTAGTTCATGTTCATTCAAATAAAAGAACCAAAGTTGAACAGAAATTCTGCAATTAATAAAATAAACGAAGGGAATTTCTATAGAAGCACACCTTTTTTCCTAGTAAACCCACTTAAAAACTTCTTTAATATAAGTTTACCATTGATTTTTTTGACTTAAATGTTCATTTCATCAACTTCTCTTCTTCTTTTCTTTCTCACCTTCTCTTTCTCACTAAGATAATCCAAAAAAAGAAAAAAAAAATTGAAATCTAAAACCTTCAGCGGAAGTGGAGACAGTGAGCGGAGATGCGATCGGAGGCGGAGAAAGGTGAAGGTGTGGGTGAGAGAACGTAGGGAGGTTTTTTTTTTTAAATTAATGGTGTGCTCACTAGGAAAAATCCTAGAAAAAGTGGGCTCACTAGAAAAAAGGGTGTGCTCCTTTGGAAATTCCCATAAACGAACAAACATGAACATAACTTGTTCAAACTTGGCTCGAAGTTAAGGTTCATGTAAAGCTCGTTTAAGATTCATATAAAGCTCGGCCCAATCTCTCTTTTTACGCTTATGTCTCTTTATTCAGGTTTATAGGAAAAATAAGCCGAAGAAGAATGATTAAACATATCTAGCAGGAACAAGATTTATAGAAAAAAACACGACAGGGCAACAAACACAGTAATGAGACCTAAAGTTTATTTATAGTTCTTAGAAAGTAACGTCCCTAAAGTTTATTTATAATTCTTAGAAACTATTAGGGACATTACTTTGGCCTTCAACGAGTAGAAGATACGAGGAAATTATCTGAAAGTAACTGCTTCAAACCAAATGAATGAACTTTCAGCGACTGTTTGGTTTGTTGGAAATGGACTAGAGAATGAAAATGAAGCTTCCTTGTTTGTTCTGTTGCAAAATTGCCGCAAAAACTACAAATTACAATATTTAGTATAAATTTACTGTAAAATCTTGCAGCATTTACTGCGGTTCAACAACCAAACAGTCTCCTAGTGTATCTAGGCAACTCGGCTTCTTCGCAAGTTTCCACCAGCAACGTACTGTTCTTCAGAGCAGCTTAAATGGGGAATTCCTAGATGGACACACCATTTTTCCTAGTGAGCCCACTAAAAAAACTTCTATCCTATTATAATCTTGTCATCAAATTTTTTAGATCAAAATGCCCATATTTTTGTTTTCTCTTCTCCTTCTCTTCTTTAATGGGGGAGAAATGAAGAAAGGACAAAGTTGAAATTTTTGTTGTGCTCACTAGGAAAATCCTCTCTTTTTAAAAGAGAGGATGGGTTAACTAGAAAAACTGGGCTCACTAGGAAAAAATGGTGTGCCCCTTTGGAAACTCCCCTTAAATATCCTTTTTTTCAAAAGAAGTCACAGTGACTACCATAAAATGAAGAAATGCAGGAATGATGCTACCAGCGGCCATCATTTCAGGGGCAACCCATATCCCAGGGTGGGCAGCCGCCCAAAAATCAAGACTAAATCCTATTTTTGGCCAAAAATCAATCGGCCGATAGAACCAACTCTGCCCCATACTTCGGGTGCCTGGTCCGCCCCTGGTTTCCAAGGTAACCCTCCTCTCACACTTGAGAATGCTTGTTACACACAACAACTACCCAAGTTCACTTTCAGATTCGTTTTCTGATTCAGAAAGATAAAAACTACATATATATCATGAATGCAACACGTTCTCTACAAACCACAGATATAAATAAAGGTGCATGTACACCAATATTGTTACAAAGTGATGCAGATGAGGAATCACGGGCTACTGATGAGAAATACACGAAAAAAGAAAATAAGGTTTCATACAAAACTGCCTTGAATTAGAGGAATTATAACACTGGAAATAAATAATAATCTATACACTTCACCTTACCGAATAGTTCCACTTAAGGTACAAGATGATGCTCAAAACGAAAAGAAAACTCTCATCTTATTTGAAAAGAAACCACCATATGCAAATGAAACTCTAATCTTCATTGTGAAAAGAAACCACCATGTCGGAAGAAAACTCTCATCTCTGTCTGTAAAGCCTCAATATATAGGTTTCCAAAGAGAATCAGACAGCACCTCAGTGGAATAAACTGAACCCCTTGCAATATCGCTTGAGTTAACAGTACAAGCCAGAATGCAATAATAAGACACAGATGCTGGCTCTTGCAGGTGTAGACTGTGTAGTTGGTTTGACACCCAAATCGTTGAAACAGAAATAGAAAAAGGCTCTTGCACATGCTTACGCAATCAATCTCTGCTGGCTCTCACAACCAGGGCAATTGTGTAAGCTCTCATGGATGTAGATATCACAGTCAAGGCAGAAGTGTTGGTTGCATTTGGGGCAACAAACATGGAGGCTGGTCTTGCTTCCTGCAAAATTTCTGACTTTAGGGATCTATGCAATACAAATAATGCTGCTCTCTATAATGCAGAAACTTAGAATCAAGAAAAAGAAAAGAGTTATTTCTAGTTAATGGATGACTATATGAAGAAAGCTACAGCTACACAAATGATTAGTTGTAATGAAATGAGTTTGACTATACGACTACTGACAGAATTTGAATTTAGATCCTTCAAGTGGAACTATATATTAGAGCATCAAATTATAAAAGTCAACAGTATGGATGTAATCTACGACAACTAAACAGCCTAAGTACAAAAAACACATGATTTTAAAGAAGATTTACCTATTGATCAGGACCTTAGAAAATGACCAACTTATGATTAATGCAGACATTGTAAGGTCATAATCCATGGGCTAAACTTCTTTAAATATTGTAATTTTTGTACGTGGGCTATTTTAGATATAACAGATCACATCCATACAATTGGGTTCTAATTTTTGGTGCTCTAACTTACAATTCCCACTTGATAGCCTATCTATAGGAGCCAAGTCAAACTCTAATTGAACTTCTCTTTTATTCCTACATCCTCGTCCTGTTTCTAAACATCTTATCTTGCAGATCTATAAGATCCAGACAGGACTCCAAGAATTAACCCGATACTTATTTTTATGCTCAATCTGGTAAATTCAGATTGTTTATTGTATCTGAAATAACTCTTTAAAAAACTTCAGAAGCAAATATCTTTCTTTTGATAATTATTTCCCAGCATTTTTACCTTCAGTTTGAACTGCAGCTTTGTCATGACAGCCTTACTAGAAACAACTTCTTAAGTGTGGTGGGACAAACATTAATTAGACAACCAATTTCAACATAGCAACCTTAAAATATCTTAGAGCAGCTCTGTCCCAACCCCTCAGCTGCTGCCTTCCCAAACCCCACCACCACCCACCCCACCCCCCCCCCCCCCCCCCCACCCCCCTCCCTACCTCCCTTTTGTTCTCTTTTCTTTCTGCTCAAGTTACTATGCTTTAAAAGTCTCCCTCATGTTTTTCTCCCTCTAAAGTTAATGCCAGCTCAATTGCTACATTAAAAGGATTAGCTTCTTAATGAATAATGACAAACATCCCTTAACCTTTTCTTCAATGTCCTAGAGTATTGAATATTGCTGGGAGGCTCTCCCCAGTAATGTGAAAAGGAAGCTAATCCTGGATGTGGATTCTGCATCAGGTCCACAAGTGATTGATGATCTGTTATGGTTGTCTGTTGAAATATCAGTCTATTATGAATTTATCACTCCCACCATGTCCAAAGATATAATGCAATGATCCTTCTTACGCTACTTCAATTTCCTTGAAATACAATAGATTATCCACTCACCATCGTTCCCTTTAAAAAAAATAAAAAAATCCTTCAGGTTGATTATTGATGCTAAAAGCCCATTTACTGTTGAACCATCTTTAACTCCTAACTTGTCAATTACGGATGGTAACTTGTACTTTCGAGCATAGACAACTGGGTGTAAGTCCTGTCATGTGTGCTCCAGATAGGACTACCAGAATTTTGAGAAACCTGATATTATCAACCCTATAATATCGATCTAAAGTTGCCGACATTTTCGATAATTCTGATATGATACATCAAATGTTGGTTGGGCCAATATCTATACCAATTCCAATTTTAAACCTTGCCTCTTATTTGTAAATATTTTGGATATATAATCACTAATCTCTTAAAAGAGGGAAAAACCCTCTCAAAACATGGCATGAAACAAAAGTTAAGCCGTATAGTTGTTTGTAGAATGAGATCTGAGGAACATTATAATTCTAACAAATGATAATTTCATTGTCTATAGAACTTTATGAGACCTTTATAATGAAAGCACAACAACCTTAGCATTAAAATGATAGAACTTATATTAGAAAACTTCTCTAATGAGCAGAGGGCCCTTTTCTTTTGGAAAACCTTTCAACAATACTGCTTGATCTATTCAAATGTGCACGTCCACAAGCACAGTTTTCATCTTAATTGAATATGCAACTCCTTTTTCACAACCCATCACCTTACATGCTTAACAAGGGGAAGGATGGTGCATCATATTTGTCATACCTGCACCAAGCAACTCCATGACTTCTGTTGAGCTACCAAACAAAAGAACAAGCACACACTGTACTGTTTGGTTCAAATTGGTGGTGAGTTAAGGTTTAATGGCCTCTACCAGCAGTCTATAATGTGAGTTTATTAAAGTAATATTCTACTCAAATCTTGTCTTATCATGATTGTAATTATTTGATGTAATGACAATGAAATTATTTTGATACGTCTCACCTAAAAAGAACCCTGAGATTTGCTTGGCATTATATTATGTACTCCACCTTGCTTTTGTGCTATGAAACATCAAGACAAATGCATATTAAATCCATACAAATTCGAGGAATCGTTTCCAGTGCAGTATCATCAGAAATTTAAGTTAGTTTAATATAATCACTGATTAGTCCCAAGATCCGAATTTGCCGAAAGTGTAAGCTCAGCATGTGAGAAAGCAAATTCAAATTTTTGTTCACTGTTAGGAGATAAATTTAAAGTTTCTGCACAATATATGAAAGTTATCAAAAACTACGCAAATAATCATCTGAAATCGGAGGTCATCTGACAATAATATACAGCAGAATATCCAACTCAGATGATTTACTAGATATTGGAATTATGAAACTGGCTAAAAAGGAAATGAATTGAGATTCTAAGGACTAAAAAGGGTTGAAATATCCGCACCCCCCCCCCCCCCCCCCCCCCAACCCACACCACCCAAAAAATAAAAATGATTGTCATTTTTCTTAAGAGTTCTGATTATATTTTACTCTCTAAGGCTACATTTGAATTGCTTTAACATATAAAAACAGATTTTTTAAGTTTTAACTTAGAAGCTATATGATTTTACAAAATATTCGTTGGGTATTTGGTTTCGAAACTATAAGATAAAATAGGAAATATAAACATATGCACATAAGAGAAAATCACGATATTTGAAATTTCTATTTAGAAAGGAAATTTCTAAATATCATGATTTTAGGAGATTTTCCTATTCTTTTCCCTATCCAAATTCTCATCTAAAATATCATGATTTTTTTTTTAAAAAATCCAACCTAAGTCATGAAATTTCGCGATTTTGTTAGGCATCCAAATGCAGCCTAAGACTATGAGATATATTTTCTTTTAATTTAAGCATGTTTTTCTCCATGTAGATTTGTATTGGTCAAAATCCAAGAATAATGATGATGTATAAAATTAAAAAAAAGTTCTAGAATCGCAATTCCAGCTTAAAAACTGAAACCTGATTCCATCATTATCTAAACCTCCTCCCATTAAAATGAGCTTCACTATGGAGCGAGGATTAATGAAAATTAGACAATTTATATCATCATACGATCATCAGTCAGGCTGATATGTAAATTCAACGTTCCTGGCCGAAGGAAACTATGGACAAGGGAAGGGGCTTGCCAAGAACCTAAAAAACGAGTTGATGTCCTTGAATTGCTCCTAGGCCGGGGAAAATTCTTGAAAATATGAAAGATGATTAATTTTGTGATAGAGAATGAATTCAATTCTCCAGCACAAAGCATGGATAAAGCAAAGAGACATTCTCAAGAACCAGTAAATCAGATGGCATGGCACTGTCATTCTTGCATATAGCTGAGAATCAAACAAAGAAATCAATACTTCAAATATCTAAACCACCACATGCACCCAATTCAAGAATTTTACTGTGAATTTTACATTACATGATAACATTAAACCAGCAAGAATATCAAATCCACCAACAATGTGATCATACTGTACGGCTGCCATTGAGAATTATAGTTATAAAAAAGCAAAAGCAGTAATAAATATGAAAGTAAAAAAAGTAAAATCCAGCATGACATTTTCTCAGTCGTTTATAGCTAGCATGTAAGAAGATCAGCATCATCAACAAGGTCATCAATAAAAACGAACACTCCACCTAAACTGAGGGTAGGTGCACTGCTTGCCAAGAGCAGGAATCAAGATCCATAACAAGTTTTCCACGTTGAAAAAATTACCAACTTTTGACATACTGGGATGGCGGTTGGGTAAGCTCTAACCCAGTAACAAACGGAATGGGCCACAAGGTCAGACTTGGACCCAAAACTGATTAACATCCTTAGCAGCTTCATTTCTAAACTTCAATAAGTTTAAGCAAGAAATTACTTTCAACAGGAAAGTGAAAGCTAAACATTCAATATAGTATTTGGTCTACTAAAATTTAAAACAAGTACAATCAAGCTAGATTCAACACTTTTAGCTTCGAACAAATCAAGCTACTACTTCAGAGTTGACTTGACTATACCAAAAAAGCTTACAACTTAGCACAAAAAAACAGCTCAAAGAGCATGATAATGAGTTAAATCTCAAAAAAATTATGGATACATCACATATTCCTGTTTTAATGAATCTCAGTATTCCATTTCCATTTCATATGATGGTAATAATGCAACTGACTTGATGTCACTATGTTGCTTACACAAAACAGCACATCGCAAATTTACAAATTACATAGGACAAGATATGCGTGTCCTCAACATTCCTGACATAACATGGTTTTCATGATAAAACTGTCTGTGATGCAAATTTCACTCATCAGATAGTGCTAATATTAAATTGTTGCCTTGAATTTTTTCAAGTGCATTAATAATAAGGTAAAAACTAGATATAAAAATCTTCTGAAGCACATCCAATGCTAAAAAATAGTTGGCTCGTTTCTAGAAACTACTTTCATCACATTTAATGCATCAACCATCAAAGTGACAGGAGACATTACAGCCAAGAAAATTTTTCCATAATAATGACTTGGGACACAGCTGGTAGGCAACACACCTTGAAATAGATTTGACAATTAGCAAAGCACAGAAGAACAACTAATGGCATGCTTTATGTAATGAATCAAAAAAGAAGATGAATGTTCCTGAATTAGTTTTTAATGGGCAATAAATACAAAATTAGACAGTAATAGCCTTCAATATATAATTAATTTATCTCATTCCTTGCTGAAAGAAGAAAAACCACGGATACATTATGAAAAGAGGATAGAGGGCATAAAAAGAAAGGGATAAAGGAAAAAAGAAAATATAATATATAACTATAAGATTTAAGCAAGCAAAATTTGTGGTTATGAGCTTACCATGGGTCACTAGGCTCTGTTGGCAACCGTAACAAGTCTGTGGCACTTTCAGGTGCATCCTATTTGGAAGCACGGAAGAAACCTCATCGAATGGTGTTACAGGGAAAAGATGATGATAAGATCGTGCCAAATGAGGCGAGGAAACAAGTGTTAGCCCACAGAGTCGGCACTCAGTTGGCAGTTCACAAACTCGTGCCTTACATCGAGGGCATGTGTAACCTCCACCAACTTTGGCTTCCCTGTGACAGGAACAAATGGCTATTGCACCCTCGGCTCCTCTCTGTGGGAATCCCATCTTAATTAAATTAGCAGCTGCATATTCTGCTATTGCTGGGGGTGGTGGGGCATGCTCCAGTAATAATTCCTTAAAATGTGACTGCCAAACAGTATTCAAATTCTTTCATTAGAATATATTGGCAGTTAATACAGTTAGAAAAAGGAAATAGATCGTCAAGTTGCCTGCACCTCATCTAAAGCCACAGTATAAGAACCCCCTGTTTCTTCGCATAGATGCTTGCATACGAATATTTCTGCTGAAAGACCAACAACAGAACACCTTATTTTGTCTTTCTTGCACTTCTTTATCATCTCCATTATATCACCAGGATCACAAGTATTTAGGGCAGAATACAAGATTAAGACCTCTCGATGACCGTATGATGGGATCCGGCTTAGACATTCATGGACAAGTTCTAGTGCATTCTGCAAGGAAGCATCTCCTGAGCAAGATAGGTTACTCTTCAAAGCTTTAATCTGCGAGTCTGGACTACCACCAAGTTCTGTTAAGCACTGGGAAACACCATCCTTTATGGTTACCAGACCAATATGACTAAGTGGGTTCTGATCAAAAAACTCCCTAATGAATGCCTCAGCACCATTTTCAACCACGCGCATTCGACTTGGTCGATAGTCTGTCTCTGAAGCCGCCTAAATCATTTGAAAACCGTTGAACATTTAATGAAAACTGCTTTAATCTAGAGTGCCATGAAAGTTAGAGCAACATGAATGAAATTTTCAGCATGCAGATTTTTCACTTACTAACAGTGTCTGCTTATGGCTATGTTTGCATGCAGACAAACAGTGCTTCATATACACATTCTCTAATGATACCTTGTAGAGAGGTATGCTTATAGTTCACTCACAACTTAGTAAGTCGACATCTTTTTCAAAGACACAATAAAAGATTCACTATAACAAGAGTACAAAAAATAAGTATAATATCAACAAGAATTACAGATATGTAAATATGTACATCAAAGGGGAAAATATTTTAATAATAAAGCAAAACAAAAACAACACCACTTTTTTAAAGAAAAGCATCTAAAGAGATATAATACGATTTGCTTCAGGATGATATCTAAACATTTTTCTCCCAAACCAAATGCAGGAAACATAAAACTTAATTTCCAACATCTAACCTAAAAGTATGATGCCAATTACTGAGAACTATTTGATTTTATGCCTAGATCAAGGTACACAGTACTTCAAATGGTGGTTGTATCCAGGCTTGCAAGGGTTGAGATAGTTATTGCAATTTGCAAAGAACCAGGAACCAGAAAGTAGGATTCAGTTTTGCAAGCAATTGGTAGTTAACCTAAATCGTTAAGAAGGGCAGCCTGGCCCACAGAGAGAGCAAACAAGAAAGAAGAGAATGAAAACAATGCTTTTATAGATATAACCCAATTTACATCCTTAACAGTCAACACAACTACCTATCTATGAGTTATAATGGGAGATGAATTCCTTCAAGAGCCATAAACTGAACAAAATCAATGAATTATAAAACTAGTACGTAATGGTACAGACAAAAGAGAAGGGGATAAAGAAATGAGGAAGCCCACTTTTAATAAGATTCCAACTATTGGTAGATGTCCAACCCCATACTGGAGCTGCACAATCCGAGCCATCCTATCAATTAAAGGTTCCGTCACTTCAAATAATAGTAAAGAAATGCCATGGGCCTACCATTGGCTGGATTTCGCTCCAAATGGAGACAATCCATATGCATGCATAAAAACTTTCTTAACTTCGTTCTTCTGCCTAATAGGAAGCTGAATTAACGACGTAGAGAAAGAGAGAAAGACAAAGAATGGAGGGAAAACTACTAAAGATGAAATAATATGAAAAGAGTTTCATGTTTATTCCCTCTTCTTTTCCTTCATTGTTGTATTTCTCAGTCAAATTACAGACCAAGAAGAAATTCAGGCATGACAAATTCACTAAAAGGTTGAAGTTGCTTGCATTTCCTCAATTACACTCACTTAACAAAGCAAAGTGGATAGCCTGGTCGGTTGGTTCAGCCTCATTGTGGAAAAGAGGAAAACAAATATGCACAATTAAAATTTCTTTATCATACCAGATGTGCTTGGATCAAAGTTCACAATCAAGTTTAAGAATCAAGTTACCAATGATGACAAACATCTTGATTTTAATAAATTAAATGTTTGCAGAACACTCTTAAGCTATTGGTACAAGTACTATATTGAAACGTTAACAATTCAAGTGTTCTATAAGAGCTAGGAACATCAACTCATCAAATTTGAACACAATGGAATGGGGAAAAAAAACAATTAAAGAATAACTTAAAAGAGGTCCCGCATTTCTCACTCCAAGAAGGTCAAGAACTATATACACTGTATGGTTAATGGTAAATATGTCTTAAACTTCACTCATTTAGTTTTCAATGCGTCATTTCATGCTCATCTACCCTACAAAAATATTAGAGACTATATATCAATTACAAGGTCAATAGTATGACATATACTATATAGTGCCTAACCCAATTCAATATGAAGACAAGTTGAGATGCAGAAATATCATATCAAGTTTTAGTTTTATGACCAATTGGTTGATCTACCAAAAAGGACAAATTATGAAGTGCCAACCACCAATTGATCAAAAAGAAAAATTTGACAAGACTACATTAGAATACAATCGGAGCAATCAAGTGAAACTACAGAAGTGAAATGGGCGTATATTGTTTGATCGGTTGAATCTCATTTCCTGCAAATAGTGGCCATGACAATTGGCAATTGACTGGACAAAATTGTCTAACCTTGTTTGTGGGGCCTCAATCGATTGATCATCAATTGAATATGTAGAATTCGATACAACATCTATAAGCAGCTAACTTGAGTTAGAACGGCTTGTTTGACTAGACAAACACTATACGTTGGATATCAGTCAATATGGTAACAACTTTGGACACCTAACACATTTATTATGTATTTGTTAAGAGGTCCAGACACTCTCTCAACCTTTGTCCATCAGACACTTGAGCTTGTGCTTCATATTTACTCAAGTTAGTTAAGAAACTTCTCCATCATTCAATATCCTTCAAGAGGTATGCCTTCAGAAAGATTAACATATGGAGAGGTTCTGTCACCTTTTGACACTTGAGATTTTGCTTTATATTAATTCAAGTTAGTTAAGAAACTCATTGAATCCTACCTCATATGAGGAATGCCATCAAAAAGATGAACACTACTAGAGAAGAGACTTTAAGCTTGTGAAGATATCTACTCCCGAATTTGTGTAAACGCTTGCAACCTCCCTTAAAATGTGTTGCGGCTACTAATAAAGAAATAAAAGGATACAGAATTTATATTGTGGATGCAGGTCAAAGAAATTGGCTAAACTACTCAGAATCATGGCATGCTTGCTATGATCTTTTACCTTCAATCTCCTTCAATTGTTATTGACTTGTTTGTTGTTTAAATTACTTATATTGTGACTTCTATCTTTTAAGCAAGCTTAGAATTATTTTACACTTGTTACTCTATTCACCTCTCTCATGGGGGTTAGCATGCCTTAAAGAGAACATAATCATCATAATCATCCTCAAAGAAGTTTTCCCAACTTATATCCATATAAATTGTGATGCTAATAGGTAGCAATAGAAAAGAATTCGTTGCACATGTATTTTTCTCCCCTCAAAATGAACATTCAGGACTACCCTTTAGTAGGTGGCAACCTTTTAGCCACCAAATGGATTCACCCAAATTTTGAGTACTCCAACCACCATAGTAAGATATCCTTCTCACATCTTACATTTAGTACATGGAGTCACAACACCTTGTATTCTACTAAAATAAAATGAATTGAAGCAGAGCATTCTTTAGATCAAGAACATATCTTGTATAGCCCATAACTTCCTGCTCAGTGGAAGTTTCTCATATGGACCCTCCTAGGTTCATGCATTAGAAACCTTCCTTGCCAAGATTTTGATTTTATTTAGCAACCATCTCCAAATGCGTCTTACCCAATCCTTAACTGTCAGTCTACAAGTTGAAAACTGTTGAATATAAAGTATCTAGCTTATGCAATGCAAACACATCACAACACCTAAACCACTTCTTTGTGCAATTCCCTCAAAATGGGTCAGCTCCATTGCCCAAAATAATGACAACTCACATAAAAACAATCCAAAATCAGTTATACGAGCTTTTCATAACTGTGGGTACCACTTCTACTCCCATCCCAACCTACAAGCTGAAAACAGTCCGGCTCATGCATTACAAGTAGGGATGAGAATGGATGGGTCATCAACCAATTCTTAGCCGGTACTATTCAAACTTTTGAATTAAAAGTTAAAACATTCATTTTTAATTCAAAATTTTGAATAGGATAGCACAAGAATTGGCCTTTGGACCGCCCAATCACAAACACATCACAAAACCTAAATCAGCGACTTCTTTCTGCAATTTCTTCAAACAGATTATCTGCATTGCCCATAAAAAAAAAAACAACTAACCCACACAAAATCAATCGAAACCAGCTCTGCGCAACATTTCATCAGACAGCTTCCATGCCTCCCCACACACCAAACAAACATATAAAAAACAGCATAACTCACCCTGGAAAAATCGATGACGACGTAGAGATACCGAATCAGCCCTTTCTGGATCCTGGCCGAGGGAGCGGATCGGAGCAGCAGGCGGCGGCGGTACTGGGCGTGGACAATGGACTTGGTGTCGATGGGGAAGAGGCGGCCGGACTCGTCCTCCTCGAGAGCCTCCCACGATCGATCCTCCGCGTAAGCTCGCTCCCAAGCTTCCAACCCTCCGTCGTCGTCGTCTTCTTCCTCCTCCTCGTCTCCTGGTCGCCCCTTGCGGTTCGTTGCGTTGAGATCGAATCGGCCGCCACTGACTGCAGTCATTGAGCTCCTGGGGCTGTACTGTTTTTGTTACGACTCTGATGCAAAAGCCAAAGTGGAGTTATCGGGAATATCTCGTGGGGAGACTAATAATAAATGGGAAATTCTAAATGCGCACCTCATTTTAATAGTGAGCACCATTTTCCCTTGTGTTGTGAATACTTTACTATATAGTATGTGGTGCGCACTAGTAAAATGAGGTGCGCATTTAGAATTTCCCATAATAAATATTTGAAGAGGATTATCAAGGGTGGGCGGTAGTCGGTAAAATGAGAATAATGAAATTGAACTGATAGCTCAAGTAAGTTATATGAGCTGTAATTTATTTTTACTATTTCTATTCAAAATATTATTTTTTCATAATTTATTTATTCTCAATTTCTTGGATATTTGTTTTAATTTAGCTTTCTATAAATTAAATATAAAAATAACGGTTTATGTTGAATACAACATTTTATATCTACTTGATAGTATGACAAATAAATTTTAAAATTTATAAAATTTGGTCCATAAGAAAATATTGAGGTGGAGATCATACTCCCAGAATAATTTTGATAAAAGACAATGGGATCCACAAAAGAAATGTAAAAAAAAGTCTCATTTGTAATAGCTGTAATAGCTATATCTTAATAACTTAGCATCTCATTACAGAGGCATCTAGACTATTATCTCTATGTATTAGCACATTTCGTTAAATCCCAATTAATAAAACACGAGAAGATATATATATCTATCGGATTTGCTAAAAAAGAAAAATGATAATCGGATCATCAGTTTTTTGCTCCTGATTTATGTAACTTACCTTAGTTGGCTGCTCATTTACAGTATTTTCCTATTAAAATACAACTACGAATCCACAGTTAATTATAAACTAATTTTAGTTATTAGTATAGTATTAAAGACTTATATATTCTTACGAGAATATATTGTCATCGTTATGCTACAAAAATTCCAAATAGAGAGTGGTCAATTAGTATCAAAAAGTGTGCGACACTGAGTCTTACAGGGAACTAGGTGTTATATGGAATAAAATACTACACAAATATAGTACTTATTGAATATATAAGAGCATAGAATTATGGAAGCCGCCTCGTAGTACTCATATTGCCGGTGTTCTGTTATCCGGATTACGTGTAGGGGATATTAAAAATTTATGGATGAATGACTTTATTTATTTTTCTATAGAAAACATCTTGGCCTTTGGTTATTCTAAAGAAAAATCATATCATCTAACTAAATCCGAAAGAAAAATAAGGAAAATTGGAATGATTAGATTACAACTAAAAAACGGTAGAAAAATAAGGAAATTAGAATGAATTAGAATACAACTATGATAAGAAATATTCGTTGAATGATTTAGAGAAATTCTTTATTAATTGAAAGTTGTTAATTATTATGATCCTAAATTAATCAGAAATAACTAACTAATAAATTAATAAACAATATAAATGACATGTGTGAATATGATTAGAAGAATAAATAATACCATCACATCAAACTTATTTTTAGCATTTTTATTTATTGGTACATTATGAAATGTAAAGATATATTCTTCCATCTCCATGTATAACAAAAAATAAAATAAAATATAAGTAATAATATACGATATATTTTTCAAAGTCCAAATCCCAATCTAATATTCAACAAATTGAGAATAGTACAATTGTCAGAATTGTCATGTCTAATCGATACTAATGGAGAGTTTCTAAATGAGCACACCATTTTTTCCTAAGAGCCCATTTAACTTCACCTTTATAAAATGGACTCACTGAAAAAACATGGTGTGCTCCTTTGGAATCTCCTATACTAACCAATGTCTAATAATTATAGTGTCGTCCGTCCAAAAACTAAGATTAAGTTCCAATAGACCTGAGATACAGAATATTCTTCAAATGTAAAATTATACAAAGGAATTGTTTTCTGATGTTATTATAATTATTTGTTAACAATTTTCAATGCTATTTGTTACATTATAACTCTACCTAACGATGACTAGAAATTTAAGAGCTTAAGATCATCGCAAAAATTGGTCTTTGATATAACAAAGTTGACAATTTTCTCAAATATTTGGATTTGTTTTGTCTATTTACACATTTTATTATTGATAAAGATTATTACGATGTTTTCGCAACCAGCACGAATTCTTTTTATCCTCTTAATATTTCTGTAATTATGATAGCTAAAGAGAGAAGGAAAATAAACAGTGGGACATAATGATAATTAATAATTTATTTTGATTAGTTAAGTTGTGATAGTTAAGTAAATTTATTATTATGATTCATTTTTAATTGGATTACTTGATATTTTAGATGAAATATTTAATAGAGACTATTATAAAGTAACTCACATAACTAATATTCTAGTAATATTTATTAAAATTAATATCTAAATATGAAAATGAAATAGTTAAGACACCTATATCTTTAAAAAACCTTAAAAAAAAATCTCAAAGAAAATTTTTTAAAAAAGAAAGGAATTAGACCAATTACTGTATAAGGATCTGTTCTATTTAAATTTTTTAATTAAAAATGATTTTTTGATTTTTTAAATTTAAAATTTTAATTAGGAAGAATTTGGTTAGAACCGGCTAAGAATTGACATTTATGTCCGCTCACCCGTCTAAACACAAACTTGGGCCTCTCCACCTCGATACAAATTTCGGGGGAAATTCTAAGTGCGCACTATATTTTACTAGTGAGCACCACACACTGTATAGGGGAAAATGGTGCTCACTAATAAAATATGGTGAGCGTTTAGAACTTCCCAAATTTCGTCCGCTCCAGTTGATCTCATCCTGAAACTTGCATATACAACCTGACAAATCTCCCGCCACGCCTCGCGCCAAATCATTTTCCTAAAGGGCCTGCAGTTCTCTCATCCTTTTTCATCTTCACAATCTCCTCGTCCATCTCACCTCCCAATCCTAAATCCTTCCTATAAATAGACAGAATTTATAAAAGTCACCCCCACTTCTCTCTCTTCAACCTCCACCAACAATGGCGAAATCAGGCTACGACCCAACCACCGGCATCTACACCTCTCCTCGCCCTCCGATCAGCTTCCCCTCCGATCCAAACGTCTCCCTGCTCTCCTTCCTCTTCCGCAACATCCGCTCCTACCCCGATCGCCCCGCCCTCATCGACGCCGACTCCAACCAAACCCTCACCTTCCACCAGCTTAAATCCACCGTCGCCTCCTTCGCCGCCGGCCTCTCCAAGCTCGGCATCAAGAGAGGCGACGTCGTCCTCATCTTCGCCCCTAATTCAGTTCTCTTCCCAGTCAGCTTTCTCTCAGTCATCTCGCTTGGCGCGGTCGCCACAACTGTGAATCCAATCTACACCATAAACGAGCTCAAGAAACAGTCCAAGGACTCCGGCGCCAAGCTCGTCATCACCGTCTCCTCCCTCTACGACAAAATCCGTCCTCTCGGCCTCCCCGTAGTGTTCCTCACTCCCAAGACCGACTATTCTTCTTGTTCCACTGTGAGTTACTTTCAAGATCTGGTTTCGACTCCGGCGG
The DNA here is from genome assembly GCA_036321105.1 of Dracaena cambodiana. NCBI lineage: Eukaryota > Viridiplantae > Streptophyta > Magnoliopsida > Asparagales > Asparagaceae > Dracaena > Dracaena cambodiana. The sequence continues at coordinate 55,239,416 of JAYEPQ010000004.1, read as the reverse complement.
CGGAGTTGGAGCCGGCTCTGATCAATCAGGACGACACTGCCGCCCTGTTCTACTCCTCCGGCACCGCCGGAACGAGCAAAGGGGTGGTGCTGACGCACCGGAACTTCATATCTAGTGCCTTGATGGCGGTCATGGATCAGGACGTGAGAGAGGAGCCGGTGAATACTGTGCTGTGTTTCTTGCCGATGTTTCATATCTACGGGTTGGCTGTGCTGACCATTGCGCAGCTCGCGAGGGGGAACGTTGTTGTAGTGATGGGGAGATTTGAGATGGAGGCGATGCTGAGGTCGATTGAGAGGTATAGAGTGAGCATTTTGTTCATGGTGCCGCCGGTGATGATTGCGCTGGCGAAGCAGGGGAAGGTGAGCAAGTACGACGTGAGCTCGCTGAGGCACCTTGGGTCCGGGGCGGCGCCGCTGGCGAAGAATGTGATGGAGGAGGTGTGCAGGATTTTTCCGCAGGCCGACGTCGTTCAGGTGAAATTTTTTGGCTATTTTTTTTAGAGTGTGTGTTGGCAAGGTATTTGAACTTGAATGTTGCGAAGCATGATAAAGAAATCAACAAATCAAGCACACAATTCTTATCTTTCAACTATGCAAACATTGATTACATTTCTTAACTGGGGGTTTCTAATGAGCATACCACTAGTCTTAGTGAGCATATTTCCTAAAATTGTAAAAAATTTATAAATTTGCCATTTTATTTTGTTACTTTTTTTTTTTCTGGCAGGAGATTAATTCTGAACGCTTCGGAAACTAATTTTCAAGTGGTTTTCAAACAGTTCGGAGCCTAAAAATTATGCACATTAAAACCAGTGGTGTGCTCATATAGAAATTCCCTTCTTAACCAAGCATAATTACCTCACGAGGGTTGGGGGAACCCGCCTTAGTATCTTCCCACAGGATGAGGAAGATGTTGTGTAATCAATAACTATTTTGTATTAAACCTTATATAATTTGTATGTAATAATATGTAGTAATAGTTTCGTTAATTACTATTTAATGAAATATACATTAATTCCGTTTCTAAGTTCTGATGAATTGTTTTAGAATTTCAATTTGCAGCAATATCAACGTCAAGCTAGCGTAGTGACTTCATTGCTCTGTGTCTTATTTAGCCAGATAATTGACAGCTGAGGTGTATGCTAGCTTCCTCTTTGGTGTACAACCTTATATTATTGATGCACTTGTTCATGTGACACGCCACTGGTTATTCTATTTTGGCGAAAAGAATTCTCACCATGCTCATTTTCTTAGAAGCAGTAGGAACCATTTCAGAACATAACAAAGGAATCTCGATACCAAGGTTTAAAGTATCTGAATTGATTTCGATATCAGCCAATCACTTACGATTTCAAGATAGATAATATTAGCGTAACAGATATAAAAAAATATAGCAATATCGGACCTATGTATCCGGCCCTCGAATCGGTATATTAATATATGTGATATATATCGGCACGGGTTGATATTTAAAACAACATATTGAATGAACGATAGCATTTTAGTTTAGTTTTTGTTATAAACTAGTCGAATTATGAATCCTGCTTCATACCGTAGCCCTGCTTCCCTGGTTCATTTTAACAAATTTTAACACTATCCTACCAGGGGTACGGTTTGACAGAGACCACCGGAATTGTATCGCTAGAGCTCCCTGATGGAGGCACTCGCCAGTTTGGCTCGACTGGTCACCTTGCCGCAGGAGTCGAATCCAAAGTTGTTAGTGTAGATACGATGAAGTCTCTTCCACCTAATCAACTAGGCGAACTCTGCTTTCGCGGACCAAACATAATGCAAGGTATATCTTCATGTTATATATCTCACAAAAATATTCGCCAATTTACAGTTTTAGCATCGCTTATATATACTTGAGAATTTTCTCTTTCGTTTTAGTACCCTCTTGCACCCAAGCAACTAGGAAAACTTATGTAAATAAGCATTACTAACTAGGTTTCAGCTTGTAAATATTCACACCAAACATACCATTAGGCTGTTGAGTGGTGCTTTAGCAAGGGAAGGAGACTATTTATCTTTCAAACGACTTGTCTTTTATATGTACATGTAACTTTTAATAAGTGACATTGGCTTTTAAATTTTAACTAGTGAGCATGATGGTTTGGATTTCGATGGAGGCTCCAAATATTTATTGGGTCTATAAAGGGTTGTTTGGGTGCACAATTACTTTGCAACATATTCGGAGTAAAAATTGGATGGCAAATGGGATTCTTTATTAAAATTTCATACGGTCATCCGCCGGAGCATGCAAGCATTATATCATTCTAGTGCCTCTTCATTCAATATCTCATTATGCTCAGAGAAATATCTCCTTATTCCTTGTAGTTGTTTTAGTGGTTCTCCTTGTACGATCCAATAACGTGTGAGGGATACATACAGAGAGAAGGAGATGGAAATGAGCTGTCGACTTACGTAAGTTATCTGAGCTGCGATCCATTTCCACTATCTCTAATAATTATTTTTTAATTTTTTTTAAGGAATATATTTCCACCATCTCTGTTCACTCATACCAAATTTCTTGGATTTTAGTTGTGATTTAGTTTTCTATTAAGAAGATATAAAATTAATATTTTTCAGTAAATACACATTTTGTATCCACTTAATGAAAATACTGAAATAAGTTAAGGAGATAGAAATACTAAATCTAATTCTAGAAAAATTTGAATAAAAATAATTGGATCACTATGTTTTCACCGCTAGCTCATTGTATCTTTTTCTGTATTGGGCAGCTCACCTACAGTAATTCCCTCCCCACCTCCCCCACACGCGCGCGCAGAAAGTAGCTTTTTTCATTGACACCTCCTTAATAGAATACAGGGAGATGCTAAAAACGACTATTAAGTTCTAATCTAAAATGCTATCCAGGGTATTTCAACAACCCTGAAGCAACCAAGTCGACTTTGAAGGAAGGATGGTTACACACAGGTGATCTCGGGTATTTTGATGAAGAGGGGCAACTTTTTGTCGTGGATCGCATAAAAGAGCTGATCAAGTACAAAGGCTTTCAGGTAACTTCAAAGTAATTATTAATGCTTACTGTTTAGCTTTCGAGTGGCATTATATGCCTTCTAATCTTTTATTTTACCCTATTTTCTACAACTAGCTTCATATAAGATTTCTTATAACTGTTCCGAATTCAAGTTAATTATGTTTTGCTTGTCGATTATGTGGAATATAATAACACTATTGGTAACTATAACTATTGAGATACTAAAGTTGTCCAAGTTTTATTAGGTTGCGCCTGCTGAATTGGAAGGGTTGCTTCTTTCTCATCCAGAAATATTAGATGCTGCTGTCATTCCGTAAGTTGGAAATAAAATCCCTCAGCTTTGTACATGATCATTCTTGCAGGCTTGGATGCTCATATAATTTATATTTTAGTTATGTATAGTGAGGATAAAGTAATTGTTCCCATTTCCCCTTTTTTACGCAGGCTTCCTGATGCTGAAGCTGGTGAGGTTCCAATTGCATACGTGGTTCGATCTCATAACAGTTCGATTACAGAAGTTGATGTTCAAAAATTTATAACATATCAGGTATCGCTAATACTCACATATGCTGCTTTTACTTAATTTTGATAATAATAAATATTTTCTCCACCACTTTTACCATTTTACGAAATTTAATGATGAAGAGATTGGAAAAGCATATTGGGAATATCAAACAACCTGAGTATCAATTGTAGAAAAATAAAAAATAAGAAATTGCATGAGTATATATATTTACATAGTTCGTTTCAAATTGAACTATGTCTATGGCATCCAAAAGAATTTTTTAATTATTTGAAAACAGGGTTACAAAAACAAAATGAGAATATATATAGTTTTTGTTGGGGGGGGGGGGGTGAATTCTAAATGAGCACACTAGAGCACACCACTTGGCTTAGTGAGCATCACACTCTAAGTTATAAAGAATTATAAGTTTGTCATTTTTTTTAAAATAAAGTTATTCTTCTCTCTATTCTCTTCTTCCCTAGCACAACGACACTTTCTTTGTTCCAGCATACAACCAAATTCCAAGAATTCTCAATTTTTTGTGTTTCTAAAATTTAAATTTCAAATTTCATTCCCCTCAAACCTGATCTATCTCTTGCTAGTATAGTGACCAGTGGTGATTGGTTCAGGGAAAGAAAGAGGACTGTGATGGGGTTGGGGAAAATGTGGGTTTTGAAGGAAAAATTAGGGGCGATATCGGAAGAAGGGTATACTCACTAAAAATAAAAAAAAACCCTACATATTTAAAAGAGAAAGTGTGCTCGCAATAATCTGGCTAAGAAAGGTGGGTTTACTGAGCAAAGTGGCGTGCTCAAATAAAATTTCCCTCCACAGAAATCCTCAGGTAGGAGAACAATGTATGAGAATAAAGGAAGCTCATACATCAATCTATCAATTGTACGGTATAAAATGGTCAAGAATCCTCTTATTAATTGATATCTTTAGCTGCACAAGATCTTGTATGGTTTTTGTTTTTGCTGTGCAAGATTAAATATACGAGAGACAACATCTCATGAAAAATTAAAAGTGCTTGCTGTTTTCACAGCCTAGTCCATTATTTGTCTCTCAAATGTTCTTTCTAATTATTGTTATTGCAGGTTGCACCTTTCAAGAGGTTGAGGAGGGTAACTTTTGTGAACAGCATCCCAAAGTCTGCTGCTGGGAAAATCCTGAGAAGAGAACTTATTGAGAAAGTAGGGTCCAAGTTGTAGAGATCATGCCCTTTCCTTATAAACTCTCGTAATGCATGGCTTCGACTATTTTGAAGAAATCTCTTGGAGATTCTATTCTCTCAGCCGAAAATATAGTTATAATTTTTCTCCTATAAGGGCTTTGAGGTCAGAAAGCTTTTCGCGCCAGCGTCAATGTGTCTTGATGATATCTGAGGGTGTAATAAGAAAATACTCAGCTGCCTTGGGTAATTTACTGCCTGTTCCAATATTTTGAATTTTGCGAAGCCTGATGTTCAGGTTGGTGTCTAATGGTAATACGCAACAGCCAACAGTCCTTTATATTATTTTTGAACATAAATGGTAGGTTGAAGCACTTAAACAGTCCTTCCGTTGTTTATTTTCCAGTAGTTTACGTAAAGACAGTTGGATAAAGCTTTTATCTTGAGATGAAAAAATTACCAGCTACTAAGCTTATTGGTAGTTCTTTATTCTTCACATAAAACACTTATTAAGCGGGTGCTCTTTGGAAAAATCCTAGTCTTTAAAAATAAAAAATTTGAGTGCCTTGGGTAGTGGGTGCCCATAGTAATTTGGTGGGTTCTATTTGAAGCGCTCATCCGAGTGTCCAATACTATTTCAAGGAGGGTATGGGGTGAATGGGCTTGGATATACGCATATCCAAATCCAAATCCAAACCCAAACCTGAGAAGCTTTTGGATTTGGCTTTTAGATCCAAATCCCAATAGAAATTAATGGAGAATCTTGGCAAAGAGTAGTGGAAACGTAGTGAAATACATTTTAAGGTGTCTCAAATGAATCTTTAAATTCTGTTTATGTTTTGATGGTTGATAAACCTATGTTGTAAGGATAAACAAATTTCGATATAGTTGGATATATCGACACTTGCAAAACTATTTAAGGATATATATTTACTTTCACAAGGACAATTATTTCATGGCAGTCTAAGTTGTAAAATTTTGTTGCTCTATTCACAACAAAAGCCGAATATATAACTATCATGGAAGGAAGTAAAGAAGTTCTTGTGGATAAAAGAATTTTCTAAAAAAATTGACTTTAAAATGAGGAAAATATACTCTTCATTGTGACAGTCAAAGTGACATCGACTGATGTAGAAATGCCATATATCATTTAAGGACATAACATATTGAATGTCTTAGAAAAACGTATGATGCAACTTGTCAAGATCAACACAAATCAAAATCTATCTGATATAATGACGAAGCGCCTACCAAAGTGAAAGCATGAGCTCTCTATAGGAGATTAACAAACATGACTAGTAATTGAATTACTTAATATAATGAAGAGCCCTCCTTATGTGAAAGGAGGGAGAGATTGTTGGGCATTTGTCCATTCCTCTGAGGTTCATGCTCTCTCTTTGAATCCTATGCTCTCTTGAAGTTCTTGATGCATGATATATGATATGGGCATTGAAGAGTTGTTACCTTTCTAAAGCATTAATCTTGAAAATATTTCTAATTTCATTATTTCTCATGGGGTATCTATGGAGAAGGTTATAGGCCACCGTCCTATGTCTATAAAAGAGAGATATGTTCAAGAGCAGAGGATTATTTAGGTGAACTTCCTCTAGTGAGTCTTCATTGAGAGAGTGTTATTCAAAGATGTTGTTCTATTGAGGGATATGCTCTAATAAGTTCTGGAGAGAACTTTGCAATTATATTTATTACATTGGAAATTTTTCAGAGTTTCCTCCTTAGTTTTTCTCTTCATGTTAAAGGATTTACTATATAAATCTTATGTCTCTTTTTCTTCTTCTTTTTCTCATTCTCTTGTCTCTCACTCAGCACTTTGTAAAAATTGGAGTATTATTCCTAATAAATATATCGTTGGAGTTAACTATATATAGTGGAATATAGCGTGCTGGTTGAGTTAGAAAAAAGCTAGCCTAGAAGCTAATTTTGGCTCCGGAGTTGTTGGACCCTGTCGAGCTGGAGCTCGCTGGGTGGCCATGAGCTGGAGCTGCTGGTACAGTGTTGATTTACTTTATCACAAGAATAAAAAGGATTTATAGATCGACAAACGCATGATTCTACCACAAATTAACGTGCAACTACAACACGTCGACAGGAGCCAGCTAGAAATGGCCAATTCACGATGAAGATCTCACAGACTGCAACCTTTTCGGTTGAGAACGTAGACGACCTATACACGTACTATGAGCAGGACGAAGGCTAAACAGAAAGGCTGATCACTCGAGATCGAAGTAAACAACACCAGCAGTCATTTATTCCATGAAACTCCCTTTTTGGGACAACATAACTTGCTTTTTTATGGCCATTGTGTGAAATAGCCCAGTTCGCAGTCATCCTTCAAATTTTTTGCATAGACTGCACGCCCACAAGTATTCTTCAGTTCTTGGATCGCACCGCTGATGCACGAGTTGCAGGCGTCAGTCTCAATGTCCGTGCTGCAGGTAGAAAGGCCGATCACATTAGGCGAGTCGTTACCCGACGGGTACTGTATGCTGAAAGCACGGTTTGGAGAATAAGCCGTTTCATCGCGTATGGACTTAAGAACGGTGTGGATATAGGACTCTAAATCACTTCCTCGTCCATACAAAGTCGGGCTGCATTCTATATAAGCATCCGCGATATTCGTCACTAGGATGCCAACGGTAGCGACCGCCAAAATCATCCTTGGAGCCAAAGAAGCCATATTTCTTGGTTGCTAAACTTGCTCGATGCTTGATTCTCTGTGGAAGGGGTAATGTTGTTGTGTTGTGTATTTATAGACTTCTTCAAGGTGAATCATAGATTGCAACTTGCTCGCAAGATGCTTAGAATTCGTTGATTTCCATAGTTGATGGCTATAAATTTCACTGGCTGACACAGCCGCTTCATAGGATCCTTCAGCTTCCTCGTTTATCCAGAGTTGGGACAAGACGGGACTCTCTTATTTTACTCCCCTCAAAAACATTGGAAATAGAGAACAATATTTTCTTGGTTTTTCATTTAGATTAGCTTGGAGACCAAGGTCGGCTAAATTGTTTAACATACATAGATTGCTTGAAGAGACAAATGTATCAAAATCCGTAATACCTCCTGGCTGGAAACTCATAGGAATATGCTAATATGATAAGCTCACAATATGCTAAGATTTCGGTTCCATACCAATACCTAAATCATTTATAATTAACTACATTTTCAATCAATATAATACTAATAGCTAAAATAATTTATAATCATTATAAACTAGTTACGATTATTATAATGAATTTATAAAAATTAATATAAACTATACTAATTTTTATCTCATATATAATATGAGACTATTTGAATTAGGAGTATATACCTAAATTTTTGTTTTTAATAAAGAAGACATTTGTCAAGCCCAAGTTCCTCCTTTGGTTTCTTTTTTCTTTTGTCCGTTTTTAAAACTGTTTTAGATAGTAAATAGTAAATATTATTTTATTGCATTATATCACTGAAGAAACTTCTTGTGTCCGGAATTGTTGTCGTCAAAGTTCCAATGTCAGTTATTCTGAACCAAGGACTTTTGGGAGAGTAGTTAAGAAATTATGGTGGAGGAGGGTTAGCTCGTTGGCAATATCCCTAGCTCTCAAAAAACGTTCCAAATTAATTTTAATAAGTAATCAGACTATATCCTAATGCTCAAATAGGGGGGAAAAAAAAACCCTTACTAATCTCAAATCTTCAGTTACATTGAGCAACCAATTAGTCGTATGTGGGACTAAACTTCCATCCTTCAACTTTTTGTGCATATGCGAGAAAGAACCTAAGAACATGGGACAACTTTCATCCACCAACTTTTTAAGCGCATGCAAATGTGAGATTCAACCTAACACGCCAAACCTGACCTATTCTCACGACTTGCATGGGACAATTTTACAAACCGAAGTGTGAACAAACACTAATCTTTAAATGTCCAGTGTGAGAATGAACCTAACACATAGTTTCTCATCGATGAGACTAGACTTTCATCCTCCAACTTCTCAAAACATATATGATATATAACGTAACATGTTAAGCACTATTCTCAAGACTCATTCGGCCTGCAGACTCCTTTATCTTGTCAGCTTCAAAACATACACAATTATTTTCTTTTCTTAATCTGTTTGGTACTAATTTGATCAAATAGTCTGACAGGAAATCGACAACGGAATCAGTAGAGAAACAAATAGTTTTATATACTAATAAGACATGCAATGCACATGCATCTATACGTGCACCTCACTAGCACTAAAAATAAAAATAAAAAAATAAGGCAGCTCTATAATCTCTCAATGAAACTATAGAGATGAGCGTGCATGAGATATAAATATATCATATCACACAACTGAGACGGAGGTTCACCAGCGACATCGCATAACAAAGCGATAATATTTCAAAGAATGACCATCCAGTTCTTAGAAATTAAGAGAACATGCCATCAGTTCCATTCTGCAAAATAGTGGACAATGCAATCATCCTGCACATTCTTGGCTTCAAGTGCCATTGGACATGCGTCCGTTATGTCATCAATGGAGTCACTGATGCAGGAGGTGCAGTCTCCGGCTTCAAGATCCCTGGTGCAGTTAGATATATCAACTACTTTCGGGCGAAATAGAGCCAGGTGCCTGTAAGCATACAACGGGGCAGCAGCCATGCCCCTACGCATGCTCTTGAGTACGTTAAGGACGAAGGCTTCTAAATTACTGTCAGGGGTGTATGGACCCGCATCGCAGACAGGATCAGCATCAACTATTGCTGCTACTAGAGACAGCCTACGACTGTGAGCAACACCACCGTTGTCCTCAAGACTAAAGACTCCATTGCACTTGGTTAGCAGTGAATTTTGATTGCTTGATTCTTTGTTGAGCAGAGAATATGGTCTTATTGAGTATTTATTGACTTCACAAGGAGTCATAAAAGGAGCTGGTTACTGTTTTGAGAAACTGGCCAAGAATTTTAATTGTTATAATTGAGAGAAAGAATCATTCTCTTGGCAGAATGAATTTATATTATTACATTTTTCGAAGCCGTATAAACCATTGGAGTTTGAACAAGATAGGACTCTCGTCCCACATCCCTTTAAACTGTTGAGATTTATGAATAATTCTAATTAATTCTTGGATTTTTGGCTTAACTGTTTTTGGTTTGATCAATTTAAAGTATATACTTTTTTGATAAGAAATTCAAAGTACATTCATGTTAAAATTTAAGTTGTCTTTTATGTTAGAATGTGGCTTGCAATGTGAACGAATACGTCCTGGCCCCGTCCCACTAGTTTATGCATGAACTAGGATCTAAAAATCCAGGCTTTTATATAGATATTAAGCGGATCATCTGCCCAAGGCTACCATCAATTTCCATCTAATTGGTTCGATACTGTTCCGGTTCCCACCCCAACTCTTCTCTCTCCCTCCTCCCTACTCTCTCCTCGCAAAGTGAATCCACCTCCTTCTCCCCCTCTCTCTCCTTCCTAATAACTCAACCATATCCTCTCTTAATTTCCCCGAATCCAACTTCCTATCCTTCTTTTTCTCCCTAATTACTCTCTCATCTCTCTTTATCATAAACCAAAGCCAACTGCTTCTCCTGTCTCTCACCCCTAATAAGTTAATCCAACAATCGTCTCAATTTCTCCTTTCTAATTACTATATAAAGTGAACCCAACTCTCTCCCTCTCTCTACTCCCTAATAATTCGATTCAACATTCTCTCTCAATCTCTCCTCCCTAATTAGTCCCTGTCATCATAAACCAAACCTAATTCTCTCTCCTCCCAAATAACTCAATTCAATACCCTCTCAATGGAGTTGGTCGAGGAAAAACACAGCTTAGATTTTGGATTCAACAAGGAAGAAGGAAGTTGGATAGAAAAGAAGAGAAAGGGAGAGAGGGGACTAGACGATAGTGAGGAGGGAGATGGTGAAGGCGACGGGGACACTTTCAATCCATGGAGGCGGAGAATTTGCAGAGGAAAAAGGGGGTGGGCTTTATTTTTTTCCCCACTCTTACTAAGCAAGACAAGAATCTGGTTAAAGAAAAACACTGGGCAAAGGTGCATAAACTTCAATAGACTGCAAAGAAGCCTTCTAAACAACTGCACAAAGTTATAGTTGAAGAAAGTGATGTCAACTAAACATGATTTAACTAAACTCCAAGGAAGCTCTTCCTGAAGGAGTAACATTCATATTTGCGATGTTGACACTTATAGCAATTTCGGGTATATAAAGGATAATAATAATAATAATAATAATAATAATAATAAAAATTATAAAAATGGTAATAGAAGGATGAAAATAGGTATGTTAGTTGCGTAAACATGCAACTGAAAAGCATTACATAAAAAGTTTGGCAGAAGACGCACTTAAAACACTGAAAAGCATCAAATGCATATATTGTTCAGAATTTTTAATTGGTTACATAGACAAGTTCCGCAGTTTCATGTGGCTACAAAAATAAATTATTGGAAATTCATGGTCGTGGTGTTATTTTCTTTATGGTGTTGACATTGTCCAACATTTGACATGTATCAGTCAAAAAGTAAAAGTAAAAGAGGGGCTAACCTTCAATTAAATAAGAGATTATTCTCCCACCAATTCCCCTGAGAATTTCGTGTGGGCCTGCACCAGTTTGCTGCTGTAAAACTCTTGCACGACTCGACTCATGACCCTGAAAAGCATAAGGAGATGGTTTGTGAGATTATTGACAACAGCGTAGAGCCAGACATATTAAGGGGGAAATGGTACTTGCCTGTATGTTTTCCGTCATGAAACTGTGCATTTTGGGATGACTTGAAGGTTTCTAAAAATTGTTTGGCCCTCTGCACCTCAAGCTTTTGCCTTGCCTTGTCCCACTTGTGTTCAGAAGCCAATATCTCAATAATTCTTGGTAATGCTCGCCCAGCTGCATCAGTGTCTAGGAAAGCAAGCCGAGACCTCCTGGCAATAAAGTCAACAGCAGATTCACAATATTCATTTCGAGCACAGTATGCAACCTCAGCCTCCAGAAAAGGGTATCCATGGGCAAGCCGCTTCCCAAGATTCTCGTTCTGAAAAAACCAAAATAAGAAGAAGGAAATGATTTCTACTCCGTAACTTCATATCTATGAAAAAAAAGAAGAAATAATTAAAAAAAGAAGAGCATGGTGCAATTAAAATCTACCCATCATATACTTGTGCTGCAAAACAAGCGGAGAACCAAGCAGATTTTAAACTTTGAGAAAATGTGGTGCATCCAACCTATATTTAACAATTCATTGCAGCATCTGATCGTCCTTGCTCTGTACCAGGTATAGCAGTGTGGTTCCCAAGGAATTTAATTAAGTAATTTTAAGTACTGAGTAGAAAGTTGGAATCTCTCACTTGATCATAATTTCTGGGCTCCATAAAGTTGGATCTGGAGCGGGTTTCTAATGCAGTTGTACTATCCACAATCAAAGCTTCGTTAACATAAATAGACAAGCTTAAACTTAGCTCCTAAGTTCAAATCAGTTTATGATATGAATTTCCAGTCGGATTGTAGTTTGATGTCTCAACTTGACCATGAGTTGGATACAATTGTATTTTAGATTTTTTTTTTTTGCCCCCTGAAAACAAGTTCTATAACTTTCTTATCTGTCACTTGTTACTGCTTAAACCATACTCCTTGAAAGTGGCAACTAGCTGTAGCTTCTAGCAGCGGTAAGTCCTTCTCTAGTTTCCCCCATTTTTAGCTTTAGCATATAATTATGAGGGCTTGTGTCATCTAAATTTTCACCATTCAATCTTAAATGATTTGATGCAAAGATTATTTTTGCAAAGACAGTTAAAATGTATTCTCTATTAGTTGCCTAGGGTTGTAGATGTATTATCTTTTAAAATGGATTTTGCTCAATATTTGAACATATACATATCTGTTTCCACTAAAAAGGGAAAAAAAAAAAAAATACAACTAGAATAAGACCTTTATCTGTATTCACTCAATTACACTCTGATTTGTCTTGTAATTATAGTTCATAATTTCGTGATTATATACAAATTGCCAGTACCATAACCAGTATAATTACTCCTAGGAGTGATGTAATAATTTATCAGCTTTTCTGTATCATCTACCAGGAGCTGTTGCCATTTTATCCCTTCCTTTTCAGACCTCCAAAACAAGCTATTCACTCTCCCAAAGTCTGTCTAATTTCTTCTTAGACATTCATTTACATAAAGAATTTATACATCTTTCTGACTCTAAAAGTAAACTCATTTCTTCAGGGTACTAACTTGATTAACAACACATCAGTTTTCCCAAAACCTTCCTACCTCAAGTTATGCGCCTGGAATTCTTTATGAGAACATTTTGATTTATTGAACAAAAATACCTTCTACGATAAAAAACTTCTTGAAATCTTAGACATTTCTCAATAGAACATAAGCCTAAAGAGATCCTCTCCAATTCAACCACCACAAATCTCTATATAACACTATCAATAATATTAAAATTAAAAATAAAAAAGAATTATTCTGTAGGGGAATATTGGCTGCTAATTTAAACAGATGACTCACTTTTGTTTGTTAACACTATAATGAAACATTAAAACCACTTTCCAGTGCATAAAGCTATAATAAAGCTACTACATGAATCACGAGAGTTCATTCCAGACGTGAGTAGTAAAGTTAAATATATAAAACTATTATGACTAACGTGGAAAGATAAGGACTTAACGTCGATTGATGTGCCACGCATATTATCTTATATATCCACCGTTATCCCAAGCCACAAGTAAGGAGAGGGTTGCATTATATAACCAACAAGAAATGTAAAGCTTAGTCAGATCCCTATGAAATGAATCATTAAACCACTTGCATGTACCCACAAATAAGTCAACACTAACGTTTAAGAGAATTAGATAAACATTATGCATTTTATGATCCTTTCAAGACGTGAAAAACTCTGAGGATATTCATCTCTTGCAGTCATCTACAATAACCAAGTTTTTAAATGTTAGGAATTTTACCCTGGCTAGTTTGAAATTCTATTCTTTTCTAAAGCACAGCAAGTTCGTATGCTATGTTATTATCACTGCCCACTCAACTTCAAGTCATCATAACCTTCACTTAGCTATTGAGAGAATCAACTAATATAAATGAGTTACAAGAGAAGTCATTCACAGATCCCAAGGAAAAAGTAGGTGGGCCGACTTTTGTCCATTCCCTTGGGAACAAGAGTAATACACAGAGTAGTACGATTATCATTACTCATTCATCCACCTCTTCAATCGAGTAGACATTCAGGGAATCTCTAATTGTCTTAATGTGATGGGCAGTCCACAATGTTATAATTATCAGATATAGAGGATACATCAGCAGAAAAATTTCCATATTCGATAACATTTATTGTAATGATGTATCCGGAGTAAATAATGGATGCCATGTCAGATGATCGATACACATTGTTCTCAACAAAATCTTAACAAGGAAATACATACATAAATCATATAGTCCTACATAAACATGTTTGGAAAGCCTATAAACCCTAATCTTCCCTCTCTTACATATTAACAGAATCCTGCTTATGGTTCAGGACTCAAAAAAAATGTTCTTTATTAAAAATATTGGATAGTAGATAAATTAGGCGGCAATTCTTGATCAAACTTATTTGCGGATGTATTGGTACATATATGGGGTATTTATATGTCGTTACTTCCCATACAAATTCTTGTTTTAGTAGGTGGTGTTAAGGGCGCTAAGTAGGTGGTGTTAAGGACGTTTAGTGCATTTTCTAGTAGTTTAAAGCCTACTGCCAATAACAATCCTTCCATGTAGAGATCTAGAGCCAGTTGGATAATTTAGAGTGCAATTCTAGATCCAACTTATTGCTGGATATCATGGCACAGATGGGGCGATAAATCGGCTACGAGCCGATAATATTGGCAAATATCGGCCAAAATTGAATCGGCTACAAGCTGATAATATTGGCAAATATCGGCCAAAATTGATATCCATTAACATTTAATGAATATAATTGTGGCCAAGGTCAAGCAACATTATATTGGCCGATATAATATCTAATATGTCTATCGATATTTAAAACACTTGTTGTCCAACAGGATAGTGCGCTTGAACTAGATGCAGTTTAAACAAAATAATATACCGCAAAAATGATTGGATATCAAGATTAAAGTGCATATGGATTAAGGTGCTCCAGGTAGGTGTTATAAAATAATCAGAACCAATCAATCTGTTTATTATGAGTCAAGCGATACATATATTTATTGGTGTCTCAATACTATACAAACAATCAAACAAGTAATGTGGGAATAAACCTAAACTAAATCCAAATACAAAATGGTTTTCTAATCTTAACACTACCCCTTAAGTTCGAGTATAAATACATTTATACCCAATTTGTTACACAGATTAGAGAATATTGTCTCCCTTTTCGTAATATATATTAACTTGAAGTGGATAAGTATCAAATAAACTTCATTCTTCAAAGCAACAGTGGACAATATATAAACTTATTTTTTAGAAGCAATAGTAAGCAGCAGATAAACTTCTTTTTAAGAAGCAGTAATAGACAGTAGATAAATTTATTTCTCAGAAGTAGTAAAAGGCAGTAGATAAACTTTTTTGTTAGAAACAGTAGTAGTTAACAGATAAACTTCTTGCTTAGAAGAAGATGCGAAATAGAGAAGAAAAAACAAAAACGAAGCAGCTGCGGAGTTGGAGTCGGAATTAGAGTAGGTATCGAAATCGAATTGGTAACACAATTGCTTTGAGTCGAAATCAGAGTCGGAGTTGGTATTATAATTGGGATCGGAATCAGAAATCGATTAGGATAGTTAAGATTCTTGAAGGCAACTTTTTTGAAGTCTCATTTTCCTCCAATCTGCTATTTCATAGGGATAGATTAGAGTTGTAGAATATGGAGAATCGATGTTAAATTGGAGGTTTGGGCTTCACAGTCTTCTTCTTGATACTGCAGATCTCCTAGACAAGCGACACGTAGATCAGAATCGTCTTCCAAGCAACTAAGTTAAGAGGATTATCGAGAGGACGAAGACGTCGGCGAGAAAGAGACAGGAGGAAGACGGCAGTAAACTCCCACCATACGGAGACTTCTCCTTCATAAAAAGAGATTAGTTGAAATTAACGGCTGAAATTTATTTCATAATGCGCTCTAATACCATATTATGAAATAATCAAAATCAACTAATATGTTTATAATAAGTCAAAGAATACATATATTTATACGTGTCTCAATACCATACAAACAATCCAATAGGCAATGTTAGACTAAACCTAAACTATACCTAAATACAAGATAGTTTTTTAATCTAATAGCAGATTTGCTGAAATTAACTTGTCTCTCCAAACCTTAAAAGTTAAAAACTAATCTGTGCATATAATATCCATAACACTAAGAATAGCCCTTGTAAGGTACTTCTCTTCACCTAAGTGCTGTACTTCTGAACAATCATGCAGTAGTCTATGAAATTGCTGTTATCAAAAAAATTAATTAATCAGTTATCCAGGTAACAGCCCCCTTCATATTCAATTCACTTTCTAGGGCATGTTCATTAATTATTTTAACTTCACCTATATATTGTTCCATAAATGATAGAGATCAGATTTTTGATTTGAAATGATTTTGAGATCTATTAGGATTTGATTTAGTTTGATTTAGATTTATTAGTATTTTTAGAATATTTGATTAGATTCTGATTTTATTAGAATTCTAATTTTATTAGGATTTTGGATTCTATTAGGATTTGGTTTGTTAAGATTTTCCTATATATATGGGCTTTGTATGAAGAATTAAAAGAAAAAAGATGAATAATATTTTGAGAAAATTGTTGAGAAATCTTTGGCGTGGAATTCGCTAAATCAAAATCTTTTCTCGTGGATTCGTGGAGAGTGGGCGTGGGTCTAGATGGATTCCGAAATCCCAAAAGTTTTTCCCAATTTATCATTTCTTCCCCAATCTCTCTAGAAAAAACCCTAATTTCAAAATCCTAACCCTAATTTCGCCTCCGTCCTACGTCAAAATTGGTATCAGAGCCTAAATTTTCTTTTCCATCACCCTCTTCTTCTTCCACATCTCCATCCCTTTTTTTATTTTATTTTAGTTTTTATTTTTTAAAAAAAACAGATCTGAAAAAAAAAAGAAAAATACAGATTTGAAAAAGAGAGAGGAATTTTTTTTTTTTTCTCCTCCTCCACCTGACCCGATCATCCTCCAAACCCACTCCAACCTCAGCCTCCATCAACCGAAAAAAAAAAAAATCAGATCTGAAAAGAAAAAAAGAAGAGAAAAGAGAGGAAAAAAAAAGAGAGGAAAAAAAAAAAGAAAAGAGAGGAAAAAAAAAAAAGAGGAGAGAAAAAAAAAAGAGAAGGGAGAAAAAGAAGGGAAAAAAAGAGAAGAGAGAAAAAAATAAAATAAAATACAAATTCTTCTCCCCCTTCTCTCTACTTGCCCTGCACCTCTTCTACCTCTTCATCCAAACCAGCAACAACAACATCAGCAGCAACAACAAGCAAGAGCAGCAGCAGACCCGTTAAGGGTTTTCTTTCAATTCGGAGTCCGTTTGAACTCCGATTCAAGTCGTTTTCGAACCGTCGTGATTTTTTAGTGTTTCTTAAACTTTTTTGAGCTAAAATTTTGAGTTGATTATATATGGGGTTCATATTCTATGGTCATTACATCAACACAAATGCTAAAAAATCGCAAATTGAGCGAGATATGTATGCTGCTATACCTATTTTTTTCGATTTCGATGGTCGACACAATTATCAAAATTGAAAAAATCATATCCAAGATTTCTTTCTAGATTCTGATATGACTTCAGTACAAAAATGTCTTTACGCCTGACAAAAGTTAGGTGGAGAAGTTTATACTTGGAGTAGAGAGTATAAATCATATTTGAATTGGAATATCTTGCAACGTCTACTTCGTCATCGGTATACTCAACACCACCTTCCAAATTTATCATCACATCGCTTTCAATCGTCTGAACCTAAAACAATAACTAGTGATGAAGAATTTCAATGTATGATTGATGAGCTTAAGAAGTGTAGCCGAATACTTGACAGTTTTAAAAACACACTTAAATGCAGGGATGAAAGAAGTCAAATGGTTAGTAATGATAGCATCGCTACAAGATTGAAGCAGATATTCTTATATTTGGTGAACCGGATACAGAAGTTCATGATGAGCCATTACTAGTGCCAGATGGAACTTTTTTTTCCATCCATAGAAGTTGACGACTCCATGGTTAAGATTTCTGGAGATCCTTCAATAGAACTAACTGCAAAATTTCAGCCGCCTGTAAATACTTCTGATGATCATAATTACGAGGAGAAATCAACAGAAATATCTCCTTCCCTCCCATATGACGTGCCCGTAAAACTGACAGTTTCTTTGGAAAATCTCCTCCTAAAGTTTCGTAAGAAACTTCGTCGACAATTCGTATTTACTGATAGTATTTGCATATCAGTTGCAGATGTACAGGGAGTACAAAAACTTCCAATCCAAAGTGGGACTTCACATAGAAAAGAAGTTATTATTGATAATGAGGTAAAAGTATTAGTTCCTCTTGAGAGATTCATTACAGGAATTATGAAGAAATTACCGACTCAACATACAAATTCATATGAAGTTTCGAAGAGGTTTGTTTCTACTATTCATAGTCAGATTAATTTGTGGGATTTACAGTCATTTGAAACTGGTTCACAAAAGAAGCCAGTTCCACCTCCACCGCCTTGGTACAGATGTGATGTACTATATACGGTTCCTCGACCACCACCATGGCCCAATTGGGATACTTTGTGGATGTTGATTAGTTCGACCCGGATTTGCTCAATAATTATCATTTTCTTCATTCACCGGAGGTTCATGTTTTGAAACCGGGGAGAATTGATGAAGATAAGATTTTTTATTTGAAATGATTTTGAGATCTATTAGGATTTGATTTAGTTTGATTTAGATTTGTTAGTATTTTTAGAATATTTGATTTGATTCTGATTTTATTAGAATTTTGATTTTATTAGGATTCTGGACTATTAGGATTTGGTTTGTTAAGGTTTTCCTATATATATGGGCTTTGTATGAAGAATTGAAAGAAAAGAGATGAATAATATTTTGAGAAAATTCTTGAGAAATCTTTGGCGTGGAATTCGCTAAAACAAAATCTTTTCTCGTGGATTTGCGGAAAGTGGGCGTGGGCCTGGGTGGATTCCCAAATCTCAAAAATTTTCCCCAATTTATCATTTCTTCCCCAATCCCTCTAGAAAAAACCCTAATTTCAAAACCCTACTCCTAATTTCGCCTCCGTCCTGCGTCAATAAACCTGTGAAGGAAGACCATAGAAGGAAGAAACTAGGATCCAAGGTGATGAAAAGAAGCTAGCTCATGCGGCTGATTTTGAATATAAAGGATCTAGAGTGGCAGTCAATAAATTCTACCACCGGCAGGAATAAAGGTTAATGAGGGAACACAAATCTAGGTGTGAATCTGTTGTTGCATTTCCCCTCATTAACACAGCATATGGTAAAAACATTTGAAGCGTAAGAAACCAAAACTGAAGGTTAACTTCATTAGAATCTAAAACTCAAGAGTGTCTATCACTTGAAATACCCTTCAAGGCAGCAAACGCATTTGATTAGGTAGCAGCAATACTGCAACCATAATAGCAACAGAAGAGTTAAATCTACCTGAGCAATAGTAGCCACTCGTTCAGCCATAGTACCAAATGCACGTGAAAGATGCCTAGAAATAGAACTGTCCATTACTGCAGGAATAATTTTCCCGCCATATGACTTCTTCATGCGTACATATTGCTGTGCGAGCACAGTGAACGAAGCACGATCCCAACCATATCCACCAACGATACACAGGTTATTAGTCACACAACCATTGGTTGGCTTCAACTTTCCTGATCTTACAGCTGCATCTACTGCATCTTCAGACATGCTGGATAAAAACAAAATAAGTTGATTAGAAAATGTAGAATATTTAAACATCTAGCAGAATAGCCATAAGGGTTAAACAGAAGAATGCAAATTTGAAACGCCCTGCACCAAATACTCTTCTTTCCCACTCTCACTTACTCTTTTCCCTTTTTGCAAAATCTAAGCCTTGGTGTCATTATTTATGCAGATCGAATTCCATAAACTGTGTAAGCTTCTCAAATATTTGAAACAGATGATTCAAGCAAATGCAATACATCACAAACTGGAACCTTGCATAGTAACGTATGTGAACAAAAAAGAGCAGACAGCCCAGTGCACAAGGTTCCTGATGACTGGGATCTAGGAAGGGTCCGATGCACCCAGCCAGGTCAAATATAATCTTATCATCTCTACTCTCTAGTTCGCAAATAGAGTAATCCTATCATTTCTCCAACATACAATATATTAAAAAAGTTGCATTAATTCCAAGTGAAAAACTTGTGCTATATAATGAGTTATATATGGGTTATTGGCTCATTCCCTCCCTAAAAAGAAGGAAAAAAGTGAGTATGAATTAACTTATCTAGATAAGAAATGACCCTACTCAAAGCTGAATAGATAAAAAATAATCATGAAGATTATTGTAATGATATAAGATAAAGGCATTACCGCAAGTTGGCTGTGTTATTACACCAGCTTCTTGAAGAGTTGAGTTTGCACATATATTATTCAAAAAGGTGTATATGAGTCCACTAACTGATGTAGACTGCTAGAACTATATCATTAAAAGAATAGAGGTTTATTAGCTTATCTACACAGGAAAAGACCCCGGACAGATAAAAGTACTCGTATATCTGTTCAGCAGTCTACAAACCACCTGTAAAAGTTGGTCGTGCTATTACGGCACTTCTTAAAGAATTGATTCTGTCATATATGACGCAAAAAAGTATTTAAGAGTCCACTAACCAATGTAGACTGCTAGAACTATAACATAAAAATATTGCCTCATGCAAACAAGAGCATTCTTGTAATTCAATTAACAAAAAATAGCAAGATTTGGGCAATGGACAGGAGCAAACTTTTTTCTTGGGAGTTGGGCATGTGGGTGGAGGACGACCAATGTGACTAAATATTGTCTTTAGATAGCAAATTGTGTGCTGGCATACCTGACCACATGAGTGCAGAGGACTAGTTACCCAGAAAATCGTTCCCCTTTCACATTAACAATAACCTTACTTTACTCAAATAATATATTAAAAGATCTTGATTAACATAATCAGGCTGGTAAAAGTAGGTAGAGCTAAGATTTATCAACTATAAAAATTAAATGAATTAGACCGCAAGCTGAAGGTTATAAATTTTAAGAAGTTCGGTAGCTAGTAAATATATTATCAAACCCTCTCAGAGTAAATTATTTTCAATTTTTTAAAAAAAAAAAAAGTAAAGAAAAGAAAATATCATTAAAAAAATTTGTAAGGAAGAATATGCAAGGGAATTAAGCACCAAACATGATAAATGTAAAGGGGAGGATGACTTTGCATAATTGAACAATAGTTTTGAGGAATAGAGTGTGGTCAGTCAATTATTTAATTTGTTAACCTAATCAATGAATAGGCAGAATTTCATACAATTAAAGTCTTAAAATATATAGAAAATTTATGTAGCTTACAACAAATCAATAACTTGGAAGCAAATTAATATTTCATTCATTAATAAATTATAAGAAGACCTTTACATGAAAATATAACCATGCAAACAAATCCACATATGAACCTCTAATCCACACAGGCAAATAACGTTCAAGGGAAAAGTACACTTCCTTTAACATTTTTTTTGGGGACTTTCTCTATGCATATCACCAACATTGGCAGTTATAAACCATTTCACTATTTCAAAAATATCACAGCATTCTTGGTTACAGTAAAGTTTCATATTTGAACAAGGATTTCTTCCAGCTTTCATACAAACGAGACAAGCTGAATGAAACCCCACATTATGTTGAACACTTTAATATATTCAAATCTCACTACAGTGCAATACAGAAGATTTTTACAATGTTTAGAATAACAATAATGTTAACATAATGTTTTGCCTCGTTCAGATACATCACATATAGCATAACTTATACCCAGATTACAAAATTTTTATTTATTTAATAATTATAAATATCAAACTATGTATAAATTTTTTTATAAAATAGGAAAATAATTTTAAAAAATCTCAAAAAAATTAAAAAACACTCAATAACATAGAACTAAGTTTCTAACAAGTTTCATAATAATTTTTAAATATATCTTCATAAATTATATTAAAATCACAATCATAATTTGGATCATTACCAAATAAGAAAACAAGATTTTGAATTTATTTATTTGAGTTTCAGTCATTCTATTGTTTTAAATATTCCCGATATGGCCAACATATCCCCTGATATATCATTCTTCAGGGCCAGCCAATATGATACGTTCGAAAAAAGAGTCATATCGTTTTGCGCGCATATCGGTTGATATTTGCAATATCGCCTGATATATAGTCCCAATATCATCCCGCTCTATCAGGCAACATGGTTCACTTTTTCTCAACATCATTTGCATGTATGAGACAACCAAAATTCTTTCACCTTTGCTTAAATTAATCAGATTTTTAAATTGTTCCTATAGAAACTTAAGAGCCAAACATGCAAAGAATTACAAATGATAGAGATCTACATTGCGGAGATTATTTAAATTTTACTCAAAACTTAAAATATTTATCACAATTATCTTCTTCCACCTCTTCTTTTTTTACGTTTTTGATTGCTTAGCTACTATTATTGTTGTTACTACTATTATTGTTCTCGTCGTTACTATTATTATTACCAACCTTCTTCAACTACTAACCTTATTGTGCCGGAATCTCAATTATTTCTATAATCTCTATTTACAACTTTAGATGAATCATTTCTAAACATGTTCTTGAATACACACACACTCGTTAGATAAATAAAATTAAACCACCTTTAAGATAAAATTTTACATATTTGACATATATATATATATATATATATATATATATATATATATATATATATATATATATATATATATATATATATAATGTTTTATATGAACGCCCAATATGAGCACGTAAACCCGATATATCGTCCGATATCCGCTATCCGATATGAAAAGAGCCTATCAGATATGATTCCGATATATGTTATTTAGAACAATGGTTATTGCAAATAATATAGTTAGTATTTTGTAATATTCAATTCATCTTAGTTGTAACTGTTATTCAGTTTACTTAGAGTTTAACAGAATCAACAAGTAGCAAAAAACTCCAACAACCAAATATAAATTTTAGACACTAACAACATAAAAAAATATATAATCACAATCTACAATCATAATTTCTCAATTTTCAAACTCACACTTCATAAATACAAGTTCACAAAGAATCATTACTACAACAAACATATTGATATTGTCATAGCGTCATGTAATAATAATTACAAGATAATTATAAATAAATCAATTTAATTATATAAATAACACAAAACAGGCTAGCTATCTGATGAAATCCTCTCATGAACATCAGAATGAGGTCAGCTACTGAAAAATATTAGGCTCAATCGTTTAGTGAAGTCCAAATTCGAAAGCGGTGAAGGAATTTAAGTCCAAATGAAACAAGGACTCACTGGTAGAAATGATAATTGTCAAGGAAGAGAGTCACCAGATTTATATACTCCATAAAAAACTCAAAAAAGATGTTAGGTTACAAAAAAAAAACATAGCCTACAAATGCATTATAACCCAAAAGAACACAAGGTTACGTAGCATTAAGTTATCTGAAGCAATCAAGTAACAATGTGCCTCAGTAAGTTACATAACGAGTTATAACGAATTATATAGTGGGTTAATTAAAAGATGGGATTTTAATCACGTACAGTATTGATATATGGCCTTCTTATTTAGTCCGACAATTTCGTTACATTTCGGAAAAGTAGTAAGAAATTAGAAGCACAAAATACATACATATATATATACACACACACACACATATGAGAATAATAGAAATGAGCTGCCACCTCTTATAAGTTACCTGAGCTGTGCTCTATTTCCACTATCTCTAATAATATTTTTTAAAATTTTCTTTTAGATTATGATCTCATCCCTCTAGGATTCACTTATATCCAACTTTTCAGGTTTTAGTATTGATCTAGTCTTCCATCAAGTAGACACAAAATTTACAGTTTTCGGTAAAAACATTTTGTGTCCACTTGATGAAAGGGCAAATAAACTTTAAAAGCTATGGAATTTGATCCTAAATAAGTTAAGGAGATAGAGATTATGATTCTAAGAAAAGTTTGGAAAAAAAAATGATGGGATCATTATTTTTTTGCTAAACATTGAATATCTCGGAAGTTTCCACCTGCTAAAATCAAGTTATAAGCTATTAGGTCTATTAACTAATTGTCATCCAGTTAGGTGCAAACTATTCCTTGATTAAATTAAAGAATAAATAATATAGCTGATACAACTTCATTAGACTTGAATGATTAAAAAACAGTGAAACAAGAATATTTAAATTTTTAGATGGTACAGTAAATTGCAGTTATAACAATAAATTAGTGAAAACATGCTCTTGCAGTTCGTGGAATCCTCCTTTTATCGCTTGCGTTAAAAAAAAAAGGTATCAATTCATTATACATGTTGAAGGAGAAGAAATTTTAAGAAGTAGGAATGTTCTTACCAAATAGTATTTGGATTATCCTTGACTTTGTTATATTCTACTCTACAGTGTCAAGAGAGAAAAAGATGAGAATACTATGAGAAAAGAAAAAACTGCAGAAACTTTTGACTGTTTAATATATTTCCAATACTTCATCTTTTCTTGTACTTGTAGTATTCTCTTCAGGAATTGACAATGACCACAGCCTTTTACCGAAATAAAAATATTTTTAAAAAGTCAAAAGGTTGCAAGTATACCATATTTGATTTCATCTACAAGGCTTAGAATGACAAAAAAATGTATAACTCAAATGCTTTGAAGATTTACACTATGACCACAAACTTCAAAATTAATTTTAAAAAAAATTACAATCACAAAGTTGCAAACTCACTGTGATCATCCACGCACATAACACAAAAAAAATTAAAACCAAGTACTTTGAAGATTTATCCTCAGAGCCAAAATTCTCAGAGTCAAAACAATGACTTGCGTGATTTGCAACCATCAAAATTGAGGGATTCTTACAAGTGTCTCTGGGCATGCTACTGATGAAAAATTATGTGGATTCACAATTTGTAGAAGTTACTTTGAACCAAACTCCTACATTGCATGAGCACATGACACGCACCTATCAACATCAACCTCCCTATCTGTAGATGCATTTTTGTGTATCTATCTGACTGTCAATGCCTGTCTACATAAAGAACAAGAGAATATAAGATTGTTTCCAGGATCAAATTGGTGTATGCCATAGAGATCTAGCTCAATCCCAATTTTCCTATGCAATCTATCCATCCATCCATTCTCTGTCAACATGGATCTATATCAACCTATTCATTTGAACAGCTATTTGATCATATTTATTTGTTTGTCGGTGCCAAGACTAAAAGGAAGGGTTAGTTCTGTACATCAATTTGGTTCATGCTGCCATGAACACTAATAACTTGTTAACACAACCAACGGGAAGATTACAGAGAAGATAGATATGATATCATTTCCATTAATCTAGAGAAAACTTGCAACGGTCAGTTTTAGTCTTTTAGAAAGAAAGCGTCTATTAAGGATATCCACGTTGGGGGAGCAACCAGTGTAGAAAGGCTTACAAGGGAGACAAATCCATTCATCACTGAAGGCTTACTTTAAGGTAGAAAGAGTCCACATATCTAAGCATTGGTTACAACGATATGAGATGCCAGAAGAAATATTTCTTTGAAGAGAACACAATGCAGTTGAGAATTTCAGCAAAACTACGCGAGGAAACAAGAATATAATTTACATTAATGGTCAAGAAATATCGCGTAATTATTTTTGCAGCTTAAGATTGACCATCTCACTGATAGTGCTGAGGATGTAACCACAGAATAAAAGGAAAACAGATAGGTGGCAATACCCTACAGGATATGCTTTATTGATTAGAGAGTAGGTTAATGAAACTAGATGTTCAAAACAATGTTTAAAATAGCGATAACGAAAACGTAACGTTTTGTCTCTGTTAGGTTATGTCGCATATAGCGTAACGCATAACGTACGTTATGCAAATTTCTATTTATTTAATTAAAAATAAATATAAAACTATATAAAATAATTTTTATAAATTCAAAAATAAATTTAAAATATCTAAAAAAGAATATAAAACCATTTTGTAATCAATAATCTATTTTAATTTTATATTAAGTTTTACAATAATTTTCACATTTATCTTCATAAATTACATAAAGTCTCCAACCGTAATTCCAGTTATCATTTAAACAAAAAAACAAAATTTTAATTATTATTGTTTTAATTTATATTTTGTAATGTTCAATTTATCTTATTTGTAATTGTTGATTTCATTTCAGTTAAAAATTCAATAAAATCAACAAGTAAGATATTTTAGCAATTGGAGAGAAATTATAACAAGCGAATAAGGAAACAATCGCAAATTAATAAATTAGTAATTCCACAAGCAATCAAAGAAACCAACAACTAATCAAGAAAATTACAGCAATTCGATAATAAACAAAATAATAATCAACAACAGTATAGAAATTAATATAAAAAAATAATTGTAAGTAGCGTAATATAACGAAACTTAACATAACGTTACGTAATATAACGTAAAATAACATAAAAATGTACTGCTATGGTGCACTGAGTTATTTTCAGTTGTTACGTAGCAATGGGGTTCCGTTAGGTTACGTAACGCAATATAACGGATTTCATAACATGTTATTTTCAACATTGGTTCAAAATACACAAGTGTGTTTGAGATGGATGAATAAAAAAAGAATAAAAGATGTTACAAGGAATGAAGGCCTTCCTAACATGTTAGAAGCTCCTTCAATTAAGGATAATTAACAAAAAAAACTTGTTTGAGACAATTTGAACATGTGCCAGTAAAAGGTGCTAGCCAACAGGAGTGATACAAAAGTCAATCAAGCAACAAGAACCAGGTGCCCAACCTGCTTTCTTTATGCCAAAAGGGAGATATCAAATGTTTTCTGCTTAGCTAAAAGGAAAAGTTAGAGCGGTATACAGGCGGAATGCATTAACGAGCAAGTCACTTAAGAGACCTTACTACCTCATAATTATTCTCTTCCATCTGATCATCCTCAAAAGATACCTTAAATCATCTAGTCTAGCTAATCCATTCCACCTAAACACAGTCTTCAGATCAAATGTATGGAATTCCATAAAATTGGCCTTAACGCATTGAAAAGCTGTCACAAAAATACCCCAAACATATTATAAAAAACTCATATTATAAATTAAAAATATTAATTAAAACAACATAAAGACAATGGAAGACTTTGTATCCATCTCTAATCTATGTGTGGCAGCACCTACAATAATATCCAAATTATGTGATTAACCAGAATCAGTATCATATATATCCAAGTAACACAAGCTGCCATATCGATAAATTAACGTATTTGTTGTACCTTCTATAAGTTGTCCATTTTCCACCAGTAATTGTTACTAAACCAGGATAATCTTCACATACAACATGATCTCTAGAAACACTCTCGGTGTTCTTTGCTGATGGATCTAGTGCCAATGGGCGAATACCACTCCAAGCTGAAAGTACATCCCCACGTCGTACCTAAAATTCACACCATGCACAATGTTGAACGTAATGTTAAAAAAGACAATGTACAACGTAACATTTTACCTCTGTTATGTTACATCACACATATAACATAAAAGATAGCGTAGGTTATGCTATTTTCTATCTATTTAACTATATATATATATATATATATATATATATATATATATATATATATATATATATATATATATATATATATATATATATATATAAAGCTGTACATAATATTTATCATAAATAGAGAAAAAAAATTAAAAACATATAAAAATATTCTATATATGTAGAAGTTCTAACTTTCCAACAAGTTTCACAAACGTTTTTCACATTAATCTTCATATATATAAAGCTCCACAAAAGAAATTGAGTCGTAAAGGAAAGAGAAGCTGGAGGAGTTCCCAGAGGAGTAGGGTCTTGCCAGACACAAGAGGCGTCAATCGTCATCGAGAAGAAGACTCACCAGAAGACTCGTCGGAGGCTGAAGAAATCGTCAAGAGCACATGCCTTCGTTATTGTGCTTGTTATGACAGCAAAGGGGGGACTCAGAAAAAATTCTAGGTCTCAAGTACGGGGGTTTTCTCATGAGCTTTATATACTTTGCATGATTATTCTTAACATACAAAATGTTAAGTTATGAGAATACATTGAGTTGTGCTCTTTTCCATTTTTTAGACGGTTAAGGAGCGTTGGACTTGCTTTATGTTACTAAACGCGTCATAACAAGTTACACAATGCGTTTTTTAAAGGTTGGTTGAGAGGATGCTACAAATGGCCCTTTTAAATAAATAAATACATACTTGAGGATGCCAACTTAAATAGTACTTCAAGAAAAACCTCTAACATGAATCAAGAAGTTTTTGTATCAGATAAACAACTGAAAAAAGAAGAAATAACATCAATACAAAATCAGATGCATTTCTCATATCAACAGGAATAGTTGTAAAATTTAGCATGATATGCAAATTTTTCTTTATATTTGTAAATTTAGCATGATTACGAATTTACAATTAGGGAATTCAATGAGAAGAAGCTAATTGATTGGAAAATGATGAAGCAGATAAAAGTCCAACAAACCAACCTGAACCTTAAGGTAATCACAAATGGCATCCAATATAAATTGTATTTCATCTTCATGTGGTTCTGGCAGCATAGTGATTGTGGTATTGGAATCTGTAGTCCCTGCAATTGTCCTTCCTAACCACGGCAACATGAATACAACACGGCCATCCTTTGTCTTGGGGACAATTAGTCCCATTCCTTCAGGAGAATAATAATCAGGAAGAACAATGTGAACACCGCTACTTGGTAAAATCATTGGTGGTGCATCTTTGTCAGCCATTTTTCGTACGGAGTCGCAAAATGGTCCAGCCGCATTAACAAGAACTTTTGCATATGTATCGAACTCTTTGCCTGATGAACTTTGAGAGAAGTTAAGCAGCATACAAATAGACAAAAACATTTTAGTTGTGCTAGTAATAAACAAAGATTAGAAGTATTATTGGTATGAAACATAACAACTATCAGAAAGGCATAACTCGATTTTTCTGGCTTTGGTCGACAATATCAATGAACCACTTGTCAAAGTGTAAATTCAGGAATATAAGCTGACTGTAGCAGTGCATTACTGCCATTCCTATTAAATGCAGATTTTAAGGATCACAGTCCATAACATCCAACTTCAGAAACAAAAACCTCTGCAACTTAAACTTTAGAATCGTAATCTTGCATGAAAATTCAGTTTCTAAAATAACAGTGCAATCAAATGTCTAAGGTGTGATCGCTGTAAGGTTATCAAAAAACACCCACTTTTCCTTAAAATGAGGTTTTCAATGATCAGCCACAAGTAACAGATAAAAAATGTCACAAGGCATCACAGAAAAAATAATGGTTCTAGTAAAAGGCTCCTCCATGCAACATGACAAGTATTGCCAATAATAAATCCCAAAACCTCATATTTTATCTCTCCCCTCCTGGTAAATCTAAACATCTGAACTTGAGTACTACCTACACTCCCTCCCTCTTCCAACCATATATCTATCTATCCAATTGCTATGTGGTATTTTTTGCAACCTTATTTCTTAAAAGTCAACCCTCATTTCATAGTAAACCTGAACATCTTGTTTCCATACCCTCTGGGGTTTCCATGTTCATACAAGATAGGGATGGTAGATCAATATTTGGTTTATTATTAAACTGCTGATGCAGCATTTGGCGCTATCCTGAAGTTGAGGTTCATCACTTCGTTGGTTCTTAAAAAAAGTTTAATATACCCTTTAAGGGCTTAATTTTCCATTGGATGTCCTCATGCTGCAAATTTCAGGTGTTGATCCATTTATGGAAGCAATGTAAGATATGCCTGCTAGACCTATATTCCATCAAGCTGAAGGGAACTGTTGCTTCCGAATTTTTAGTGAGAACAGGAGATTGCCTATATGAAGCCAACATATACACTATCTAATCCTCATTCTCCAAGAAAAATTCTCATAAAATAAATAAATAAACACCCCCCTTAAGAATACTCTTCATCATATGTCCTAGCACGCTGCAATCCTCATCTGTTGAACTGCAGATAAAGCAAGGTAATACATGCCTTCTTGACCTTTTCCCATGAGGAAATGAAGTCGATTGTTACTGTCAACTGTTTGGTAAGCGTAGTAGACTCTCCAAAAGGTAGAATCAATGCAAGGAAATACCCACTATCTAGGATTCCTTATCATAAATGTTTTTTCGTAAGAAAATATAAACTAAAAGAATAGAATTAATTGAAATCTTGTATATTTAGTTGGCACATTTTATAACAATATTATATATATACATACATACTATACATGTAAGCATGTGTTACAAATAAAAAAAAAAGAGCAATGAGTTTTACTTGTCTAAGCATTTAGGAATTGAAAGTAGTTCAATTAATAATACTACAAACAATCTGACGGCGGACGGAAGCAATTTAGGGTTTGTGGTGGATGAATTGGGGAAGAACTTAGGGTTTTGGAGGATAAATTAGGATTTGGACCTCACGTCCAGGCGAATCACACGCCCACTCTCTCACGAATCACTCGAAAAAAGATTTGATAAAACAAATCACATGCTCTAAAAAAAATCATATTTCACTCTATATTCAAATTAGGATTTTACAAGCCATATATATAGAGAATTCTAAAGTAATAAAATACCAAATCTATCCAAATCTCTAATCAAATCTAATCAAATCCTAATGCAACAAGATAATACCAAATCTAACCAAATTCTAATCAAATCTCTATCACAATCAAACACTTAGCTTCCAGACATGCGCTCACTGCTCATACATGTGAAGCACCTAAGTGGGTGGATTGAGTTTTGCATGTGTACCGCATACTCGCATGCACGCTATGCTAGAGCGCACACGCACCCCGCGCCCCCCCCCCCCCCCCCCCCCCCACCCACAAAAACCCCAACACCCCAAAAAAAAAACAGACTCCCCTACAGGCTAAACAAAACCAAAAAAATGAAACTCACATATGAACTTTCATCCCCATGACCTGCCACTAGAAACTCTCTCATCTTCTTTCAGGACAAAAGAAAAAAGGCAATTGCATAGTGTATTGAAGACATTTATTTCTAAAGATTAAGTACCAGTAGAAAATATAATGTATTAACGCTATTTTAATTAAATTGCTAAAAGAAGGGAAAGGAAAAGAATTGCATACTACCTGATAATTTATCCCGAACACGTGCACCAATTATCCGATCACCAGCCTCATCTTTTATAATGGACATCACTTCTGCATGGTTAAGCACTGCAGCACCAACTAAAGCAGCAGTGCAAGCTAATCCAACATTCAAGCGGGAGTCATTCATCTGCCCATCATAATAAACCACAGTTCCTTTCAAGCTTCTGTCATGACCCTTTCTGGCCAGAGTAGGGAAAAGTTCAATTGATTGATCTGCAGAATAATATCTAGATAGATGCAGCATTCTTCGACCAGCAACAAGATCGTATAGTTTTAGACCCATCCAGTAATAAACAACTTCAAACCACTGAAAGCATGGCGTCATGCATGGAAGAGCCTGACATAAGTGTGGAGCATTCTCGATAACCTGTTTACGCTCCCTAAGTGCATGGAATACAAGTTTCAACTGTCCATAATCAAGGTTAAATACTGCTTTTTCCAAATAACGGACCCCTGAAAATCAGAAAAAAGATAACAGTTTAAGAGGAGAGAAAACTTTGAAGAAACTCTTCGAGGAGGATGCTATGTTTTCCAATTTGCACCTAGAGCAAATAACATACATCAACTAAACACAAATGCTTCATTTAGGAAATGTAATAATACATGAGATATTTCGATACTTCATGAATACATATAGGATACTCATTTTAGCATATCATATAGTTTACAACTCACAACAAACATATCAGAATGTATCAGAGACTAAAAGGTCAAAAAATCCACGCAGTAATGAAGTACAAAATAGAAACACAGACGGAGTAAGGTCTGAAAAAACCGCCGATTGGGCATTTCAGATGAGAAATTGAATTGACCTGTTTGCTACCTACCCTTAAACTGGATGCGGATAAAACATCTTTACCTTTTCCAGCATCGGATGGGCTTGAAACCATCATAATTATGAAAAACAGAAGAGGTTGCAGGAATCTCATTTTTTTGGAAAGAAGGAAAACAGAAAATGACAGTACCTTTAAGGTAAAAAAAAAAAAAAAAACTCACAAAAAAGGAATGGAAAAAGGAAATGAAAGAAAGGGAATACACCAACTCGACAAAAAACCTTTACAAACATTTCAAATATGTTGTTTCAAATATACTTGATGATAAAGAGAGAAAGCAGAGGGACAATGGAAAAAGAATTGAGGTAGGTGCGACTGGAGAGGGGCTGACCAACACAATGATGATTTAGGGTTTATGGCTATGGGGATTTGGATAAAGAACACGAGTATAGATTATTTAGAAAAGTAATACAAAGTAATACAAGATAGAATTGAGCCTCACCCTAGCAAATCAGTTACCAACTCTTACCTCACAGAAAAGATCTCAATAGGAAAAAAAAAAGTCTCTTCATCATTCACTCTATCCAAAAGAGAGTTTTACACAACTTATTTATATAGAAAATTGTGTGCATGAATCACATGACACATGTAAAAACCAAGAGCCCCAAAAAAACAAGAGCCAAAATATAAATATTCATAAAGGATCCACATCAATTCTCCTCAGATTGGAAACACTCATCACCGATGAATGGAGGTGACGAGAAAATCGAGCAAGTGCAATGAAGTTAGTCAACCACCTATGAATCAAGTCATCCTTTCCAGCGAACCAAGTACCTTTCTATACAACATAAATGTGAAAATGTTTACAACAACAGCAACTAAGCCTTTCATCCCAAGTATTTGGGGTAGGCTACATGAACCAAAAAAGAATCACGCCGGATCGAAATGTGAAATGTTGGATTTTCCAAATCTTTTCACACTAGGTCATTCAACCATGACCAATGTAGGACATGGGTAAGACTACACCCTAAATACGATAATGGTAACTCAAAAATTCAATAGGCATGAGACAACGTTGGGTTAATGGAATGAAAGTTCTTATCAACTCAAGTGACATTGTATAGTTGTGGGCATGGTTCGGCCTTCAAACACATCTTCTCAGTAGTTGGCTAGGAAATTATCTAACATATCTACCTCCATCAATCATCGTTATAGCTCTTATCATTGTGTGTAACTTAGATGTGGAACACACTAAACATACACCAACTCTCATATCTAAATGCAACATGTGGACACCAAGCAATGTGCAAAAATGTGTGTCTAACTCTCTCAAATCCTCCTTGTCATCGCTAAAATCATCTTGAGATTCGTAATCCTCTTCGTCGATCTCACTCTCATCTAAATCATCACTTTGACCCTCGTTGTTGAAAACTCTTATGGGACACTAATAAACAAAGTGATCATAATTGTGACATTTAAAGCAATGGATTCTTTGAATATCCTACAGTCATAAGTTATGACTGGTGAGTTACAATTTTGCACTTTACTTTCTTAATAGCAAAAGTGTTGGGTCTAGCACTTATTCAAATTGTCACTTAAAGTGCTTCAAATCGTCACTTAAAGTGCTTCCTAGCTTTGAAAGTAACTTTCTTTTGCAAGTATATTTTGAAACCTAGTAATAACTAGTATGCCTCTTTAACAGAATCCATAGTATGTGGAAGTACTTTGTGCTGAGATGAAATATCAATCTTGTGCGGTAAGAAAACTATTCTCTTGAATGTCACACCATACTACCAACTCTTAAGATCTCAACATGTACTCACTCACATACATGCTCCCCTTACTTGACTTAGACAGTTGGTTAAGAAGATGATACCCAAAGATAGAAAGAAGGTAATTCTGTCTAAACTCTACACTTATCTCGATTCATAACATTATCCGACCACGTCTCTCGAACTTTCTATGGACATCCAGTAAACATTGACCGACTCTTGCAACTTTATCTTAGCGAATCGAACTCTAGGGTATCATGTCTCCGCTACCAATCAAAAAATTATTCATATCCATTAACCAATCACAGATGGCTAAAACGGAGAAATCCACCTTTTCATAATTTCAAGGTCTATCTTCAGCATCATTACTTCTTCTCCTACAACCATGATCTGGATTAGGCATAAACCTGCTCTTGCAAATTTTTCATTAAATAGCTTTATATTGATTTATATCTCTAAGGCATCTAAATGTGTCTTAAACTCCTAATTGGTTGTCTACTGGATTAGTTTAACCCTATGGATGACCCCCCGAATTTTGTTGATTTTAGCTAGGGGTGAGCAAATTTCCCAAAAAAACTGAACCGAGCCACTAAACCGATCCGAACCAATCGGTTCGGTTAGTTCGGTTTTCAGTTCGGTTCGGGTGAAAAACCGAAGATATATTCGGATATCGGGTCGGGTTTCGGTGGCGTTAGCGCCAATCGAAATCTAACAAAAAAACCGAATTTGTATAAATACCCGACCCGTTAACCCATTAACCTTACTTCTATAGTATCTCTCTCCTCCCTCTCTCTCTGTGTCCAATTCGGTTTCGGTTTTTTAAAACTGGACCAATAAACATTTCTTTTTCTTTTTTAATTCTAGTGTGCTTGTGGGCTGCAGGCCCAAAAAATTGAAAACCAACTGAATCGAACCGAATTTTCTATTTCAGTTATTAGTAGATTTCGGTTGGTTTCAGTTTCAAGTTTGGAAATTCGATTTGGTTTTCGGTTGGGATTTTTCCATCCAAACCGGAACTGAACAGACCGGTGCTCAGTCCTAATTTTAGCTACGAGTTAAGTGTTTTGATGGTTTTCCATGGGTTCCCTAAAGTGTTTGTGTCGGTACAAAGCATGCAGCGATATGCATGTTCCACGACTAAGAACTAAGCTTCATGCACGCATGGGTTCCCTAATGTTCAAAAAGAACTAAGCTAAATAAATGCAAATGCGGTCATAACCAAACACACGAATGAATATACAGTTGCACAAGTCGTATACTATATGCACAAGTCCTAGACACCAGAATTAACTCATGACTAGATGAAAAAATAAAATAAGACACCCCAATAGCGAGTTGCTAACTGCACAAAAATGCAATAGAATGCAACACACAAAAGAAAACAACCTGCAAATATAGACAATAATGAATAAGTACAAAATTTGTGCAAATAACCATAAAAGAATGCAAAATTTAACAAGCATAGGTGTTGATTCAGTTAAAACTTATCTCAAGAAAGTAGAGCTCAATCTCTATTACAAAAACCTTACAGAGCCATTGGGGTCACTGTGCAAAACCAAGAGAAGAAAATCTCAAGTAACTAGCTAAGAAAATAGTCCAAAATCTCAATAGCTCGAATATGCTCAAATCAGGCCTAAAACGAGCTCCAAATCTCCAAATCACTGAAAAACCATGATATGTATATTATGTGCAAACAGATCAGATCCTTGTAACTACTGATCCAACTGTAATCTCAACTAGGTCGGGTCAGAGTGAACTTGGTTAGGTCGGGAACCCGAATGGTCGTAGGTCTGTATTGAAGTTGCATTTAGTTGATTCAATATGAATATGGAAAGTTCCAATCTGAAACAACTTGGCTTCCCTTGGAAATTGGAACCAAAGTTAACAAGGACGTTGAGAGAGGACGTGGCAGAATTGGCGAAGAATATATGGAGTTGACAATAAGGTCTGATACGCTGGATGAAGGCGGTGTTGGCATTAAGGATGAGGCAGAGCTGGAAGGACGCGGCAAAGGATGCATTGAAGATGGTGTTGCAGGTGAAGATTATCAGTCGGCAGTTGTAGTGGATCGAGTGGCAGACTATGAGAGATCTGTCGAGATCATTCTCACAGATTAGGCTGAGAATATTATTGTGCAGACCAATACAGGCTTAGGGATCTTGGGTGGATGGAGGAGAGGAAAACTCGATGTAGAGGTTGTTCTTGATGATGTTGGCCGATTCTGTTTTTTCTTTCTTTTTTTATATTGTAGGTGATGATGTAGTAAAAGATGGTGAACTGATGATGTTATTGTTGACAATGATATTATTATCGAAGATGAGGAAGATGGTTGCTGCAATACCAATTTTTTTATTTCTCTTTTCTTTTTATTTTCTTCTTTTTCCCTCTAATATGTTCTTTCTCTTCTTTTTTTTTTCCCCCTTTTTTTCTTATTTTTTTAAAAAACTAAAACTGAAAATAAAAAGAAGAAAATAGAGAAGATGAAAATGAGAATTGGATCCTTCAGCGTATTGATACCAAATGATACCAAAAATGATGCAGTTCCA
The DNA here is from genome assembly GCA_036321105.1 of Dracaena cambodiana. Classification (NCBI taxonomy): domain Eukaryota; kingdom Viridiplantae; phylum Streptophyta; class Magnoliopsida; order Asparagales; family Asparagaceae; genus Dracaena; species Dracaena cambodiana. Next base: position 55,203,225 of record JAYEPQ010000004.1, on the reverse strand, counting down.
AAATAATTTATGGTTTATGGTGGTTGGGTTTTGGTAGAGGATACAAAAATAGATGGGTTAATTACGACAATTGCCACTTACAATTCAAGGTGTATCCCTAATACTTCGTAGAGAAACCCCCACAAAGTTTTGTTAAGGGATATTAGTGATACATTTCCAGTCGTACGGAGATAGTTTTCATAATTAATCCGATATAGATTACATAGAAAAATAATACAAGATAGATATGGGCTCACACTCTAGTTGGAATAGACCTGTCCAAATATACGGGCCCGATGCCTAGCTCGAGCTCAGCTAACTACTCGGTCAATGAACAAACCCGGGTACGGGTACCCCTAGTTGAAGCCTGGGCCTGGCCAGGCCCAACTATTTTATTTAAATTGTTAAAAAAATAATTCATATTAAATTTAATATCTTCATATTTCTCTCTCCCCCTCTCTCCCTCTCCCTTTCTCTACCTCTCACTCTCACCTTTGTTTTTCCATTTCACTCTCTCTCTAGAGATATTTTGGATATTATTACCCATGCTGAGTGCACGTATTGTCTAAAGTGATGATCTTCTCACCCCATTCAAGTTTCCAGAGGTCAAAGTATGAATAAAATTCTCTAGGAATATAAGTGCTACAATCCATAGATAGGTATAATTATTGTAATTAACCTAATTAAATATTTCATTGTGCTAGCCGCAACATACCAAACGAACAAATTAAAAAAAACTACTATTTCTGCTACCAACAATTTCTATATCCTGCATTTCTCACAACTAGCAATCAATAGTCACAATTTTAAACTAATGGAATCACAAAACTAACAATCAGTATCACAATTTTAAATTGGGGTTTTTACATATTTATCCCTTAAATCTTTAAAAATTAGAATTTAGTCTCCAAAATTTTCATATTTATAATTTAGTCCTCTAAATCTTTTAACTTACCACAATTTAGTCCTCCAGACATATTTTTGGTCCAAATTTTCCATTATACCCCTGAGTTACTTTACTTTAATCCTCCCTTCCCTCTTCCTTCTCTCTTCTTCTTCTTGTTGAGTTCCCCTCTCCATTCTTCTTCTCTCTCTTCTCTCTTCTTGTTGGGTTTTCCTAACTTATTTCACTTTAGAGATTAACTGGGAGGGAAGAGAGGAGAAAAATGGAAAGGGAAACCCAATAAGAATAGGAAGACAGAAGAGAGAGAGAGGAGAAGAATGGACTAAAGTGAAGTAACTAGGGTATAACGGAAAATTTGGGTCAAAAATATGGCTAGGGACTAAATTGTGATAACTTAAAAGTATTTGGGGATTAAATTATAAATATGAAGATTTGGGGGACTAAATTCTAATTTTTAAAGATGTAAGGGACAGATGTGTAAAAACCCCTTTTAAATTAATGGAAAAACTTGATGTTCATTTCTCTTTGCTTTTATTCAAACTCACGGCCTCCACACTACCTAAAGTAACAAAAAAAAAAAAAAAAAAAAAAACCTAATTCAGATCCTTTTCCCACTAAAGTCACAATCCAAAACGGAGTAAAAAATAAGTTATTTAAAAGGGAAAGAAAAGAACGCAAACGGAATCAAGAATAATTTATTTAAAAAGGGAAGAGAAAAGACGCCAACTTGATTACCCCCATGGATCAGCTTCGTGGACCTCGACGAGGTTCCCGATGAGAAATCCTCTCGCTCCACCAGCCCAACCCTCAGCCCCCGCGTCGCCGCATCCAGCGCGACCCCGCATCCGGTGGCCCCACCGCCGATCACGAGCACATCCAAGGGGTTCGCAGGGCTGGCCCCCATCAGTGCCGCCTCCTGCACCTCCCTCGGCGGCACCACCGCTAGCGGATCGTTGATCTTCTTCCGTATCGATTCCAGCACCGTCGACCCCCGGTCGCTGGCGGCCGCCGGCGAAGAGATAACAGTGATCGCAGCCCACGAGGCGCCGGAGGCGGCGGCGATCAGCCCCAGTCGTCGGAGTCGAGAAGTGGACATGATCCAAATTCTGGGAATTGGATCGCTGGCTCGGTGTGGAGGGGGTAAGGGGCTTTTGTAGGGAGCGGAAAGCAGTAGAGTGAGGAGGGAATTAGGATAGTGCCACTGAATGGGTTTGGTCGGACCGTCACGGGTTCACGGGGTGTTGGAGAGTTCGATATGGATTTGGGTACTTAACCGAGGGTTTATTTTCGTTTAGTCAGTTATGTTTTGGGGAATTTCTAAATGAACATACCACTTATCTTAGTAAACCCACCTTCTTCTTCTAACGTTGTAAATAATTACATATTTATTATTATTTTTTTTTTCAATCTTGTTTTTTGTTCTGATCGAGATGGAAAGATATTAAAATCCATTTCGATATTTATCCCCAAACTGTTTAAAATCTGTTCGAAAAGTAATCTCTAATTCAGAAAGATGTGCACACTAAAACTAGTGGCATGCTCATTTAGGAATTCCCAATATTCTAGGAATATTAATCTTTTTTTATTTTATTTTGAACCTATTGATTTAAGATTGGTATACGAAATAATGTACATGTACGAAATTACATGTTATCTTAGTTCAGGTACAAATAAAACTCTTATTCTTCTAAATCTGCTTAATCTTAATTATTTTATTAATACGAAAAAATGGCTTTGCTCACATGTTTATTATGAAAACGAAGCTTTTCCAAGTACTTTTTCTAACTCATTTTATAGCGTAGAAATTTTTTTAAAAAACAAATCCCTATGTAAAGTAACAGTTTTTAGTATTCTGCCTTATTTAGTATTCTGCCTTTTTTTGCCATATTTATTAGGTGCATTCATATATTATTGCAAAATTATAGGAAATTAATCATAAATTTTTAGATGGTATTTGTATTACTTTCCTTTTTTGGAAAAAAAAGTTTGAATTTATTTTATACATATATTTGATATAATGTGATTTTACTCTTATTCTATGTAATGTAACGTGATTTTGATATCACGTTCAAAATGTTAGTATGAAAGTCCTTTTTTTTTTCACTTATAAATCTGATTATTTTTTATTATTTTATTAATGTGAAAAAATGGATTTGTTAGCATGTTTATTATGAAAAAAAAGTGTTTCCCTTTAATTTTTCTAATTCATTTTATAACGAAGATTTTTTTTTTATTTAAAAATCCCTATGTAAAGTAAAAGGTTTTAGTATTCTGCTTTATTTAGTATTATGCCTTATTTATTTGGTGCATTCATATATTATTGAAAAATAATAGGAAAATAGTCATAAGTTTTTAGATGGTATTTTTATTATTTTCCTTTCTTGGGGAAAATGTTTGAATTTATTTTATACATATCTTTGGTATAATTTAATCAATGTACTATTGTGCATGTCTCTTGTGAGAATAATAAATGCCATAATGAATAATATAAGAACAACTATAGAATTTTTCATTTATAATGCATGTATCTTGTGCTAGTAAAAGAACAAAAAAATAATAATCAAAGTTCATTTTTTGGGAAAAAAAATTCTCAAAGAAGTAAGATACTATATAATTGTAAAAGAAATTTTGCGCATAAGAATTTTACTTGGTTACTTTCTCCATTCATCTTTACAAAGTTTGGTCATCTTACTCAAGCAAAATGTTTCAAGTGACATCTACAATGATAAAATTCAACATAATAAGTTTGGTCACCAGATATTTCTAAGGGATGATGCTCAACAGAGAGACTGAGTGAAAAGGACGGAGTTGGAGGATAAATTAATGGGCCCTATAGGGTTCGACAACATGTGTCATTTCCATAGCTAAGCCCAACAACTAGGAAAAATACAAAAAATAAAATAAAATAACGAAAGTGAGTTTATTTCCATTCTCTCAATGTTCTACCATATAAAATATGCAGACAGTTCCTTAAGGTTCAGGCCACAAATATCTCTTAAAAGATTAAATCTTCCAAAAACATCTGAAGGTGTAAGATTAAGTTCATTTAAAAACAATCCGATGACCATTGCATACAACACTTTTAAGTGCACCATTTCAAAACTCAAGCTTGGTATAGACATGTCATGGCAGGCTGATTAAAATGTTTGTACAACTTTCCGAAAATATTTGTTAATGAAGGCTTCGATTCTTTGGTTGTAGGTCTTTTACAACATGAGAAATGGAGGCGGTTAAAGTAATTGTGCTAGGGGATATAGAACCCCAAAAGAAGCTCGATAAAACATTCGAGTTTGATGCAACTTCGTTCGAGCGAGAGAAAATTATAGGAATATTCAAGATAGAGGGATGTAGTATTTTCCAAAATTGTCAAATATACTGAAAAAGTAACGGACTATCGAGCTTAGTATTTACATATAAGGAATTATTGCACAAATGCTTCGAATCTTTAGGTGTGGGAATTTGATATTTGTAGCATGACATAAAATATCAAATTATCATTATAGCTCACGTAACTTCATATCAAATAATATTTGTAGCATGACAATTTCATAAGAAGCATGATAGTTTAAATGACCATTCATTTGTCAATTTATTAAAATTGATGCAGGGAGATTGATATGAAAGGGATAAGTGGGTAGTTATTAAAGTAGTTTATCTCTAGAATTTGGGTAATGATTAATTAATTTCATTCTTAAACCAATTTATTTTTTAATTTCGAAAGTTCAAAAATTTTGCATATGATGTAATTCCATTTTCTAAGTTTTTTTAAATTTTTTTTTTAATTTTAAATCCATATTTTTTCTCTCCTTTTTACTTAGTAATATCTCCTCTTTACCTAGTAATATAGAAAGATATTTTGGAAAATTTCTAAATGAACACACCCCTGATCTTAGTGAGCCCACCTCCTAAAGTTGTAAAAAGTTACAGGTTTATCATTTCTTTTTGTGATCCGGTCTTTTACGGGAAATTCTATTTGCACACGGCATTTTACTCTTGGCATCCTGGATACTCTTTACACCAAACTCCTATTTTGAAATATTATCATTTTACTCTCCGCGCCCAATTTTTTTTTTCAAAAATATCCCTCCTCATTTTCTCTAACTCCTCATCTCTCCGATCCCATTTTTATCCATTTTTGCTTGAGTCGATGTTAGTTTAAGAGCAAAAAAATATTTTGGTCGGTATTAATACCCTACCAAGAAACGTGCGGGTCAGTTTCAAATAAATACGCATAAAATCTTTAAAAAAAATTCAAATCATATCTTAGATTTCTTTTCTCTGACACCAATTGCATATTGAAATTTTTCATTTGCATAAGAAAACTCAAACTCAAATTCCAAATCCAAATTTCACTTGTCAAGGTGAAATCAAAATATTTAAAACTCTTCTAATCTTTTCAGGAACGTTAATGTAAAACATTTTAAGGAGTCAAGAAATCAAATTGATAATTTTGTAGGAGATGTGTTTTTATTAAATACCAAAAAAAAATATTTAGGGTTATAGAGAGAAAATAGAGGAGGAAAACGATGAGTCATAGTTCTAAATTTTAAGAAGTCTTAGTTTGGAATTTATAAGGGTAACTTAGTTCAAAAAAATAATGACAAACTTATAATTATTTATAAGTTTCAAAACCGTGCGTCAAGAATAAAATGCCGGGTGCAAATAGAATTCCTCGTCTTTTACCCTGGTCGGGGTGGAAAGATGTTAAAACTCGTTTCGGTACTGATCCCTAAACTGTTTGAAAATCGTTCGGAGATTAATTTCCTACTCAGATAGGTGTACTCACTAAGACTAGTGGCATGCTCATTTAGAAATTCCCGATGTTTTGGGAATATAGAGATGCATAGCCAGTTGGCAACTTTGACTGAATCCATTGTTCGTATGGTATTTTAAGAGAATAGATTGCACTTTATATTTACATAACAGTTATCCTATTTTTGGAAATATATTCCATTCTCTAAGTCATTGGATGACAGGGGAGTATGCAACGCACCTTGATGCGAGTGGAATGATACACCCGATCATAGGAACAGCCGGTCATGTGTACAATATAAAGGCAATAGATTTGATCTATCTTTCTTCTACTCGTATGCATTGCATCTCATAAATCAAAATTATTAATATAGGTTTTATTTAAAAAACATGATAAGTCTATTTGATATAATATATAATTACGTAGAATTATTATCGTCAAAGAAACATATACGTAGGATTTGTTGTTGATATAGAGTGAAGACGATTTCATTTAACTAAATAAGTAAATCTACTTTGTCTAGTTGAAAACTATTCCGAATTGATAAATACTCCTAAACTGAGTTTTTTAGTCATTCTGAGATGAACGACTAAAATACTTACTCTAAAGGGTTACGAAGGGATGGTGAAAAGAGTAATATACTTTAGACCTAGGATTTTTACTTTTTTGTTATCAATTCCTTTTTTTTTTTACTTTTGTAATCTTCGCCTACTTCTTATTCTATGTTAGACTAGTTTGACATGAATAGCCTCAACTATTGGAGGTGCTATCACTTCCTATCTACAATACAAGCTCAACCAGAGGTATTTCATTTCTTTTCCATGTTGCTACTCTAGAGGAATTTACATTAACCCTATGTAGACGATGGAAATGTAAATAATCCAGTCCAAGAAAAAGCGGCATGGGACTGAACTAGCCCTACGTGCGTCCAAGCAGGCACGCGCTATGAATCAGCATGCCCACCACTGAACGTGCGCTCAAGCTGACAGGTGACACAGACCCATATCTCTCGCTGAGCACTTTGCACATACCGAGGAGGGTGCATGCCCAAAATCGCATACACACCTGCGCACGCACCAAGGGTTGCGCACGCCCAAAGTATCACGCACCTAGGGTATCATGCGCCAAGGGTCGCATGCGCCTTGATGCACAAGCGTCCAGGTGCACGGGCACGCATTGTTGCTCGCTCACCAAGGTATGCACATGTGCCCCCTGCTGCGCGCGCACACCCAAGGGCGCACGCCCTGGAGCGTGTGCATCCTGCACCCAGAAGTGCGCATCTCGCGTACCCAGGGGCACACGCTAGCATTGTGCTCCCAGGCAGGCGCTCGAAATCAGTTCCAACAGTTGCAACATTCCCCTAAAATTTTACATGAATCTATTATAACTCCTAACTCCCTCCAAACGTGGAATTTGATACTTTAATTAGGAGAGATTGAGGGAGGAAATACAAGAACAGTTATGCTTTTCGATGGTTATAAATAGCCTTCTCATGAAAAAAAAAATGAAAAAAAAGGAGGATTCAATAGGGGAGTTCAAAATCCAATAGAGAAGAAGAAATCCAAGAGGAGAGAAATCAACATAGTCAAAAAGAGAAAGAACTTTAACATTCTTACTATCTTCTGCAATAAAGAGTATTGAGTTTGGAAATATAGAGATCAATCGACGTTCGGATTATCAATGGAAGATAGTACCTATCTTTGCTCGCTGTGCAAGAGAGCTCAAGACAACAAATAGACAAAGAGTGATATCTTTTCTTTTTCTATAATCCGGAATCTAAAGATAGTAATTTTTTTTTCTTTTGCTATAATCTTTATTAAATGACAATGGAAAAGAAATCTCATATTTCAGGCATACACCCTCCTTATGAATGGCATACTACTTTCAACCTGTTTCTACCAATTACGCGAATGCCACGTTTGCAATATGCATTTCTGGCCAAGAAAGAACATATTCAAGCTAGATCCATCATTGACAAGGAAACAAACAGCTAGGCTCCATTTCACATCGTAATTGCATATATTGCACATACTAAGTACACGCGTGCGCATATATATATACATAAAAGTAAATAGAAGCTAAAAGTGTCACTCCAGCCTAAGTTGGCTTGAGGGACTGCTCAAAACTCGTCTTTCTACATTTTTTTTTCTTCAGTCGGATTATATCATATTCATCTCTGGTACAAAAAAAAGGGAATGCGAGATTTTGGCTAGAAGAAAAAAATAGATTTTTTTTTCTTTTTTTCTTTTTTGTTTTTTTTTGGGATTACATCATATGCTTACATCCAATCAGATTATATCATATAGATATGTACAAAACTTTAAGATTGTGCTTGAATGTCAAAAATAAAATGTTTTGGAGTGTTTTCAGAGTGTGTGTTTCTAAGTGTTCACAACATATCCCTCCAAAACACCCTAAAACACATAAAACTAATCTCCCAAACATAGCCTAAGAGGGGAGTTTCTAGATGGGTACAGCATATTTCCTAGTGAGCCCACTTAAAAAGATCGTTTTATTTACCACTTTGCCATTATTTTTTTGGGTCAAAAATACCCTTCCTTCTTGATCAGAAATCTAAAAGTTTGATCCGGGCTAACCAGCCCGGATGAAGCCTCCCCATCCGGGATATCAGCCCCGGACAGGGAGCATAAGTCCGGACTGGTTAGCCCGGATCAGAGATGAGAGATAAAAAAAATTAAATCTTCATAATATGTATAACTGGTGTAGTGGTATCATACTTCTCTCCCATGGAATTGACCAAAGTTCGATTCCCTGGATGCACAATTTTCATTTCTTCTCTTTTTTATCACCTTGCACAATTTTCATTTCTTCTCTTTTTTATCACCTTGTTATGTTGAATTACTCTCCCTACTTTGTATATTAAATTTTTGCCATGAAAATGAAGATGAAAATGAAGACGAAGATGAAGACGAAGAAGAAGACGAAGAAGAAGCAGCAGAAGAAGACGAAGACGAAGACGAAGAAGAAGCAGAAGAAGAAGAAGAAGAAGAAGAAGAAGCAGCAAAAATGAGAGAGAGGGGTAGATTGAGAATTTTAGTGTGCTCACTAGGAAAAACCCTCTCTTTTTTTAAAGAGAGGGTGTGCTCACTAGGAAAAAGTGGGCTCACTAGGAAAAAAACCGTGCCCATCTAGAAATTCCCCCTAAGAGGCAATGGTGTATCAAGAAATTGGTGATACACTAACATCCAAAGAACTAAAGATTATCTCAATTTAATATTTATTTTATGATCAAATAGCTTAGATTATTCTTATAAGTGTCACTGGAAAAATAAATGTTGGTGTAATAATAATTCAATCCCAAGTTATCATGGCTAGCAAAATCACTATAGATGGACCCCACATGAAAAATCATGCAACCCTCAGTGACACCAAATTTGGTAATTTTTCTATCAGTCACGTTCAATATTGAATTTTTCTCACTTTATTTTTCCATTCAATAAAAATATTTTAAAAAGTGATTGGAAGTTATAACATTTTTATAGGATTGTGATTGAAATGATAAAATATAATAGGGGTATTTACTGGTTTGTCCCTCAAATCTTTATATATTATGATTTTGCCCCCCAAATCTTCATATTTAGAATTTTGCCCCCCAAATCTCATAAGTTACAACAATTTTGCCCCTCTCTCTAACACAGTTAAATATTTGACCATTTTACCCCTCTTTTCCTCTTCTATTTTCCTCCTCTCTTCTTCTTCTCCCTTCCTCTTCTCTTCTCCTTTTCTTCATTATTTCTCCTCTCTTCTTTCTCCTCTCTTCTTTCAGTATTTAACTGTGTTAGGGAAGAGAGGAGAAGAGAGGAGGAAGAGAGGAAAAAGAAGAGAGGAGAAATAATGAAGAAAGGAGAAGAGAGGAGAAAGAGAGAAGAAGAAAAGAGGAGGAAAATAAAAGAGAAAAAGAGGAGTAAAATAGTCAAATATTTAACTGGTTTAGGAAAAATTAGAGAAAGGGGCAAAATTATTGTAACTTATGAGATTTGTAGGGCAAAATTCTAAATATGAAGATTTGAGGGGTAAAATTATAATATATAAAGATTGAGAGACAAACCAGTAAATACCCCAATATAATAATAAAAGTATGACTAATATAGTATTTTAATAAAATGATAATTGGAATAGTAGGCTATAATAATTCCTAAGAATGATAAGATATAATATTTTAATATAAGGCAATTCTGACGGAAACAATAAAATAAATAAAAATCACTATTAGATAGTAAAATCTCACCGACACAGTAAAGGAAAAATATAATAATGTTAAAAAAAACAATAAATAAAAGAATGCACCCATAGCAATATAAATACACTTCCGCAAAATAAGCAAGGCATCAATTTTCTTGAACCTCTCGGGTCAGGAGACTAATAAACTCTTCTCGACGTCCCACGTCCCATTAACACAAATAGGGGCTGGTTTAAGCAATCAATTAAAAAAGCAAAAGCTCTTACAAAGGTTATTTATACAAAAAGTAGCCTGCACCATGTAGCTAGTTTTTGATAAGCTTCAAGAACTAATAATATTTTTCGCACGAGATAATGGCCAGGCATGGGATTCAGAAGGACCTTGATTCCAACTGTTTTATGAGAAAAAAAAATGATTACACAATTACATTACAGTAACATACCAAAAATCCACACAATTGTTAGTACCCCAGGCGGTCCTATAGGAAAGCAGTGAGACTCCGATGCTTTCAACTGCAACGTCGAAAGCTATAAGAGCTGAGGATCCTCCAACGACTCCAAGCTATAACTTGCTGCTGCTGTAACTTGCACTATACACAAAAAATCAAAGGAGAATGACATACAGGTCAAAAGAACATGGGTTAAAACTAGCATGTCAAAGTTCATGCTTCATTGCCCGTGCTTTTAGTATTCCTGGAATGGGCGGTGAACTGGGCAACTTTCCTGATGAACTGGGCCTTATGGGTTGAGGCATTTGAGGTGGAAACATTGGTTGTGTGTCGGAGCTCTTGCCTCCATTTGAACTAGGCTCATGGACGCCGTCATCCTGTTCTTTATCACAGAATCTCATTGCTTTCAGGACGTAAGAGTCATCATGCAACTCAAAAGGAGTACTGCATATAAGATTTGCAGTCAAAAGTCAAAAGCAGTTCGACTCATAACACCATTAACCAAGACCATCACTCTCCAAAATCATGTGCAGCTTGCTGGCATAGTCGAAGACAGCGTCAACTAGTTTGATTAAGTTCAATTAAAGGTTATCGGTCAAGGTCATAAGTTTGAGGTTAGAGTTGGAACTTTGTCAAATTTGCCATTGCATGTGGTTCAACCTTTTCAGTGACATTGATTAGAATGTTAATAAAATGGGGTTTTTACATATCTGTCCCTTACATCTTTAAAAATTAGAATTTAGTCCCCCCCAAATCTTCATATTTATAATTTAGTCCCCCAAATCTTTTAAGTTACCACAATTTAAATCCCCAGCCATATTTTTGGCCCGAAATTCCCATTATACCCTTAAGTTACTTCACTTTAGTCCTTCCTCCTCTCTTCCTCTTCTTATTGGATTCCTCTCTCCATTTTTCTCCTCTCTCTCTCTTCCCTCCCAGTTAATCTCTAAAATGAAGTAACTCAGAAGAACCCAATAAGAAGAGGGAAGAGAGAATGCATCTATCAGGAGAACCCAATAAGAAGAGAGAAGAGTGAAGTAACTCAGGAGAACCCAATATGAACCCAATAAGAAGAGAGAAGAGAGAACCCAAATATGCTTCAACGATTCCACTATGAAACAAAGGGTTGGCTAGAGTATCAAGACAAGTGGGAATGCATCTGAATAAAAGAAGTAATGAAACAGCAGTAAAATTTTAAAAACTATCTAAACAATTTCACAACAATTGCAAATGAAGACTAACAAACTGAAGAGGATGAAATAGGAATACAACCAAAAGCTGCAAAACAATTAACAACTGTCAAGCTAAAATATCATAATTGTGGGAATATTGTTAACAGTATTAGTTAGTCATGCATAATGCCATAAATTAAAACTACAAGCCAGAATGTAAATTGAAATATCATTTATTGCATCTAAACATGATGTTCTATTTGGTGATGATGGTTGGTAAGTTGAAATACATTATATATACCAAAAAAGAACTAGCATATATCTAGACAAATACAAATATGAACTTTGATACAGCTATACCTACTCAGGTGTCTGTAACGGAACAAAACTCTGATATTTGTTTCTGCCTGGGTTTTCTAAAGGCAGAGAAAGCGAGAAGAAGAAAAGAAAATCATACCATTTGACTACCAAGAAGTTCACATAGAAAGAACTTGTGGAAAATTTGGTTGGAACTACCTAATACGCCTGCATGCAGGAAAAGTAGAACTTGCTAGCTTAGTAAAATATTTGTTGCATGGTGACCACCTAAAGGTAGTTACAACTTACAATAGTTTTATGATTGAAAAGCTAATACATGGCTTGTTTTGGTTAATAAGAAGAGGAAATTACCCGTGTACCTCCACACCCAACCCCACAAGAAAAAAACTTATAAAGGTATTTTCACTTGCTGTTTGTGTCCATCCCATACAGCCATGTAATTTCCTATCCGAATTAAATCAGTCAGTTTTGTCTATTATGGGAATATATCCCTTGTACCATCAACCTATCATTTGGATACCAGACTTACAACTAGTCTAACCCCCAGCTTCTCTCCAACTCCATCAAGTCCCTTCTCAACCAGAAAACCTAAGATTCCTTGGTTTCTCCCTATGGTAATGTGCCTAAGAAAAGATATTGGAAAGAAAATAAAAGGAATGATGGAATACTATCCACTAGAAGCTTCAAGTTAACAATGGTGAATGAGAGATTGATAGGGATTTGATATGATTCACTTATTGCTTTTTGTCTTCTGTTTGATTGTTCTCCAATTCATCTCCTACATATTAAATGGTCATGTCCCACCACGTCAAAACGTATAGATATTCTCCTCGCATTAGCATATAGTACATAAAGTCTCTAGGGGATAGTATTATGGTAGATATTGGCTAGAATAGATGCAAAAGAAAGATTTAACTTCAGCTCTCTCCTGTCCCTGCTAACTTACAACAATACTAACATGAATCATGTGATATCAGAACCTTGGTTGGGATCATTTGCTACTGCTCAAATGTCTCTCTCTCCTTATGCATACATAAGCAGGATGTAATTAGTCAACCTAGTTTGCACTCTCATTGGCATCTGTTTTGAGTTTGGTTTTCTTAACTGAAGGTGGGGACGAACATAATTGCATACTTTTACGCCATAAAATTGCAGGCTTTTGTTTTGTTTTTTTATTTTCGAGATCCACCATCACGCTTATCAGAGCGTGATGTCAGCATTCCCATCTTTTAAACTCTTTTTTTCTGATTTCCTATGTACCATAATATGAAACCATTTTGTTCTTGCTTGATTTTGGGTTATCTTCGTGGACATTTTGTGCTGTAAATGTTTGTTTGCTTTCAGGAAGTTTGCCCTCCTGATAGTGCAGAATTTTTAAAAAAAGAAAAAACATAGAAAAAGCTTTATGCAGCTAGAACACAAACATTGTGCGAGTCCTAATTTGCTGAATGTGTTGACAACAAGGAAGTGGTCATGGCCGGAAAAGGCTACTTAAACAACCTGTCCCTAACTAGGCCGAACATCACACCAGGTTTGACTAGACCACCGGTATTACTTTTGGACCTGAACCTACCCTATTATGAAAGGTCAAGATACCTGTCCAGATATACTTAAGAGACTAGATCCTATCCAATTGTTGAGCGCGTAAGTTTTGAGTCCACATTAGGTCTGGGTATTAGACATTTATTAAGGTTTTCTAAGTGAACAAGTGTGGGTTGGGTCCATTTCAATGGTATCAGATCCTACGTCATATAATAAAGAGTCTGACTTTTAGACCTGGTATATTCTTGTTCATCAACGGAGAAAGTATAGGTAGGGTCTAGATCAAGTCCGGATACCGAGCTAGCGTAACATCCCTATTGCTGACCAACGAGGGAAGATATATACATCATGAACTTCCTGGAGAATAAATGTACAACAACTTTGGTCAAATCTAGTAAGGCACATAAAAGTATGGGGCATGCTCAAGTCATGATGGTAGTTCACAGGATTACTATCAGAAAATTTAAGTAGGTGGTCAAATAGGGTATCTGTCTTATCTCAATTTACCTAACTGATCCACTATTTTTATGTGTAAATTCTTTATGTTTGAGCCATATCTACAGCTGTAGTACATTGCTGTTACAGACTCAAGGAAAATAGATCTGGTTTCTTGACTTGCTAAATTTTGTTTCCCCTACAATTTAAAAAAAAAGGGTATTGGTCTCTTGATCACTGTTGCTTCATGCTTATAGCCTCTCTCTTGAAATGAGATCCAGAACAAATAGACATCATAATCCAGATATTAGTTAAATCTTTTAATTGTTAGTTCTTGATAAACAGTCTTATCAGCTAATTAATCTTGCAGGTTCAACAATAACAAACATACTTAGATGTCTCCATGAATAAATTTACCATTATTATCAAGAAGTTTAAGAGTGTGCTCATCAAAATACCTATTAAAATCAAAATGCACCAGTTGCATATCTTCTGATATTTCCACCTCAACGGTTGCATGTGGACGAGTCTGTACAATACATGGAATCAAAAGAAAATCATCACTGCTATATAGAGAACTAGTCATTTCAAATGAAATAAATCAGGTAATCCCGTATACATTTGAAGCTAAAAACAATCTAAAATATGTTGCAAGTATACAGAGTTTGTTGCTACAGATTTCTTGGAAAGTTGCCAGATTGTTGTAGAAGTTATTTACAAGATTCAAAGATTACAAGCTCTAACATGAAATTTACTAACTGGGAACTGATGAGACTGTGCAGGTGCTTCCCCAACCCACCCCCAAATCATCACTTTCTATTTAATGCTGTTAGTGAGAGAGGAGAGGTGTTCCTATGAAGCCAATGGCACATATAACAGGACATTTCAGACAAAGGCAGATGAGGATGGAGAGCAGAACAGCATCAGGTAACAGCAAAGTTAAACATAATTAGATAGCTGTTTTAGTAAATAGATTGCAGAGCCCAGCAACAAATATATGAAATATAGTACATAGTTTTTGGTATATACATAAGGCTAACAAGAAAAAAATAAGACTGGTGATAGAGTTGATTTAAAATATGCTACAACAAGCAAATTAGAATTCCTAGTCAGAGTAAAAGGTATGAGCATATACTTCTAGACCTTTACAAGTCAAGCAAACACTGGAGAACTAACCAGCCCTCATTTTTATCTGTGCGTCATTATCTTGTAAACATCTATATATGATCAACAAAAGTCATATAGCAGTCCATTAACTTGTTAGTTTGAGAGTTTGAGGAATGGTAAGAAAAGAAGGAAATCCAAAAAACCATAATAATAGCAAGGACGAAACTATTACAGGAAAAAAAAATTTAAGGGAACAGCAGAGGGAGGATACCTGGACCAGGATGAAAGGTAAAGCAACTCCACCTGGAGGATTATCTCCATATAGCTGCTCATTTCGGTGTACCAAGTTCTGGAGGCCTATGTACTTAACGAGGGGGAAAAAAAAGATGTCAGGAAATATATATATATATATATATATATATTATACACATCTATCTGACAAAAAATCATTTTTATACAGGGCTTATCAAAATTCAAGTTCATGATGCAACATAACATTATGAACACATATGCCAAAGGCATTTCGCATGATGTAAACATTTTTATATTTTATAAACAAGCCAGTTCAAAAACAAAAAATAAAGTAAAACATGCAGTAGATGCCTCACTATCAGTATCTTCAATTTGCAAAGCTGCAAACTGGATCATGTGTAATAAATAAGCTTTCTACGCTACATCCACATATGCAGACTATAAGTCTATCTATATATTATATAATACTAATCTACATATCCTCTCTCCTGTACGTTTGGGAATATGCATAAAGTTTTTTAAGTATGAGGCAATATGTATAAGTTTATATTAAGTTGATGAAAATTTGGCCTGATGCCCACCCCACGCTCAATACATGCCCAACCTTCGAACATGCACCATTACTAAGATGAATTAAGGTTACAACCAAAACACAAGCATGCATGTATATAGAGTTGTTGCCCACACACAACATGCAGGCACCTACAATGCACACAAACATTTGACACATGCATATATGCACACAGAGAAACATGTATGTGGAGTTTAGCCAGGTTAAGAAGAAAACTTTACCTGATCTTCCAACTCTTGCAAATACGCTGCTTTCTTATCAATTCTATTTTTCAGTGCAACACGCTCCGCCTGAAATGATGCACAGCACTAGGAAAAATGAGATTTATAGTAAAAGGGAAACAAAGTAAAAAATATTCAACAAACAGAACTATACAATTTTAGAAACATATACCGTAAGAAATACATTGTACATACAAACCTTCAATTCTTCCATGTCATTTAAGCTAGTTCGAGGTAAACCCTTCCACTGAATCTCTTTTTTATCCTTTGAGATGATATCCATTGCCATAAGAACGTTCAGGGCATCATACACCCTCCTCCGTATGTTTTTCTCATCATATTGTTGCTGCTTTTAAAGGAAAAAGCATCAATTACAAACTGATAGTTTTAGCTGTTCAGTAGAAGAATATTTTACCTGATCTGGAGATGCTATAGCATTGGCCGAATCTGCAAATTCAGCAACAAGTTCGTCTGCAACCTATAGAAGATAAATTTAAAGCTTTAAAGACATCAAAATTTAAAATCAACTAAATACTCAGTTCAGCCAAACTAGAATAGTGGCTTTGAGGCCAGACTAGAAAAATATCCACCAGCTAGAAAAATGATGGGATTTAAGAAGCGAAAGATTATACGTACTACGCAAGCATCACAAATGACAAATTTGTAGTATGACAACAATAAAATGTTAGAAACCTATGAGCTCCAAATTTTTTAGTACACATAAATGCAGGTGTGCACATTGCCAATGCCAAAAAAAATATCCAACCAGTGCTTCTCTGTAAATCTTATGCTTAAAATTTTGACACTCAGCATAGCTACATGGCTCTTATACTTTAAGATTTTGACACACAGTATAGCTAAGTGGCTCATGTCACCATCAAGTGTCGTTGTAGCACAGCGATAAAGCCTCTCTGCAGTGAGCAAGACGTTTGGAGTTCAGCTCCTGTTATCACCAGGCTGCTACTTATTCTCAAAAAAATAATAAATAAAATAAATAGAATAAATAAAAATCTTACTAAATATCTAGAGGGCAACAATTAATAAGTTGGAACAGTTGTGATGAAGGCAGCTACTTTCTCTTGCCTATAAAGTTTGGAAATTAAAATAAAGGTTAGAACAAACGTTGTGAGAAGCTAGCATGTATTTACTAATCATTAGCTATAACTTCACCTTATATCTAGTTAAGCTAAATAACCTTATACTTACTTAAGTGGAAGACTCAAAACTATTGATATAATTTATTTATTACAAATTAAAAGATGGATGACCTCCTCTCCAACCTGAAATAAACCTAATTCCTAATGGAAATATGAAGATGTATGTGCATATACACAATAGTTGAAGATTTTGTTTGTTTTAAACTATTGATATAATTTTGTTTGCTACCTACCCTTAAATAGTTGAAGATTCATAAACATCAACTATTAGACAATAAACTGAATGTTTGACATATCAAACATCACTCAAATAATCTAAACTGAATGTTCGAAAAATCAAACATCACTCAAATAATCCCTGATTCCCTATCCAGCTAAAGTAAAATTACAAGAGTACATAAAGGATCAAGTAGAACTTCTTAGTGCAGGATACATAATTTGATCATCTAACCAGGTCCCAAGAACTTGGATAGGCTACGGAGTAGATCTATGCAAAGAATGCTTCATGGAATTGAAAAAGAAAAAAAAAAAAGTGACTGGTTATCTAGACCGTTGCACCAAAATTTATTGGCCTAGGATATTAGAGACAACTTTGGGGCTCTCCATAAAATGGAGGAGTGAGAATTGGTGATAAGAAGACATTCCTTGTTTGTTATGCATTTTAAGCTCAACAGAGGAGCAGTGGTTCAAACTTCTCTTAACTACAAGACTCTACAACACAGGAAATGGTGTGAAATTTGTCATCAGAATCTGCATCCATCTCAAAAGCATGGTACAGGCTGAAAAGCCAAATGAAATGCGTAACCACTCCCACAAATTCCAGGATACATAAAAAATTGTCTTACATCTACTCACAATTAGAGAATGCATTGCCTAAAATATATGTGCTTCACTGTCTCCAATCATTTGTGTTGAACCAATCATTTTTTACTGCCTTACTGAAATGTCTGATGTCAACTCAAGCCTTTTTCATGTGACCTATCCAAGTCAAGCAGTTTTTCTAATCCTAAATTATAACACAAGCATATCTTATCAGGCCTCCTCAGTTTTCACAGTACGTGTTTGTATTTTGGGTGTTCCATATCATTATCCTCAAGTTCTCAAATTCCTAATCCTTTTTTGGTTACTCATTCTTACCTCATACTTCTAAATTTACCTTGCTTCCTTCTTAGCATTCTAAACATAAGTAAATTAACCTATTTCCAGGACGCTATTGTCCAATGATTAAGTTAGAATCATACACAATAGTGAAGGTCCTTACACCGACCTATTTCATATGGTACTCCCTATGTCAATAAGCACAACATAGTACACAAAATAAGTGCTATATTAACATATTTCCCGGACGTTATTGTCCAATAATTATGAATCTTTCATTGATCACTTCATTCGCTTCTATAATATATCCATGGCAGCAAAACCAATCATACTCATACGTGGAAATCAATAGCTTGTTATTCTGAATAAAGCCTTATTTGTATCTCCAATACTACTGAAATTTGATCCACAACTTCTATTTTGGCTCCAAATTTTGTTGGCCAATTACCCTCCAAGGTTTTTCTTTCATTCGTCTAGCTTTTAGAATTTAATATTATTTTTGTCCAATCAATTAGCACCATCATGTGGATACTACACATGATGCGCTTCTTTGAATGTAAGTTCCAGGCACATGAATGGAGAGAGGTAAGGAGATATGAACATTCTCTGTGGCTTGGTTGCATCCTTCAATGACTTGATCATATACTTTATATAGAGATTTTAGTCAAAGTTTACCTCTTTCCCTGTTTTATATAAGTATATCTGCAAATTACTAAGCACTATATGTACTATTCCATTGCAAAAACAGCTTTCTATCCAAAATGTCCAACCTAGATTGTACAGAGTAAAAGCATAAATTTCTTTTATTGAACTACGTTGCTCAGTTTAGATATTTGGGTACTATTATTCAGAATGATGGAGAGATCGATAATGATGTTAACCATAAGATACAAGCTGACTGGTTGAAATAGAGGAAGACAACGGGAGTTTTATGTAACCGTAACATTCCGTTAAGATTGAAAGAAAAATTTTAAAGTACTGCTATTAGACCAGCTTTATTATATGGCACGAAATGTTGGGCTATAAAGAAACGTCATTCACAAAAGATAAGTGTAGCAGAAATGCGCATACTTCGTTGGATGTGCGGCAACACTAGGAGAGATAAAGTGAGAAATGAAGATATTCGTGCTAAAATAGGTATAGCTCCCATCGATGAGAAGATGCGAGAAAATCGCTTACGATGGTTTGGTCATGTGCAACGTAGGCCTACAAGTGCACCGGTTAGGAGAGTTTATCAATGTAGGATAAGTTAAAAGAATGAAGGGAAGACCGACAAAAACATAGATGGAGGTGATACGCAAAGATATGGAGTCTAGAGGTTTAAATAAGGAGATATTACTTGATAGAAATGAATGGAGAAGGAATATCAAAGTGATCGATCCGGCGTGATTCTTTTTTTGGTTCATGTAGCCTACCCCCAAATACTTGGGATAAAAGGCTTAGTTGTTGTTGGTGTAACTATGTTGCTCAGTACATATATGCATAGGTAGATTGATATATACATAATTGTGAACAAATAAATAAACTTATATGCATGTCATAATGTCAGAAAATTTCTGGTTGGATATTTTATGATACTTGAACAGTTCACAACTTAATCATGAGTGTCTAAGACAAGGCAATGTCCTTCGTACTTAATAACAACTGATTTTTTAATTTAATAAATTAGTAATGATATTTTATCCCTTCTCACTATCTAATACATAATGCATAAGCACACACATGCATAAGATACACAATTAGAAATCTAGAATGTATATATATAGTATGTATATATAGTATGTATGTATGTTTCTGTGCAATCTATGTTGATATGCATAATAAACATTTTATGCGGCCTCATGCAGTCAACGTACGCCTTTTCCATCAAAAAGGCACTACGCAGCACAAACTTAGATCTTAGTCCATGCTTAAAAATGGACTTACGACCAAGTTCCATTCTAATATCAAAGGTCTATATACCGCAAAGGGGAAATCACATATCAAAGAATCAACCACGAGCAACTTAGATTTTCAACAGCACATATTCAGATGTCGCAGGGGCCGAAGAGAGAGAGGAGGATATCACATTTATGTTCAAATTAGTAAGGTTTTATATAAACAAAGCAATAGGTAAAGTGATTATATGTATATATATAAAAAGGAAATTGATAATACTTGTTAAAAATATAAATCGTACACATATAAAATGTGTCTGTACATACATAACCATGTATGTGTGTGAGATATGCATATGTATCTATGGTTTAGCATTAATTTAATAACCATAGACATTGTTATGTACATAATATGTTGGCAAAGATATAAGAAACTATTCAAGAAGAAGGGACCTAGGTGGTAATAGAACTATCAAGTATCTAGCCCACTTACGCAGCCTATTAAACAAGCATTCAGTAAGGTTTCGGTAGAAATACAGTGACATGATTGTGCCGGAATGCAATAGATGTAGCTCATTTTAAACATATTAAACTTTGATATTTGCAAATGAATTTTATGGATCTTGCAAAGATCAACTTGAGTTGAATGGTCTAGATGACAACTGGCTTCATAGCTTTAGATAAAAATCTTTAGACTCCCAATCTAAATAATAGGAAAGGGAGGTATATGATAAGCAATGAGATTTATTTCTTAGCAACTGAACAGCCAAACTGAAAGGTCCAATAAATAAAGAAGGATAAGGTGGAGTTACTATTCAAATGATAGCATAGACATGGATCAACACAGGGATCAAAATATAAAACAATAAGAAAATGAAGGCCAATCAAACCTCATTGTAAGTGGTTCTCCCTTTGCTTTCCACTTTCTCACAGACTGCACATCATTTCAAGTATGTTAAGGGCGTCATGACATGACAAAGCTCTGGTAAATTATTTGTGAGAACTTGCTGAAATAAGCAACATCAGGACCAAACCTGGTAGCATAAGCTGCCCAGTGGTGCCAGGGAAAAAAGAATTCCAAAATTCAAATCCTTGAGCTGGCATTTTTTCTTCCTAAGAAAACAAATAAAGAAAAAGTGTTTTCAGTCACCTTTCATGCTGAATTGTCGAAGGCCCCTGCCACTTTTATCACCGGCAACAGCTCGTGTTCCCCTCTTTTTCTTTTTGCCACTGTCAAAAAACATGTGTTCCATCAATATTAGTAGCAAACTATCAACAGTCTCAATCATCAAATGCACAGTATATATACATCCAGAGGTACATACATACATTAGGATACTTCATGAGATCAGAAATAAATTCTTGAAGGAAATTTTATATATATAACGGTCAGAAGATAAGAGTAGCAAAGTATAATATCATGGAAAAGTACTCGACTCTTTTAAGCTCTATTGCAATCAAATTCATTGATTATGCAGGAATGTGAAACCATCTAGGTATTGGGGATATCTGTAAGAATCTTTACTACTGTTAACATGCCATTTTTTCTACTTCAAGTAAAAAAAAGGAAAGAAGAAGAACACAACAAATCATCAATCTTCAAGGATAAGAAACTTTGTCATTGTGAGTGTAAGTGCAGCACAGGGGTAAAATTACTTCGCTTCCATTCAGCCGAACTGGAATCAAATTGCACCAGGTACCAACACAAAGAAAAAGAACTTTGTCATTGTCATGCTAATTAACAACTGAGCTTTCCCCGAATAATGGTGGTCACTCCTTAAAGTGTAACTCCCAACTAGGAGGAATATGATGGAAATGTTAATATTCAAGACTTCTATGACCACCTCTCTCTTGAAAGGTTGCAAATCGAGACCCTTATATGAAGTTATCACAAACGCATAAGGATAGCTAAGCAACATTCAGCATCATTTGCTTCCCATCATTATACTTTCAAGGATATATCCAAGTATCTTTTGTCACAACTCACAGCAATGACATTCATATGGTCCTCCCCACCATCATAGCTAAGCATGTCGTATATTTCTTATGCATGACTTAATATCTCCATCATGTTAAGACAGGCAGCAAATCCCTCTATAACTCACAAACAAACTTACACTTAAAAGAATGAGATATATCCATTTGTTTAGGCCCATGTGCATACAAAAAACAACATATATAACCTGACTCCCTTGTCCATCTAATGCCCTGTGCTTTATGGATCTTGTCCATCCAATATGCACTTCGTCAACATTATTTTGTCTCCTTGAAGTACTCACGCCTTAGAATCAAAGAGATTGTTTCTTCCTAAATCTCCCTTTCACATGAAAAGAAATTTGTTTCTTGCTAAATCCCACTTTCACATGAAAAGAAATTTAAAGGAAAAACAAGAAAGCAACAAATTATAATTTCTCTCAATTAATGAATTCATCAAAAAGTAGAACTTATTGACTTGCAACCTTAGGTACACATTTACTCTGAAGGCCCCATATTTACCTACAGTTCTGCTAATAAGATTTGATTACTGAGGCACAAGAGCTTTCAATCAGTCCACCTCTTTATTTGATTAAATTCTATGATTTTATTTTTGCAATCACAGTCCAGGAAGCACTATTATACATTTTCACAATACATTCCTCCTGAGTTCTTAGAAATTCTATTTAGAGCTATCTGGAATTTACGAGGTCAGTTCCATCTTCTTTCTTCTTCTTCTTCATTCTATCTTTTTTCCTTTTCTAAAAAAGGCCATAGGTCCACAGGTTGGTCTTGAACCTGGGAGATCCCATTACTCAAGCCCAAATTTCCCAGTAAGCTAAGCATAGCTGGCCCAGGTTGTTTTCATCTTAAAATCTCCATTATGTCCACACACATAAGAAAGAAGCTGAGGTGTGATGTTCCTTCTGTTCCAAACTGAAAAATCATATTGTATTCTCAAACCCTAAATCTGCCTTGGATTCATTTGAAATCTAAAAACTTGAGTGATTACCATTGTAAAATCAGTGACGATCACCCGTGCTGCTATCTTTTTTTCCTTCTTAATGTAGAATAACTTCTTTTGAATTCAATTATTGCTCATCTCAAACATTTAATCATTCTTGCAAGGAGTATGCTTTACATTGTAGCAACATTCCTTCAGAGAAACCTTAATAGTATCTGAAACCCGCACAAATCTTTCATCCAAATTACACACGTAAACTAAACATAACTATGCTAAACCCCGTTGCCTCACACCAAGAAGGTGACTTCATTTTTTTAAGCTCATACTAAATAACACAACAGCGCCAACCTCAGTCACCTTTCTACTAAATTTAGAAAAGCAGGTTTAGTGCTTCCAGGCATCTAGTTTTCAAACATCCACATAATTTTTTATTTTTTATTTTATTATTTTTTTTAGTGGAACACACAAGAAAACGTTGGCAGGTAACAATAATAATTCTTCTTGATGAGAAATTAACTTTCTTAATATCGCTGACAAAAGTAACCTTAAAAAGAATATCCAGTATTCATCTGTTTTCTCAATATGACAACTAAAAGCAAAATTAAATATTTACCATGTATTAAATAATATACAAAGCAATATGAATTCTCCATAACCAGCATGCCAAGAAAGACAAAAGTCACAAAACCATTGCTTTCTTAGAATCTCAAGAAAGTTTGATGTAGCATTTAACCATCACAGTCACAAGAAAGTATGACCAACAACCAGCAATACATGAAAATTAAGATAACGGTGGCTAGAACTACATGCATCAAAATAAAAATGCATGTTATTGTACCCCAGAATTAAAAGAAAAGGTTAAGAAATAAATATAGTAACTCTCAAAGTACATGTAGTGCTTTGTTTGTAATTCATGATACTGAATGAAAGCAACTTTCGTGCTTCTCTGGTATGAAACCTCTTACCCTAAGATGGGCAATGATATCACAGGCAATGCCTCAAGAAAGAAAGCTATACCTTTTCTTGCAAGTGTCAGAAATCAGATAGCAGTGGCTAAGAAATTAAGCCATCGCAGGTAGCTTGCACAGAGCTATTGCAGATTTAACTATTTCGTACATACAGATAAAGCTTAACTATTTTCCTATATAAAGATAAAGTTTGGCTATTTTCCTGCATAAAGCTAGCATCCCTACACTAGTACAAGTACACACTATAGAGCTATCATCCACATCCAGACAGCGGACAAAAGAGCATAAATATTCATGTAAAGTAGTGATGAATAGATGATTGTGGCTAGTTAAAAAGCCTGTTCAGAATTCTTATGTCAGAAATCAGCAAAATTGATTTACTAGGAATTCTCAAGCAATAACAAGAAAAGTTATTAGCAATAGGCTAGTATCATTCTGTTTCACTTTATAAACTAGATAATTCATCCTAAATGGAAATAAAATAGTAAGGCAACATCTTACAAAATATTGACTTAATTCTCCACGTCTATTCCATGATTCTTTGGCAGATTCAACTAAATTAGGCAATAATTTTCTACATTTTAACGGTTTAACCATAGTTTTCTAAAAACAGATGGTTGAGGATGTAATATGTGTCCATATATGCATGTGCAAGGCTAAAAACATAAATTTATCATAAATAACAAGAAAAGATAAAAGGACAAATTGAAGGCAAAAATATCCATAGAGAGAAGAATTGCAAATCTTGTACAGCAATTGATCACATGAAAACTCATGATAAATTAACTTATAGGATACAAATTTTGCAGTGTACGCTGAAAAAATAAACAGTTTCCGACAATTCAGTCACATTGAAAGAAAAATTAGCATTCTTTAGGAGAAAACTAATCCTTATCATGCTCTCAAAGAAATCCATCATAATTTACTTGCAATAGAAGCAACCTTACAATTTTCTCTCGCAATTCACAGCATTTTCCTAAAAAATATCACTGTCACAAGACTCACAACAGCAAAAAAGCAATGTTCATCGATTTTTTCAGATAAGCCACACTGTATAATTGTAATACAATTATCTAAGTATAGTTCATATCCTCTTGATCACTGTTTTAAACATACTTCAGTTCAGCCCATAGTTGCTTTCCAAATCACAGTTCCATTAAAATTCACAAGTTTGAGCAAGGCATACTAGTGTCCACCTTTAACTGCAAACTAGTGTGATCATCCAATGAACAACAAAATTTAGTAAACTGTTATCCCTCAAGCAAAGAATTAAAACATTATGCAATACAATTTATCATGAATCACTTGACACTACCAATTCACCGTCCATTTCTCGCACTCCCAGACATTTCTTTTTTACTACAATTTACAATCTTCTCAAGTCCCAGAAATTCAACTTCAAGTTCCTTCCGTCAAACTACCACAATTCACATAATTTCTATTAATAAACAAAACAGTGAGCAATTAATTGACCAAAAAGTCATCCACAGAAACCAAATTTTTCGTGAATCATCGAGATTAATTTATACCTTTGTTTTCTAGCAAATAGTAAAAAAATTGAGTAGTTAACAGATTAAAGAAAAAAGTGAAATTACCTAACCGCCGCTTCCGCCTGAGAAGATCCAGCATCATCCCCATGGATGTCGAGCTGATTCATCCTGATAACCGTGTTCTCGCTCGGGGGAGTCGCGGCGGAGGGGGACCCGCCGGCGCTGCCGCTTGTGGAGGCGGAGAGGCCGCCGGAGATCGCCGGGGTCCCCCACGAGGATCGGCCGGAGGGGAGCTTCAGCGAGTTCGCGGGGCTCTTGTTGCTGTTGCCGTCATCGCTCTGTTGATTACTGGTCCCTGTTACCATTGCTTCTGTCGCCGAGATCAGCGAGAGAGTTGATCTGAGGAGAAAGACGAAGAACCCTAATTGAAAGGACGAAGGGAGAAAAAGGGAGGGAGGGAAGCGAGAAGAAAAAGTTGTTTGTGTTAAATTTTACTGTTATTTATTTTTGGGGTTTTTACATATTTATCCCTTACATCTTTAAAAATTAGAATTTAATCCTCCTAAATCTTCGTATTCATAATTTAGTCTCTTAAATCCTTTAATTAGCGCAATTTAGTCTAAGTCATATTTTTAGTCCAAAATTCCCGTTATATCCCTAAATTACTTAACTTTAGTCCTTCTTTTTCTTTTCCTCCTCTCTTTTTCTTTTTATTGGATTTCTTTCTCTATTCTTCTCCTCTTCTTTCCTCCCGATTAATTTTTAAAGTGAAATAACTCGGGAAAATCATAAGAAGAGGAAAGAAAGATAGGAGAAAAATAGAAAGGAGAATCTAATAAGAAGAGGAATAGATGAGGAAGAGGAAATGGAGGATTAAAGTGAAGTAACTCATGGTATAATTGGAAATTCGGACAAAAAATATGACAGGAAGGCTAAATTGTGGTAAATTAAAGAATTTGGAGGACTAATTATAAATATGAATATTTGGTGGACTAAATTCTAATTTTTAAAGATATAAGGAAGAGATATGTAAAAACCCCTTTATTTTTTGTGTATACTTACTGCTGCTATGTCCAGTTACAGCAGGGAAATCCTAAATGAGCCCACCCTTGCGCCAAGTGAGCTCCCGAAGTATTTTAGGGGGCTCACGGTGGGCCCATTTAGAATTTCCCTGTTGTAACTAGACATTGCATCAGTAAGGATATACAAATAAATAACATTGAAAATTAGCAAAAAATTTTATAAACTGATGTTTGAAATTTTCCGAGGTAATCCTATAGGATGAAAAGATTTGACTAAGAATTCTAATGAAGAAGGGTTTCGATGAAATGCTCAAAACACTAAGCTAAATTGTACGTAGTTTCATCAAGATAGACACGAAGTTAAGCTGTAACTTCCCATAGCTAATGGTTGTTTCTCGTGGAATGCAGAACCTGAGGCTAAACATAGCCTCATATCAACAGTGTTTCAGATAAACTGTAAATTGTTATAATAGTTCAGTTAAAAGGAGGTTTATTATCCTCTTATTTTTAACCAATATTTAAATGACATCCAACTTCATTATTTAACAAAGAATTCTGATTCTGCCATAAAAATTAAAAAAAAAAAAGTGGTTATAATTTCTTGGCCTATAAATAAACCCTAGAAGAGAGAAAATGGGACATCTTGACTATCATTGAGCAACTTTGAGCTCTTGATTTTTTATTTGCTCATGCAAGTTTCATCTTCTCATTGAAGGAGTCCGGTCATCTCTCTCACCACCATTCTCATCTATGATCAAGTACGATCAAGTGTATGAGTCATCAACAAGACACAAGAGCAAATCCCATCGCTTATTCTTCATCATCTCACTTGGCTACATTGGTCCCTTAATTTTGAGGACATACCTTAATACTGTTTTACCATAGATATATATCCAGTCAATTATTGTGCCTCAATGCACTCTAGGAAGAACCAACTGGCTTTGGGTTCGAATGACATTTCACCCCTAAGTGCACTTATTCACTGATTCTTCAATATCAATTGGTTTGGACCTCCACTTAGTTTCACTCAAGTTTTATCCTTGTCATGAATAAATCAACTAGGTTAGGATCCGATCCATAAGCAATAACAATCATCCTATAAAAACTCGCTTTTGATACAACATCCGTGGTTTTTCTTAACCAAGTCATTGTTTATAAGTCGCCAACTCATTTTTCAATAGGCACGTGGTCTGGGATTACATTCTCCTTCACTATTTGAGAGCTCGGCTTCATGTTATGTTTCACTCCTTGATGAGAATTCTTTTCACTTTTCACTCATTGTACTCCTTCGCTATCAGTCATCCTGGAGTATTTATCATTGCACATTGTTTATTGCTGATTCATATAGGATTCTACATGCCCCATGCTTTTTGGCAAATTATAAGCTAATGATGCTTTCAGCTATTGGATTTTCATAATCTATGGTGCAACACTCAACTGGTTTACTTAGCAGAACAATGCTTGTATTGCTCTGCAATAAACTTGTTTCAATGGAGCAAGAGGCTCCTGTCTTTTATGAGAGTTGCATGCAATATATCTACAGAAAAAACATTTTTGAAAGTGCCCAAGGCCGACCCAGCCACTAGACTACTAAGGTAGCGGCCTTAAGCCTCTCTTTCTAAAAAGGTCCTTATTTTTTTTCTTCCTTCTTTTTTTTTATTCCTTAAATGCCTAATTACAGATAGACTTATTAGTTATAGTCGAAGTAACAAAACTAATCTATCTAACTTCAGAGGCGTCGAAATTTTTATTGATTAAGAAGGTAAATCGAATCAATGAATCGATAGAGAACAACAATGGTTTCTGTGATAATTAGACGAGTTGGTGGGGGAGACATTCTTTGTGGGGGGTGTAAGTCTCATGGACTGAAGAGAAATAACGAGAAGAATATCTTTTGCCTCAAACTATGTCTTTTTTACACTTTATTTTACCTCGAGCCCCTAGTTCTTATAGTATGACCCTGAAAGTGCCATATGTCATCCAGAAAGTGCCATATGTCAAGTCGTGTGGGCTAATTTGGTGCCTTATCACAAGTTGATCTACTACAAATGGATGAGTTTTGTTATGATGTTGGATAAATATTTTACATGAAGGAGAATGGCCAAACCAATTGCCACATGATTTGGGCCAATAGGTTCTCTAAGTGACTCATCGTTCTCTGAAAAGAGATGGATGCTTTCATTTATTTCTACTTGGTAGTTTTCTCGATTCATTTTCATTGTATCAATAAAATGCTTTTTTTTTGTCTTCGCTCCGCTACTTATTAGCTGTTAAAATATAAAATAATTTTCCTTAACTCTCACTATAATTTCAGAGCTTTAGTGCAGTGAAAAGGTCTTTCAATATGGTATCAGAGCAATCCAGATTCGATTTCTGCTGGGCACGCATTTAGTTGCGGGTTTTAAAAAATTATACCGCTGCGTTAAAATCCAAGTTTTCAACCTGCAGGGGCATATTAAAATATAAAATCACTATAATTTCGGAGTTTTAGTGCAGTGGAAGGATTTTTCAACATTAGTATCCGGCAATATCTTCTTCATTATTTTAATATCGATTGATATTAATGTTTATACTATTATAAATAATCTTATGTATCAATTTTACTTAGAATTTTGGATCCAAGTCACGGCCAGAATGACGAATTCATTATGAATATATTTTCTCTTTTTTTTTCATGATACTATTCGTCATATGTATTTTCATATTATACGTTATTCTGAATTCTTGGATAGATCATACATCGTATATGATATATATTTACATATTCTTTAGAAAAAACTAACATTTAAATGTTGAAATATTAAAAGCTTAGATCACATAGTATGTGGAATATTATCCAAGATCCATATTATATTAATACATTAGGAATTCATTTGCATCGCATTTGTTGACAAGGTCTAGTAAAATAGTTTTACATACACGAATTGTATATCGCGTATCTCTTTGAGATTTAAATTTTACATGCAATATTCTATAAACTTAGAGGTTTCTTTCTTTTGTTTTTTGATTGTTGTAATCTTACAATTATTCCAATTGCTTACTTGCAATATTATTTACGTTTAGGGGTTTCTACATATATGTCCCTTAAATCTTTAAAATTTAGAATTTAGTCTCCCAAATCCTTTAATTTGCCTCACTTTAGTCCCCAACCATATTTTTTGTCTGAATTTTTCGTTATACCCCTGAGTTAGTTCACTTTAGTCCTCCATTCCTTCTTCCTCCTTTCTTCATCTTCTTATTGGTTTTCCTGTCAATTCTTCTTCTCCCTCTTTCTTTTTCTTATTAGATTCTCCTGAGTTACTTTACTTTAAAAATTAATTGAGAGGGAAGAGAGAGAGAGGAAAAGAATGGAGAGGGGAACCCAATAAGAAGAGGAAGAGCGGAAGAAGAGAGAAGAGAGACCTAAAGTGAAGTAATTCAGGGGTATAACGAGAAATTCGATCTTAAAATATGGCTGGGACA
Source organism: Dracaena cambodiana (assembly GCA_036321105.1). NCBI lineage: Eukaryota > Viridiplantae > Streptophyta > Magnoliopsida > Asparagales > Asparagaceae > Dracaena > Dracaena cambodiana. Next base: position 55,173,310 of record JAYEPQ010000004.1, on the reverse strand, counting down.
AAAGTGAGTGAATTTAAAGGATTCAGGGGACTAAACTCAAATATGAAGATTTGATAGACTAAATTCAAATTTTTAAAGATTTAAGGAACAGATAAATAAAAACCACTTAAATAGACATTACTTTGCTTATAACTAGAAAACTGAGAAAAATACTATACAAGTATAGTCCATATATATATTAAAAAAACTCAAACTCAAATTTCAAACCCTAATTTCATTTGTTATAATGAATTCGAAAAATTTAAAATTCTTCCAAACCTTTACAAATGTGAATGCAAAAGTTTTAGGGGGTTAAGAAATTAAATCGATAAATTTGTGGGAGATATATTTCTTTTTTTATTTAAATCCTACTAAAAAATAATGTTTAGGATTTTAGAGAAAGAATAGAGGAGTAAGACGATGAGTCGTAGTTCCAAACTCTAATAATTCTTTATTTAGGATTTAAAAGGATAACTTAGTTAAAAAAAATAAATGAAAAACTTATAATTATTTACAAGTTTTAAAACCGTACGTAAAAAGTAAATTTGCGTGTGTAAATAGAATTTCCCCCCAATTCACAGTCGTGGGGTACCTTAAAAGGGGAACTTCTAGATGGGCACAATTTTTTTCCTAGTGAGCCCACTTTTCCCAGTGAGCACACGCCCTCTTGTGAAAATTGAGGGTTTTTCCTAGTGAGCACACCAATATTCCCTAACTACCCCTCTGCTCTTCTCTCTCTCCGATCCCCCTACCTCCCACGCCCCCCACGCCCCCATGCCCCTGCTCGCCCTCGCCGTCGCCCACGCCCCCATGCCCCCGCTCGCCCTCGCCGCCGCCCACGCCCCCCATGCCCCTGCTTGCCCTCGCCACCCCTGCTTGCCCTCGCCGCCACCCTCGTCATCAACTGCACAGATCCGGACTGGTTAGCCCGGACCTGCCCACTCCATCCGGGACTGATAACCCGGATGGGTTTGCCTCATCCGGGTTAGCAGTCCCGAATGGAACTTTAGAGGACAGTTTTGGAAAAAAAATAAATGGCAAAATGGTAGAAAAGTTGAACTTTTAAAGTGGGCTCACTAGGAAATATGCTGTGCCCATCTAGAAACTCCCCTTGAAAGGCAATGGTACTTTTCTTCCACACAAGTCCCATTTATGACGAAAATATCCTTTGGATAGCGAGATCACAAGGGCATTATTGTCATCTAATACCAAAATGGTTTTTCCTATCGATGCTCTCCTCTTCCGGAGGGCCCCGTAATGCTAGTGTGCCTCGTTTCTACCCCTTCTCAAAAGTTGTCTAAAACTGACAGCTTTCTTCTCTCGACCTGGTTTGAATCCAGCGAGTCACTAGTTCTTTATAGGAATGAAAATGGATAGGTCCAAATGTCAATTCTATAAATATGAAATTTTCATTTCGTTAATTCTGAATGGGACATGTCGAGAGTTGATCTATGAACTCGTCCACTCTCACCCTTTGACTTCTTGACTTCTTTACTATAGCCCCCATGCCAACACCATACAAGCACATGCATGCGTCTATCCTTCATGTAGATCATCGTGCACGCATGGTTTATTCGGAATCCGAATCTGATGACAACTGAGTTTCTCTATATTAGTTCCATCCTTCGCCTTTTGGTTCTTCAGCTTGTTAGAGTGAGAGAAAAAGAAAGCAGAGCACTTTTGGAGAGAGAGAGAGAGCCAACACAATCAAACATGAATGGAGTGAGGACTTATGATAATTTAATTGGTGTTTTCAGTTCTAATTTCTGTGACTTTTTTTTTTTTATTATTTGCTATTTTTTTTAATTTTGTTTTGGGTTGCAAAAGCAGAACGGAGTTGTCACTGTCAACATGAAGCTTGACATGCATTGTGAGAGATGCGCTAGCAAGATACAGAAACTTGCCAAGAAGTACAATGGTATCTGATTTTTCTTGTTGTTTTTGCTCCATTGGGTTTAAAATCAAAGTTTTTTAACTTTTGGAAAATTTTACATGTATATATCTTTATTTTACCTTTTAATGCCTTTCAAAAGTCAAAATTCCTTTTTTTAGTCCTAATTTGAAAAGGGGTTAATTACAGTCAGATCCCTGTAGTATTGGAGTGTGTAACTTAACACCTCTGAAGTTTGAAATTCTTTTAAAAACTCCTGAATTATTAACACTGTTAGTGAGTGTTAGTTATTTTCACTTTACTTTTTTTTTTTATTAAAGTGCACTTGTTTGCCCGAAAATTGAATCTTTGATTCCATTGCAAAATTATTTGATTACAACGAAGATTTGAGATTACAAAAATTTCGAGGAATTACAAGAACGGGAATATTAATTTATTTCCTTTTTTTCGTGGGTTCGGGTGGCGATGGAGTCTCGTTGATGCCTCCGTTGACCGTCCGACTGGAAGAGATGGCTCTGCTCCGCTTCTCAATTTCCCGAGCTCGCCCGAAATCTTCCCAAAGTCCAAGAATCCAAAAGTCCCTTCTCCCGTTAAATTCCTGTATTTTATAAACCGAAGAAGCTCCAAATCCGGCTCAATTCTCTCCTGAAAAATCGGATCACGGATTATCAGTCCAAAAATAGGAAACAAATCAATAGGAAACAACGGAAAACAACCCGAGATTCCCGCGGGTTGCAACCCGCAGGGGCGATCCCGCGGGTGCAACCCGCGGGTGTGCCCACTTAGCAAAAATGATTTTTTTTTTTTTGGTATCTACATAACCCCTCAAAAGTTTTCGAAGTTCTATATTGAACTGTACTGAATTTCGAAATACTTTGGATTTTTTAATTTTGGTTATAGACCTTTTAAAAGATTTGGTCGATAGAGATAACTGTTAATATATTCATTTATTCAATAACAAGCAAAGGTATGATTTTAACGTACTCATTAGAGGACAAGCAGAGGTATAATGTTAACGTACTTATTTTAGGTCAAGCAGAGGTATAATATTAACGTGCTTATTTTAATCCTAATCGTTCAGTGACATCTAGTATGACGAATCAGGAAAAGACAGAGGTGACATTAAACGTGTCTTGGAGCTTAATCTATTCAGAGGATCTGGTCGTGATAGGGACAAGCTGACTAAACAGAGGTGACGGTTAACGTATTTAGTTTTGGAATCGGACTATCAGAGGTAATTGTTAACTTGATAGGGAGATGATTTTCATCAGAGGTGATTTTTAACTTAACGACATCAAAAGCACGTTCATCAGAGGTTGTAATGTTGGACTTGATGAAGTGTGAATTTTCTTTTCTGTCAGATGTGAAATCTTAACGTGACAGGGGATCGATTTAACTAGGATTTTATCTCTTTTGATTTTGAATTATGATGTCAGAGGTATGATTTCAACTTGACAAATATTTTGGAGTGTCGCTTGCTCTGTTGGAGCAAAATGACAAGAAAAGTTTTGCTGTCAGAGGTGAAATCTTAACGTGACAGGAGATTTATCTGATTAGGATTTTTAGCAAACCCCCAGCTATCAATGGGTTTGATTTGCCTTTACCAACTACCGTTTGAATTGGGCTAGCCATACTATTCCCCTCAGCATGGTGAGTTGTCAAAGATTTCGTTTGGGCTTAAATGCCAAACTTTTCCTCTTCCCTTTGCCTTAGCAGCTTAGGGCAGTGATGTATTCTTATATTCGGATAAGAATACTGTTGTGACAGATTTGTCGTGGGATTTTTAGCAAACCCCCAGCTATCAACGGGTTTGATTTGCCTTTACCAACTACCGTTTGAGTTGGGCTAGCCATGCTATTATCTTCAGCATAGTGAGTTGTCAAGAATTTCGTTTGGGCTTAAATGCCAAACTTTTCCTCTTCCCTTTGCCTTAGCAGCTTAGGGCAGTGATGTATTCTTATATTCGGATAAGAATACTATTGTGACAGATTTGTCGTGGGATTTTTAGCAAACCCCCAGCTATCAACGGGTTTGATTTTGCCTTTACCGACTACCGTTTGAGTTGGGCTAGCCATGCTATTATCTTCAGCATAGTGAGTTGTCGAGGGTTTCGTTTGGGTTTAAATACCAAACTTTTCCTCTTCCCTTTGCCTTAGCGGCGTTGGGTGATTCATGCTTTTTACCCCCAGCATGGTGGGGTTGGCGAGAATTTTATTCTCTTCCCGTAGCCTTGTCGGCGTTGGATAATTCATACTTATTACCCCATGTTCGTCGCAAAAGTTTCTTCGCTTCCTCCCATTGAATTAACTTAAATTACAATGAAAGTGAACAAGAGTTAAAAAAGAACAAACGAGAGGATTTTATATTTCAATCTCTCTCTTTTACAATAGTTGTGGGATCTGTGGCGATGGGATCTGTCAAGCAGTTCCTTTGGACGATCGGTACGTTGAAATCTTTTCTTTTAAAGATATCGGCCGAATATAGACGATCTTCTCTGGCTTTGATTTGTTCAAGGCTCTCTCGCGTAACTCGAACTTCTCAAGAACTCCAGAAAGAAGATGGTGATTTTCTCTGATCTTCACGAACTCAAGGCTCTATGCGTAACTTGAATTCTCCAAGATTTCAGAAGATAATCAGCAAAGGCTTCAAGGCTCTCTCGCGTACTTGAATTGCCAAAGGATCGATAGGAGGCTTCCGATGCCAAAAAGAAGAAGCATACCCCCTAGGGTTTCACTAGAAAGGTATTTATAGCCCCAGGTTAATGCAAGAGTTTCTATCTAAATAGAACTCGCATTCATCAAGGATTCCAATCAAATATCTTAGTTTTGATAGAATTCTGATTAGACTTGATTCGGGTATTTAGATAAGCCCAGAATCATAATCTCAATCAATTTGAGATTCTGGTTATCTGCTTACGCGGAGCTTTAATCGCATCAAAACGCGACGCTAAATAACCAAAACGCGGAGCTATTGATCATCTCCGCGTTTTACTCAAACGCGAGACTAAAAGTAGCCAGACGCAGAGCTACTGAGTTAGCTCCGCGGTCTGTTGTGGAAAATCCTTTTAACTTAGAAATTTTCACTGCCAACAGAACCCCCTCCAAAGTTTTCAAAATGGCTTAGAACTTAGCAAATTTTGAAATACTTTGGATACTTAAACTGAAACGCGGAGTTAGAATACCAAGTCTCCTTCGCGTTATGCTCGCCTACGCAGAGCTAATCAGCTTCACTTCGTCTTCAGTGAAATGAGTAATTATGTCATTAATTACCCTGAGTTTCCACGCCGAATACCAAGCGACGGAAATTCTGTTTAAATAGAGCTTCCGGCTCATCTTCTTCTTCATCTCATCCGAAGAATTTCTGAGAACTCGAGTGACTCACGAATGATCTTCAACTGATCTTCGTTCAATTCTCCATAGGATGTCTCTCCAGAGGAGTTTGGCTTTTCGCAAGTTGGCCGGCGTTAATGGCAGCGGCCGTGAAGGTAGACGCGACGGCGAACCAGTCTATGCAGCGTCTTCCGAAGGTAAAAACCTCATCTCTTGGTTTTCTAAGAACCATTCTGAGATATTTTGGCTTGATTTTAATCTGGACGATTGCTTTGTCTTGTTGGCGAGATCGCCGTTTTATTGTGTCGTCCCTGCGCTTGAAACGCGGGGCTTTACTAGTAGTCTCAATGAATCTGCGAGGCTATCTTTGATTAGCAGTCGCGATGAATTGCGAGGCTATCTTTGATTAGCAGTCGCGATGAATCGCGAGGCTATCTTTGATTAGCAGTCTCAATGAATCCGCGAGGCTATCTTTGATTAGCAGTCGCTATGAATTGCGAGGCTATCTTTGATTAGCAGTCGCTATGAATTTGAAAGAGAAGGAAAGAGCGGAAAGAAGTCTTGTCCTCCTTTACGCGAAGTTATCGCATCATCCTCTGCGTTTAAAGCGCGAGGCTATTTCTTCAACTGTGCGCGGAGTTAGCTTAGCTCCGCGTTTTCATTCCTTTGGAAACTCTGTTCCTTTTGCAGTAAGTTCAATCCTTTCTGAAGAGGAACGTATGTGGGTCCATCGATCTTCATCAGAAAAAGTAACTCTAAGGAAGTCAGAAGCATATGCTTTACAATATAGTTGCAGGTTTCAAGCTCTGGCTCCGAGAGATAAACTCCAGAAGGGGCTGTAAATAAGGAGCTGCAGCACTTGCAGTGCAGAATTGCGCTTCAGTGCAGCACTTTCCTTTCCTCTCGTGCTTCATTTCAGATGACAGATCCTAGTTGACATTTGCAGAGGAGATCTTTTGCATGTGAACCAGGGAACTGAGCTTCAACACCCCGTAGAGAAATCCTGAATTTCTTTTGCATGTGAACCAGGGAACTGAGCTTCAACACCCCGTAGAGAAATCTTGCTGTTTGGTTATTTGATGAGTTGATCATGTAAAAGCTTTTGGGAGAGCTATAACCCCCTCTTTGTAATCTTTTGCTTCATGAATAAAGATAAATTATTTTCCTCTCTATCTGTTAGCTTCAAGAATTTTGCTTACTCAACAGACAGATGGTTACTAATTTTGGTAAAATAGTCTAAGGCACTTCTGCGCAACTTAGATGATCGGATAAGGATCGCTTTAACTTAGATCGAAGCGCTCAATTGCACTCGTCAAAAATCTAAGTTTTTTTTTTTCATGAAAACGCGAAGCTAAGGCACAGGCTATCCTCGCGTTTTGCATAGTTGCGCGGAGTTAATCAACTTCGCTTTTTCTTAGTCGCGCGAGGCTAATAGCGTCGCGTTTTAGAGAGTAACTGACCAGTCACTTTCTCCGAAACTCGCGCCGAATTCCAAGAGGCAGTTCCTTCCATTTAAAAGAAATCTCTATTTCTTATCATTCTCACTCTATTTGAGAATTTTCTAGAAACTTAGAGATTCAGGCGATCAGAGTTCAGACGACCCAATCTTCTTCCGACCGAGTTTCTCCAAATTTTCAGTCGATTTTTCTTAGCAATGGCACCCAAAACTCGTGCTACTTCTCGAGCGGCTCCATCTTCGGCGACTGGCGCAAGCAGTGGTGGCGGCGGCCAAGGCAGCGACGCGCCAGCCCACATTTCGCCTATCGGGGGTAAGAATAAAAGGAATGGAAGAATTCCTTGGCGCTGCGGCTGAGCCTTCAGACATCAGTGAATCAGACGATGATGCCGGTGATGATGATGATGATGCTGGTGCTGGTGGAGTTCCTCAGCCTATTGTCAGTCGTTCCCTGAGTCCAACTCTCAAACGCCGTGGCACTTTAAAGAAAAGGCCGAGTAAGAAGCAAAAACTGGCACAGGAAACTTTGATAGCCCCCCAAGAAGTGGCTATCAAACTTGCTTCCGACTTGTTGGCTTCAGCTGTACCCCCAGCGTTGGCAAGGGAGGATGAACCTGCCAAAGCTCCAAGTGTTGCTGAGATTTCAGCTCCTTCGGCCGTAGAGCCTGTGGCAGAACCTGGGGCGCAACTAACGGGTAGTGAGACGGGTACACTGCTGGAAACGAGAATGGCTCCCCCTTCAAGTCCGACAACTGGACTTGTATCGCCTGGTATGGCCTTTAGCATTTTATCTTTTGCCCGTTATTATTTTAACGTAACACTGCTTTTCTGGTCTTCTGAAATGTAGGTGATCAACTTCTTTCGCCAATGCACTCGACTACCCAAGTAGAGTCTGACGATAGAATGGACCATTCTGGCTCTGTTGGTGGTGTAGGTAGCTTTGCTAGTGAGTTTGCGGCTGATTATTCCACACCGGCTCCTGCATCTGTTTCCTCTTCAATTCCCCCAATTGACGAATTGGGAAGTGACGAGAGAACTGAGATTATTATTGCAGCTGCTGCTAATGAGGCTACACCTTCTCCTAGCATGCCATCTCCAACATCCGTTTGCTCTTCTGAGACATTTCCCACGGTCGTTGGAGTGCCTTCTCAGTCAGCGATTTTAACGTCGTCTGTTGTCGTGGCTGCTGAGATACCTGCAACTCTTCCGACTCCAAGCCTTCCAGCAGGGGAGGAGAATAATTTGAAATTCTCGTTCGAAGATGCTTCTCCCACCGAAGGAGTTTTAGGCGAAGTGGTCCCATCTTCTCTTCCTGTTGCTGGGGGTACCCAAGTGATCTGTACCGACGGTACTTCGTCTGGGGTCTCCAGTTCTTCCAGATCTGCACTGGCTCTACTGGTCCCTCAGATCATGAATTTAATGCAGGGACGGACTTCCTCTTCTCCAATCCCAGCCACTACTGCTCCCTTGCTTACGACACCCCTTTTGGCATTGCCTACTTTGCCTACCGACACTGCAAATCCTCTTGAAAGACTTTTCGGCTTCACTGTCGAGGATTTTATGTATTTGTTAAGAAGATGTGTCGAGATGGTACTTGCTGGCCACGATTCCTTCAACTTCGCACGTCCACTGTTACTCCGGTATTTAGGAAATATCGAAGAATTCGGTGGACAAGATCGAGCAGCTCCATACCGGGCCCGCCTTGCAGCTTTAGAAGAGCAGGTGACCACGCTACACACACTCCGTCAGGCGGATGTGGAGGCGATCACTGAGATAGAGCTGGCGCGGCTTCGAGCAGAATCCTTATCTCGAAGAAATATTTTAAGGCAGCAGGAGGAGAGATGGTCTCGGAGCTGACAGAGCTCCAGGCCAGTCGGGAGTCCGTTATTGGCGACCTGCAAAGGGTAAACTTCGGAATTGAGGAAAGTCAGGCGGCCATCTCTAAAGCCCAGGAGACGATTGCGAGAGCTCGGGCCACCTTGATAGAAAATGAACTCCGATTAGGAGAATCTGTCAAGAAACGGGAGATGTTGCTTGTCCAGCAGGAGCAGATTCAGCAGGAAGAGATGGCCAGGAATCGTGCCATAGAAGAATCTCGTCAGCAACAACTTTCAATAAGTGATGATGAGTTGCGTAGGCAAGCTCAGCAAACCGTGGAGGCTTCTCATCGTAGAAATTTGGATGAGACAATAAACTAATTGAGACTTCTGGGAGGCCAATAGTTTCATCTCTCTTTAGACTTTTATCTTCCTTGTAATAAGAACTTCGTAAACAGGAGAGAGATAACTTTACTATATTTATTTGAAATTCTTTTTGTATCTTCACCTTAATAAAGATGATTCTTTTGACTCTTTTATTTGCCGGCTTCAAAACAGATTTGCTTGCCCAACAAATAACCTGTCGTCAAAATGATTTATCTCGGTACCGTTTTATGCTCAATTTCTTGAACCGAAATAACAATTAAAGTTTAATATGGGATTTTTAGCAAACCCACAGCTATTAACGGATTTGATTAGCCTTTACCAACTACCGTTTGAGTTGGGCTAGCCATATTATTTCTCTCAACATGGTGAGTTGTCGAGGACTACGTCTGGGCTTAAATGCCAAACTTTTCCTCTTCCCTTTACTTTATCGGTATTGGGCGATTCATATTCTTACCCCAGCATGATGGGTTGGCGAAAAACTAGTTCTCTTCCCATTACCTAGTTGGCGTTGGGCAATTCATACTTTTACCCCAGCATGATGGGTTGGCGAGAAACTTATTCTCTTCCTATTGCCTAGTCGGCGTTGGGCAATTCATACTTTTACCCCAGCATGATGGGTTGGCGAGAAACTAGTTCTCTTCCCATTGCCTAGTTGGCGTTGGGCAATTCATACTTTTACCCCAGTATGATGGGTTGGCGAGAAACTAGTTCTCTTCCCATTGCTATAGAAGCGTTGGGCAATTCATACTTTTACCCCAGTATGATGGGTTGGCGAGGAATTTAATCTCCTCTTCCCATTGCTATAGAAGCGTTGGGCAATTCATACTTTTACCCCAGCATGATGGGTTGGCGAGAAACTTGTTCTCTTCCCATTGCCTAGTTGGCGTTGGGCAATTCATATCTTTTAGGTCAGTGGCACTTAATTACACATGCCTAAAAGAAAGATTGGGGGCTGTTCAAACTTGAGAACTGAGCACACCAGGTTTGGGTCAGAGGCGCCAAACTGCGCATGCCCAAGAAAAGACTGGAGGTGGTTCAAACTTGAGAACCAAACTGGAGGCGGTTCAAGGCTCTCTCGCGTAACTCGAACTGGGTACTCCAAACACACCAGGTTTAGGTCAGAGGCGCACAATGCGCATGCCTAGGAAAAAACTGGAGGTGGTTTAAACTTGAGAACCAGACACACCAGGTTTAGGTCAGAGGCGCACAATGCGCATGCCTAGAAAAAGACTGGAGGTGGTTCAAACTTGAGAACCAGACACGCCAGAGTTTAGGTCAGAGGCGCCAAACTGCGCATGCCTAGGAAAAGACTGGAGGTGGTTCAAACTTGAGAACCAGACACACCAGGTTTAGGTTAGAGGCGCACAATGCACATGCCTAGAAAAAAGACTGGAGGTGGTTCAAACTTGAGAACCGGACACGCCAGAGTTTAGGTCAGAGGCGCCAAACTGCGCATGCCTAGGAAAAGACTGGAGGTGGTTCAAACTTGAGAACCAAACGCACCAGGTTTAGTGGGTTAAAATCACCAGAATAGAAGAAGTCCAAGTGCTCATCTGTGTAACTTGGATAAATTGGAGGCTTATACTCCCAGAGATATTAAGCATAGTATTTCTTCAGAAATTTACCATTGATCGGCATCATCATCCTATCGCCGTCTTGATTCATTAAGCGATAAGCTCCACTGGAGTAGACTGTCTCCACAATGAACGGTCCTTCCCACTTGGGTTCAAACTTACCCTTAGTCTTGTGGGTTAGCACCATTGGCCTTTTAACAGCCAGAACCAAGTCTCCTTGTTTAAAGGTCCTTGGTTTAACGTTCTTATTGAACGTTTGAGATATTCGGGCTTGATACAACTCAATTTGTTGTTGAGCCCTGAGACGTTTTTCATCTAACGCCTCTAGTTCTTGTAACCTTTGCTGATGGCGCTCTTCTATCGTCATCCTTGTAGCTAAAGCCACTCTTAATGATGGTATCTGGATTTCAAGAGGTAAGACAGCCTCACTTCCATAAACCAAAGAAAACGGGGTAGATTTAGTCGGGGTGCGAACGGTAGTGCGATAGGCCCACAAACATTCTCCCAACTTTTCATCCCAATCTCGTTTATTAGAGGAGACGAACTTCCGAAGGAGTTTGATGATCGTCTTGTTGAAAGCTTCGGCCAACCCATTAGCCGCAGGGTTATATGGTGTAGAAGCGATATCTTTGATTCTGAATTTATTGCAGAATCTGGAGAATCCCTGACTGATGAATTGTGGACCATTATCATGAATGATCCGTCGAGGGACGCCAAATCGGTAAATGACATGATGCTTGATAAACTTGACCACATCTACCGTTTTCACCTCTTTCATGGGCACGGCTTCGGCCCATTTTGAAAAATAATCGGTTATTGCAAGAATAAACCGATATCCTCTGGATGACGAGGGAGTTATTGGCCCCACAATGTCCATTCCCCAAGCTTCAAATGGCCAGCTTGCGACGGTATTGTGCAAGTATTCTTGGGGTTGATGAATAAAATTGGCATATATTTGGCATGCATGACATCGTTTAGCGTATGCCATTGCTTCCGTAACCATGCTCGGCCAGTAGTACCCCAGCCTTTTTATACGGTCTCCAAGTTTGGGACCGGGCTGATGAGCTCCACATATTCCATCATGTGTTTCTTTCAGTACTTGTTCTGCTTCTGCTTTCGATATGCAGCGTAGCAATAGACCACCTCTTGACTTTCTATACAAAGTCTGAAGTTTATGGTCATAATAAAATCTTTGGGCCTTACTCTTTATTGAGGTGGCTTCCTTAGGATCTTCTGGTAATATCACATGTAAAGCATAATCCACAAACGGAAATCGCCAATCACGGGGCTCTAAGTTTAAGCCAATCTGGCATACCTCTTCGGTTTGAGATACCACATCTGGGTGGAGGAGTTCTCTGCTACCAATGGTGATACTTTTAGCTTCACCTGGCGGGATTGCCAGCATTGTGGCTAATGCGGCAAGAGCATCTGCATAAATGTTCTCGTTTCGAGATACATGATATATGTAGAATTGTTCAAAATATCCTGCTAGCTTAATAGCTAGCTGATGATAGGGGATGAGGGCTTCATGTGCTGGCTTGTAGAGTGCAGTATCTGTGAAGTAATTTTCCAACCCTTTGAATGGCTGCTTGTCAGCAATTAGTGTCCGGACCTCTCCTTCCTCATCGCAATATTTCATGCACTGGTGAAGAGTCGACGGAACTATCATATGAGAGTGAATCCAAGGTCGCCCCAATAAAATATTGTAGGAGGTATCAGCATCAATTACGTAGCATGTAACCTCCGTTTTCAAGTCTCCAATTTGACACCGCAATCGGATCTTACCAAGAGGATGGCTATTATTAGCGTTGAATCCATAGATGGTAGTGTGTGTAGGTGTCAAGTGATGAAGGGAAATCCCCAACAGCTGCATCAATCAACTGGGCACGACGCTGAGTGCAGAACCTGGATCAATCTGAATTCGGTCCACTTTTGTGGACCCAATATATCCAGTGAAATATAAAGGCCTATTATGCTTTATATTCCTCACCTGCATGTCTTCTGGAGAGAAGATAATTTGTGGGACCTGCCTCCTCACTTGATGACAGTGGGGGCAAGAGTCCCGCTCTTTGATGGCCGGCTCGACAATCTGAGCTAGGAACGACTCAGAGTCTGCCAAGGTCTCTCTTAGAGCTTCACGTATTGATTTTGATAATCTCAACAATTCGTAAAGCGTCACTCGCGCTGGGATATTAGCCAACTGCGCGATTATGTCAAATTCGAAGGGAGTTTCTTTGGCTCCTTCATCTCTGGTAGAATTCTTCTGGAAACGAAGTCTTTTCTGCTTCGCAGGCTTTGCAAGTTCTGCATAGATATCTTTTGGATCCACTCTAGTGTAGTCCTTAAGATATGTTTCCAGATCGAGTACTGGAAGGGCCTGCCCCATCTTGATGGGTGGCCATAGTTTCGGGTTCTTCTTCAGAACTTGTGAAGGCGCCTGAAGCTATATATTCTCCCTTTATATCCGCAGAAATGACATTGACAGCCCGTTTCTTCTCTGGACCTCTTGAAGTAGTCCATTGTTCATCTTCCAGCAAATCAGGGTGAACCCACATAACTTCCCCCTTTTGGGTTGTTACGGGGACAAGTCCCTCTTGGGCTTTGTTGTGCGGATCAAGATTCTTCGTAACTGCCTCACCCTTTGGGATTGGGGTCACTCCTGCGGGGAACTCGTGGGTTCCAACCACTATGGTTGCCATATTGGCAGTGACTTTCTTCTGCTCTTCCTTAAGCGTCAGAACTCCAGCCTCTATTAGTGCTTGGATTCTGTTCTTGAGGGGAAAACAATCCCTGGTAGGGTGCCCAACATTCTGGTGATAAAGACAGTAATTTGGGTCTTTAGTCTTACCCGCATCTTCTGGCTTTTTATTCTCCGGAAGTTTTAACATTCCCTTCTTTTGGAGCAGGTGAAAGAGGACGGGTGTCTGTTCAGCTTTGAAAGTGTAATTCCTTTCTTGCTGCGGTCTAATTTGCCTTGACCCTCGCTGATCTTGAGATTTCGGCTCTGGCGGAGGACTGGTTTTCTGAGGAGCAGTTTCTGATGACATTACTGCTTTCCCTTTATTCTTGTTGCTGTTGTTTTGGGTATATGATTTACTACCCCCAGCACTTCTTGGCCCGCGGGACTCTTCAACTCGGCGAATCAAGTCTTCAGCTTGCTCTCCTTGTTTGAGCAGGTCCCTCCACGTCTTAAACTCTACGACCCCCATTTTGAGGAGCACATTGGTCTTAAGGTTGTGTCGACATGTCTCGACTAGAGTTTCCTGGATCATTCCGTGTTTACAATGTACGGACTTCTCCCGGAACCTTTCTATGAAATCTTTAACCGCTTCTTGTTCCCCCTGCCTAGTTGCAAGGAGGGAATGAACCGTAATCTCGGTGTCATCCTCGAAGAAACGTGAGAGAAATAATTTCTCAACATCTAACCAGGTATTAATAGTACCTGGGGGCAGCTGCATGAACCAAGTAAAGGCAGGCCCTCGCAAAGTACTTGCAAATACTTTGGTCATGATGGGATCATTACCCATTAAGTGTCCTGCTTGGGACAAGAAATAATAGATGTGCTGACTGGGCGATCCCTTCCCGTCATAGGGCTCCAACTTGAGCGGCTTATACTTCGGTGGGTAAGGTATCATGTCCCATTCAGGAGGATACGGTCTTGAGACCCCTGCTTCTTTTAACTCCTTCTTACGCATTAAAGTTTCGAGTTGATTCTGGAGCTTTTCTATCTTCTCCCCATGCGGATCATGGAAAGAAAATCTATCCTCTTCCTCATGCATCGAGTGGGCTTTCTCCTCCTGTTCTTCTTCATTTGGAGTCTTCTTGCCCTGTTTAGCATTATCTTCAACAACTTTTAAAAGTAGCATCTTAAGGTCTTCAATCGTTTTCTGTTGCTCTCGAATCATTCTTTCTTGAGCATCAAATCTCTGATTGATATCACCAGATTTATCTGCCATGTGCGATGCTGACTTCTGCAGTCGAGATGATGTAGAGGATGGAGGCGAGGCTATAGCGGAATTATCGTTGTCCTCGTCGTAAGAACCCCCTGCGAGCTTTTTATAATTTCGGGGCGGAACGGCTCCTGATCTTAGTCGAGTAACACGATGAAGTTCATCATCGCTCGATTCTGAATCATCATCCGTCTCTGCAATTTTCTTCCCTTTTCCTACCATGTTGGAAGTTACAGCTCTCCCTTGTTTCAGGGGAGTGGTTCTTGTCTTCTTAGCAGGATTCTGGTTTGACTCATTTAATCGGTCGAACACAGATATCCTGTTCTTGCTGCAGCCACAGTTATTCATCACGGCTGATACTGTTGTCATAAGTTGCTGGCAATGGCAACTATGTTCAACTTGAAGTTGGTCTATGCCTCTCTTCTTAGGAAGATGCTCCCTGAGGTCAGTGCCTCTAGCCATGAAATCAAGAGGTCCATTCAACTCTTGAGAGTGTTTAGGAATCCACTGAAGCTTCTTTGATTGATCAACCCTGACTCTGGGGTCGGACTGATCCTCGCGTGGTTTAGGAATAGCCTCACGTTTCACATTGCGGGCCTGAAAAATAGCTCCGCGCTGATCCACACTAGCCTCGCGTTTCTCGCTGGCTTGGTGTGTCCTTGGAAGTTTAGCCTCTGGAATAATAGCCCCGTGTGAAGGGAAGTTCTTGCACGCTGGCTTATCTTCGCGATTGACGCAGATCATAGCTTCGCGCTTAGTGCGGTTTTTACGACTGACAACTATCTGCCAATCATCTTCCCGTTCCTTGCGGGTGTCAGAAGTCTTGCGTTTATTGCAAGTATCACTGGCTTCGCGTCTCTCGCTAGGCACAGTAATAGCCCCGCGTGGAGAATCACACGCTGGCTTTGAATAATTTTTATACTCGCGTAACTCGCGAGTGTTGGGTATTCTGCGACTAACGCAACCCTTACTGGCTTTGCGTCTCTCGCTAGGCACAGTAATAGCCTAGCGTGGAGAATCACACGCTGGCTTTGAATAATTTTTATACTCGCGTAACTCGCGAGTGTTGGGTATTCTGCGACTAGCGCAACCCTTACTGGCTTTGCGTCTCTCGCTAGGCACAGTAATAGCCTCGCGTGGAGAATCACACGCTGGCTTTGAATAATTTTTATACTCGCGTAACTCGCGAGTGTTGGGAATCTTGCGTAACTCGCCAGTATTACCAGCCTCGCGTGGAAAATCACACGCTGGCTTTTCCTTGCTTTTAAGGCAAGTTGTATCTTCGCGTTTAACGCGGTAGAGATTGGTCTCGCGGGTAGCGCGAGCCAATTTGCGAGGGACCATAGCCTCGCGTCCTCTAGAGTTAGCTCCGCGTCCAAGGCGGGCTTTGAGGGCTCTACGCCTCGCTCTCCGGTTCCTGTTCCGGAGTTGGGTCCTGGTCAGTCCAGTTCCCATGTCTTCTTCGGCAATCGGAAGCTCTTCCTTGGTTAGGATTTCTTGTGTGGACTCCGGCGTTATAACCGTAGTCTCCAAGGATCCCCGTCTCTCGGTGGATACCTTTCTACCCGTCACTCGGGCATTGGAATACATACGGCGATAGTGCCATGTCTCATCCAAGTCACCTGATCCGGAGGAGAGGAACTCCTCGTACTTCTGCTGGTCGATTTCAATGACCAGCGTGTCTACTTCGGATCCGATCAAGTCAACGTCCGATTGCGCCACACTCTCTTCATCAGTGAAAGAGATGGCTCCCACTGTGGTCGCCAGTTTGTTCGTCGCAAAAGTTTCTTCGCTTCCTCCCATTGAATTAACTTAAATTACAATGAAAGTGAACAAGAGATGAAAAAGAACAAACGAGAGGATTTTATATTTCAATCTCTCTCTTTTACAATAGTTGTGGGATCTGTGGCGATGGGATCTGTCAAGCAGTTCCTTTGGACGATCGGTACGTTGAAATCTTTTCTTTTAAAGATATCGGCCGAATATAGACGATCTTCTCTGGCTTTGATTTGTTCAGGTCTCTCTCGCGTAACTCGAACTTCTCAAGAACTCCAGAAAGAAGATGGTGATTTTCTCTAATCTTTACGAACTCAAGGCTCTATGCATAACTTGAATTCTCCAAGATTTCAGAAGATAATCAGCAAAGGCTTCAAGGCTCTCTCGCGTACTTGAATTGCCAAAGGATCGATAGGAGGCTTCCGATGCCAAAAAGAAGAAGCATACCCCCTAGGGTTTCACCAGAAAGGTATTTATAGCCCCAGGTTAATGCAAGAGTTTCTATCTAAATAGAACTCGCATTCATCAAGGATTCCAATCAAATATCTTAGTTTTGATAGAATTCTGATTAGACTTGATTCGGATATTTGGATAAGCCCAGAATCATAATCTCAATCAATTTGAGATTCTGGTTATCTGCTTACGCGGAGCTTTAATCGCATCAAAACGCGACGCTAAATAACCAAAACGCGGAGCTATTGATCATCTCCGCGTTTTACTCAAACGCGAGACTAAAAGTAGCCAGACGCAGAGCTACTGAGTTAGCTCCGCGGTCTGTTGTGGAAAATCCTTTTAACTTAGAAATTTTCACTACCAACACCCCCAGTATGATGGGGTTGGCGAGAAATTTATTCTCTTCCCGTAGCTTTAGCGGCGTTGGACAATTCATACTTTTTACCCCCAGTATGGTGGGGTTGGCGAGAAATCTATTCTCTTCCCGTAGCTTTAGCGGCGTTGGGCAATTCATACTTATTACCCCCAGTATGATGGGGTTGGCGAGAAATCTATTCTCTTCCCGTAGCTTTAGCGGCGTTGGGTGATTCATTTTTTTTTTTTTTGATGTTTTTTTTTCTTTATATATATATGGGGGTTTAAATTAACCACCCTGAGCCCATTTTTTGGGAATTGTTTGAGCCCAAGTGGTACTTTTAGACCACACACATTAGATGTGTCGGAGTTAGCTCTAACTCTTTTTTTGTTCAGCTTTGAGCTGAACTGCTCCAGCGTCAATCAACGCTTGAATTTTATCTTTTAAGATAAAACAATTTTTTGTGGGGTGACCACAATCCGATGGTACAGGCAGTAATTCGGATCGTTAGTTTTCCCTACTTCTTCAGGTCTCTTGCTCTCCGGCAATTTAAGCATCTTGCGTTTGGTGAGCAGATTGAACATAGTAGCAGTATGTTCATCCTTGAACGAATACTGCTTTTGAAATCTGGGCGACTTTGCTGTGTTGCTTGTAGTTGGCCATGGTTTCTGCTTCAGTGTACTTTCTACCGCCATTGCCGTTATGTCTTTTCCTTTTGAACGGGAAAAATGGAATGGAGATTCGTTTGCACCGTCTCCGGTTGTAGACTGTTGCATTTCGGGACGTCGAAGTATTTTTTCGGCCTGTTCGCCCTGCTTAAGCAGATCCTTCCATGACTTGGATTCGACCGAACCCATCTTGTCTAAGATATCGGTCAACAAGTTATGTCTGCAGGTTTCCACAAGCGTATCCTACGTCATGCCATGTGGGCATCGAACGGAAAGTTCTCGGAACCGCTCGACATAAGTTTTGACCGTTTCGCCTTCTTCTTGCTTCGCTGCTAGCAAAGATAATATGGAGACTTCTGTATCATCTTCAAAGAATCGGGCTAGGAACTCACGTTCTACATCAGCCCAAGATTTAATTGTTCCCTGGGGAAGTTGCATAAACCAAGTAAATGCGGGCCCCCATAAAGTGCTCGCAAATATCCTAGTCATAGTTGGATCATTCCCCATGAGATGTCCTGTCTGTGAGAGGAAATAGAAGATGTGTTGCTGCGGCGAACCTTTACCGTCGAATGATTGAAGATTCAACGGTTTATATTTTGCAGGATAGGGTACGGTCTCCCATTCTATGGGATATGGACGGACTACCCCCACCTCTTGTAGCTTTTTGCGATGAAGAAGAGCTTGTAATTGTTCTCCATCTTCTCTATTTTCTCTGCTTGAGGATTGATGATAACTTTCACTTCCTCTTCCTCTCTTGAATGAGGAGGCACTTCTTCATCTTCGTCTTCGCTGTCTTCATTTATTTGGACTGGCCGTTTTCCTTTCTGCCGACTAGAAATGGACGGCGATGATTGGTTCTTTCTAGTTTGAGCCAGCAACTCAATCAAAAGTTGTTTCATTTCTTCTATGGTCTCTTCTTGCTGTTCGAGACGTTTTTCTTGTCTCTCAAGCCTTTCAGAGACTTCTTCTAGAAGCGCGCTCTCTGGTTCGATAGAAACTCCTTTTGATCCTGGAGTGATTTTCTTATCCGAAGGGTTGTTTCCGACCACCTTTTTGCCTTTATTAACCATATTTGATGAGGTAGCAGGTAGATCGGTCCCAGAGTATGCCTTTTTTACCGTTCGTATTCTTTTAGGTTCGGTGATCCGCTCAAAAACGGATCGTCTCAGATGGCACTCGCAGTTTGATAGAACAGTTGAGATTAACTGTTCGCATTGGCATTGAGGAGTATTCTGTGCAGAGTTCTTCTTCCAATTGAGGAATTCTCTCAAGTCTTGAGGTATCTTCTCCTCTCTATTTGCATCTTGACGTATTTTGCGTCTCAAATTTGGTTCATAATACTGGAGAGTTTGTAATATTTCAGGGCTGAGCTCTTTTCCAGCATTAGATTGTTCTCCAACTCTTCTGCGGATTCTTCTGGAGTGTGTGCTGGCCTGCGCAGTTGTACGGGCCTCGTACGCATCTGACTTGTTCTTCGGGATTTGGAGGATTCTATCATGAATATGTTCATCCAAAGAGAAATTTGAAGACCTATCCTCAGGTGAGTTCATGAGCACATCCTTATATTTGTTTGTAGAGGAACGGGATGGTACACCTGAGAGAGTAACCAAAAAGTTAGCTGTGCACTGTGTGCTCACTACGCGTGTGCCCGAATAGACACCAGAACCAACCCTTGATTTTTTCTGTTGAGTGCAACCCACGGGTTGCAACTTGCGGTGTGCAACCCGCGGTTGGAACTGCGGGTTTGTACCCGCGGTTGCAACCGCGGGGTTGCACCCGCGGGGTGCAACCCGCGGTTGGAACCGCGGGTGGGGTTGCACCCGCGGGGTGCAACCCGCCGTTGGAACCGCGGGTTTGCACCCGCGGGGTTGCCCCCATGCGGTGCAACCCGCAGTTCCGCCTGCGGATTTTCATTTTTGAAATTTTTTCTTTCCGATGTTTCCTGATCTGGATTTTCTGACCGCAATTTTCTAGAGGCACTGTTGAGGCGGGCCCGCTGGGCCTTACGCCTCAGGTTTCTCTTCTGAGAGCGGGTCAGGGACAGGTTTGACTTTTGGCTTGACTTTGGAATGGGCGATAACGCCGTGTTCTTGACAGACGATGACGTCCTGTCAGTTCGAACGGGCGATGACGCCTCATAAGTTTTCATAGGCGATGACGCCTTTCCGGTGGGCGATGACGCCTTACCTTTTTTCATCGTCACCCGGCGATGACGCCTAGGCTCCGAGTCAGAGGAGGAAAGAAATTCCTCATATTTTTGCTGGTCAACTTCTATGACCAGCGTCTCAACCATTGAGCCAATCGGCACCCGGTCGGACTGTGCCACCAAATTCTCTGTGGTAAACAGAGGGGCTCCCACTGTGGTCGCCAGTTCTTGTTTGCCCGAAAATTGAATCTTTGATTCCATTGCAAAATTATTTGATTACAACGAAGATTTGAGATTACAAAAATTCAGAGGAATTACAAGAACTGGAATATTAATTTATTCCCTTTTTTTCGTGGGTTCGGGTGGCGATGGAGTCTCGTTGATGCCTCCGTTGACTGTCCGACTGGAAGAGATGGCTCTGCTCCGCTTCTCAATTTTTCGAGCTCGCCCGAAATCTTCCCAAAGTCCAAGAATCCAAAAGTCCCTTCTCCCGTTAAATTCCTGTATTTTATAAACCGAAGAAGCTCCAAATCCGGCTCAATTCTTTCCTGAAAAATCGGATCACGGATTATCAGTCCAAAAATAGGAAACAAATCAATGGGAAACAACGGAAAACAACCCGCGGGATCTCCCCCGCGGGTTGCCACCCGCGGGAATCTTCCCGAGGGTGGCAATCCGCGGGGGCTCCCGCGGGCCCGCAGGTGCAACCCGCGGGTGTGCCCACTTAGCGAAAATAAATTTTTTTTTTGGTATCTACAGCACTCTTATCGCTCAAATTCATATTCTACCCTCATCCCTCCCTTTAATCAGCACACACACTCTCTCTCTCTCTCTCTCCCTCTCCCTCTCTATCCCTCTCTCTCAGTCACCATGAGTGACCGAGAGAGAGGGATAGAGAGGGAGTGTGCTGGTTAAAGGGAATGATGATGACAAAAGTGCACTTTAATAAAAAAAAATAGAGTGAAAATAATTAATTCTCACTAACAGTGTTAACAGTCCAAGGGATTTTTTGAGAGTTTCAAACTTTAGGAATATTAAATTACACACTCATAATACTACAGGGGATATGACTATAATTTACCCTTTAAAAAAAAATTCTCTACGGAAAAAGAAGTTGTTGCAATCTAGAGTGCTGCTTTTTCAAATCAGCTTTTTTCCTACTCAAACAATTTTGGGGCTATTTATTTTATTTTATTTAAAAAATTAAATCCTTTTAAAATCCAAATCCCCTTTCTTAATTTACCCTTTAGGGGTTTTTACATATTTGTCCCTTATTTAAAAATTAAAATTTAGTCTCTCAAAATCATATTTATAATTTAGTCCTCCAAATCTTTTAAATTACGTCACTTTAGTCTTCACTTTAATCATATTTTTTGCCTGAATTTTCTATTATACTCTTGAGTTACTTCACTTTCATCCTCCCTTCCCTCTTTCTCCTCTTATTGGGTTCCACTCTCTATTCTTATCCTCTCTCTCTCTTTTCTCTTCTTATTGAATTCTCCCGAGTTACTTCACTTCAGAAATTAACTGTGAGGGAAGAGAGAGAGGAGAAGAATTGAGAGAGAAACCCAATAAGAAAAAAAAGAGAAAAGGAAGAGGAAATGTAGAACTAAAGTAAGGTAACTTAAAGGGTTTTTGGACTAAATTATAAATATGAAGATTTGGGGACTAAATTCTAATTTTTAAAGACGTAAGGGACAGATATGTAAAAACCCCTTTATTCTATTATATAATTCTGCGAATTCCATGTCAATTTAGTATGCATTCTTTTCTCTCATTGAAAAAAATTACAGGCTACCCTTTCTCTGACTTGGAAAAAACAACTCTTTCTTTTTCTAATTTTCAAAAAAGAAAAACAAAAAAAATCGGCGCACGTTAGTGTCTACTTTTGGCAGCATTGTCAATGTAAAGCAAATTGATTGATTCCTTAAAAATATAGAAGAATCCATAACAAAAAAAAAAGGGGACCGTTCTAACTTTTTTCGTCACCAACTTTTTCCAACAGGAGTGGATGAAGTATCAACGGACGTGGCAAGTAGCATGCTGACGGTTACTGGACGAGTGGACCCATCGGCGATCCAGGCGCGGGTCGAATCCAAGACCGGAAGGAAAGTGGAGCTTATCGTGCCCAAAGATGCAGAGTCCAATGAGCCAGAAGGAGAGAAGGAGGAGTCCAATGTGCCAGAAAGAGTGAAGGAGGTTGTCATCGAGCCAACGCCATTGGCTGAGGAGGTGAACAGTGTTCCATACTATGGAAGCAGAGAATATAACTTGACATATTCACACCCGTACCTTGAGGAGATGGAGTATGCGACACATTTGTTCAGCGATGAAAATTCAAATGCCTGTACGGTAATGTAAGGGATGATCTGATCAGACTTCCTTTGCATTATAATGGATGCAGTGTTTTAAAAATATTGGGGACGAAAATCTGTCATGGTTCAAACAAAAACCTCACTTAAATCTTTCCAAAGCCCAGCATGTTTATGTGATTAAACAACTGGGCGTAGCCCATGACTGTAATTCTCTGAGGAGAGAGAAATCAAACTACAGTAGGACTAGCTGTTGAATCAACGACCCTGTCTTTTGTGAGAGGTGTATAAAACCCTCTCTCTGTGATTGTATTTAAAATCCAAAATCTTTTTCTGATTTACCATTTAATTTATTCTACTCATCTCGCCCACTGTCCCACCAGTGGAGGACTCCGCGTCTATCCCACCAGAGGAGGACTCCGTGCCCAAAGATGCCAAGTCCAAGGAGACGGAAGGATAGAAGGAGGATGGTGTCATCGAGCCGGCACCACTGGCAGTGGAGGTGAACAATATGGAGTACTATGGATGAAGAGAATATAATGAAGCATATTAATTTGCACCCGTACCGCGAGGAGATGGAGTATGCTACGCATATGTTCAGCGACGAAAATCCAAATGCCTCTATGCTAATGGGAGAGACGATCTAATCATGCTTCCTTCGCATTGCAACGCATGCAGTGTGGGAAATTCTAAATGCGCACCGTATTTTCCTAGTGAGCACCATTTTCCCCTATGTTGTAAATCGCTTTACTATATAGTATGCGGTGCTCACTAGGAAAATGTGGCGCTCATTTGGAATTTCCCATGCAGTGTTTTGTCAGCATAGAGGACGCCAATCTGTCGCAGCCCAAATAACAACCTCACTTAAATGTGGTTAAGGCCCAACCTATTTCTGTGATTAAACAAGTAGGCCTGGCCCATGACTGTAATTCTCTCAGGAGAGAGAAATCTAGGTACATTAGAGGACTAGTTGTACATTTCAAATTAAATCAACGACGTCGGGAGTTTCCAAAGGAGCAGACCATTTTTCTTAGTGAGCACACTTTCCAACTGAAAGTCTAGCAAAAAAGAATTATCTAGTAGGCTTACTAGAAAGAGTGGTGTGCTCCTCTAGAAACTCCCCGATTGTCCTTTGTGAGAAGGGATGTTTTCAAATGAGCACACTACTTTTTCTAGTAAGTCCTCTTTTCAACTGAAATTCCAAACGAAAAAAAACTATTTAGTGAGCTCCTTAGAAAAAGTGGTGTGCTCCGTGTGAAACTCCCATGAGAAGTGTATAAAACTCTCTCTGTGATTGTGCAATCACCAAGCGATAAAATGATTCTCAATTTTTTCTCTCTATGCAGTCGCTCTCCTCTCTAATGCTCTTTTTCTTTGCCTCTTCAGTCATCAGCGGAAAGGATATACACGGCTGGTTGTATCGAGTTAAAAAATTTATTGCCTTTTTGTAATGTTTTATCAGAGCAGCGGATGAAAATGGAAGCTTTGTATCTAGATAGATCACCCTTGCAGTGGTATAGATAGGCAGTAAGAAGCCAGGGGAATCCATTGAGCTAGCTTGAGTTAGAGAATTGGCTAATTTCTTTTTATAATCCTTCCAACACATTGGATTATGCAGGAGTAATCCTTTTGCCGAAGCTCCCTTCCAAAGATCATGGTCAAAACCCTAAATAGAGGATAGGTGAGCAATTTGCTGGAGTAATCCTTTTGCCGAAGCTCCCTTCCAAAGATCACGGTCAAAACCCTAAATAGAGGACAGGTGAGCAATTTGCTAAAGTGAGGTAATCCACTGCTTGTTATCCTGCAACTAGGAATATGAATAGACGGGTCAAGGGCAGCCTGTTCTATTAAAAAATTTAAATTAAAAAATAAAAAGTTTCTTTTCAACTCAAAATTTTGAAACAGAACGGATTAAGAGCTGTCTCTTGGATTCATCTAATCTCATCCCTACCCACATCTCTAAGATCCTATTTGGCTCTTAGAAGTGGGAGAAGTAGAAAAGAAAAATAGAAGTTGTTTTCAAAATGGAAACTTAGAAAGAAAATTGTTTAATAGAGTTCAAATGTTTGTAAGCTCATTCTTGGAAGTAAGAAGTAGAATATGAAAAATATTATTTTATTTTCAAATTAAATAAAAAATAATACTAATATATTTGTTAATTGAGTATAATTGAAAAGTAATAATGAGAAACTAATAAAAAATAATATATTATCTTATTTCTTGAGTTTCAAGAGCACTTCCAATCAAAAATGAAGAGAAAAGAAAAGAGGAAATTGGGATGTCACATAATATCCACATCATCCTAATGGAAATACCTTCCAATTCTCTTCTTGGCCAAACAAACAAGTAAAGTAGTAAAAATAACCTTACTTCCACTACTTTCATATAAATAAATACGACCTAAATCGAGTAGCTTAGAGATGAATTCTAACATATTGGGCTGAGAGGGGAAGTATTTTTCTTTCCGGCTAACTCAATAATGCTAGTGGGTCGGTACACAAACCTCAGGCCAAAGCCCAATTGGTTAAAAGTCAGCTCGACATCCCTTGCATAGTCTCCCCTTCACAATTCGAGCCCTCTCCCAACTTCTATATGGAATGAGTGATATTTTGTATATCTTCTTCTATATTTTATATATTTTATATATAAAGAATTGCTAATCGGACATGTTTAGTGTGTTTTTATAGGTAATAGAGGATTTGCAAAGAAAAGAAGAAAAAGTAGTAAGCTTGTGATATATATAAGCAAAAAAAGTCGATTATGGTATAGACAGAAACTCATGTTCAGTAGTATCAATTTCAATAGTATTTTTGACAAAAATAAAACTTGAACTGGAAAAATTATGAGAGAAATTTGTAGAGTTCTAAATTATATTCAAAAAAAGCATTAAGAATAGATCAATCCAAGTTCGTATATAAAAGATATGACAATTTTACTAAAATCATACAGAATGGAAGATTCAATCTAGCAGGTTGCGGATGTGCCGAAATTAATCTTAGATTTTGGACCTGAAAAATTATATTTTGAGCCATCTAGTCTCAACTATTGGTTTCTAGTAACTATGGATTAGATTAGAATTATATATTCTGATATTAGTTTATATTGGATTAGGATTATATATTCTGTAGCAGAGTTTGAGTAGAGTTAGGATTGTATTCATGTTATAAATACCCCATAAATTCTTATAAATTAGAAATTCTGATGCTTTTTTTTATAGGATTAGTAAAATTAGAAATTAAAGCTAAGGAGCGACGACCGCCATTTTAGAGCTCTAAAGATATTTTCTTTGTTTATTTTTTGTTGTTCTTCATAGGAAAATTTATTTATTCACTTTGATAGTTAATTTTTTTTTCGCTTTCTAGTTAAGATCTTGTAGGCTTTGTAATAAAAAATTATATTTTTAATGGATCTTATGAATACAAATATCGAATATATGAGCAACTAATATTTCTTAGTTCTAGTATGTAGATGAAACTAGGAGATTAACCGTAGCATGATTTTTATAAAAGTCATATTTTTTGATGAGTTATACATGTACAACACTTGATAATTCATTCTTAAGGTGATTGAATAAAAGTTAAATTAAAAATATTTTCTTTTTGCTATGATCGTAATTGTTTATAATAAAAAGATGGAAAAGCGATAATAAATTGAGTGCTCGGATGTGAACTAGTAGATTTGATGTCCTAGAATACATAAAAACTATCTTTTTCATATTATATCATATTAGTTATAGAAACAGTAAGATCACAAAGTACCCGAGATCTTTGTGGGAATGACATGTTTGCGCTATAACTACGAAGCGCGTTTACAGTAGGTTTACCACACTACCATACCTACAACCTTAAGTTATGCTTGGATGACAAAAACAAAGTGTTTTGGAGTATTTCGGAAGTTTATGTTCTAGAGTGATTTGGCAATAGTATTTTGGAGTGTTCAAACTTGTACTGGAGAGTTTGGTTTTCTCATAAGTTTTCGTAAAATTCATAAATATTAAGAGATAAGTATGCCCAATTGGGAAGAAGAAAAGTGTGGGAAAAAAATGAAACTCGGAAAAAAGAGAGTATTTTTAATAAATAATTCAGAATACTCCTAGCTACTTATCCGGTGTTCTAAGAACACTTTAAAACACTTGTCCGGAAACTCACAAATAAGTTTTCGTATAAAGAATTCATAATGCATTCTTCCAAAGCACTGTAAAATACTTTAAGACTAAACTCCCAATATAGCTTTAGTCTCATCGCCATCTGGTGTCACTTCTTTTCCTATCAAAGTTGACTTCTCAATTCACAGTCCCCTTCTAGAATCACGAGCTACACGTGGGGTGTTTCCTTTAGCGATGAACAAATATAATCGACTCTGATCGAGTCGGCCGGCTCCGATCAGACTTGGTTGAAGTGCGATCGGAGTAGAGACACTAATGTGATTAGAGTCAAATATGTAAAAATATAGATGGAAGGAGTTGATCAAACTGGGAGCAAAGTCGGTCGAATTTTGACTTCTATCGAATATATATTTTAGAGGGTGACATGACAGTAGGAGACTGCCCCTTTTTATTTTTTCCGACGATGCATGAGAGACTCTTGCCTCTGAATTATGGATTTTATGGTGACAGATCATCGTCATTTTGTTTAATGAGCTTGAGATCTAATTTTTTTGGAGAGAAGAAAATCAAGATGGTGTCGTCATCGAGGTGAGAGAGAAATGCTCTTGTTTTTTTTTTTTTTTTGAAAATGGCCAATCCTTATTTTTTTTGCGAGAGTACATAATATAGAAACATGTGCTCCATGTGGGTATCCATATGTGGGCCCACTTTCTTAATAATAACATAGTCCATTCTCTCCCTCCTCCATCTCTCTCCGGTTCTTTTTTCTTTCTTTGCATAAGAAAGATGAGGGAAAATCAAATTAAGAGAGAAAAGAGGAAACAAAAATTAAAATTGGAGAGCTAAAGGGGCTAATTGTTTGTTTACAAGTTTGAATATGATAATTCGAGTTGATCAAGCACCATATCTTCTCCGCTGACAAGTTTTGTGCGGGTTCTTTGCTTGCTGGCATGAATGACAGACAAGTACCTTATATATCCTTTGACAAGTTTTGTTAATTTAATGTTTGCTTTTCATTTTGTTTTAAAATCTTGCTTTGTTTTATTATTTTTTTCCCTTGGAGAAGAAGATGAAGAGGTATGGAAGGATTAAATGAGACTTTTGTTGAGGGCCCAATTCTTACCGAATATGTCAAGTTCAACTGCACTCAGTATCGGTTGGAATTCAATCGGTTCTGACTGACAAGTTAGTCAGAATTTTAACTCTTTTGCTATGTTAAAATTAGTCAGATTTTTTCGAAACCCTTCCAACTAATTGCTCATTGCTAATTTTTTTGGACTGCTATCCTTCTGTTTGGTTTGAAGGAAAATGTAGGAAAAAAAGTAGAAAATATTTTTTATTATTTGATTTGAAAGAAAATTTTTTAAAAAAAAATATAACCAAATATTAATAAAAAATTTATTTCCATCTTCTTCTCTTTTCTTTTCTCTTTCCCTATCATCCTTTTTCTTCTTTTCATTTTCTTTCAAACCAAACACAGCTTTAGATCCATCCCGTAGATAAAGATGCCATAGATCGGCTAGAAGAAGTGAGAGTTTTGAAGCCTAGCACCGCTGGAGGAAGGGGGCGTCTTGAGTATCCCTCCTCCATGTGAACTTTCGCCTTACTACGTTGTTCGGAGCCACCGCTGGCAGCGGGATGGGCCGCGCTGTGCGGACTGGTTTCACAGCCTGCACCACCAGCCCGAAGCCTTCGGTCGAAGTACCATAGGCCGGTGGGCCCTTAACTCGGATCTTGGTGAGCAACTTCCTTCATTACTCGGATCGACATGCGAGCAGTATCCTCCTTCGATGGCTCACTGTTCCCTCGTCGGATTTCTCCAATGAATTTAGAAAGATGATCCATAGGAAATTCTTGGTTTATCCAAAGTTTTTAGTTCCACTGATCCCGCTTGATCGGCTGTGCATGGTGCGCTGGCTGCCCCATCCGCGACCTATTAGGTGTCTGAGTTGCAGGCCTGCCCAAATATCTTTGTTAGGTGCAGTGTTTTAGATATCAGCGGCAATATCAATATTGCGGAAAGAGAAGAGTTCCAAGACTCTGGAGCTGAACGGCTAAAGCTAGCAACAAATCCTCTAGATTAAACGGGGGAGGGGGGGACCCCCATCACCATGATTCCTTAGATCTAAAATTCTCAAAATCCAAAGTCAAAGGAGAGACTAAAATTCTCAAATGAGAGGGGGAAGGACCACACGAAGCAGGAACCATCATTTGCGAGAGTAGCTATCGTCGACGAGAGTAGCGACTCTCTTCTGATTTGGAGCCGAAGCGACTGATAGAGCGGACGCTGGAGAGGACACCCATTACTTTGTGGTGTAAAATCGCATAGAGGGAAGGACCACATGAAGCAGGAGCCATCGTCGGCGAGAGCAGAGACTCTTTCTCTCGGTTTGGAGCCGAAGCGGCTGATGGAGCGGATACTGGAGATCGCCCATCAGGTTCCCCTTCAAGCTGTTGCCGCTCAGCTGCCCGGTGATGGATGCTTTGAATTTTGCCCTGGTTGGATCGGATGGGAGGAAGGAAGTGGAAATGAAGAGTATGAGATGCATCTCTGAGAGGGAGGAAGAGAATTGAGTTGGAAGAACAATTTTCGTTTGAAAAGTGTCAGCGAGAGCGACAGAAGGAGGGGAGCCAGGGCAGAGCCGGAACGGAGCCGGAGCAGATTCTTGCATTGCAGATCTCGAGGCGGAGCGGCTCTCTTTAGAATAAGCCTCTTCTTGATCCCCTCTTCAGTCCATTGGGAGTCGGAGCAGCTCTCTTCGGAACGGAGCCGGAGCGGATTCTTGCGTTGTAGATTTTGGTCGGCAAGAGCGTGACTGAAGGAGGGGAGCCAGGACGGAGCCGGAGCGGCTCTCTTCGGAACATAGCGGGAACGAATTCTTGCATTGCAGATCTCGAGGCGAGATCGCGATTCCCGAGAAAGGCAGACCTTCACTCATAACAATTAGATATGTGGGCAGGTGGAAAGAGATTTGAATTTTGAATTTCAAAATTCAAATGAGCCTTGAGATTTTGAGATGGGCTAAGTGCATGATGATTTTGAATCTCAAAATGCAAATGGGCCCTGATTGAGTGGCACTGGAGCATACATACCTAAGTGATTTATCTGATATAGTTGATTTGTTGAGTTCAAACAGAATTAAAATATATATTATTGTGGACCGACATATTAGAAAATTAGGTCGGACGACTAATCTACATTATGGTTGAGGTAAAAAGTTGGATGGCAGAACCATAACACTGGACATTAGGACAACTACCAGATCATTTGTAGTGTTTGTAGTTCTAATATTTCTGTATTTTATTTAGTGTCCCTCCTTAGACATTATTTATAATGTCCACTCATGAATGAGGGACTAGATACATGTACTACATATATAGCTTGTTTCGTTAACACCTAATTAATGAAATATGGGGGGATTATCCATCGTTTATGCTAAAAAAATATCAATATTGCGACTATATTGCGTTTTGAAAAACAAAATGCAATGATATAAGATGTTTTTAGAAAAATAGCAGCGAAATATCGGTTTGGATCCTATATTGCAGCTGCTATATTGATGAAGTAGGCGCTTCAGGTGGTGGGGTTGCAGATTGAGGTAGTTCCCTGTACGGCCTCCGCGCACGTCACCTCTCGAATCTGCTGGCGATGAGCTTTTCATATCCTCTGGTCGCCAGAGATCGCACTGCTTACTACTCTGGAAGCATGCCCTTCTATCTCTACAGTTGAAATGAGCTTGATGAAAATATGTCGCTTGCACTTTTCCTCACTAACAATTATGTGAAGATTTTTCGCATTTCGAAGCTTTTCTTATTCAAATTCATAACCCAATTACTCCATACATGGAGATTTACTATTGCAAGAGCAAGAAGAAACCAATTATTTTTTTAAACCAATTCATGAAATACAAAAACACAAACTGTCTTCAGGGCATGGAGTGGATAGTCATGCAGATTCCGCTTCATACTCTTGCCTAATTGAAGGTAACAGAGATGGGACTCCTGACGGTGCGACTCCTGGAAACCCACCTCAAATATCCCTGCGACACGCTCCCACGCCCGCCAAGGCTGTCCCTGCAGAATGTCACCTTATATCTCATCCTCTGACTCACCTCATAGAATTTGAGAACTTTCGGCACAACAATCACCGACACATCAACAGGCGTATCCACCTCCGCCCAGTACATCGAATCTGCCTCACCAACGTTCGTCACGATCCGTTCGATGGCAACACAAGTGGAACCAGACTCGAATGATACCGAAATTGATGGGTAGTTAAGATCTTTTTCTTCTGTTATATTCTGGATGGTATTCGAACAGTCGATTGCATAGCCAGTGATGATGTTGATTTGTGTATTATTGTATCCCAGTCCGCAGAGGTAGGGGATGTAGTTTTCAGCACGAAGGTCGTAAACTAGACCTGGATCGTTGGCCTTGAGCGGGTTTACATGACCAGCACCCATGGCGAAGAGATCAGCAGGTCGATTTTGCTCATCAGAGATAGGCAAACCCTTTTTGTCGAACACATCGGCTGTTGTCATAATTGCCGACTTGATTGCAGCAGGAGACCAATCTGGATGCGCATTCTTTATCAGTGTGGCAATTCCGCTGAGGTGAGGGGTGGACATGGACGTTCCAGATATCAAGTTGAAGGTTAGACCGGAGTCTGCTGAGTTCTTGTCCAGTGGAAACGGCCATGCTGCGAGAATGCCCACTCCAGGGCCCGTTATGTCCGGCTTCAAGATCCCAGGGCTCGCCACGCTGGGCCCCCTAGAAGAGAATGAGGTGATTGCAGGAGAAGGCGTCACCGCGAATACTGTACCCTTGAATACAAAAGCAGCCATAGGGTTCGTCGTGCTGTTTATGTAGCTCTTAATTTTAAGTCCGTCGGCATAAGATACATGTGATGCAGGAAGAACGTGAGCAGCAGCTGCAGTACTGAATGCTTGGGGAGGTTGATTCATGAGAATCATGCCGACTCCCCCTGCAGCTTTCACAACGACTCCCTTGTCAATCCTGCTGATATTGCCACCAATCTCGCATAGCACAATTTTACCTTCGACGAAGCTGCTGTCGAGAGTGCCATTTTCGCAGAAGGCAGAGTCAGGCTTTGCGGCAGCACCAGCATACACCAAAGGCTGGAAGGTGGGCGCGTAAATCTTGGGCTGAAACAGAGACTCGCCGTCAAATTCAAGCCCATTTTCAAGCACCACCGTAGACCTTATTCTCCGGTCGGTTGTGCTGGCCGCCACCGTCAGAAGCCACGGCGCCTCGTTACTCAACGTGCTCGCATCCGGTCCAGAATTTCCAGCAGCACAGCTCACAAAGATGCCCCTTTCCATAGCTCTGAACCCGCCAATTGCAATGGTATCTTCGTCGAACGGGGCAGGACCTCCTCCAAGGGAGATGGAAAGCACGTCGACTCCATCGGAGATGGCAGCGTCCATTCCGGCAAGAATATCCACTTCGTTACAGTTCCCCAACCCGCAAACCCTGTACATCACAACATGGGCATAGGGTGCCATGCCTGCGGCTACGCCCCCAGCATTCCCCAGCACCTGCGCGTCAGCCACGAACGCACCTGCGGCCGTGCCAGACGTGTGAGTACCATGTCCCATTTCATCGACTGGAGACCTCGTCACATTTACTCCATCTTTTATTGCTCCGTCTAGGAAGAATCTTGCGCCGATGAGCTTGTTGTTGCAGGCGTAGCCGTCAGGCAGGTCGCACTGCCCTTTCCACCTCGCTGGGGGAGGGGGCATGTTCGTCCCGTCGAAAGATGGATGTCCAGGAGTAATGCCAGTATCAAGAACTCCAACTATGACGCCATGTCCCAAATAGGACTGGTTCCATAAGCCCATAGGGAGGTTCAAGCCAAGAAAGCTCGGCGTATGCGTTGTCTTGAGAGAGTATTGGCGAGCTGGGCGGGCGTGGAGGAACCCCTCCTTCTTCGACATTGCAGCTACCTCCTCTTCCGTCAGACTGGCTGCAAATCCACTCGCAACATGCTTATACGCATGAATCAATCGGGCAGAATCGGATGAGCTAGCAAGGGCTGTTGGTAGAAAGGATCGGTACCATGTTTCAACATCGACGTTACTGTCGTGTACAGCATAATGGGGCTTTTCGACATGGACAATGTAAGTCTTTTTACTTCCTTCGACTGTAACTGAGGCGAGGAGGAGCAAGGCCAGAACCGAGAGAACTAGCTTCTCCATGAGTTCTGGCTTTGCAGTTGGATATAAGTTGAGCTTGTTTGTACTGTATATATAGAGAGTAGCTGCATTGACAGTAACGATCATTACTTTGTTGCAATGTAGGATGTCTCATGCAACGGTCGACTTTGGGATTTCAGTAGTTAAGTAGCGACTAAACTGTTGCCGGCAGCATAAATATCACCGAGCAATTGTCAACTCATTGTTGTGGAGAATGTCGAAGTGAGGTGGCAGACGAAATCAGAGAGGTAGGCTATTGGACTTTCTATTCTTCTTCTTCTTCTTGCAAATTGTGAGGTACAAGGCCGAAGAAGAACCCAACATATGAGATAAAGCCGGCCTTGTTCAGCTCAGATTAATACAATGTTATGCATCGTGTTGCTATATTTATATGTGGTTAATTAAACATATAGAGAGCATTGGCTTCATTTGCATATTCTTCAACGAAATTGGAGGATCAGCTCCGTTCAGATTGACTAGAGTTAGTAAATTAAAGTCTGATTAGTTTCTGCCTTAGCCAAGAGAGTAACTATATATAGGTTTTCTATTTTTTCACTTTTCATACTATATGCCACATGTACTTCCTTTTTATGAAACTTTGTTGTAGTTGGAGTTTAATCAAAAGGGAGCAAAAATGATCGTTAGGACGAAGGTTAATTATAATAATCCTTACCGTTCCACGGTATTTGTTTATTTTATACACTTGAATTCTATGATTTTAAAACATAAATTTTAAAACAAAATATACTTTCATACTTTCTCGTTGTTATCTAATATGAGAGGATTTGATCCCTCGGCCTCCAACTCATAAGCCCAACCAAATCACAGGCCCAAACAACTATACTATGCTTGCAACCAAATCACAGGCCCAAACAATTATACTATGTTAGCTAAGTTATTAGCTAGACCATCAGTTACCTTTAGAACCTATCTTTGACTATTTTGACTATTGAGAGGATTGGAACTCTCTTTAGATACACGAAAGCGTTTGAGTTTCGTCCATCAACAGAATGAACAAATCCTGACTGAGGTTATATCCGCATAAGAGTCCATTACCATTTTGTCACGTTCATTGAAAATCGAAAACAATTGTTTGTTCTCTTGAGAATTTTCACTTCTAATATAATTTGAGAGGACTTCGAGTCAGGATGTAGTTTTACTCCTTGCAAAGTCCAAACCACCTAGAAACTGTCATCACGTAAAAATGAATAATTAGGTGTAATTTAGCAAATTACCAGACATTAGGAATGAACATTGATCGGTTTCGGTTCGGTTTTTACCAATTTTGACAGAATCAAACTGAATTGATTAGACATAGGAACCGAAACCGAACCAAACTAATTCGGTATGATTCAGTTCCGTTAAAACCGAATTTTGAAATAAAATTTTTCAAAATTATAATTTTAATATTTTTAGTAAGCATTTCTCTTTAATATATCCAATTTGTCATTAATATATATAAGTATATATGTGTATACATGTATACATATATGTTGATATGTATATATGTATACGTGTTTGTGTATAAATTAATAATTTTTAAATAATTCGATCTGTTCGGTTCAATTTTGATTTTCAAAGCTCAAAACAAAAAACCGACCGAATTATTTCGATTTGGTTTTACTTGTATCCTTCAGATTCTCCCCCCATCTAGTCTTATTCAATTATAGTTCATGTTCAGTTCAAGTTCTTATTCTCGTACTTTGTAAAGAATTCATATCAAGTACAAGATTTCAATTTGACTTTATTAGTTGGTTATAATTTAATTGTCCAAAGCAAATAGTTCGTTTGATTTATAGTTTATTGAATAGATTATGATATAACTAAGTTAAAGATTTACTGGTTTGGAATGTTATAAAGATAAATTAGCTAGGGAAGTATGTGAATCTTGGGGCTTTTTCCATGTAACACAAGTTCTTAGTTATATAATCAGTATGCAATATAACTTTTCTATATAACATATATAATGATATCACAAACAATATTTTCTCACGATTATAACTTCTATGTAATTCTACCAAATAGTGTAAATATATCAATGGTTAAAAAAAAATCTAGCTATTTATGTGATTTCAAGAGTATCCATTTTAATAACCAATCCACAAAAGGAATAATTAAATTTCTGACAACATAAAAAATAATAGTAATATTGATGAATCCATTTTCAATATAAATTGCTTTTCCATAAATTTAATAGCATTACAAAAATAACATTTCTATTGAAATCTAGTATATTTAGTGAGGAAAAAAGAACTCATATTGATTCGTTTAACGCCATTAATTTATTAGCAAGTATAACAAAGCAACCTACACAGAATTATTGTACAAATATAAAAATAGTTTAACATTATTGGAGGAAAAAAATTCCAAATGAAGAAAAGAGGCAAATAGCTTCGCATAACGCGGAGCTAAGTCCATAGTTTCTTGTCGACCAGTTTAACCTCGCATGAGAAGTAAAAACGCGGAGTTAAACCTTTAGCTCTGCGTCCAGAGTATTTAACTTCGTAAGAGCAAATTCTCATAATCCTAAATTGATTGTGATTGAGATTTAGACTTATTCAATATCTGAATTGAGTCCAATAAGAATTCAAATTCAAGAGATTTAAATCAAAATCAATTATTTGATTAGAATCCTTGATAAATACAAATACCTTCTATTCATATCCCTATAGAAACTCTCATAACCAATTAAAATTTATAAATATTCTTTTTGAGGAGACTTTAGGATCCTTTTGATCTTTTGGCAATTCAAGTTACGCGCGAGAGCCTTGAGGCCTTAAGACCAGAGAGAGAAGTTAGGACCGGCCATCATTTTCTTCAAAGAAACGAGATCTTCAAATCAGATTGTCAACAAATTCTACTAGTTAGATCCCATTGCCACACTAAAGCCCACTTTTATTTTAAAAGAGAGCAATAAATTATAAATTCTCTTGTTTGTTTTTTTCTATTGTTCATTTTTCGTTGTAATCATCATAATCAATGGAAGAAAACAAGAATTTTGCGGAGAACAAATATGAATTTAGATGATTTTTAGGAATTTTTTTCAATATTTATAAAATACTCAAAATTGACTTAAGGAATTTTTTTAATATTTATAAAACACTCAAAATTGACTTAAGGTAAAATAGTTTCAATGGATTTGAAATATAAGATATTGAACATTGCTTTTAGTCATGAGTGTTTCTAAGGGCACCCACAAAGTTACTAAGGACACCCTCCATCTTGTGGGGGGTGTTTTCTAGATGCACATATAATAAAAAAACTAAGGCATATCTGGTTTCAACAAAACTCTGATTTCACTTAAGTTTTAGCTTGTATATACACAATTCAGTTTCAGAACACTGTAGTTTCACTTAAGTTAGATCTACTTTGGGTATAATATTTTAGAATGGAGTTTTATCTTATCACATTGCAAAGCTTTACAGAACTGTGAAAAAATTCGCTTCAAGTAGATTTTAAATTTTGGAGTTTTAGAGGGTTTAAACTCAACAAAAACCATCTTAGAAATTCCATTTGTACCCAAATAGGATATAGTTTTAAAAGAAGAGTTTCAAATGGAAACTTTCCAAAATTGTGGATTCACTTGGGGGTATTGGTTGCTTAAGAAGGTCTATAAAGTAGTTATTATTGTAACCACTTTTGTTGTAAGTGGCACTTTCCACCGTTTGATTGTGGTTGCAGTTACAAAAGTTTGCAATTGCAATTACAACCACTTACACACTTATAGTAATTGTAATTGCGAAAAAAAGTGCATAAGATTCTTTCTCTGTTGCAAATGGTAATTGTATTATTGATAATGACATATTTCTCAGACCTCTTGAAAATAAAAAATTAATATTTAAGAATTTTCACAACTCTAACTACCACTTGTAATTTCAAACCAAATACAGTAATATAAGTTGCAGCAAATTTTATTACTGAAACTTCATTACAATAATATAAATTGCAACATACAACATCATTTGCAAGTAACCAAATAACCCCTTAGTGCAACGTTGTGTCCAAACTATGCCTGAGGGGCATTTTGGTTGCATTTTATTGTTGGGAAATGGAAACGAAAATGCACTTCCATTTCCTGATGCATTGTCTGTATGGCTGCATTTTAGCATTTTAGCATTTTGCGGCCAAACCGACCTCAACTTCTATTGCAACATTTTGTATGAAATGTTGTATTTTGCAGCTTTTGCTGTGAAATTGCAACAAAACAAATGGTGTAGCTGGAAATGGAAATCCTTTTTATTTCTGTTTCTCAACTCCAACATCAAACCAAATAGCTCCTAATTAACTGGTGAAAATAACCTTGATGGTGTACAGATTTTGGCCTTGAATAACAAGGAGTTGAGTGGCACGATCACAGAAAGTATTGGCCATTTGTTGAGGCTGCATGTGTTGGATCCCTGCACAAACTCCTTTGGAAGAACTTCCTGCAATTTTTGAGATGCGCCTTGGACAGTCCAAGCAATCTTCCGCCTTGGAGATGATCTAAATTCGGTATTATTTTCATACCTTTTTTTGCATTATTCTTCCAGTCACTAGCAGGCATATATCCTACATACAAAAAAGAGAACTTTAAAGGCAATTTACCAAATTTTTAAGTTTTATCATCCATAAATATATCGAACTAACTCATTTTTGGTCCAACTTCTTTGAGCCTTGCCCCAAGTTAGAATATTACTGGAAAAATATATAAATGATCATTTGGCCATATGGATTCTCCATAATAATAATGCTTCATCCTTTTAACCAATTTAGCTCTTAATACAGGATCATTCAAGTCAGATTTCTATATTATTGGAATAGGTGAATTCTCAAAGATCCATCCCTGTAGGAACTGGACATGATAATTTTTCATCATTCGACTAGAGCAAGAATCAAAAGAATGACATAAAATTTTTCATTATCTAACAAAAAATTTACCATATTCTATTGCCAAAATTTCTGAATTTGCAACTATTCATTGCATCC
Source organism: Dracaena cambodiana (assembly GCA_036321105.1). Lineage (NCBI taxonomy): Eukaryota > Viridiplantae > Streptophyta > Magnoliopsida > Asparagales > Asparagaceae > Dracaena > Dracaena cambodiana. The sequence goes on along the minus strand of JAYEPQ010000004.1, from coordinate 55,135,932 downwards.
CACAATAACATTAGCGGTGCCATACCATTGTCTTTTTTGCAATCAAACTGCATAGAATGCTGTTGATCTCTCTAACAATAAGTTATTTGGAGGCTATGTGCAGACCTTACGTGCAAAACGTTATGATCATTTTTCAATTTGTCGACTAACAACGTACCAGTCATGTTGCACCTCCTTTTGATCCTCACCTCCAACCCTTGCATTTGAGAAATCATAGCTTTACAGAGAGATTCCTTCCTCATTGAAGAACTGTAAACAATTACTTACTCTTGATCTCAATGGAAATAAATTTCCACAAAACATGCACACATGGACTCGAGAGAGACTCATCCTTGAAACTAGTACGTGTACAGTCAAACTTGTTCAGCGGTATTCGTCACGAGCCAGTTTTTGGCCTACGCTACTCAAAATTTTAAATTAAAAATAAAAAAAATTATTTTTCAAATTCTAAATTTTAAATATGACGGACAAAAAAAATTGACCCGTAAACTTGCCCACTCCCATCCATCATTCAAGTTTTGGACCTAGCATACAATAATCTTACTAGCATTTTGGTAAGAAAGAAATAACTGAATCTTCAACAACACTCCACATACGGTACTTGCTTTGGGTCTATATACTTTGATGCCATTTCTTGGACATAGTACCTCACGAGGACGATGTCAGAGGGGGCCAATGGAGCTGGGTTCTAGAGACCACAAGTTTCAGAACCACCAGATTTGTTATAGACCAAGGAAGTGAGGATATCGATGGGATTGGAGTAGACCTCAGCATAGTTGATTAAGATGGTGACAGAGGAAGGCTGAGGAGTTAGATTGCGTCGCCGAGAGGGTTGTTTTATCAGTTTTATAAGCTATGTAGCATCAGTTATTATACTTTGTTGTTGTACTTTTTCCCTTTGTAGTAGGTTAATGCAGGAGCGATAACTTTGTTCTATTAAAACTTCATTAATGGAACGCAGGGGGCACTGCTCACTATTTAAGGTCAAAAATCTTGCTGGTATTTTGCCTAGTCCATATCAGGCCAAACCAATGATGTCAAGTGGTTACACTGCTTTTTATTGTGAAGAGAGCCTCATGGTATCTACAAAGGGTGCTCACATGGACTATGCCAAGATGCTATCGCTTGTAATAAACGCAGACATCTCTTGCAATAATCTATTTGGAGAGATACATGAAGAACTTGAACATATCCTAATCATTTTTCTTGAACTTGTCTCAGAATCACTCTAGTGGGCATATCTACAAAGTATTTGAACTATGGTGCAGTTGGAATCACTGGATCTATCAATAAGCAACCATTTGCTGGAACCGAACAACGTGAAACCTGCAAGATGGTTGTCAAAAGCTTGCTTTAGGCACTTGGTCAGATAGGCCTACACCAAACCCTGAGTATGCCTGATATATGGAAAATGCGTGCACTCGAAAAGTTGAGTGTTCTATTGGCTTGTTTCTCATTGATAAAACTACAAACTGAGTAAGAGGAGAAGAATAACTTTTATATTCTGAGATATATATAAATTGTACAATGACCATCCTTTTATATGTGAAATGAGACAAATATAAAAGACAAAAACAAAAGAATATACAGCTAATTACGTAAAATCCATAATCGACCTAATTAGGGAAATTAGTCAAATATACTAAGTTAGGAAGATATCATAAGATATGGTAATACATTAGAAAATTTGTCAAATATACTAATTTATAAAGATATCCTAAATTAGTGAGATATTCTAACATCCCCAACAAACTCAAGATTATTTGAAAGACGCCAACTTGAGTTTGAAAACGAGATCATGATGACGACCAAGTGGATGAGCAGCAGAGAAGATCTCTGGTATAGGAGATGACGACAGAGCAATAGACGGAGTCACCGCAAGAGAAGACAGAGATGGCAAAGCTGTATCATTGAAGATGACAGTGGCGACAGAGCAGGAGCCAAAAATGACACACTAGATTTCGGCGACAGAGCAGCAGACGGGATCACTGGTATAAGAGGCGGCGACGAAGCAACAGACAGAGTCATCGAAGAGGAGATAGAGATGACAAAGACTGCACTTTTGAATATGGCAATGACAATGGAGTAGGAGCCCATACTAGATTTCGACGACAGAGCAGCAAACAGAGTCACCGAATCACGAGACGGAGACGGTAAAGGTGATGCTTGAAAATGGCGGTGATAGCGGAACAGAACCCATCATAGTCTTAGGAGTTGCAGCTGGTAACGACGAGACAGTAGAGTTGGCACATAGGGGGCAGAGTAAGGGCTATGCCCGTGGCAGAGGCAACGCCGGCACCAGCGAGCAATGTAAGCGCCATCACATCTCAACTTGGCTCTGATACCATAATTAAACTGCAAACTAAGTAAGAAGAGAAGAATAACTTTTATATTATGAGATATATATAAACTGTATAATGACCATCCTTTTATAGTTGAAAGAGACAAATATAAAAGGTAAAAACAAAAAAATATACAAATTGATGCTAATTACATAAAATCCATAATCAGCCTAATTAGGGCGATTAGTTAAATATACTAAATTAATAAGATATTCTGAGATATACTAATAAATTAGAGAATTTGTCAAATATACTAATTTAGAAAGATATTCTAAATTAATGATATATTTTAATATTCATAACAAACCAAAAATGTCAACTTATCTGTTCTATACTTACAGGTTCTTGGATGAAATATGGGGTGCCCATGCTGTAAGGTAACATTGTTGCAGGGCTCCCATTGAGGGACTTTGGACTTCAAAAATCGCAGGGTTGGGGGTACATCAGTAAAGCTGGACCGCTTACAATTACTACTGCTACATTATGCAGAAAAGAATGTCCAAACTTTTACTCAGTAGCTAGAAATTCAGAACAATGTATATAATCCATTATTAATGACATATCGCAGAGGACATTGGCTGGTATAGTCGTAGGGAGCTTTACACACCACGAGCAGCCATGGTGGACCCGAATGCCTCCACTGTGGAGCAGGATGAGGCCAGAGATTCAAACTGCATAATCGAGTTATTATTTTGGGGTCTTCCCATCATCTCCTCCGACGCATTACTTTGTCGCAGATAAAGACTTTTTAATGGAACGTCAGGGGATCTACCATACCATTTATTTCTAAAAAAATATTAAATATATCATATTCACAAAAAACATTGTAATATCATATTTTAAACTTGGAAGTAAGCAAAAAAAAAAAATAACACCATTATATTAGAATAAATCAAATCTTTAGGAACAAGTATCTAGACATACCAGTCTGAAGATATTTGTCATATAGGATTTAGCTATGAACCACATGCTCTTCGGTTGTGAACTTCAAATATTGCAATGGTCACTGCAAACTTCATGCGACCAAATCTTAGCAACTGACCACGAATTTGCAACACTTTCTCAATTATTTGATCGTTATAGCATCAATGATGCTATAACCCAACCACGAATTCCAAAGTATCAGTAACGGACATCCAAGCAATGCGAGAATGCTCTTACCACGAGAGATGAGAGTTTACTAGCTACCGCTGTGCACAGATGCCATGACTGCCTCTTCAAATAGAAAGACCATTAAAGATCGAAGTTTCCTGAAAGTTGTTATTAGATGAGTCCGAGTGACCAAAGCAATGAAGAGCAGGTAAACTGGAAAGAATTGTACCTGGAAGATTAATTGTTTAAAGGCCCGGTAATGGCAATTGTCTCAAGGGACCTTAATGTCTGCAAATTTTCCTGCATCAAAGTAATTTAGAGACAAATCCAAGAAACAGATCCAAGAAGCTCAGGTAAGGCCAAAGAAAGGAAGAGCAGGTATATTGGCAAGAATCGCACCTGGAAGATTATTTGTTTAAAGGCACGGAAATGGCAATCGTCACTTCTATAAAATTTCCTGCATTAATGTAATTCGAAGAGAATACCAAGCCCGTGCGGTGGTTGGACTTGCAACGAAGCGCAAGGCGTTGTACAAGGACACCGTCCCAAGTATTATGTTAAACCCAATAAATATTCTTAGAATATTAAAGAGCAGGTATGGTTTTCGAGACAAAAAGTTGCACAGATATAGTGAGTTAGATTAAAACAAAAGGGGAAAAAAAATAATAACCAAGAATTAAGGATCAAAACGGTCACCATTTCATCAAACATCGATATAATCAACTTTTATAACATATGACAAACTAACTCAAGTTACTCCATCCATGCAAAACTTGGTTACTATGTCTTAATTATTAATAACCACACTGGATTTCAAAATAAGGACCTTTCATAAAAATAAAAATAAAAACAAATATTGCATCCACAAATAGAATATTAAAGGCAGGCCTGCTAGTTATTCTATAAAATAGTTCTTTTCAGTTATTTAGCAGAAAATACATAGGAAATATCACTAAGATTATTACTTTGATATCTTAAGTATCTCATATGTAGCAAATAACACTAGGTTACAATAGTGGACCAATAGACTTTAGGGATCACCTCTGTTGCTCTTTGCCATAGTGGACCTCCATCTAGCGATGCACACTACAAATTTCACATTGATCCAACCATATAACTTGTCGATGGAGCTGAAGTATGCATACCTTATTGACCTGTTGGTAAGTATAGTACCAACGACTGTCCAAAAACCAACAACATATCCAAGAGCAGCACTTGCATAAAACCATACCATTTCAGAACTATTCTCATGGTCATCATCTTCTTGAAAATATGGGAGAGGTGGATGATTAGAAGGCGTATCACCAGAGCATGGTGATAGCGGGTATCCACATAGATCACGGTTGCCAGTGTAGATAGAAGGATCATCAAAGCTCCCAAACTGACCGCCTGATGGAATTTTACCCCATAAGCAGTTACAAGACAAGTTCAAGTGGCTTAAGAAATTCAAGGCAGTCATGCTTGAAGGAATTTTCCCAGACAGGTTATTTATTAATAGATCGAGTGATTCCAACTGTCTCATAGCACCAATACCTTGTGAAAGTTTCCCTGTAAAGTGGTTTTGTGACAAATTCAGGAAAATCAATCCATGAAGTTGTGTGAGTCCATTTGGGATTTCTCCCGAGAGTCTATTGCTCGACAAGTCTATGGCTGTTACAGCCGATAAAACACTTGTGTAGTCAACCTCGATCCCGTTTCTTATGAGGGAAAGATCCTCAATAAAATAATAAGTCACATTGGCAATGTAAAGATCCATATTTGCTTCATGTGTTGCAAGCATGGCAGTAAAATTTTCAAAAGGAATGGACAAACTGCCAGTAAGATTATTGCTTGACAAATCCAGAACTTGAAGAGATGAAAGATATGATGAAAGATATGACAGCTGTACTGGAATATTACCTGTGAGCTGATTTGATCGCAAACTTAGAACTACCAATGATGAAAGACTGTCTCCAATCCATGTAGGTATGTTGCCAGATATTATATTTTTACTAAGATCAATAATAACCAAATGTTGGCATTGCTTCATGGATAAAGGGATACTACCAGTGATGAAGTTGTTTCCCAAGTGCAACGACATGAGATGAGTTTGAGATCCACATATGTCAGGTATGTTCCCTGAAAAGTGATTGTTTGACAATTTAAGAACCTCCACCGTTGATGACTGGTTTTGGCACGAAGGAATATCCCCAGATAAGTTGTTGTTTGAGAGGTCAAGAAATCGAAGCTTTGGGAGACTGTAAAAAAACGACGAAAGAACAACACTGAGAGGATTATAAGATGACTTGTTGCCGCAGCGAGGAATGCTTCCATGTAGAGAGTTGTTGGAGAATGTAAGGATGGACAATGACATCAGATTGCAAATGGACGATGGTAGGCTACCATTTAATCTATTGTTTTCCAAAATCAAGGCATCCAAGTTGTAGAGCTTTGTGATGGCTTCTGGTATATGCCCGCTGATAGTGTTATTTGACAATTGTATGTATGTCAAATTGCTGATGTTGTACAATGATTGTGGAATCTCTCCACTGAGAAAATTGTCTGATATATCTAAATCACCCAAAAGTGCGAGGTTCCCAATGGTAGTAGGTATCGGTCCGCTGATCTGATTTCTAGATAGTGAAAATCCATTCAAATTTCGGAGGTTCCCTATACTGTTGGGTATCTCCCCGCTCAATTGGTTACTAGAAATGTCTAGCCACCTTAGTTGGCTGTAATTACCCAATAGTTCCGGCAAAAACCCTGTAATTAGATTATATTCTAAATATATCAGTGTTATGCGACGACTCATATTTCGCAAAATAGTAGGTAACCATCCACTTAATGTGTTGCCTCTTAGATCAAAATACTCCAGCTGGCCAAGATTTATCACATTTTCTGAAATATTGCCTGTAATTTGATTATAAGCTAAATCCAGATGCGTCAAGCTGGTAAGATTCCACAGATTGTTTGGGATAGACACATTGATTCCACCGAACGACAAATCAAGGGCTTCCAAATGGGGAAAACTTTCCAACATTTTAAATATCTCCATACTAATGTTATTTCCCCCAAAATACAAGTCCTTTAAATTACTGATCTGCCCATCATGAAGTTGTAGCGGACCCTCAAACATGCAGTTTGTAACATCTAGATGAACAAGGCTGCTAATGTTAAGCAGCCAAGGAGGAAAATTAGGTGGGAAGTTGTTAGATGAGAGATCAAGTATGGTAAGGGATGGGAAGTTAATAACAGATGGAAGTGTAATTGGAATGCTGGAGAGCCTAGTATAAGACAACCTCAGGACTGAAAGATTAGGAAGTGTGTTTACATCATGAATCCAATCAACGACCTTTGAGAGGTTGGTATAACTGAGATCAAGGTAGTACAGAGAAGTCATCTTCGAGAGCCAGTGAAGGTCATGGACATATAAATCAGACTGAAAACTATCAAGGTCAAGGTATTTCAAATGGAGAGATTTCCCAATTCACTGGGAATGATTCCTTCGAATCCAGCATTAGAGAGATTAAGGTATTCTAGGTTCGTAAGAGACCCAATGAATTCTGGGATAGGGGTTGCAGCAAAATAGTTCCTGCTCAAATTTAGGTACTTGAGGTGCGACAAACTAAGCACCGAAGGATTCAGCTTACTTATTCCGAATGAGATATCATATGGGAAACCGAGATCGAGCTTGATGACATGCCCGGTTGCCTTGTCACATTCGACTCCTTGCCAGTTGCAGCAGTCTCCATCCTACCTCCAAGAGGAGAGCCATGTACCAGGATCGTACATGTCTTTCTTGATGTCAAGGAGAGCTCTTCTTTCGCTCTCGATGCACCTCACCCCCACCACTCCACGGTCATCAATTCCACCATCATCACCAATGACACCAAGAGAGTAACAGAGTTGAATATTTTCCCTGCAGATAATGATCAGAAGCCCAATCATCATAACAACAGGGGGGACATGTCCCCTCTTGCTCCTACTACCTTCAGCCATGAATATGTTTCGAGTTTTCAGCTAAGATTGAGCAAAGAAGATGGATGGTTCATAAAATTTTTTGATGAGGTAAATTTGATAACAGGGAAAGATTGTTTTAAAGGAACCGTGGGTAAAAGGTTAACATAAGAACGGGTGTCCAAAGTCAAGCACTGGCCTATAGTCAAGCCGTCAAATCAACTAGATTGGAGAGGTCTAGTCTTTCTCTTTTGTCCTGTATTTGTTTTGATAAGTCGAGACAAATTAATTTGTTTTGCTAGAGTCAAGACTAATTAATTTGTTTTGATAAGTCAAGACAAGTCATCAAGTTTTAATCTCCTAGAAGCCCATCATACCGTAGTATATACGTTTATTGTGGCTGGCTTATCATTAGTCACTGGTGTTTTTCCCCGTACATTACACGAAAAAAATAATAATATAAATTTGTAGTCCACATTTATTCGAAGAAGAATTTTTTTCAATCCAAGCAAATGCATGTTACGAAAAAAAAATTTCAGCTCCAAAAGAAGCAGCTCTTTATTGTGACACAGACTAACGAGTTTATATCTATGACAACAAAGTTGATGTTAAAATTGCTGAAATGTTACTAAACAAGGGTTAACATACTAGGGGAGCTCACAAAATCTATGTTCTAACTCCCATTTCAGTTTCAACTAGATAGATCATTCATCTACACAAGAGCGGAAATAAATTTACTTCGTAGAAAATAGTTTGATATTACTTATGAATGCTAGTGGAGAAAGTACGAATCAGAGTTGCAAGTTTAAGGTACATCTTCAAAAAATAAATGACAGCAATTTCCTGCTATGACCTAGAGGAGGGGTGGCAAAGGGAAGTTGCAATTTATCATCTAGATCAGTTTCAGACCCAAACTCGAGATTGGTAGAAAGTTTGGCCACTTTATTTTGGTTTCAGAATAGTGTTAAACTACGAATACATATACTTCGAATTTGGATTTGTATCAGTTAAGAGTTGAACCTTAAACAAGAAAAAAGGGTAACCAAGAAAGAACTATATAGTAACAGGTAAAAAATGAACAAAAGTCATGGTCCGTTTTTTACCACAAAAAACATGGTCGCATGACAATTAACAACTAAATTTCATCCCAAACAAATCTCTATGAATTATTCAAGACATGTATACAATTAACGGTAGATCCACAAGTTACCAACACAGCACTGTGATTTTCTTTCAAAAAAACACTGTAATTTTTGAGAGAAAGCAAACCAGCACTGTAATATCATAGTTTAAACTTGAAAAGAAATCAGAAAAAATTAAAAAAGAAATAAAGGTATGACAAGATTAAATACTTTTAGCTATTAAACAAAAACCTGGGCAACAACAATCCCAAGGTGTTCTCGCTGTTGTAACTTTTCTTTCTATAATAAGTAATTTGAAAACAAATTCACGAAAAAGAACCAAGAAGCTGAGCAAGTTTATTTAGTTTCCGAAAGACTATGACTGAAAAAAAAAAATGAGGAATAACTTGATAAGTTTACGTATGTAAAAGATGATATATTAAGTTTAGTAAGTTGTTCACAATTTTGAGGAGCAAGGAAGATTTCCAAAAAGGCTATTGTGTCCTTGGTGGTAACTGAAAGTATAGCAAGACGTCCAACTGACTGTAGAAAATGCACTGATAACTCGAGGCTTGAGAGTCCTCCATAAAACAATTTCAGCACAGAGATTACTAAGCATGTTGATATCAGGATCCCAGCACAAAAAAATTTGGAAATTTGGAAGCATGTTAATGTCATGAACCCAGTTGACTGCTTCTGAGAGGTTGATCCACCTCAGATCAATGAAGCACAGAGCAGTCATTTCAGAGAGCCAGTAAAGGTCATCAACACACAAATCACTACTCAAACTAAGGTCAAGGAATGACAAGGTTGAGTTCCCAACTGACAGGAAAATGGCAGACATTCAAGCTCCACGAGAGACAATAAATTATATAAGCTTTGTTGGTTGTTTACTTAGAGAATTACAGAGAAGAATTAGAATATATATATATATATATATATATATATATATATATATATATATATATATATATATATATATATATATATATATATATATATATATATATATAACTTCAGCAGTGCTGTGCTTAAAGATTCACTACAAGAAAAGGGGGTATTTTGCGATGGTTGTTAAGTGTTGCCTTAGATATCAAAACCGTTGCTAAATTTATTTGCAACGGTTTTGAAATCCGTTGTGCTTATCAGCGTTGCAAATAATAATAGCAACGGTTTTGATTAAATATTGGTACGGTTGTTAGAACTGTTCCGTAAGAATATATTTATAATGGTTAAATATAACCGTTGCGATCTTCGATGCAACGGTTATTATAACTGTAGCATTAAAACGTTGCAACTCAATAGTAACGGTTGTAGATAAATGTTACAACATTCTTGCAACATTTATCAGAAATCGTTGCAATTCATACTAACCTTTTACAATGGTTATGTAAACTATTGCTAATTAAATATGTCTATTACAATGGTTTAAAAAACCATTGCTAGTTATGCATATTTTTAACAATGGTTATAGAAACCTGTTGCCAATTAAACATGTCTATTACATTGGTTGTAAAAACCGTCGCTAAATATACTTATTTATTACAATGGTTTTAAAAACCGTTGCAGTAGGTTATATTAAATTGCAATGTTTAAAACCGTTACTAATTTATTGATAACTGTTAGCAAAACAATATTGCATACTGAATTAAAATATTTACGAATAACCGTTGCTAACTTTTTTGCAATGTTTATGGGCTATCACAGCTAACAAATTGTAACATTTATATAACTGTTGTGATTATAAATATATATCTCACTGCACATTATATTATTCCCTGTACACCAATATAATTACCAAATATTAATCAAATGTACATCAACAACAACAACATGATCCCTTTTAAATGTCCCCAACATGTTGGACTAGACATTCATATATAAAATAAATATTAACAATTTAAATAGAATAATAAAGACACAAATAAAGTTAACGATCATAACATATATAATAACATTCAAAATAATTAAGTACAAACTATTGTTCTAAATCAAAAACTACAAATTGAACTCAAAATCATAACTATAAATGTTCTTACAATAATAACAAAATATTCTTAATAAGTTGTACTAGATGAAATTAAAATTGTCCATTTCCATGCCGTTAGTATCTTTGACTCTTTCTATATTAGGATTACCATCATCTTTGCCCATCTACAAAACAAATTTATAAGAATAATTAGAATAATAAAACTTGAAACTATATACACACATACTACATGAATTCATAAAAAAACTAAATTTCAGAATTAATAACTTGCATTTATAATAAATGAAACTGAGAGTTACAAAAATAACCAATCTATTCAGAATTATCTATGATAGTAGATGTATATTTTTTGAATATCTGAAAGGTACTTTCTCCTTGAAGAGGCTGTGGGACAGTAGGTAGAGGACTAGTAAATGAATCAGATATCTGGATATTTGGATTAACTTGGTTTATTTGAGCTAATATGTCTTGCAATCTATTCATCATCATTTCATACTCCATCTCCATTTCAGCTACTCTTTGTTCTCTAGCAAATAGTTCTATGATGACATCATTAAATAGAGAAATCGTTGTTGGTTTTCGTAGATTTGATAGTGTAACAACCTTTCCATATTGTGGTACTCCGCCGGGATGATATTTGAATACTTTCTTTATAAATTTTTCCCTGGCTATTTTGTTTTCGGATGTTTCTGATAACTGTGCGGTTATCTGGTCTAACTCAAACTTCAAATAACATATAAAAATTATATTAATATTTTAAAATTTAACATTCCATATATATATTTGGAAATGAAAAAAACAAATCAAGATACCTTATTTTCATTATCAATAATGTTCCATCCTTCCTCTTGTGAGTCATGATAAACATGTCGATTTCATCTAGTGATTTCTCATAGATTTCTCATTTGACAGTCTCTTCTTCTATTGAATAAGTACAAACCAAAATAAATTAATATTCCACAATTTTATTTTTATAAATGTATTAAAAAAATTTAAAAATTTCCTGTTTCTCTCGGACTCTAGCAAAACTTTTAGAACCCATCGTATGCGTATATTTGCTTGCCAATTTTTCTTGATAAGTTAAGACAAAGTCAAGAAACATAGATCTTATAGAAGGTAATCCATGCTTCTTAAACAGCCTAAGATAAGTCAGGAATCACAGATCCTTATGAAAGTAATCTGGTTGCAGGTCATTACAGAGACATTTGCAATTACATGAACTACCACTGGAATAGTGATAACTATTGAAGGGAGCCTTACATAGCTTAAACAGATGAATGGTGGCCTGCATATACACTCATCAACAACTAAATTCTCCCATATTGTCATGTAAAAATGAACAAATTAACAAAATGGGTCATGCCGGAAAACAAAAAGTGGAATATATCTGATTGACTCTACCAATACAGTTCATCAAACGAATCCACAGTTGATCAAATAGAACAACACGATCTTGGATTTGATTTGCCAGTAACGGTTTTCTTGGGAGATCTGGCATTTTAGACGGTAATGCCCCAAAAGAATCATGCAACTTCTCTGCAAAGAGGGAACCAAAAACCACCTGCAAAGGTTTTGAGCACAAGTCACTATTTGCTAAGTAATGCTCACTTACGCAAGCCCTTCAGATTAAAAGAAAAAAGGAAAGGGTTAATTACATAAACCACCCCCGTACTATTGGAAATGTATCATTAATACTCCCTCATAAAAATTAAAATTTTAGGCTAGATTGCATCGTCGAGGGGGTTGTTTTATCAGTTGCATAAGCTAATGTAGCATCAGTTAATATACTTTGTTGTTGTACTTTTTCCTTTTGTAATAGGCTAGTGCAGGACCAATGTACTTTGTTCTATTAAAACTTTATTAATGGAACACAGGGGGCACTGTTCCCGTTTAAGATCAAAAATCTTACTAGTATTTTGCCTAGTCCTTATCAGGTCAAATCAATTCTATCAAGTGGCCACACTGCTTTTTATTATGAAGAGAGCCTCGTCGTATCTGCAAAGGGTGCACACATGGACTATGCCAAGATGCTGTCGCTTGTAACAAGCGTAGACATCTCTTGTAATAATCTATTTGGAAAGATACATGAAGAACTTAAACATATCCTGATCATTTTTCTTGAACTTGTCTCAGAACCACTCTAGTGGGCATATCATACAAAGTATTTGAACTATGGGGCAGGTAGAATCAGTGGATCTATCAATAAGCAACCATTTACTGGAACTGAACAATGTGGAACCTGCAAGATGGTTGTCAAAAGCTTGCTCTAGGTAGATAGGCCTACACCAAATCCTGAGTATGCCTGATGTATGGAAAATGCGCACACCCGAAAAGTTGAGTGTTCTATTGGCTTGTTTCTCATTAATAAAACTACAAACTGAGAGTAAGAGAAGAAGAATAGTTTTTATATTCTGATGTATATATAAACTGTACAATGACCATCCTTTTATTAGTGAAGTTAATAAATATAAAAGGCAAAAATAAAAGAATATACAAATTAATTCTAATTACATAAAATCTATAATTAGCCTAATTAGGGGGATTAGTCAATATATATACTAAGTTAGTAAGATATCATGATATATACTAATAAATTACAGAATTTGTAAAATATACTAATTTAGGAAGATATTTTAAATTAGTAAGATATTCTAATACTCATAACAAGCCAAAAATGTCAACTTATCTGTTCTATACTCATATACAGGTTATCGGATGAAATATGGGGTGCCCATGTTGTAAGGTTATATTGTTGCAGGGCTCTCATTGAGGGCCTTTGGACTTTGAAAATCACAGTGTTGGGAGTGCATCAGTAAAGCTAGTCCATTTACAATTACTACTGCTACTTTATGGAGAAAAGAATGTCCAAACTTTTACTCAGTAGTTAGAAATTCAGAACAGTGTATATAATTCATTATTAGTGACATACCGCAGAGGACATTGGTTTGTATAGTCGTAGGGAGCTTTACACACCACGAGCAGCCATAGTGGACCCGAATGCCTCCACCTTGGAGCAGGATGAGGCCAGAGATTCAAACTGCATAATCGAGTTATTACTGTAGGGTCCATCATCTCCTCCGGCGCATTACTTTATCGCAGCTAAACACTTTTTAATGGAACGTCATGGGATCTACCACACCATTTATTTATAAAAAAAACAATAAATATATCATATTCACAGAAAACATTGTAATATCATATTTTAAACTTGGAAGTAAGCAAAAAAAATAACACCATTATATTAGAATAAATCAAATCTTTAGGAGACATACCAGTCTGAAGATATTTGTCATATAGGATTTAGCTATGAACCACATGCTCTTCGGTTGTGAACTTCAAATATTGCAATGGTCACTGCAAACTTCATGCGACCAAATCTTAGCAACTGACCACGAATTTGCAACACTTTCTCAATTATTTGATCGTTATAGCATCAATGATGCTATAACCCAACCACGAATTCCAAAGTATCAGTAACGGACATCCAAGCAATGCGAGAATGCTCTTACCACGAGAGATGAGAGTTTACTAGCTACAGCTGTGCACAGATGCCATGACTGCCTCTTCAAATAGAAAGATCATTAAAGATCGAAGTTTCCTGAAAGTTGTTATTTGATGAGTCCAAGTGACCAAAGCAATGAAGAGCAGGTAAACTGGAAAGAATTGTACCTGGAAGATTAATTGTTTAAAGGCCCGGTAATGGCAATTGTCTCAAGGGACCATAATGTCTGCAAATTTTCCTGCATCAAAGTAATTTAGAGACAAATCCAAGAAACAGATCCAAGAAGCTCAGGTAAGACCAAAGAAAGGAAGAGCAGGTATATTGGCAAGAATCGCACCTGGAAGATTATTTGTTTAAAGGCACGGTAATAGCAATCGTCACTTCTATAAATTTTCCTGCATTAATGTAATTCGAAGAGAATACCAAGCCCTTGACTTGCAACGAAGCGCAAGGCGTTGTACAAGGACACCATCCCAAGTATTATGTTAAACCCAATAAATATTCTTAGAATATTAAAGAGCAGGTATGGTTTTCGAGACAAAAAGTTGCACAGAAATAGTGAGTTAGATTAAAACAAAAGGGGAAAAATAATAATAATCAAGAATTAAGGATCAAAACTGCCACCATTTCATCGAACATTGACATAATCAACTCTAACAATATATGACAAACTAACTCAGATTACTCCATCCAAGCAAAACTTGGTTACTATGTCTTAATTATTAATAACCACACTGGATTTCCAAATAAGCACCTTTCATGAAAATAAAAATAAAAAACAAATATTGCATCCACAAATAGACTATTAAAGGCAGGCCTGCTAGTTATTCTATAAAATAGTTCTGTTCAGTTATTTAGCAGAAAATACATAGGAAATATCACTAGGATTATTACTTTGATATTTTAAGTATCCCATATGTAGCAAATAACACTAGGTTACAATAGTGGACCAACAGACTTTAGGGATCACCTCTGTTACTCTTTGCTATAGTGGACCTCCATCTAGCGATGCACACTGCAAATTTCACATTGATCCAACCATATAACTTGTCGATAGAGCTGAAGTATGCATACCTTATTGACTTGTTGGTAAGTATAGTACCAACGACTGTCCAAAAACCAACAATATATCCAAGAGCAGCACTCGCATAAATCCATGCCATTTCAGAATTGTTTCCATGGTCATCATCTTCTTGAAAATATGGGAGAGGTGGATGATTAGAAGGCGTATCACCAGAGCATGGCGATAACGGGTATCCGCAGAGATCAGTGTTGCCAGTGTAGATAGAAGGATCATCAAAGCTCCCAAACTGACCGCCCGATGGAATTTTACCCCATAAGCAGTTATGAGACAAGTTCAAGTGGTTTAAGAAATTCAAGGTAGTCATGCTTGAAGGAATTTCTCCAGACAGGTTATTTATTGATAGATCGAGAGATTCTAACTGTCTCATAGCACTAATATTTTGTGGAAGTTTTCCTGTAAAGTGGTTTCGTGACAAATTCAGGAAAATCAATCCATGAAGTTGTGTTAGTCCATTTGGGATTTCTCCAGAGAGACTATTGCTCGACAAGTCTATGGCTGTTACAGCCGATAAAACACTTGTGTAGTCAAGCTCGATCCCGTTTCTTATGAGGGAAAGATCCTCAGTGAAGTAACCCACACTAGCATTGTAAAGACTCATACTTGCTTCATGTGTTGCAAGCATGGCAGTAAAATTTTCAAAAGGAATGGACAAACAGCCAGTAAAATTATTGCTTGACAGATCCAGAACTTGAAGAGATGAAAGATATGACAGCTGTACTGGAATATTACCTGTGAGCTGATTTGATCGCAAACTTAGAACTACCAATGACGAAAAACTGTCTCCAATCCACATAGGTATGCTGCCAGATATTATATTTTTACTAAGATCAATAGTAACCAAATGTTGGCATTGCTTCATGGATAGAGGGATGCTACCAGAGATGAAGTTGTTTCCCAAGTGCAACGACATGAGATGAGTTTGAGATCCACATATGTCAGGTATGTTCCCTGAAAAGTGATTGTTTGATAAATCAAGAATCTCCACCTTTGATGACTGGTTTTGGCATGAAGGAATATCCCCAGATAAGTTATTGTTTGAGAGGTCAAGAAGTATGAGCTCAGGGAGACTGCAAAATAACGATGGAAGAACAATGCTGAGAGGATTATATGATGACTTGTTGCCGCAGCGAGGAATACTTCCATGTAGAGAGTTGTTGGAGAGTCCAAGGATGGATAATGACGTCAGATTGCAAATGGACGACGGTAGGCTACCATTTAATCTATTGTTTTCCAAATACAAGATATTCAACTTGTAGAGGTTTGTGATGGCTTCTGATATATGCCCACTGATAGCGTTATCTGGCAATTTTATGTATGTCAAACTGCTGATGTTGTACAATGACTGTGGAATCTCTCCACTAAGAAAATTGCCTGATATATCTAAATCACCCAAAAGTGCAAGGTTCCCAATGGTAGTAGGTATCGGTCCGTTGATCTGATTCCAAGGTAGCCAAAAAAGTTTCAAGTTCCGGAGGTTCCCTATACTGTTGGGTATCTCCCCACTCAAATGGTTATCAGAAATGTCTAGCTCCTTTAGTTGGCTGTAATTACCCAATAGTTCTGGCAGAAACCCTGTAATTAGATTACCTTGTAAAAATATCTCTGTTATGTGACGACTCATATTTTGCAGAATAGTAGGTAACCATCCACTTAATTTGTTGTCTTGCAGATCAATAAACTCCAGCTGGCCGAGATTTCCCACTTTTTCTGAAATATTGCCTGTAATTTGATTATGACCTAATTCCAGATACTTCAAGCTGGTGAGATTCCACAAACTGTTTGGGATAGACATGTTGATTCCATTGTCAGGCAAAACTAGGTCTTCCAAATGGGGAAAACTTTCCAACATTTCAAATATCTCCGTACCGATATAATTTCCCATCAAGGACAAGCCCTTTAAATTACTGATTTGCCCATCATGAAGTTGTAGCGGACCCTCGAACTTGCAGTTTTTTAGAGCTAGATGAACAAGGCTGCTAATGTTAAGCAGCCAAGGAGGAAATTTAGGTGGGAAGTCGTTAAATGAGAGATCAAGTATGGTAAGGGATGGGAAGTTATTAACAGATGGAAGTGTAATTGGAATGCTTGAGAGCCCAGTAGCAAACAACTTCAGCACTGAAAGATTAGGAAGTGTGTTAACATCATGGATCCAATCAACGACCTTTGAGAGGTTGGTATAACTGAGATCAAGGTAGTACAGAGAAGTCATCTTCGAGAGCCAGTGAAGATCATGGACATATAAACCACAGATAAAACTTTTATGAGTGAAATCAAAGTTACTATTAAGGTCAAGATATTTCAAATTTGAGAGATTTCCCAATTCACTGGGAATGACTCCTTCGAATCCAGCAAGAGAGAGATCAAGGTATTCTAGGTTCGTAAGAGACCCAATGAATTCTGGTATAGGGGTTTCAGCAAAATAGTTCATGCTCAAATTTAGGTACTTGAGGTGTGACAAACTAAGCAGAGAAGGATTCAGCTTACTTGTTCCGGTTGGGATATCATATGCTCCTTTTGGCATACCATATGGGGAACCGAGATCGAGCTTGATGACATGCCCGATTGCATTGTCACATTCGATTCCTCGCCAGTTGCAGCAGTCTCCATCCTTCCTCCAAGAGGAGAGCCATGTACCAGGATCATACATGTCTTTCTTGATGTCAAGGAGAGCTCTCCTTTCGCTCTCGATGCACCTCCCCCCCACCACTTCACGGTCATCAATTCCACCATCATCACCAATGACACCAAGAGAGTAACAGAGTTGAATATTTTCCCTGCAGATAATAATCAGAAGCCCAATCATCATAACAACAGGAGGGACATGTCTCCTCTTGCTCCTACTACTTTCAGCCATGAACATGTTTCGAGTTTTCAGCAAGATTGAGCAAAGAAGATGGATAGTTCACAAAATTTTTTGATGAGGAAAAATTGATAACAGGGAAAGATTGTTTTAAAGGAACCGTGAGTAAAAGGTTAACATATGAACAGGTGTCCAAAGTCAAGCACTTGCCTATAGTCAAACCGTCAAATCAACTAGATTAGACAGGTCTAGTCTTCCTCTTTTGTCCTGATATTTGTTTTGATAAGTCAAGACAAATTAATTTGTTTTGATATTTGATAAGTCAAGACAAATTAATTTGTTTTGACAAAGTCAAGACAAATTAATTAGTTTTGATAAGTCAAGACAAGTCATCAAGTTTTAATCTCCTGAAGCCCATGACATCGTAGTATATACGTTTATTGTGGCTTATCAGTAGTCACTGGTGTTTTTCCACGAGCATTACACGTAAAAAACATAATATAAATATGATTCTTAAGAGTTCTGCTAGCCATATATAAATGTTAATACAACTCTTTACGGTTTTGTTTTTGAAAATGCAGTACCATAAGTATCTATCGTTTAAATTTGATCTTTTTCTCTAGCATATATATTCTCCTACAAAAAATTCTCTAGCAATTATAGAATTGAAGGTTTTTAACTTACCAAATGAACAAAGCATTTACTGTTATAAATGACATGAAAAAGCTATTCCAACATATCTATCAAAATTATAACAGCAGACTTGTTCAAATATTTCTATGCTTAGGTCTAATTTGTCGGCCACTGGTGAAGGGAAAAATATGCCCATAGGTCGTCTATCACAAAATGTTCGAGGCCTGCACTAAACTTTGAGAAGTTGTGAAGTTTAAGCCAAGGGTGGGCCTTTGCTAAGGACTTTTGAGGGAAGAAAAGAGGAAAATTCTTCAGTTCTTTTCCAACTCGTCGATCGCCTGTCAATTAGAGAGAGGACTTGGCGTCAAGCATTATATAATAAATTTTCTTCTGTGAGTCACCTAGAGGAGGGGTGGCAAAGGGAAGTTGCAATTTGTCATCTACATCAGTTTCAGACCCAAACTCGGGATGGGTAGAAAGTTTGGCCACTATATTTTGGTTGTAGAATAGTGGTAAACAACTTATGCTACACCCATCAAGTCAACAGGGTTATCTGTCAAATACATGTACCGCCAATTTGGATTTGTATCAGTCAAGAGTTGAACCTTAAAACCAAGAAAGAACTATATGGTAGCAGGTAAAAAATGAACAAAAGTCATGGTCCATTTTTTACCACAAAAAACATGGTCGCATGACAATTAACAACTAAATTTCATCCCAAACAAATCTCTATGAATTATTCAAGACATGTATACAATTAACGTTAGATCCACAAGTTACCAACACAGCACTGTGATTTTCTTTCAAAAAAACACTGTAATTTTTGAGAGAAAGCAAACCAGCACTGTAATATCATAGTTTAAACTTGAAAAGAAATCAGAAAAAATTAAAAAAGAAATAAAGGTATGACAAGATTAAATACTTTTAGCTATTAAAGTTCAAAATGTATTAGATGATGGAAATTGAGGATCCCTGATTGAGGATCCAAAATGTTTGGGATGCCACTCCATAATTGAGGATCCCTGAAGATCCAAAATGTATTAGATGATGGAAATGTAACTCGATAAGTTCAAGAGACAAAAAAATAATAATAATAATAATAGGAAAGAATTTCACCTCGAAGATTATTTGTTGGACGATTGGCAATAACAATTGTTCTAAATATGCATCGGCCAATGTATCATTTCGGAGGATTTCCCAATACGATATAAAAGTCTGATATTAGCTCATATTCCTGATATATTGTCCGATATTACGCTATTCGATATGAAAACCCCCATCCCATACAAATCCGATATTCGATATTTAGAACTTGGGCAATAACAATCCCAAGGTGTTCTCGCTGTTGTAACTCTTCTTTCTATAATAAGTAATTTGAAGACAAATTCACAAAAATTAATGAAGCACAGAGCAGTCATTTCAGAGAGCCACAAATCACTACTCAAACTAAAGTCAAGGAATGACAAGGTTGAGTTCCCAACTGACAGGAAAAGTTCTGACAAACCAAGCATTGGAGAGAGGCAGACAATCAAGCTCTACGAGAGACACAATAAATTAAACTCTTTGAGATGCAGCACAACAAACAGAGAAGGAGTTAGCTTATTTGCAGCCGGAAGGACTCCAATATAAGAATCATGCACATAATCATAATATGGGTATTGGAGATCGAGCCTGATAGCATACCCAGTGAATTATCACACTTGACTCCATGCCAGCTGCAGCAGTCTCCACCACTTCTACAAGAAGAGAGCCATTCACCAAAAGGATCATAAATGTCTTTCTCGGTGTATAGAAGAGCTCAGCTCTCGCTCTGCGTGCAGCTTCATCCAACCACTTGATGATCACCACCAACACCAAATGACAAAGAGTTGATGATGATGATGGGAACACGTCATCAGTACAACTAGAAGATGGAATTCCCTCTTGCAACATATACTACTACTATTACTGCAACTCTCAGCCATGAAATTGTTTTTTCCCTTCTTTGGAGGTTGCTCCAAGAGGTTAAAGTAAATGGAGTGAGACTCTTTGCAGCTACAAAAGTAGAATTCAATCAGCTCGCTAGCTGCTAAACTGAATACGTTGTGGACAAAGTAATGAGGAATTTACTGCTAGATTGCACAGGTCCAGAGTCATAGCAGTTGTTTCATTTGCTTGCCACTTTTAATTGCAAAGTTAAGACAAAGTCAAGAAACATAGATCTTATAGAAGGTAATCCATGCTTCTTAAACAGTCTAAGATAAGTCAGGAATCACAGATCCTTATGAAATAAGTAATCTAGTTGCATTGTTCGTTGTCAAGCATTTGTTTCTTTGAAATTGTTTTTTCTTTTCTTTTTTTTCTTTTTGAAATAAAAACGGTGCCCATTTTAACATAACTTACAAACAAACTGAAAAAAAAAAAAAAAAAAAGTACAAATATCCATCCAAAAGCAAAAAAGAACAACACCATCTAGTCCAAACTACATGACTATAAAAAACAAAAACAAGAAAAAACAAAAACATCCCGCCACCACTGCAATCAAGTATTTACTTTTAAGAGTAATTATAAAAATAGATATATACAATGTTACAATGTTTTTTTTCCCCTTGTGAATGTCCTTTTCTAATTTTTCCAAAGCTATTTTTCCATTTTTTTCAAGGCCCAAGTATATACAGTATGCAGATTACACTCACACTAGGCACTAGGTTATGCTTTAACGGAACAGAAAACCTTTTGGAAACAGAACAGTTGAGGATGCTCACGGATGGAAGAGAAATATGGACAATGATCACCTCTTAGCCTTCTACAGATACAAGCAAAAGTTAAAAGCAGTACAATATACGCGCTCTGACACTATAAAATCTTTAAATTGTCTGTATAACACTCATTATAGAAACCCAACCTGCAAACTCGACATTTTCATTACATTCACTTACAAGTAAACACTAGTCGGGAATCTGAAGTATCCCATGCAAAGTGCAATGCTTTAATTGCAAGGAAATGTTCGGTACAAGAA
The DNA here is from genome assembly GCA_036321105.1 of Dracaena cambodiana. Classification (NCBI taxonomy): domain Eukaryota; kingdom Viridiplantae; phylum Streptophyta; class Magnoliopsida; order Asparagales; family Asparagaceae; genus Dracaena; species Dracaena cambodiana. The sequence goes on along the minus strand of JAYEPQ010000004.1, from coordinate 55,114,434 downwards.
CATTTCGCGCAAAACTTCTGTAACAATTTGTTGCTTGTCCTTCAATTTGTCATAGCCATTGAACATTCATTACGGGAGATTGTAGGTCTTTACAGAGACATTTGCTATTACATGAACTACCACTAGAATAGTGATAACTATTGAAGGGAGCCTTACATAGCTTAAACTGATGAATGGTGGCCTACATATACACTCATCAACAACTAAATTCTCCCATATTGTCATGTAAAAATGAACAAATTAACAAAATGGGTCACGCCGGAAAACAAAAAGTGAAATATATCTGATTGACTCTACCAATACAGTTCATCAAACGAATCCACAGTTGATCAAATAGAACAACACGATCTTGGATTTGATATGCCAGTAACGGTTTTCTTGGGAGATCTGGCATTTTAGACGGTAATGCCACAAAAGAATCATGCAACTTCTCTGCTCAGGGGGAACCAAAAACCACCTGCAAAGGTTTTTAGCACAAGTCACTATTTGCTAATTAAGTAATGCTCACTTACGCAAGCCCTTCAGATTAAGAGAAAAAAGGAAAGGGTTAATTACATAAACCACCCCCGTACTATTGGAAATGTATCATTAATACTCCCTCATAAAAAACTTTTTGCAAAGAGACCCCTGACGGGCGGGTATAAGTGCAACAATTTTTATTGTTTTTTTGTTGCATTTATACGCCCCCATCAAGAGGTATCTCTGTGATTTTCCTTTTTAATGTAATAGTAGTGATATGTCCCAATAGTACAAGAGTAGTTATTGCAATTAACCAGAAAAAAAAAAATGCTTGTTGGTTAGTTTGAACAGGACAAATATAGAGTTAGGCTAGGCTATTAGTAATAGTATTTGGGTGTGCATACTATTACACAATATCTAAAAATAGGCAATCCAAAATGAAAATCCATTTCAATAGATATGATTATCCTTGATAAACTATTTAGAAACAAAGTTTCATAAGAATTGAATTTTATTTACTAATACATCAAACACTCGAAAATTAGTGAATTTTATGACAGTTTTGATCCATTCGTTTTGTTTGCACTTGTTCCATGGTAAAATAAAATCTAATTTTTACGAAATTCTATTTATAAATAGTTTATGAAAAGTAGATCACATCTACAACAATAGATTTTCATTTTTGGTTGCCAATTTTTAGATCTTGGTTAATAGTATTCACACTCAAATACTATTAATAGTAGCCTAGCCTAACTTGATAAAAACAAATTACAAGTAATAAACCCAAAACAAGTGATTCTGAAGAAACAATATGATCAATATTCAAGTTCAAACATTTAATAACATAGCAATACTAAATACACATTAACAAGAAATAAGTTATGAACCACGTCCATCATATTACATGATAAAAATACGCTTCAGCAAAGGGAACTTCATTGTCTAGCTGACGGTTAGTTCAATGAAAACAAGTAAAAAAGTAAATAATAGTTAATTACTGCCACTACATGTTCAACCACAATCTAGGTGTCTTAAAGTATTATTGCCAAAGGTGGGGTACATTCTATTTGGATAGCATCTTAATGTGTTTCTGTATACCAAACATGCAAACTTCATGTTCTTTGAGCATGTAGATGCTAACTCTCCCATAATTGCACACATGAACACCACACAGATCATTCTTGAAAAGAAGGATATTTCTCTAAATATGCTGGTCGATGGTGCAATTAGTCAATCCACAAAAAAGGATAGGTAATACAGGATGTAAAACATACTACAGGAGCTACTAAAATGCGAAAATGGGAACAAGTTACCTGAGCACAACTATACAACATTTATGTGTAGCCGTCTAAAGGTGGAGGTTCCCTCACAATATGTTGGTTAGTTTCTAAAATTTACATTGTCACTGAGCTTCTTCAGATGCAAATCTTTCCGCCAAAAACTCATCGAGTAGACCATAATTTGGAATGTCGTTTTTACTTGAGTTATCAGAAGGCAACTTTCGTATACATCCAAGAATATGTTGAACATCGCACCGTAGTCTAAATGAGATGTATATGCAAAATCATCAGATAAAGACTGCAGCAAATATGTTAAAATAAAATGGCAAAACATTGTATCAAGAAACTGACCTATTTCTGGCTTGGGGAGTGTTCACATCCAGTTTGGAAAACGTTTCTGAAATATGTGAATGGAAAATTTGAACCACTTGCCTGCATAGTATACGATTCAAATCCTAAACTGATAATAGTAGAATGCATTTTCAAAGACAAAGCCTTGCCAAATAAAGAAAAAAAGTCCTATGCACAAAGAACTATAAATGAACAAGCTATAAAGAATTTTTCTGATCTCCATCCTTTTCTGTTTCTGTGCAAATTGTAAAAGGAACATGAGAAGGCAAAGAAACGAAAGGTTTCTATCCCCCACTCCTGTCACCAACCTGTCCGCCCTCTCGCAAGCTAATATTTTCTTATGTTGTTTCAAAAGCCAGAAAAAAAGAAGGGGAGGAATGAGAGGAACAAGCTGGGAACTGGAGAAGTCCCAGCTCTTTCTCTGCACGAGAACTAAATATAGGAGGGAAAGTGGAGATTGGCAAGGTAATGCTAGATATAGAAACCATGATCCAAGCCATGTAAGTCTTTATGATGTATTGAACAATATATCAAGTTAGAAGGCAAAAAAGCTTCATGTTCAGTCTTAGTTGGAACCAATAATCTGTTGGCATGGACCTGAGCATCGTACTTGAACACGGGCAAGGGGTATGAGACACGACAACCCCCAAACACCAAGATAGGAGGGCGTAGCAATACATCTGTATTTTTATATTATATTTATACTTGATTCATACGAATGTATGCATTAGGATGTTATTCGTAAATGGAAAAGTTAAACAGTAACTGAACCATGAAACATTTAGATTTTACCAAAAGGTTAGAATAACATATGCAAGCTTGTACATATAGTTAAGGTAAATATAAAAGTAAAACATTTTTAAGAGTCAGAAACTGATGGACACGCATATCATTCTGAATATGGCCGAAATACCAGTTTTTGGTTGAGGAAAGGTGACCTGCATATCATAGGTTGATCTATTATTTTTTTGGGGAAGTTTCACTCCTTTTGAATCATAAATGACAATTAACAAATTTAATTAGACAGCAATAATTTACTTCAAAATCTTCCATGTATTGGCATTTGTATATAATTTGAAAAAAAAGGTCTGTCTTGATGTTAAAAAAGGAATAATCCAGTATCTGTATGGGTGAAATAAAACTTCTATTCACAAAAGTTGGAGCTTCAAACTCAGAATTATTTTTACCAATGTTCTAAAATCTAGTTTCATTACACGCTTGGTCCAAAAGCGAGTAGTGACTACTCGAACAACTCTGCAAGTATTCTTATTACTCATGCAGAACTCAAAATATTAATATTTAAATATGTATATAAAAAAATTAAATATGTAATACAAGAACATGTACTCCTAATACTTAAATATTGATATCAAATATCAAACTATCAATACTAACGAGCCAGAATGTCCCTAAAAGTTAATTAAGAAGAGATTTAGAAAGAATGTCTCTTAGAGTAGTAAAATAAAAACCAACAGATATATACATACATACATACATATACATATACATATACATATATATATATATATATATATATATATATATATATATATATATATATATATATATATATATGAAAATTACACCACTTTTAAATGACACATATGGAAAAAACAATATACTTATCTCTAAAGATAAAAGACAAATTTTTGTAAAGAGAGACATACTGGAAGTGCATTTAAAAAGGAAATAAAATTTATAAGGCAGTGAGAACTACTAAGAAAGTCATGGTTCCTTTGACATTTATAAAGTTGATTGTTAGGCATTGTAAGTATCTATTACCAGAACAACGGCCCAAACAAAAGATTCAAAATCAGTTCCTAATCTTGAATGTAGGTTTTTTCCAAAATCGATCCATTTAATAACAAAAGTTAGTAGGTCAGGTTCAGGTAAAAACATTACAGTTTTTTTTTAATTTTCCAACCTGATAAGAGTCTTAGTACCCATTCCATAACCCGAATCCAGCCAAGTCAAATGATTTAATCATTTTGTCTGCCTTTTGAGCAAGTTTTCAGTTCTCAGTGCGTTCAAAGAATGAGTTCAAGTACTTGAATAAGTTCTCTTGGTTTTAGAATAGGTATTTACTAGGGTGTTGCACATAGAATAGGTAATTACTACTACAAAAGATCATTCTCAATGTGTATGTCAATGAATTTCACATCAATTTTAGTTGAGACGAGAAAGTAGAAACCAAATGGGAACTGCAGAGACTGACCACAAAGATCTCGAGTAACCTATAGAAACCAAATGGGACTCCAAAGTCTGACCACAAAGACCTCAGGTAACCTATGTGTCGATCTGCTTCTGGTTTCCACGAGTGAGGGCCCTTGTACTACGTAATAAAAATATGTTTTAATTGATAGTTTTAAAAAAGCATTGGTTATATATTTTCCTACTCTATTTGATTTCCATTTGTTGATTGCCTACAGATTCCGGCTTACCTGTAAGCTATAAGAAGTTAAAAACTACATAAACCAGGAGGCTTCTATAAATAGGCTCTCCAAGGTGGTAGGTTGCCTATAGGTTACCACATCTCATTTTGATTTTACACATCCAAAATAGTAAGAGAAGGGGTAATCAATAAGTTTCAGAACTTTCTATGCAAGCAACAACTGGTATTTCTTTTTGTGCCTGAAGTATTTTGCAAACAACAGATGCGTGATCATAATAAAATCTGCAAAGTCCTCAAGGATAGTCAACCTTGGAGTACCCCAAAGAGAACTGTTCTCAGAAGACTTGGTAGCATGCTCCACAGAGATGAGGTGAGAATATCTGTATTTCAGATACTTCCAAAAGTAGGCTAAGTAGCACACCTTATTTACCCTCACTCGAAACCGCATTACGTGCAGTTAATGTGTATGGTATGGATATAATTATTCTGTTATGAAAATAGTTAAAATTATTCAATTATTCCCATCTACCACAATCACCTCAATGGGTCACATAAGTTATAAATGACGAAGTGAATCATGTTTTAATCACGCATTCTATAGTTTTTAAACCATATGGTGTACACAATATTCTATTTATAGAATCGAAGGGACCATTTAATGCAAAGCATATAGTGTGAATCACCTATTATTGCAGCCCATGATTACTTAACTAGGTGCAAACAAAGTGCAATCCTATTCCTCAGAACAATAAAGTGATGTCATTGTTTAAGTATATGCATAAAACTGCAAATTAGAATCCACAAAACAAAGTTTACTCCTATTGCTCTCCCAAAAATTCATCTCCCCACAACTACATAATGATCCACACGTTTGAAGTGACCTCAATGGCCAATCTCCAAAGCAGAACCACCATGATGTAGTCCTTCAAAAATCTAAATTACATTCCCCAACTCATCCTCTCCTTCCGTCTATTTGAGAAAATTTTCACAATACATGGTCTACACTTGATCAATTGATTAAGTTGGAGGTCAACTTATTAGTTGGAAAGGTTATGTTTAAATGTATTGGAGTACTCGTGGAAAATTTCCTACTTTCAGTTAGACAAAAAAAAAAAAAAAAAAAACCACTGCACAGATAAATTTTTGCCTTTTCATCTATGTATGGTCCCAATGACCCACCAAATCATAAAGGACTATGATAGGAAATAATTGGTCTCTCAACAAGCAAGGGCCTTTGGCTCATGAGTGACGACTTCTATGTCACTAAATTCTTTAGGAGTGCAGCGGGCCCAAACTTTATCTTGATGGCTTGCAAGATTTCAATGATAGAATCTCACAGCTCTATCCTCAAGAAGTTCCAACTGTTGGCAAAAACTAAACTTGGTTCAATGCTAGATCAAGCACCAAGTTAGATCAGTTCCTCTTCCACAGAGTGGTATCATGCCTACCACCTTGCCATCCTCAATGCCCTTCCCAGTATCCACTCTGATCATACTCTCCTTCCCTATAACACCAACAGCAACACCCCCCTGCATTACCTATTCTGCTTTTAGAAGACGCAGTTTCAACATCCTCACTTCCAAAAATGTGTATCCTCCTTTTGGCATCCATCTACAACATTCCCAGTGTACATGTTCGCTTCGTTCATAAGTTTATTACTAAAACAACACTTGAAGGTAGGAAATCACGATACGTTTGGCAATGTCAACCCCCACACAAACAACCCTTCCTGCTATTCTAGAAATTAGATGAGATTCATAACTACCACCCTCCTGTCGACTCCAATGTTGCTTTTCATTCCGGCCTCCTTCGACAACTTGAACACATTTAAGGTAGGGGAAAATGTGGAGACAACTTTCTCATGTTCAATGGCTCAAGGAAGAAGACTCCAATGCTACATATTTCAATAGAACTGCAACCCAACTCAAGATGATCCAACACCATCTACATTCTCGACTACAATGCCCCCATAATTTACTACAAGCCATTGCCAACGCCTTCACCACCAACTTTCGCTCTCATTGGTACGTCGCCCTTTTCATCTCTCATTAATGTGGACTAACAGCATATCTACCCTCATCCACAACAGAATATTTGTAATGTGATGATGCTACCATATAAGTCCCCCTCGTAGAGGATATTCATGTTGCCGTCTTCAATTTGGGTTCAGGCAAGGCGTCAAGGCCTGATGGTTTCAACCTATCCGTCAATCAAAAAATTTGTTCTCTACTACGACAAGACATCATGGCCACCGTCGATGAGTTCAATGTTGAAAATAACGCATTATGAAACCCGTTATGTTGCGTTATGAAACCTAACAGAAATTCAGCGTTACGTAACAACTGAAAATAACTCAATGCACCATAACAGTACGTTTTTTATGTTATTATACGTTATATTACATAACGTTAAGTTCAATTGCGTTATGGTACGTTATTTACAATTATTTCTTAGTAATTCTATATTGATGTTAATTAGTATTTTAATTATTAGCGAATTACTTAAATTTTTTTATTTGATTAGTTGTTGGCTTATTTGATTACTTGTGGCTAACTTACTAATTTGTGTTTATTTCCTTATTTGCTTGTAATTTATTTTCAGTTACTGAAATATCTTACTTGCTGATTCTATTGAATTTTTAACTGAACTGAAATCAACAATTACAAATAAAATAAATTGAACATTACAAAATATAAATTACAATAATGATAATAACTGAATTGAAATAAAAAAAAATTAAAATCTTGTTTTCTTATTTAGATGATGACTAGAATTACGACCGCAGACTTAATATAATTTATGAAATATGTGAAAATTATTGTAAAACTTAATATAAAATTAGAATAGATTATGTACTACAAAATAGTTGTATAATTTTTTAGAAATTTTAAATTTATTTTTCAATTTATAAAAATTATTTTATATAGTTTTATTTTTTTATTAAATAAATAGAAAATTACATAATCTACGTTATGCGTTACGCTATATGCGACATAACCTAACAGAGGCAAAACGTTACGTTATCGTTATCGCGATTTTAAACATTGGATGAGTTTTATCAAGGAAACCTTAATACCCCACAGATTAACCATGCACACATTGCCCTTATTCCCAAAATAGATGAAGCATGCCAATCGGGGGAATTTTAACCAATTAGCTTCGAGGGAAACCTTAATACATTAGCTTCGATGGATGTTCGGTAAAACTATGAGAGATAAAGTCAAAAATGAGGAAATTCATGCTAACGTAGGCATACCCTTATCAAAGAGAAGATGCAAGAAATCGCCTACGATTGTTTGGTCATGTGCAATGGATACCTAAAGATGCATCAATTCGACGATTAGAGCAACAAAGGAAACCAAATAAAACATGAATGGAGGTGATAAGAAAAGATATGGATGCTAGAGGTTTAAATGATGACCTATTGCTTGATTGGAAGGAGTGGAGAAAGGATCATCCATATGATTAATCCGAAGTGATTCTCTTTTGGTTCATGTAGCCTACCCTAAGTACTTAGGATGAAAGGTTTAGTAGTTGTTGTAGCAAGAGAGGAATGCTTTGCTGAAAGGAATAAAAATAGTGAAGAAATATAACTCTTGAGAATCAAATCACAAGCCCCAAAAAGGTACATGCAAATGCATGGCCAAGAAATTAAGATAAGCACATAAAAATTTGCAGACAGATTATCGCTGGAAGGGTCTCTTGTCGCTAACAAGTTGAAGCAATATTACCAGGACATTCCATTTTTTCCAAAATTTTTGCTGAGTGGACAGTCAGACATGACATGATACAACACTTGGACACCCTCAAGTCTCCTCAGACATTTCTCATGTTATTAATAAAAAAAAGAGTGGGTAGCATCTACTAAGAGAAGGAAAAACGTTAGAAAGCATATATAAACAGTATCCATAAGGAAGAAGAGCAACAAGAATTGGTAACAAATTATATCTCCTAAATCCTACTGTTATCGAAACCTTTGTCATATGTTATTTTTGGAGAAAAATTTAGCAGTACACGGAATAGGTAAACAAGTATGGGAAATGTGCTTCTAACCATGTGTGTAGGTCCGCGTCCCTGTGATCTACTATATAAAAGTTCTTGTGTCGGACACTTTGGGACAATCAGAAGCAAGTGAATGTCATGTCCATGTAACACTGTTAAAGCATTTAAACTTTCAAGTTTCTAACCTGAAAATAGCTTGAACATCAGCTTCTAGAAGAATCTGAGATAAAATTCGATGGAGATATGTGACTTCCTGGCAAGACGGTCAAATGCAAATGTCCAATTAGACATTAAAAAAAAAAAAAAAACAACAACAACATGCAAGATTTTAAATAACCAGTTCATTACTGAAAAACTATTTGAGAATGTATTTTAAGGAATTACAGAGTGAGGCAATGAACAAAAGAGCAATTACTAGACTGAATAGGCCAAATGAGACAAACAAAGTTGCAAAGGCCACAGGGTGATGACATCAAGTAATGGACATTAACTGACTGGAGCGCAATTTCTCATTTGCTAACTAGTAGGAAAAACAGCAACTCATTACAAATGACATCGTAAACAGCAAACTGTGTCACACCTCAACATTAACAAATCTTATATCCAAAATTTTGGGATCGACTATATGAATCTTTTTCTACCATTCAGCTCAGTTAAGGTTGCTTCCTTAGTTAAGCTAACCACTTTTATATCCTTCTTTATTGCTTTCATCCATGTTCGCTTAGGCCTAACTCTAATTTTCCTTACTCCATTAACTACGACTCTATTACTTCTCCTGAATGATGCACTAATATGTCTCCACTATAAATTACCCAAAGCATCTCAATCGGTTCTTTCTCATTTTATCCTCAAGAGGAGAACTTTTATATAGACGAAATCCAAGATAAACAACTACCCTGCAGTTAAGGAGCTAGCCTAACAGAAGTAGAAACTTTGGAGATGGCATAACAACATTCAGAACACCAGAATATAATATTAAGCCAACAGAGAAAGGATGAGAGTAGCATTGTTTAACATTAAATTATTCTGGATAACATAAAAGAACATGTAACGTAAATTCATAAAAAAGCAAAGTAACACATGCAAAACTATCATAAGGCCTGCTTGGACACTTGTGTGTGTTCAACATGAATAACAAATGTGTAATGTGAACCTTGTGATCCAATTACAATAGAAATTTTAGCATGTGGTACAGTTGATTGATCATTGATTTGTAAGTCTAAGTTATGGGTCAAAATGAAAGGACTTGAAAACATTTGATACTCATAAAGGTCTTGATGATACAATTTGTACAAGATATACACCAGGAAATGAATAATGCACTAATACAAGTTTTGAATGCCTCACCGAACAGTGATTGAACACATACATTGGTAATTAAATAACAAAGTATCACTATTGGCATCGGTCAATGATTTGTTGTATATCATTTATCAGATACCTCAAAATCTGATATAATACCTGTGAGATACACAAACACACACATAACTTACATCAGCATTGGCCAATATTTAGAAGCTTGGCTCCAAGTCTACTGAAAAAAATATTCAGCTGAGGAAACTCCATAAAAAATAACTAAGTTTTACCTCAACAGGGGTCAGCTACAAGAACCTATCCTCCCAATCAGTGCTGTTAAGGGCCAACTTCTCCATTAAATTAACCACTATTATATTCATAACAAAATCGCCTCCATCCAAGTTCTTGCTTAGGCCTGCTCCAGTCATCCTTGCTCCATTAACTAAAATCCTTTCATTTCTTCTAACTAGTTCACTTAGATGTCACACAAAATGAGAATGATAAAATCCGGACTCTGGACCACTTTCATCTCAGTTTCTCACTCAACTAAACTTTTCCAGAGGCCTGCAAGTTCACATACAAGTTGGATGAACTCTCTTAACCTATACATCAGTACCTTCTTTTCCTACCTCCTGTCTAGTCTCCTCTTATTTTTTTTTAAACATAGTGATCCTAGCAGTAACACTCTTCCATGAGTATGAAAGTTTTGCATCTGCCCGCTGCTATTTTGTTCAGCACTTTCCATATATAGGGATATGAACTTATGAATATATCTAAACACTTTATACAACAGCAGTGTACAGCACATCTAAAATCTTTATACTCTAATGTGTCCCCTGAACTGGCAGGGCAGAGAGGAGAAGAAGATAAAGCGAAAAAAAAAAAAAATTGAAGGGAAGAAGGGGACATGGAGAATATTACATTAAGGAAAATAAGCACCCTAAAGGGGTGAAGTTTTAAGGGTGAATTCTATTGTAATCTAACCAATATTTCACATATCACAAAGCGCAAATTGCCTTTAAATACAATGAACATACAATGCCTCTAGAAACCCAAAAACAAGGTTTTGAGATTGATCAAATAATTATCAAATAGTTATGTATCTATTAGTCATATCCATTCAAATTCTATTTGGATGATCATGTAAGCAAAATCAAATATGCTTCCGTTTTCATCTACTAGATGAATTGAATTTTGACCATTCACATATATACTAAAAATTTGATTATATTAGGTCTTGGCGACGTGGAATCGAATTGAAGCAAAGCAAATAACGGGATATATAGATGCAAACACAATTTAGTAAGCTGTATGCATACTCAATTCAATATTCCATATCACAAATGAAGATACGACCCCTAATAGAAGTTAGGGGCTTCAACTCGCCCATAATCCACTTCTGGTATATATGCTGAACCTGCAAGCTCCATCACTAACTGCCACCACTAAATTTTCATGTGGCGTACTCAAACAAAGTTCAATGGACACATTTAACTGTATTTTTTTTTAATTTATTACTGAAAGTTGCTAATTTCATTTCTGATCTAGGCCAGATGAATGAACATAGATGATTTCTTATGATACAGTATAGAATAGCCAATTAAAATGACTATATTAAGAGTTAATGTTCCTTGTTATTTACAAATGAAATTTAATCAATAAAAACTCATGAAAATTTAAAGGGAAAAGTAGTAAACAATAGCAAACCTTGGTGACATGCCGAGCAAACTGACTGGGTTGTAAATCATTATCTTCTGGTGCACTCCAGGTTTCAACAATTTGAGGCAGCTTACGAAGATTTGCCAATAACCTTTCCCTCATTATTTGAACAAGCTTGGTATGAATCTCATCTCGATGCACTTTATAATCCTGCCTTATCGAACAGAAGTCAATGCACAATACAAGATAAGCTTAAAAGAGAGTGATAGTAGTAGCCTGATTGTGTTGTGTGCAAAATATCAACCAAATATACAAATACAATATATGAAAAATTTACCAGCACCTCTATGGTACGCAAAGCAGATTAAAAGAAGTGTCATGTACTGCTCTTATATTAAAGCAACAATATTTATCAAAAATTACATTATAACAGAGAACAGGTAAAACAGAGAACAGGTAAAACTATGTTGGTACTATGTAGAAAATGAACTATTCAATATACAAAAAGGAAAAGAGTTTCTTTCTAAAAGACTCCTAAATTTGCACTATTTCGACAGACCCTCAGATCTCCATATTTTAAAATTTGACAGCAAAATCCTTAAGTTACTTCATATTAGATTATTTTTATTTTGAATTAGCCCATAAAATCCTTTAAACTGTCTGAAAATAGAATCCCACTAGAGTTCCACAAGGCTCTAATTTATAATTTTAAGTTAAGTATTTTGTACTTAACCCTTTCTATGTAAGTTATCTTTTATACAGAAAACAAGCATAATAATACATATGAGAGCGCGACAGGGTTGATGTGTTCTCAGGGTTTAGCATCCTATGTTATCATGTCACCAGTACATGTAATTCATAAAAGTTGGCGGAAACAACTTAAGAGTTCAATAATCCTTCAGACAAGTGAAATTGAAACTTAAAGCCAATGGGTTTTGGGTCAACAATGTATAAAGCTAATATAACACTTAATAGTTGGCAAGCTTTCTCATTTCACAATAACGAGGTTGGCACAAAGTTACTCCTTGAAACATTGTGCACTGATACCATGTCAGGAAACCGATTTACCAAACAGAAGCCATTGAGTTCAACTGACAATGTATATGAAGCTAACAATACACTCAACAGTGGATAAGCTTTCTCTTTTGGACTTGGAACATGAACAGTGTCATTGGCGCAGCAGTTCATCTATTTGGTTGATAATTATTTATATAAAAAAAGGAATTAATGTAAAATGAACAACACTATCCTAACTCCGAAGTAATGGAAGTCACATGATATAGAATGTTCAAGTTTTCAAAATGGACAACAAAAGATAAAATACCTGAGCAACTCTTTCAATCTCAGATAGCAATAATACTTTGCGAGCCTCAGGTATCCTCAGAAAAAGAACTCTTCGAATTTCTACATTTTCATGCACAGAGAGAATGTGAGGTGTACTTGAGAATGCATTAACAGCAATAACAAAGCATATAGAGAGATCTCTAACCAATCATTTGTCATTCACTCACACTCGACTATAGAAACAGATCAAACAATTCATGAGCTACAGAGTCACGGAGATGCATGCGGCTTAACACCAACATCCTAAAAAAATAGAACGTTCAATGCTGCTGTTTCCATTATGTAATAAATTAGAACCCATTGCAACCCGTTGATATATGATATAACCTAATCATTCAAAATAAATCACTAACGTCAGTCATTATTATAATGCAACTAGAATTTAAAAATAACTAATCGAGTAATCAGGCCATTTAGTAACTACAAGTGTGCAATTATTTAAGCAATGGATATTATGTGTAACTCATTTGGTTTATGCAATTTTATGAAAATCTAAAACTGAAGCGATATTGTTTGATTGGTTCCAATTTTACCTACTTCACTCCACTCTTGCTTGAACTATGATCCAGTTTACGCAGACAGATTCATAGTGCATTCACAACATTGATAACCAAACAGGTGACTCGAGATATAAAAGAGAACTAAGAGAACTAGTGATTAATTAATTCAAGGAGCCTTTTATGTATTTAGTATAGCATTTTGCCATTTCTAATAGACTTATATGCAACTTTAAGGACTTACACTAGGGGGGAAATTTATGCCTCTTCTTTCTCTAGTTGTAAATGAATATTGCAAGCATATTTTTTGAAATAACACTAATTGCCCCATTAGTACCATGGCCCTAACTACCGATCTGATTAAGCTTAACACCATCTTATGCTCCACTTAAAGTAGCGTACCGCATTACATGGCTACACCATGAATCAACAAAGTAACACTTTGGTTCAAGAAAAAGAACAGTTTTTTTTAAAAACTGCACCTCATCCAACCTATTTTCTAAATAAGAAGAGAAGAAAAACTGTTGCAAAATCCTTCTTCCAAAAAATAATGGACAAGTAGGCAAGATAACACAAAGCGAGTACACGACATGGCCAAGACATTGCTCTCCCAAGCAAATGATCTTGAATTCGATGGGGAGCCCCAACATGTCTAATAATTGATGAGCATGTGTTGGTGGTGGTGGTGATGGGAAGAAAGGACATGTGCTCAAAGGGTGATGTAATTGCTTTAAGAGACCTGAATATCTTCCTTAGCCACATATTGATAAAGGTCTAAAGATAGATATTAGATTAAGTGACAAAAAGCAATAAATAAAAAAAGAGTAATAGAAACCAGTCCTGGTAAACTTCATAGTTTAGTACATCACATTAGGATCATCATAACCACCACCATTTACTAGCAGTTTCCCATCAGAATGTGGTGAGCTATGCTACATAAAGTTCAAAAAAAGATACTTCAAAAAAAATTTCAACTGATTTTCTGTCTTGCGATAACCCTCTAAATAGGCACCAAATTCCATGCTAACAAAAAAAATATGGCCAAGAGGAGATTGCTATAAATCCTAGAAGGCCAATTCATGGGCAAGTATTGAATGAAGATGATAGCCTTGACCATTCGAAAGTCAACTCATAGGGACAAGTGTTGTTGACTGAGTCAACACTGGATCGCATAGTTCGTTAGAGGAGAACTAGGGAGTTCTAACACCATCTCCTAGCATGGACCAAAGGACGGAAATGTTGTCTGTCATCACCAATGAATAGTGGAACTCCGTCAAAGCCCATCATCTCATCATTAGCCGCAAAGGACAAAGGAGCTATAAGAGGAGCAACAGGCTGCAGTCTGGTGACACCATAGCCACAAAACAATATAATAAGGAAGGTGCTCGTTGAATATCTATTAGAAGGGAGTAGAATCAAATTTCACAATAGAAGTGTGTCTCAAAATAGCAACCACGATAAATCAATCTCGACAGCAATTTGTGTGAATCAACCTTCAGATAGAACCAGTCACCTAAGCAAGTATTCCAAAACATCCAGCTTTAGTAGCGATCAGTTCCACCATGGATTAGGTCCTCAGAATCAGGAAGCTTCATCCTTGACAAAACATAGCCATCAGTGAACCACATCCCATTGAGACTCAAGTGGAGAACCGAGACTCAAGTGGAGAACCAAGACTCGAGTGCAATGGATGCTCCATCAATGACCCATGGCTCACCAAGAAGGATGCAGTCTCATTCCTATGACGATATAAACATAAAGGAAAGCCCATAATTCAATGTATGATTTCCATTCAATCATTAAAATCCATTGGAGAGACCCTCATGTAGATTCTGATGAAATATGACAGTCAAGGTACTTGCCAGCAAGACATTCAGCCCAAGGCTTGCCGCTCTCCAATCTAGTGCAGTAGGACAAGTGCTGGGTGAGGAAAGGATTTCTTTAAAAGGTCGTCAATATCCATTAGTGAGAGTTAAATGATGGGGAGGAACGGATGGTTACAAGTATGGGAAAAGATGGAGCAGAGAGAGAGAAAGACAGCAACAGGGAATGGTTCACGTGGAAAGGGTGGCGGCGAGGGCCGGGAGAAATCCTAGGACCAGGATTTGGAGGACATCATTAGAGTTAAGGATTTAGATGCATAATCTATTAAATTATGTGTAAAAGAGTAAAGGTGAGTTGCAAACAAAAAGTTGTTCTATTACTAATGAGTCAAACATAAAATATATGTCATCAATTATCGACCCTCAAGAATATTGGCCAACTTTTTAAGTAATAAATTTTGAATCCAATATATATTTTCACATAGTCATATCTCATTTACTTCCCAATTTAAATAGTATAACAAAAAAAATGGTATGGAAGCAATATTACCTATTATAGCCACATAAAGCTAAACACAAGCACAGAATTGCAAAATAAAATATATTAGAGGAATGCATCACAACAAGAGAATTGATACCAAAAAACTGTATCAAGAGCAATGTAACAGAATAATCAAATTTTACCAGGTATAATCGCATATACAAAACTGATAATCTGACTCGCCAAAGCTAGGTGCTTTGAAGTAATAGACTTCAAACCTGATACCTGAAATTTAAATTTCACACAATCATAAACAATTCCATATTACATATTTGCGATCTTATCCATTTGAATGCACTATTTGCATCTAAAAAGCCAAGTTAAGACGAAAATCTTAATAGTTAATAAGCTTCTAGGGACAATCAATTACACAAAATCATAATACACATTACACAGTGTACAAGTAACTGTAAACTCAAATCAACAAACATTAACGAAGTATTACACGGTCAAGATAAAAGAAAACAAAGGATTCACTATCTTCCCCACCCTTGATAAAGAGGAAACACATATGGCACATGACCTGACCTCCCACCACATCCAAGTGCACACAGATATGATTTTTGCTGATCATATCTGCATTAGGGTACAAACTTTTCCGATATGGTAAAGGTTTAGCTACTGAACTAAATATGAATATGGATATGGTTTTCCTTACTTTTTGCTTGATCCTTATCCAAATCCAAAAAGCATCTGAATGTCTGATAAGTTCTTATATTAATAATATTTAAGGAACACCTGTACATCTCTTTTTGTCTCAAATTCTCTCCAATTTTGGAATAACTGACTGATGACACTGCACTAAGGTTATCATTTATGATACCTTTTAGCTTTTAATTGAAAATGCATTTATAACAGTAGTTACAGGGATAAACTGGAGCATTTCATATTAGTAATTTCACATACTCGTGTAATTTCTCCCTATAAATAACTTTGTATTTTTACCCAGATCGGATTCATATCCCTTTTTTTCGATATGCTTATAAGATCTTTCCAATTTTGTCAAATATATAATGATTTTCATGTTCAATAAAAATATGGAACCGAATTTTTGGTCACAATAAACAAAATAAATATGGATACATGGATCCCTGCTCTATATCTGGAAAGTTTGCAACCCTACACCCACTCTCGTACCCCCTGCCGCCAAACCCCCACACACATAAGTTCAGGGGAAGTTCCCGAGAGGGGGGGGGGGGGGGATGTGTTAAGGCATATAAATAAGTTTCTTGATTAAACTTGGAGATGGTAGCATGTAAAGCCCCGAAATAATCTTGTAACCACAGTCTACATTAATTCTTAACCATCAGAGGATGACTTCACCCGTATGATCTATATAATAATTGAACTGTCTAGCTCCTATATGTTACAGGACTACTATATCTCTATATATTACCCTCATTTCCTTGATATTAGACATATTTCATAACTAAACCTATGGAGAAATGAGGTCAGGAGAGAGGTGACTGGGAGAGTGATGCGACATCAAGTGGATTCTCCATTGACAAGGTATCTAATGTGATTTGCATGTATTGAATAACCAGAAGTCCCTGACAATAGCAAATGTGAAAATTTTCATCAAAAACAAAATTGCATGATTAGCAAAAAGTACATCATTGCATATCAAGAAAAGACACTACATGATGTTCTTGTATTCAAGTCGTGGACAATAGAACAAACCACAGAAAGAAGTGATAAGATATTAACATAGCAAAAATATAATGTATACAAAGTCAACTGATAAGACTTTTAAGCAATAGTAAACTCAGGAAAAGTAAGATAATTGCATCTACAATAACTTCCAGAATGACAAGATGCTATTTCATGTTGATAACAGTACCTGCATAGCACCAGCACCAAGAACAAGCTGACAAGTCCTTGTGTTGAAAAGCTTCAAGATTTCTGCAACACGGTGGACTACTTCAGATGACAAAGCTGGCAAACATTTACTAATGTCAACATACTCGGCTAACATCTTCAACAATATTAATCCACTGCAAATAAATAGTTTCAAACAGGAGTTAGTTGGAATGTTGAAAATTTAAAAAAAAAAAAAAAAAAGTATTACTAGTGATGTAAATATTGCAGGAATAACGACATTCAGAATAAAATCACCAGCAGAACCATACAACAAAATCAAGAATTTATAAATAATAAGATATTAGAGAAGGCAGCTGGATGTGACATATGAAAACACATTGTACAAGCACAAAAGATCTCAAACTTTATGAAAAAAAAAAGTACCATAAATTTTAGAAAACAGCATCGAAGCAAAAAGGGAAACCATGACAGAAAGCAGTGAGAATTTGTTATGCACAGAGGGAACTCACCAGTTTACCATATGATAACCAACACCTCCATACACAATAGTTTGAGAACTAGCTCGTACATTCTCATTCAAATTCCCATCAGCAATACGGACGGGGATTGGATCAACTTTATTTTCCAGATTAGACCCAGCTACATGCATAGAAGAGACTTCTTGGGCATGGCCAGCGGGTCTCAGCACTATTTCGTTCATGCTTACAGGCTGAGCAACAGAACCATCAGGAGTACCCATTTGTAAGCTAGGATTGCCCGTGATAAACTCACTACTATCTGGTGCTTCAATGGAGGAAAGTGATGAAAGAATGGCCTGAAATTCATCTGGAACGTCAACAGAAACCCAAGTTTCTTGATCAAGAACAGCCTTAATCTTTGCCATCTATAAAAATAAAAGCACAGTAGTCAGAACGACAGTAAAAAGCAGATAGTAGAAAGAATTCAGCACAAGTTAGCTCTTTTGGCTTATTTTGGACCTCAAAGGTGAATGCCTTTCCACTATGGCAAAACATATCATCTTACATCTTTTCCTAGGTTCTCTCCCAGTCTAGAGAAATTTAGAATATTGTCCCTAGTTGCATGAGAATAAACTGTATAACTAAAAAACTAGGACTATGTATTTGCTAAATATCAAGGTTTCAAAGCATTGGCCACTTTTGCTTATAATTTCATTGGCCAACAATTTGGCACCAACTCATAAAGGTTGAATGTCAGATTAGCGAGCAATAAAACATGAAATTTCTTATGTGGAACCTTCTTGAATATATCATTCTCTCCAGGCAAACCCACTTTGAATGGAAAAGAGCACTGTACTGTTCATTTTTACATGGCAAGGATACAGTAAATGAAACGGGAAGAGAGAAAAGATGCATTAGCACACATCTGACTGACTCGAGATTCATGCTGAAAATCAACGAATGCCTTGGATTGTGATTGCAATGTCCCTCGGATGCTATAGCCCAGCCTCCCACCAATCTGTTCAATAAAACTTTGTCAAGCATGTAAAATCATACTTCGAAGCGAAAGAGCAAGGAAAAAAACACTGAACAAACAAACCTACTTTCTCTGTAGTTGCTATGAAGTCCTGAGTAATGCTATAGATACTTAGAAACTCTTGGAGTCTTAATTTTGGGTGGAGAAGAGCACGAACACCAAGAAGCTTAGCCCATCTTCCATGAGCAGCATCACAAGCAGAAAATACAGCTTCTGTGTTTTCCCGCAATACATCGGCACTGAAATTAGAACGATTCCGAACCAGTTTCAGAAAAGCGTAAGATGATCTGATAAAGATAGTACATGTCTATTGATATCAAAAACAAAAAACATAGATAAACAAGAAATTCTGCATACGCAAAACAAGGTGCCAACTTGATGTGATAGTACAACCATAGTCAGGTAATATAAAATTAGAATCCTTTTTTAAGAAACCAAGTAACAGCTTTAAAAGAAGTTAGTTCATGGAAAGAAAAAAAAAATTTACCTAGCTTTTAAAAAATTAATATGCAAAAACAATAAGATCTAAGAAACTAAGAAAGGAAACAAGTTAACCAACAATAAGCAAGAAACTATTGTAAAGTTTCTCCACAACTTAGCTGCATAAAGATTTACCAAACTTTAGGTCAGGTAGACTGGCTTTTGCTAAGTTTACTAGAAGCGTATGATATCTCAGCAAACATACTGGTTCCAGATTCCCTTTAATTTTGTATGTGTTCTGGGTGTTTCAGCTGATTCACATCATAAACAACGAATGGCTTTGGCAGCGTAAATAAATAATTTATAAAATGAAAAATAAGGTCATTTGTAATATAGGTCCTTGAAATCTCATATTTGTATATTAGTTTATAGTATGGACACGGGCATGGACACGGCACACAGATACGACAATGGCATAGACATTAGGCAAATCCTACAAAAATAGGACATGGGGACACGGGGACATAAATATTTGCCTATTTATACGTACATTTTTAAATAATACACATCAAGACTCGTAATCAGATATTTTACTTGAAGTAAAAAGGAAAAAAATAAATAAACTCAATGATTTAAAACATAGAATCAAGTAACTATATTAAAGAAAATAATCCAAGTTCAATTCAATGTCTTGAATAAAAGATGTGAAATCTATACCTTTGCAAAACATTTAGGGTATATTTACTTAGTATCCCCTTTATATCAAAAAATTTCATATATTTTTAAAGCAATGGTAGCTCCATGGTACCCAACACGTGATCACCACGAATATTTGAAAGTGTACGGCCTTGATACGTGATCTTTATGACTTTTTAAAAGTGGATGCGACTATCTAACTATGAGCCAAATTTAATTCCAAGCAAATACAAACATGAAAGGGATTTCCACAAGTTCCAGAATGCCAGTTGGCAGGTAGGAAATCTTAATAGGTCATGCAGTTCAAGGTTGTTCAACCTAGAAGCAATCCTTCGAAATTCTCCTAGAATAAAAAAGAAGTCGAGGAAAATAATAGATTTGCTATGGGGAAATAGCTTCAACCATTAAATGTAGGAAGAAAGAGTGTGGGAAATAGATCCTCACATAGCAAGGCAGAACATAACTGCCTTGCAGCGTCAGTGGCCCCATTTTCCAACGTTAATATATGTCAATATAGTAAAGGGGGCATCAGTCATAGATGAATTAATTCATAAATATCCATTAACTCAGTAGATCTAAACTTCTTAACGTAAAGAAAAGAAATTTACAGTTTCCATCACTTGTTAGTTATCAAAATCTATATACACATTAATAAATGTAGGAAACTAGCATTGCTTTCAATATATGAGTCCAGACTGTATGAACAAGCAGAAGCTAAGTAGAATCGAGCAACATGACAAAGACATAAAATTAGTGACAAGAAACTCACAGGAAATTCTTTGATGTACTAGGACTGGAAGACTCATTTATCCTTCCTTGAAACAATGATAACTTGGGAGTGTTCCTAGGAAGAGAATGTGGGATATGAGAAATAACTTGATTATCACTGTCTTCAGCCACAGCAGGTACTGTTGAACCTTGTTCTCCCACAATAGCCACAGAATCAGCAGCATAACAGCCATCAACATTTCCCATAATCCATTCAATAACTCCTTTAACTTCTGCAGCTCGCAGTAAATGTGCCTGTATTCACTAAAAGATCATAAATTATATTACAGCATATGTACATAAGCATGAATGTACAATTGACATATTTTATAGATAGAAATATTTACAGATAAACATAGATGTATACATGCTTAGAGAAGAAGGCGACCTAAGATAGATTTGAACTCAAATCCTATCCATGTAAATTCAAAAGTGACATGCTCAAGTTAAAACTACTCCTTTGATCTTGATAAGGCACATGGTTTACATCTCAAACATTTTTATTCTATACATCCAAACTCCAAAATGAAGAACTGATATGGTACATAGTTTGGAAGAACAAATATAAGCTTGCCCATGAACATGTAATTAGGATTCACATTACAAATGCATTTTTTAAGGCATGTAGATATATATAATTTGAGTAGGATCCTACTAATAGATTTCAACTCTGATTCCATAAAGTGAAAAACACGGATAAGAGCATCAAAATTTAAAATTCAACCATGTATTTGTGATCCAAGGTATCAAAATGTATTTGTGATCCAAGGTATGAAAATGTCTAAGAAAAATATCATAGAGCGAAGATCTTTTGACTATGGATCAAGACCATATACTATTTTTGTCTCATTTTGCTATTTTAAGCCAGCTAGATTTTAAGGTGGGTAGTACTTCTTAAAATTATAGAAATTTATGTGTTTAGCGTATTTAGACTTCACATCTATTCAGTTAAACTTTAAAAGATGATGCTCTAAACTATAGTTTCCACTTGATAGATTTACATTTCAAATCCTATCAAAAGGATTGAAAGTACAAACTTATCAAGTTGAAAGTGAAGGTTAGAGCATCAAAATTCAACATCTAACCCATAAATGTGACCACTGGTATCTAAATAGGTTTAACAAAAAAAACATATCATCTACAGGAGTTTACACATTAATCAAGGCCTTATGAAATGAATTTGTTGAAAAAAAAAAAACATGGGGAACCAAACTACTTTCAGACTTTGAATCAATGTAGCAAACTCATTTAAATAGTGTGCTTTTTTGCTTTTAGTCTATTTAGACGTCATTTATAACAACCATGGTTGGATTATAACTTTGACACCCTAAGCTAAACTTTTCACGGATAAGACCCTAAGTACAAATTATATATATATATATATATATATATATAGAGAGAGAGAGAGAGAGAGAGCAGACGAACGGACGGATGACAGAAGAAAACATGAACGGATGTGATATGAAAAGATACGGAAGTTAAAGGTCTTAATGAAGACATTGCTCGATAGAAATGACTAGAGAAGGATCATCCATGCGACCAATCCGGCATAATTCTCTTTTGGTTCAAGTAGCCTAAACCAAGTATTTGGGATAAAAGAATTTGTTGTTGTAATATATATAAAGAGATAATGAGAACTTGGCTCCTTCTGGAAAGATTTCAAGCCAAATCCTTCCTATTTAAATTCAACTTTTCATATGCATAATTGATACTGTTAAGTTGATCTACATCGTTTGAAATGACTAAAAAATAAGATCAAGGGAATTTTTTCTACCATGCATCAAATAGGCACAAAATGGACAATTTGAACCTGCAATTTATTTATATCTATATTTTTTAACATATAATTCCTAGATCCAACCAATTGGTCATTATCAAAACACATCAAAACTGTCCCACACCAATTCTTTCTAGGTTTCAACTTTCAACAATTAAAGATAATTAAGCAACTCGCCATCTAGGCCGTCCATTTTAAGCATACTTGATGCATGAAAATGTTTTAATTAAATGAATTTTTTTTTTTTTTGGTCTAGTGAGTTACTTATTTTAACAGTTTACAATAGTTGAAACCAAACTCCGCCAGTGCTATGCACTGCCTGTCCCAAGCCAGGATAAAGGAGAAGGGTTGTGGTAGGCCAGTGACAGCCAACGTAAAATATTGTCACATACTATGAAATGAGCCAAAATATGAATTTCGTTGGGGCGTTCCCTACTGAGCGACGCGCTATATCGGAGCCCGGGTGTAGTGAAAAATGTGTGAGGGTTGGTAGGTCGTCACCCAGAAGCGACGCACCACGTCAGCGCCCGGATGTGGTGTCAAATATAAGAGGGTTCCTACATCTTAATGAGCGGGTGGGGGTAAAAAAGTTAGCTCATAAACATAAATTTCGGTTGGCATCATGGAATATAGGTTCGCTTACAGGTAGATTAGCAGAGTTAGTTGATGCTATGATTAGAAGGAGGGTTAATATTTTGTGCGTGCAGGAGACTAAGTGGGTAGGTGAGAAAGCTAAAGTCATAGAACCTTGGGGTTATAAACTTTGGTATAGGGGTAGAGATAAAAACCGTAATGGGGTAGGTGTGATCATAAATAAGCAATTACTTAGGGATGTAGTGGAGGTTAGGAGGAAGGGTGATAGAATTTTATTAGTTAAACTTATTTTAGATGGAGAGATTTTTAATGTCATTAGTGCCTATGCACCACAAGTAGGACTTGATGAAACCAGTAAATATCAATTTTGGGAGGATCTAGATGAGATAGTACAAGGAATACCTACTAGAGAAAAATTATTTATTGGTAGTGATCTCAATGGACATGTAGGAACTAGTCGTAATGGATTTGATAGTGTACATGGAGGATTTGGTTTTGGAGAAAGAAATGAAGCAAATAACTCAATTCTAGATTTTGCTTTGTCTTATGATTTAATTTTAGCGAATACTTGGTTTAAAAAAAGAGTTTCTCACTTAGTTACTTTTAAAAGTGGATCGAATGCAAGCCAAATAGATTTCTTTTTAACTAAGATAGAGCTAGTTGTATCGATTGTAAGGTAGTGCCAGGTGAGAGTGTAGTTATCCAATATAGACTCTTAATTTTAGATATTCAGATTAGACAGAAACTTAGAAAAATTAAGTGTAAACTAGATCCTAAGATTAAGTGGTGGCGATTAGAAGGCAATCAAAAAGTTTTTGTAGATAAAGTAGTACAAGAAGCAGATTGGAGGGACCATGATGATCCTAATGTAACATGGAACAAAATGACTAGCTGCATTAAAAGGATAGCTAAAGATATATTCGGTGAGTCGAGGGGCGGTGTTCCACCATGTAAGGATACATCATGGTGGAATGAAGAGGTAAAAAATGCTATTAAAATCAAGCGAGACCTTTATAGAGATCTGAATAAGAATAATAATAATAATAATAATGGAATAATTTTCGAGAAGTATAAACTAGCAAAGAAGGAGGCTAAGAAAGCTGTTCGAAATGCAAAAACTAAATTATATAAACAAGTGTACGAGAAGCTAGATAATAAAGAGGCAGAAAAGGATATATATATAATTGCTCGAATAAGAGAGAGAAAGTCTAAAGACTTATGTACTGTAAAGTGTATTAAAGATGAGAATCAGACGGTTCTAGTTCGAGACGAAGAGATTAAAGAAAGATGGAAAAATTATTTTGATAGATTATATAATGGTAGTTTTACTCAAGATTTGGGAGATCTTACTATTCAATGTGAGGATATGAATCGTAGTTTTATGCGCAGAATCAAAGAGTCTGAAGTAAAAGAGGTTTTGAAGAGAATGAAATCAAGAAAAGCTGTTGGTCTAGATGAGATTCCTATAGAGGTATGGAGATATCTAGGAGAGATTGGTGTGAGGTGGCTAACAGATCTTTTTAACAAGATTTGACAAACTAAGAAAATGCCAAATGAATGGAGAAAGAGTACCCTAGTACCTCTGTATAAGAATAAGGGCGACATTCAGAGTTGTTCTAACTATCGGGGAATAAAACTCATGTGTCACACTATGAAGTTTTGGGAAAGGGTAATTGAACATAGATTGCGACAAACTGTTAAAATATCGGAGAACCAATTTGGATTTATGTCGGGGCGATCGACGACAGAAACTATTCATTTACTTCGTCAACTTATAAAGCGATTCCGAGAGAGAAATAGAGATTTGCATATGGTATTTATTGACTTAGAGAAAGCCTACGATAAAATTCCACGAGAGATACTTTGGTGGACACTGATGAAAAAAAGAGTTCCTATCAAGTATATCGACATAATTAAGGACATGTATGATGGAGTAGTGGCCAATGTCAGAACATGTGGTGGTTTGACTAGTGATTTTTCTATCACAATTGGATTACATCAAGGATCTGCATTGAGCCCATTCTTATTTGCTATAGTGATGGATGAGCTTACTAAAACCATTCAGGATGAGATACCTTGGTGTATGCTATTTGCTGATGATATTATCTTAGTTGATGAGACAAGAGAAGAGGTAAATGCCAAGTTAGAGTTATGAAGGTATACATTAGAATCTAGAGGTTTTAAATTGAGTAGGTCTAAAACAGAGTATATGGAGTGTAAATTTAGTAAACGACGGACCATAGACTATAATGCTGTAAATCTAGATAGGCAAGAGATACAAATGAGCAGTCAGTTTAGATATTTGAGTTCTATTATTCAGAATGATGGAGAGATCGATAATGATGTTAACCATAGGATACAAGCTGGCTGGTTGAAATGGAGGGCAACGGGAGTTTTATGTGACCGTAACATTTTATTAAGATTGAAAGGAAAATTTTATAGGACTGCTATTAGGCCAACTTTATTATATGGCACGGAATGTTGGGCCATAAAGAAACGTCATTCACAAAAGATAAGTATAGCAGAGATGCGCATGCTCCGTTGGATGTGCGGCAACACTAGGAGAGATAGAGTGAGAAATGAAGATATTCGTGCTAACATAGGTGCAGCTCCCATCGATGAGAAGATGCGAGAAAATCGCTTACGATGGTTTGGTCATGTGCAACGTAGGCCTACAAGTGCACCAGTTCGAAGAGGGGAGTTTATCAATGTAGGACAAGTTAAAAGAACGAAGGGAAGACCGAAGAAAACATGGATGGAGGTGATACGCAAAGATATGGAGTCTAGAGGTTTAAATAAGGAGATATTACTTGATAGAAATGAATGGAGAAGTAATATCAAAGTGATCAATCCGGCGTGATTCTTTTTGGTTCATATAGCCTACCCCAAATACTTGGGATAAAAGGCTTTGTTGTTGTTGTACAATAGTTGAAACCTAATTAAACTTATTGTGTAAGGATTGTTATATATTTAGGTCGTAATCGAGAAATTGCGAGCCAAAAAAACATATATAAAAACAAAAAATTAGATTTGACCATCCATTTAAAGCCTAGTTAATGCAGGGTCAAAGATATTCAAAATCATTTTGAATTTTTGTTTTCAGACACCTCAAGTAATATAAATCAACTTAAATGGTGCGGATTGTTCATGTAAATGGCCAAAAGGTGAGTTTTAATAGGAAGAATTTGGTCCCCATTCCTTCTGAAAGCACCAATTATCTCTCTTTGTGTGTGTATGGGTGCTAGAGTGTTCCTCTAATCAAGTCTTAACTACAATTTCTGAGAACACATAAATGTGATATTTTTTTAAAGATCTAAAACGTTTAATAAAGATCCTAAGCATTCATCTTGAAGTCATCCCTTGGGGTTCACATTTACCAAAAAATCATGGCTTATAGGATTAGTCAGCCCATTGATCGGTGGGTATAACATGTTACATCTCTGTGAAACAGTAATTTTGTATCAACTTGATCAAAAGTCAATTCTCATTGTATACTCATAACTTTTGATAGGTGTATCTTCAAAAAATTATAACATTTAGGTTTTTCTAGATATTGTAGCAAAAACTTGGATAGAGGAATGCTTCAGCCCCCGTTTACTATATACATATATATGCGATAGAGAGAGAGAGGTTTGACTAGGATCCTATTTATAGGATTTGAAAGTTAGATCATCTCAAGTTCGATTTATAGATTAGAGTATCAAGTTTTGAAAATCCAACCATTATATATGTGATGTAATGTCTACATAGTCTAATCACGAAAATTGATGTACTTTAATGAAGGTTTACTCATCTATCGTGAGCTTACAAAAAATGCATGCCTTGAAACAATAAACAAGCATTTTTGCAAAGTCTTCATCATTGGAAAAACTTCTTTAAATCATATAAATATCATATTTGTCGTTTAACTTGATATGATCCAATTTTAAATTCTAAGGTAGGATCTTAGACAGACAATATATAATGCGAGCATGCACATAGATAAAGAGAGAGATCAATAGGTATCAAACACCACACGAGGAAAATTTTCCCATAAATGGTCAAAACTCCACATTCTCCCAATTTTTTACTTCCATCCAGCCCCATGATATTGATCCCCGTCTCCAAGGGCTCACACATACTAAATATCTCGAACACATTATGAGATTTGACATTTGATCCAATCAAGTAGATAAAAAATTAACAAATTTCCAAAAAAACATAATATTTAGGTCCTTACCATTCAAATTTAACATTAGTCCCCCTCTCCCTCTTGCAACCAACACTATATCCTAATATTTCTTTTGCACAAACTCCAGAAGATGAATATCAGCACAGCAGGATCTGATCGAAGTAAAAAGTCACGAAGGTGGAGTTTTAGCACCAAAAGAAGAAATTTTTCTGCCATGCCACTTGATAGCTATCAATCCTTACACATGCATGCGCAAACACACACACACATATATATATAGAGAGAGAGAGAGAAGTATCAAAAACCGATGTAGGAAATTCACTTTACTACCCACCCCCTGAAAAACTCATTTCAAACCCCCCCCCCCCCCCCCCCAAATGGGTGATCCACACCGATGGCATAATCTCCATCATCTAGATGTTCATAGAAGAGAAATGGTTTGATATGCTCTGACAGCTGTCTTTTTGAGGAAGACCGGAGAGAACCATCTATGACATTCGTCGTGGATAAAGCAGTCGGTGAGCACCAATTATCCATGAATCAAAAGCGAACGGTATTTCAATAACACAACAGAAGAGACAAGTCTATTCAAGAGCAAGTTGTGTTTATGGCAAATCATTTCACATCCACAAACACTCAAGGTGATGGAGACCATGATTATTGGTGAGATGTAATGTCCTATACTGTTCATCCCTCCCGCCAGAGTGAGTGACCCACAGCCTTAAGCTTACTCTCCATGCTCCAAGCTATCCATGGATAAACATTATGTCATTTAGATTATTTACCCAATAATCAAGTGGTTTAGATGTGGTTTATGCTTTATGTCATTTAGATTATTTATCCAATAATCACGTGGTTTAAATGTGGTTTATGCTTTAAGAGATTGTTTTCATCATGTGATTAAAGATCATTTTCCTCAAGTGGTTTAAATATTTTACTATTTAGGAACCATAAAATTTCAATAACTTGATGGATAGCAAATGGTCCTTAAATCAAACAACTTTTAATCCATGTGTAGTTTGGAGGATGGATATCATCCTTAAGTTTGTTTTTCTACCCTTAAATTTAGGGTGATAGAACCCACAAGTTATATACTAACGAAAATTACACCAACCTATGAATTTACAAGTTCTATATAACCGAGAATTGGACAGCCTAAAGTGGTCACTGAAATTCTGAGAAGAAACAAGGAAAAACTAGGAAGATGTCGAAATGAATTTTGACTCATTTAGATTATGATTTAATTGGAACAGTCGTTAAAAACTGTTATGGATCGAAGATCCAACCAATATTTTAAGAGATAAGATACTTTTTGATTGCATATCTATCCAAAAGTAAAATATTTAAAAATGTCGAAGGACCTCACTCAAAGATTGTCCTAATATATCTGCAGGATGTGGGAAAGATGAAAGAATTGTTAGTGCTAAGTGTTTCTTGTAGAAAGATTATCAAAATTGCTAGCATAAAGAGAGGTAAAATTGCTGGCATCATTACCTGTACAACCTTGAAGATAGCAAATAAAAGTTGAACAAAACTTTCAGATGAAAGGTTCCTTAACTTGCTCGCTAATGATAAACCACCACCTGAGACATTAAGCAGGAAAGGAAATTAAAGTGGAAATAACTTTCAAGAGAAATTTCAAATATCAGGCAGGCACAAAACACAATAAAGCATGATCAGACCATCTGAATCAACAGCCCTCTCTCCAGTCACTAAATCAGATTCTAATGACCGGGACAGCAAAACTGGCAGCAACTCGGCAACTGTACTTTTGATTGCAGCTTTCATTTCAGTAATAAGTGTCTCACGGTAAATCCTTAACACAGCAGGAAATTTTGCCTGAAAAGCAATACATGATTAAATGAAAAATATGCTCTACAATGGAATCCAACACAGTAAATGTCACAATCACACAAGTTGATCGCGATAAAATAATAAAGAATCAAGTATAAAAAGGTGTTGTGGATTGCATAGCAATAAAAGATGTAAGCATATTGCTATCACTCAAACAAACTTGCCAACCCTCAGATCAAGTAATCATCACTACTATTTCAGTGAACTTTTGGTCCGAGAAAAGGTCGCATTAAATTTGCACTCCAGGCAAATAGTTGTTAAAATACAGGCTTGCAATAGGTAAACTGTCCAATAATTCCTACAGAGCAACTGACTTCCTACAGACGGAACAGACCAGCATAAAAACCCACCAGCTAAAGTTTTTAATCGGCAAATATGACGTACATACCAAAATACAATGCATGCATATTAAAATGTGCATAGATGCAAGCTCTGTGCTTTTAAACATGTAGGATATGAAAATTTGTGATATTGAGGCAATCTACAAAATAATATGGTAGCCAAAACCACGGACTTTGATACAAGTGCACATATGCATATCTCTATAGTTTGCTCATATCTCTATAATGCACACAAAGCTTCTTCAAACTGAACAACATGTTCCCTAAAAATCTGTGAAAGAAATCCCTTAAAGTATTTTCATAAGTTGGAGGTTATAAAGAACATGGCAGACTTAGCTTCCAAGAACTAAAATAAAGCATTAAGGTTTCAGGTAACATTTTCTCCTTTACATTTAAAACAAAATATATACCTCAAATCACAGCTGCCAAGGCATGGGAATGAATGTTCTATCGTATTGAAAATACAGGTAACAAATCTCAGATGTTTATTATAAGTGTCCCATCACCACACAAAACCATATATTCATGAAGCATGCATGTCAGTGACTGCAGCACAGATATTTGTAGCTACAGAATCATGGAAGAAAAAGCAGCAGACAAATTCCATTGACAGGAAGATTTATTTCCTAAGGCAGTGAATTCTGCACTGCCAGCGCAAATACAGTGTTCTCATAATAATAATAATA
This sequence comes from Dracaena cambodiana, assembly GCA_036321105.1. Lineage (NCBI taxonomy): Eukaryota > Viridiplantae > Streptophyta > Magnoliopsida > Asparagales > Asparagaceae > Dracaena > Dracaena cambodiana. Next base: position 55,084,168 of record JAYEPQ010000004.1, on the reverse strand, counting down.
ATAACAACAACAACAACAACAATAACAACAACAATAACTACAGAGACAATTACTAAAAAACCAATGTCCTCTATCCCTGTGATTCCTTGCTCCACACCAGGTTATCAATCACAGGCTGTTAGTTCAAGGTGGATTGTGGTTTTGACAGCAACAGATCCACAATAAAGACTTAAAACCTTTAGTGCTCTAATTTCAGTACGGCACTAATGGATGAAGCTTAACAACAGGTAGTTGAAAAGGTAGCTTGTCAATGCCAATTAATAGGCTAGTAAAAAAATTCATCATTAAATGACGGCAAAATTAGTTCAGTTTTTGCTAGAGCTTCCATGCACCAAACAGTGCACAATTAACTCCATCTCTTATTAGAAAGAATATAATACTAATAATTAACATAAAATAACAGCATGAACAAAATGGAAAGAAGAAACCAAGTTTTTATAGAGATAATACATAAATTAGCAATTTGATAGCTTAGAATCAAATTTAATTAGTATTCAGCCAGGCAAGGTAGGACTCACTGTTCTGAGCAGACCAACAATTAGTGGGAGAAGACGGTCACGTAAAATGAAGCTTTCGTCATCATTTAAATTTGCCTGCATATAACCGAACTACACTATTAATATGATAGGAGAACGATAGCAATAACATTGTATGGTCACTATTTGTGAACATGATTTAGATCACAAGTACAGGTCATTTAACATGACAGTGACACAATTAAGTTCTGAACTTTAGACCAATCTAATAACAAGAAAACTTTCAAGTATAAAAGGAAAAAAGTTTTAACCAATATATGAGTCTATTTGAGAAAAATAATGTGAACATACATAGACAAGCATAAATTGGGGAAGACAGCAGAAAAGGGTAATTGTAGTAAACCCCATTAAATTTCATAAAAAAAGCAAAAAAAAGAAAAAGAAAAAGAAAAAAAGAAGGAAAAAAAAAGATTACTGTTCCATTTTTGGAGGCCTACCCATACTCCATCCATTTCTTTATCAGATAAAGGCAACAAGTCCAGCTTAAGGCGCCATTGCACTTCCAAAACTTAAATGGAAGTTCAAGATTCTATAAAAATTTAAATAATGAAAAGAAAGAAATGACAAAGTAAGTCACAGGACTCATTTCTCAATTGGTGATGATATCGCATGCACCCTGACTCCTTAGCACATTTTGCTATAAAGAACGCCCGCATGTAAACCATATTGAATTAAAGATTATGAAAATAAAATCACTAACAATAGCATGAGTATGCCAAATTATATGACAAGAACAATAAGCTTTTCCATTTAAACCCTGACTCCTATAACAATAGAAGGTTAGCAAATTTTGATTTAAAGAATGACTGCATGTAAAACAAATTGAATTAAAGATTATGAAAAAATAAATCGCTATCAATAACACAAGTATGCAAAAAAAGAAAACAGAACAATAGTCTTTTCCAATAAACCTATGGTAACATATGACTTTGGGGGGAAAAACAAGTACTATACAGAAGGCGACGACTAATGATAACTAGTATGTTAACCTTGAGAAGTTTGGATTGTTTGGTGTTACTTGAGGTTTGACGAAACTCTCAATCAAAAGACATAATCACGATGATGACAATAGTGATAACATTAGTACCAGTAATAGCAGCAGCAGCAAAATACATCCAACTCTCCATGTAATGACTTGCATTAATAAATGTATTGTGATCCGCAGATTTCCACTCTTAGGGAAATTAGGTTTCCAGTGGCTCCTAAACTTACACTGTGGCATATTGGGCTTACCATTTTGGGAAACTGGTGAAAATAGGAGTTCTAAGTTTCCTGTTTTCAAACACAGAAGGTGGAGAAGAAACCCCAACTAGTTCCTACTATTTTTCCATGTTTTTAGTTAGGTTCTACAAGCCAAAACTTGACTTCAGATAAATAACAAGACTGCATGCCGTATCCATATGACTCCAGGGGTTCCACTGCATTAATAGAATGGATAAAGAATGGTATTGCTTATGGTACATTTGACTTCTGTTGGTAAAAAACCTGATTTGAAGAACCATACTACAGTAAGTATGAGAAAGCAAGTTCCAAAATGTCTATAGTTGGGATAGCAACGATAAGAAAGATATAAAATTTGCCGTAACTCGTAACTAATGACTTCTGTGTGGTATATGTAAATTAAATACAAAATAATAGGTAGGTGCAGAAATCTGCAGATGTTTCCTAAAGACCAAGGTTCTCTTAGTGTTATATTGCCAAAACAAAATTAAATTAACCATTGCAAGCAAAAATGTTAATAATCCACATGGACTTTGCTGTACCGATTATGTACTTATCAGAAAAAACTCTGAGCATATAAAAAGGATAGCTGCATATCATCAAATTCATATTAAGTAAAATTATCAGTTACTATAGGCTTATAAACAAGCTCTAATCAACATAATTCTCATCTTTCTTTTTGTGAGAGTAAGAATCTGTTCTCTTTGGCTGTTGGTGTTAGTAATGCCCCAGAGTTGAATATAATTCCTATAGCAATTTATCATCTTTCCTCTTCCAGACATTTCTCCCAGTTTCAGAGAATTTGGAGGGCTCTAACCAGTCTTTAGGATTGTGTCAAGCCCCTGTTTTGTCCATAGTTTACTAAGTGATGATTGGCATCATGTTGACAGCCAGCAATAAAAATTGTCAAATATATTTCGGGAAGTCCTGTGCTCCACAGATTATGCCATTTGTTGGGAAATGACTTAAATGACAATGTTGATGATGATTTTTCTATTGAAGAAACCTACCATTAAAAATTGAACAAAATGTGTACAACCACAGCTAATATTGTGTATCTTTGCACTGCTTTTGTTCATTAACACAAAAAGAATTACCATGGCACTGAAACAGTTTTGATAAGTGTGGAGAGCTTTCTACTGTTATCAAATCAAATAAAGTGCAACATTTGGCTATTAAGGACTCATTGCAATTGTTGGCAATAAACTAAAGAATAATATACAAAGACATGAACGACGAGGTTAGTGAAAGCTCTAGTTAGTCCTATCAGTTGAACTATGATTAAAGCATAAAAAATCAAAATTGAATGTCTAAAGAAGAAAGGGCGTACTTCTTCAAAGCCATTCATGCTGCTTGAAGTGTGTGTTTTTATTTTTGACACAATCGCGGAATCCACAGCCCTTGCATCATGTATGGCTGCACGCACAAATTCCGCTGAAAGAATGCTACAAGAATGAATATTACCAAGATACATGTTAGACATCATAATCATATATTAAAAATTTTCATGTCTTAGACATAGGCTGGACATGTTAGCTCGTGCAAATGAAAACATTTGTATGACTTGATTACCAACGATTGACTTGATGACACATAAGTTAAAGAAAAGGTGTAGAAATATATTGCAAAGGCTGTCCTAATTTGCATGGAAATCATTCTAAATAGAATTAAGAATCTCAATAAAGCAAATTATTCTAAGTAGAATGGCCAATCTCAATAAAGACATCCTGCACTATAAAATGTTACTGTTTTTGAAATAATTAAAGCAAATCAAAATGACATGATAATTTCTTAATTTAAGTACACGATGGCAGAAGTAACAAATAAGAGTGAATGACAAAGGAAACACAGAATAAAGAAGAATGTCAAGAACAGTATATTTAATTTATTCTCAAACTCATAGACAAACATAAATAAACACATTTTACCATCCTCCTAATTTTAAGCTGAGCTTAGAAAAACCCAGGAAAAGGAAATAAATTTTTTATTAAAAAAAGTGTGAAAGAAACCCACAAATGCTTTTTTGGGGGTCTCAATGAGACTTGATTTGTCTTCCCTCTGATCACAGAATCACATGATCTCAGGGAACTTTAATTACCATGGAATATTAAAATTATGTGAGAATCTCAAGTTTAGAGACAACAAGAGAGCAAATTTGAGGGAAAAAACTGTCCTCGAGTCTGAGACTTTGGTGCTAATGGAACTCTGGCAACCACATGGCAGCTAATTTAATCAAATTAAACGAGCTTTAGGTTATTCACGTTTGTTAAATTGTATTGATAAGCTTATATTTTTGTACAAGATTGGTTTGTTATGTTCTCAAGCAAGCCCGAGCAAGCTCTCTACAAGCTCCAATAGCATCTCAAGCTTTCGGGTCCATTCAAAATCCTAGGCTAACAATAGAAAATAAATTCCAAACACATACGAAAAATTATATTATCAATCAAACTTTTAAGAACTAAATCCTAAATTTCAGGGACAGGTAGTATTATTAATAATAAACATCAACACATATGATCAAATCATATTAAATATCACTGGTAACCTAACAAATAATAATAAGCACTTGAACCTCAAGTATTTCAATTTCATATTTGAATGATGAGTACAAACATTGCTCGTTTTCAATTTCTCATGCTAAATAATTAATAAGTGAAATTAACTTCTGATAATGTTGCTTGCTTCCTATTGGAGACTGATTGTTGTATTAGACTTGTGATCAAATAGAAATATTAGACTACTGACCAATTAGAAACTTAATATTAATTTAAAAAAAGAAACCAAGCTTTATCACCAACTTATTGAGCCTTTAATGAGCTAAGCTAGAATTAAACCCTATAGAAGCCATTAATAGGTCAAGTTTTAGTACAAACTGAGCTGACCCTAGGTGTACTCAAGCTTGTTCATTTATTTAAAGAGCTTGGACTCTGTCAAGCTTGGTTCATTTAGATTCTCGAGCTAGCCTAAAAGAGATCTTACTAAGCAACCTCGGCCCAAGCCTCAAGCTTCCCAACCCTATTAGCATCCCCATGCATCTACAAGGACCCTAAAACCTAGAAGAGCAAACTTGAACTAAAAATTTTGCCCTTCGATTAACATCTAGCCCTTAGCAGCCTTAGAGTTGGCAAGAGCTCTGTCAACACAGATTATGGCACAAACAGGAGGGCCACAGTCAAGTGTGCAGGCAGCGTTGAATAAGGACTATCATTTCTTCTAATCATCTCGATGTAAAGTTGTGGTCATAGACCTTTTGCCTGAAATGTATACAATACAACAAGGATAATGACCACAACATCGAAATTTGTTGAATTTGATCTATGTATTTTCACAACATTTTATATAGTATAACAATATAAATCGTGCAAATATATTTGATTCCGCACATATGTACAGAGTGGCTGATGTCAATGTCCAAAAAAGTGTTTCATAGGCAGCATGCACAGCCACATATGCATATGCAGAAGAAACAGCTATTGCATGCCACATTATACCAACAGGCGAAAAAAGATTAGCAGCACGGATTAAAAAGCTCATGAATGCACCTACATATGCAGGTGCACATTAAATATGAAGTGGTATAGGATTTGAATTCTGATCTGATACCCAACCCAATGGGATCTACATAAAAATAAGCATGCATACAAGCATAGTACTCTCTCAAACCATGATCTGGCCATTGTTGAAAGCCATGGATACAGTCATTGTTGCATGATTCAAAACATGAAAAGTGAACATATGCTTTCAAACTTTTCTTTAAACACTCATTAATTATTTGTACTTGCATCATAACTTACCCATTTAGATTCTTTTCTTATGTTCAATATTCTTTTCTTATATTACAATTGCTTGAGAACTTGGTCATCAAATCGTTTTTTCTTAGCTCAGTTATTAATTGGTTAAAAAATTAGTATTTAAAGGTCTTACATTGTTACAAATAACCTTTACTGCTTCCATACTTTCTCATCCAGGTTTAAAGGTCACGCAAGAAACATGTGATAACTGACAGAACCTTAGTTCTTGATGGGATTATTACTTATTGATGGAGATCAGGATTAGATCAGGATTAGATTTTATTAGATTTGATTTGATTTGATTTGATTAGGATTGGATTGTATTAGATATTTGATTTGATTAGGAGTTTGGATTTTATTAGGATTCTGTTTGTTAGGGTTTCCCTATATATAGGGTTGTATGGAGTATTGAAAGGGATGAATAATATTTTGATAAATTTTCTTGAGAAATCTCTGGCGTGGAATTCGCTGAGTAAAAATCTTTCTTCGTGGATTCGTGGAGAGTGGGCGTGGGCCTGGGTGGATTCCCAAATCCCAAAAGTTTTCCCCAATCAATCTTTTCTTCCCCAATTCCCCTAGAAAACCCTAATTTTCAAAACCCTAACCCTAATTCCGCTTCCGTCCTGCGTCAAATTGGTATCAGGATTAGATTTTATTAGATTTGATTTGATTTGATTTGATTAGGATTGGATTGTATTAGATATTTGATTTGATTAGGAGTTTGGATTTTATTAGGATTCTGTTTGTTAGGGTTTCCCTATATATAGGGTTGTATGGAGTATTGAAAGGGATGAATAATATTTTGATAAATTTTCTTGAGAAATCTCTGGCGTGGAATTCGCTGAGTAAAAATCTTTCTTCGTGGATTCGTGGAGAGTGGGCGTGGGCCTGGGTGGATTCCCAAATCCCAAAAGTTTTCCCCAATCAATCTTTTCTTCCCCAATTCCCCTAGAAAACCCTAATTTTCAAAACCCTAACCCTAATTCCGCTTCCGTCCTGCGTCACTTATCCTTCCTGTCCAAACCCAGAATTCTCCTTTTTCCACTTCCTTCTCATATTCATCTTCTATCCACATCATTAGAAGGCCAAACAACTCATTCCCTTTTAGCCTCCCATTTAAATCCTAAAATTTATCCCACAGCAGACCTCTTCTCCAACTATTCTCCTACTTCAATTCTGTACCATCCTCATCCATTTTCATCTATTACTACCATAAAATGAAAAATTAGTTTCTGTTCAGTAATATAAGTTGAGGTATATGTTTCTAGAACATTTACTCCCAAAAATAGCATACGTTTCAGATACATTAGCGTGTAGGAACTAGAAGTCAACTTCATGCAGTCCAAACAATGAGAGAAAACCCAGTTAGTCTTTACAGGAATGTTCAGTTTAATGCCTGAAGGATTTTAATTTTACGATACTTCATGATTCAAAAAGGTTGAAGATTTATTGCGAAAAGGTAAGAATGCAGTGAGTTCTTTTGGCTTGAGCTGTTCCCAATTTTCAAAAAAGAAAATTAACAGTGCTATACATGTAGCAGCCGTGGAAAAGAGGTTGAGCTTTGAAGATATTGGGGTCCAGGGAGAAAAGATTGTAAGATAATAAATGGAGGAAGCTACCACGCAATTTACACGTAAAAGTAATAAATATTGGAAAGAGGGGGTCAAAAAACACAATGGACAGCTCGAATAACTGAAAGAACAGAAGTTTCAGCAGTTTGTAATTAGATAAAGAAAATTGTAAATCTGATACAGAAAGCCTGAACTTTACAACCAATTAATTCGTTAAAAGATACACAAAAACAAAGACTATCACAACAAAAGTAAAAATTAGGTTAAAGTGCTGACAAGAAATCATGTTTTCTTTATGCAAATGCACCTGTTTATTGAATCTAATGATGTTGCCAACTGATCACGGAGGTGACGGAAACAATGAAGCCCAGCAAGTTCATCAGTATCCTGTTACAATGAAATGACAAGAGTATAATAAAAATTGCAACATGATGAAAGTTTGCTCTCAAGTTATACATGCTAAAATAAATGTGTATAGCATTTCCAACAATGAATTAATTACTTAATCATTTGCAGTGTCAGGTAATTGGCATTTCATAATTAGTATGATCGAGGCTTGCTATTCACCTGGTGATTACTGAATGTATAAATCCCAAAAATAGGCAAGCAATACAATAATTGAGATTATTCCAAAATCAACAAAGTGCAGCCACATTCAAGTACTGACATTTCAAGGCATTTGATATAAAGCTACAAAACGAAAAAATGGGCATGTACAATACAAATGGAGACAAGGTATAAACACTCCTACATGCAAGCGCACCCCTTCCCAAAAAAAAAAAACACGCGCATGCACAAAGAAAGAGATAGGGAGAATACACATGCACAAGTCCATAGACACCTAGACACAAACATGCAATTAGTCCACATACACTCTTGCACACAAGCAAAAAATAAAAAAAATCATGCGCATGGTTATACATGCACGAGTCCACAAATGCTTAACCGCAAGTCTAAGATGAAAGAGGGAGAAAGGAGGAAATACTTGCGTACAGGTCCCCTCTCACCCTCCCACACACAGCGGGAGTGCATAGACCATAGAGTGTGTGTATATTTTTCTTTATGGATTTTGATATAACTTTCCTTGCATATACCAAAATCCTTTATAAAGAAAACACACATACAAACAAACACAAAACACGTGCACGAGTGCGTGCAAACCCACAGAGATGAAACAAATGTCCCTTACTCATACTTTTAAATTTTCCCTAAGCAAAATAAGGGCAGGTTACGCTGATGGATATTAATTTCCTTACTCCATGGCATGGAAGGTCCTAAGTATGGATGTAGATAAGGATGCAGTTGGTATTACCAGGTTCACTAAATAAAAAATAAAAAAATCAACATGATGAACAAAAATGAGTCCCTTCTTCAAAAACTGGAAACCCTCAAAATCGGCAATACAAGGTGAATCATATGTGCATTCCCCTGCTCTTAAGTCCAAGCAACTCTAGATCAACTTCATCCACTATAAACCAAAGCTCCTTTCACTGAATCTCTCAAACCTGTTGCTAATAGTGAAATCAAATCAGTCATACACATTCAACTCGCATAAAGTAGCAGGCATGAAACATCTCAATTGTTTCCAACACAATCAAAATGATGTTAGCATTATTGGATATGTCGTTGAAGTAGGCAATTTAACATCCCTAGCCTAAACTGCTATTCTTGAGGCCCAAGTGACAAGTTCAATTCAAAGAGCAATTCTATCTGGTTTCACTAGGCCAAAAAATGATCTTACAGCCAAAAAAATACTAGAAGCAAGTGAAAGCCAAATCTGAGCATTATCGTAACAAAACCTTTCTTCCTTTCATATACTCTCCTCTAACTAGTCCCAAGAGAAACCTGAGCAGAATTATCCCCTCCCCTTCTCCCAAACCCCCCCCCCCACAAAAAAAAAAGAAAAAAAAAACCCAAAAAAACAAACCAAATTGACAGGAATAGTTATGGCAGCAAACATGCATTCTCATAACAGTACCATTAGTCAATGACAACAACGGAACATTAGCAGGTTTCGCTTAAGTGAGTAGCTTTTTTTCCTATTCTACTGCAACTACTCTTCCTCTTTCTTCCTTTGCTACTCTCTCAACTTCTACTACTTCAGAGGTATTGCATTTTCCTCCTTGCTTCTTCCTCTCATCTTCTATTTTCTACTCTTCTTCCTAGTTCGCTCTCCCTGCTATCCCTTCCTCTCACCCCCTTCACATTCTCTCCTATTTCACCCCCATTTTATCATTTCAATTTGTTCAATTCACAAATATGACTTATAAAAGGATTTTAATATTAAAAACAGTTAGTTTGTTGGTTTTCATGCTTTATCCATGTCAGGTGTAGCTTGAATTTTCTGTTTTTATTTTATTTATTTTTACTCGGTTATCATCTTCATTTTTAAAACTAACCCTAACAGTTTTTGCCAGTAAAGGGGATGGAGCCAGCATTTATTCGTTGTCTTCTTCTGTCTTACCCTATTAACAAGCTCGTAGCTATATCACTAAATTCATTCGCCAATCCTTTATTCCAGCAAGCTTGCTAAAGTGGTTAATTCCATCGCAACCTCATTCCAAAAATCCTCAGCCTACCTCCCCCAACATTAGCATTATCTAAATCTCTTGTACATTATGTAGCCAAATGCACATGGCATAAAGACTTGCCCTGATGCATAACTATCAAGGACAAGAATTACATCAAAATTCACAATGATCTTGCATACAGTCTACAAAACTCTCTATCTATACTTAACATGAAAGTTATGTGAACCTCCCTCAGTAAATTCTACTCTGACTCATGGGTCATGAAAGCTTATCTAAGAGCAAAAAGCAATATGTTGCAAAGTGAGTATCTCCTTCGGAAGCTTGGCTTAGCAAAATTTTCTATATTGTAGAATACCTCTTTAATGTTACACACCAAATGCTTTGCAAATAACAAAAAAGATTATCTATTTTGATGAGTAAGCAACCCAACCCAGATCTGAAGTTGTTACTTTGTCAACCAATTCAAGAAGTTTTGTCCCTTCCCGATGGGTCTTCCAGGCCTCGGCTGGCTGTGAAAATGAGATTGGCTTATCTAGGACTCGATCTTGGTACCAGTCCATAATAATAAAAATTATGTGTCCATAATAATCAAATTTAAGTCGTGAGCCTATATAACATAACACCACCTTCATAAACAGAATAATGTAAACTCTCTGTTTCGGTCTATTTTTTGCGCAAAAATCATGTTGCTCATTCCAGTAGAATTATCATTTGAATTTAGAGCACTGTTGGTTTGAGTTTCTTAGGCAAGCAGTCTAATACAATGAAAGATATGTTCTCCAAATCCTTCACAAAAAAAAAAAAATTGTCAAGCAATCTAATACAGGAAAGGACTTTATTATTTTACGAATCTCTTTCATAGAAAGTATCATTTGATGATGGTTCCTAAACTATGCTTCATGGGATCCCATGTGAACTCCACTATTGTTAGTTTTCCACTTCATAGATAGATGCACGGGTAAGCTTCACTATATGCAACTCCTTTCTAGTGTACAAACATCATAGGGTATGAAGATCATCTCACTAGAGCCTGATGAAAGCAAATAAAGGGCAAGAAAGAGTTTCTCCAGTTGTAAGAGTCCTTGTGGCGACTCACATATCCACACACACACGGGCATTGCACGTGCACACACTACATACATGTATACATGCATGTGCATACATATGTACATGCATACATGCATGCATGTATAAATATATGCATATATATAGAGAGTTAGACTATGATGCACTCGAGAGGATTTGAAACATTAAGCCTGCTAAGTCGAAACAATTAGTTAGGGAAAAAATTAAACCCAACCTATGGATGTAGTTTATTATATCTAAAGAGATTATATACAAAAATTCATAGAATCTGAAAGGATTTTACCTATTGATCAAGACCTTAAAATATGACTGGATTAAAATAGCACTAGGAAACATAAATATCATAAGATCATAATCCATGGGGATAAACTCCTTTTAATCATATATTAGATATAAAGGATCACATATTCTAATTTTTAATTGCCTACCATATAGTTTTAACTTGATATGATCAAAGTTCAAATCTTCGCGAGTGTATGTATAAAAGATAGATGGGATCCTTCCAAAATAATTAGGAGTCTAATCCTTCCCATTCATAATCCTTTTTTGGACATTCATGTTGAATACTAATTCCGTTGAAATTGATCTACAATATTCCAAGTGCCCCAAAACAATTTTTTTTGCCCAAGCATCAAGTAGCTACAGAATGAATGGTTGTAGAGAGTTAGTTTACGGTGTATAATCTTCAAAATCTAATAAAGATTTAATTAAAAATCATGATCAATTATTCCAATTGACAATTTTCAAATCCTACTGCTATTTTCAGCTGTCCATGCAGTGCCTGCTTAATGAATGGATAGTCCATGTAGTTGCATAGTAATGCATTGGCAAAGAAATTTAAAAACTTGATTTATTTATTTATTTTTTTAATTTTAGAACACTTTAAATCGTACATCAATTTCGACGAAGTAAATCATGGTAATGGACACTGCATCATTAAAATCCAATGGAAGGATGCGACTCCAAATCCTTCCAAAAGGACTCAAGTCTCTTTCTCTCTATATATATATATATAGGGGGTTGCTCATATAAGAGTTTCATGAGAGATCCAATCTATTCATCTCAATCTATACATATTTATTAGCTTACAAATAAAAATTCAAGTCATTCGATACCGTTTACCTATGCATCAAACGGTTTCTATTTGGAAGGCTGAAATTGCAATTATTCTCAAAACCTCTTAACTCATAGGTAAAAAGTGTCTGAATTTCTTAATTCTGTTGTTTATAAGCTAATAAATAAGTATAGGTCAAGGTTGGCAGATCCATGATAGAATTATTACCAAGCTTAGTTTTAGAAGTGGCCCCCTATACATATATGTGTGTGTGAGTGCGCACATACACGACAACCTGCCATGAATTCTATTTATGGGAGGTTAGGAGTAACTACATATGAATTTCTATCACCTACGTCTCTGCCCATATCCAAATAACAAATGTGATGATTCAAATGTGCCAGCCAAGGTTTCTACATTTCAATAGTGTACAGAAATGGTATGGAAAAGAGGACATTAACAACCTCCATTAATGTTTACGAATAATAAGGAACCTTGTCACAAGGATAACACAAACAACACTCCTGGTCATAAGGAGTACACAATAGTTCCCTTCATATATACAACAGTACAAGAATGATTCTGTGAAGTTCTAAATCATTTAGAAGCTAGAACTTCAAAAGGAAAACAATAAAGAACACTTTTCTCCATAATAGAAAAAGAATTACCAGCAAATGTTGCAAGTCATCAATGACATCTAGAGCACCAGCACAATCTGCTGCTGCAACCAGCTGAAAGGGATAATTCACCATGTATTATATTAGCAAGGCTCGATGAATAAAAGATCATAATTTGCTTAGCAGGTAAAAGTTAACAAGTAACTGTAATTTGCTCCGCCAGAGATTCAATGGATAAAGTAATTGATATCGACATATAATCTAAGGTGAACAATTTAATGCAAAAGCAATATATAAAAGCAAAGACTGGTAAATTTAGCATGACTATAAAAAAAGCAAGGGTATGCACAACAGAAATCAGAGTAACAGTGGCATTTTTCATTTTAGTTTTTCACTGTGTAGCATGTTGAAGTAGGTTTACAACCAAAAAGAAAAAAGGAAAAAAAAATTCAAAGTAACAATAGCTAGCTATCTTGCATAGTCTTAGTCTTACTGTTTAGAAGGTGATTAAAAATAACAAGTTAATAAAAGCTATGTCTTTCCCTTTCCCTTCCCTTTTCTCTATGTTTCCTATTCACCTCTCTAAACTTATGACTATTTGCCAAGGTTTACAAAATTTGGAACGGCATTGTTATTGGTTGATCACTTACAATACCAAAAATTGGCAATACCAGGTGTATCATATTCATATCAGCAATATTAGGCATATGGGTAATATTGGACTAATATTATATGGTATATTATTTATCGGGTACCTCAAAATCTAATATGATATATGTGATAAAATATCGGTATTAGCCGATACCTAAACCTTGCTTTTTGTAATCCAAACACTAAAACAATCCATCAACGTGTGAGATCAAGCATATGTCTCTGATATGTGTGGTCCACAATGTTGCATGGACACAAGGATCCAACATGGAAATGACATGGTGGCACATGGCAAATTTTAAAAAATGCATACGAGTATATGATGCGGCTTGATGATAGAAATCTCTCCATGCTATATAGCATGAAAGACCGGGAAATGCTAGGTAGGTGTATCCACCAAAATATAGTAACTTCACTCACTAAGTTACTGCTAAGTTCATCCTCACAAATAATTAATATAGGTCATTACAACAACACAAAAACACATGCTACAATGACACGATCGCATCTGAGTTACATTATAAGGTCTAGCCTAGGATCCATCCAAGAACTCTTTTTGTTGATAATTAACTGCTTTTGGCATATGCAAAAGTCAGTACCTAATACTTAAATATCTGCAGTTGCAACCAACCTAGTTGATACATGAATTAAACACCTAAATTTTAAAAATTAGGCACCCAATTTATCTCTGGTGTGGCATCATAACTATGTCTTCTTCTTTTGTTGTACATGTGTTTTGTTTTTATTTTCCATCTTCTATTCATTTTTTTAAACTTTTCCCTTTTTGAAGGAATGCTGATTAGGAGGTCATCGGACAAAATGGCAGATGCATTAAATGGAAGTCAAAGAGCCAACTGGATTAGTGAAACAAGATGAGAAAGGGGATTGGACCTATATCTCTCTCCCCCTCTATGACCAACTAAACCCATCCATCGATCCCCATAAAATAAGAAAACAAAAAAAGAATTCTCAGCAACTAAAATATACTTGGTCACAACAATAAATTTTGCTAATGATTAACTAAATCAAAATATTAATGTTGTTGGGTGAAAATAGGAAAAGAGAAATTGCAAAGAAATTATAAATGGAGGACAATCTGAGACGAATGCATCAACAAACTTAGTCTTCATTCAAACTTCATCACAAATTCTAATTTATTCCTTAATAGGGTTTCATGTGTTTAAACATAATGATTAAATAAAACAGGTAAATTAATTTAAATCAGTTTGAGTCAAAAAGAAACTTAAAGCAAGTGTTATTTTACCTCAGTGGTTAAATCTCTGAGCAAGTGTGAGGCTTCGGACCCTATTTGCATCAGAAAAAGGGCATGGCATAGGGATTGCAACCTTGTTCAATATAAATACACACGCATATACATATATGTGTGTGTATATGTATATGTATATGTGTATATATATATATAATTTGATCGTCGGTTGGGACTAATTCCATACGAATCAGTACGGAGAAGCATGTGCCTTTCACTCCAGCAATAGTACCGATATGAAATATAAAGTAATGATATCCTTGTGGTTAGTAGAGAACAACCATCGAACCAGATTTGTCACGAAATCTTTGAATTGACTTGAATTCATTATCAGATAGAGGTTCCATAGCATCAGCAGGCTGAAAAAAGGGAGCATGTCTGCTTCATTCAAAACATATGCAGGACCGGAACAAGAATGGGGATCCCATCGTTGGAGGCAATACAAGGCTCGTTCCGTGCGACTCCACAGAAGAGTACGTGTGGCTTTTTATCTATAGATTGAGCCATTACCAACCAACGGATCCCATTTGTTTAGAACTCAGTTGACAACTTCTATAGATAAGACGGAGCGTCTGTGGTTCAGCATTATAGCACATAGGGTTCGGCGCGTGTATGTATGTGTGTGTGTATATGTACATATATGTGTGTGTATATAACTGACAAACATTCTTCGTACTGCTATTCTACATGTGGTTACCATATACCATGTGTTCCTTGGAAATGGAAAACATGTCTAAATTTCCCTACCCTAATATGACAAATTTTGGAAAGCAGGATGCATGGCCACAAAATAAATATGCACACATAGTACATGCATACAAACTACACAAATACATGCATCCTCTATTTAAAGGAGAAATAAAGCTGCTCTTTAAGACTATTGTTTACCTATCTTATGACCTGGAAATATTTTTTTAACCATGACACGAGTTTAGGTGAATATCACAGTAAAAACATATAGCATTTCTCTCTTCTTCCCTATGGAACTTTTCCAGATATGCTTTCTAACCCCTATCCTTTATTTTAGTCCAATAATACTCTAGTGCACTTTTTCTACTATATAACAAGCGTTAGAGTAATAAGAGACACATGTCCAAATGTTGTGTCCTGTCCTAGTCCTGACATGGCAAAATTTTGCAAATATGGTTTCTCTTGGTAACAATTCTATAGACCAGAACAACAAATCCTAAAGTAAACCAACAATCTTATCTTCAAACACCTCTTCATTTGGATAAGGTTTGACTCTTAAAACATACCATCACCATTCCTAATCTAATTAAAATAAGAAACCTAAAACCTGAGGTCCTGAACTTCTAATGATTATCTCAGATTTCTATTTTGCAATAGAGCCCCCTAAAGTTACTGCAGCAAACACCCACCAAAAACTGTAAACTGTTGTCCAACTGCATCACTTAAGATCTACGATCTCAACAAAAGTTGGAGAAAGGCAACACAACCATCTTACAAAATTTGAATGATTAGGTTCCAGTCAAAGCTTTAAGATTTGTGCTCTAGTTCACTTGCATCCATGACAATCAATTTAAGAACCTTCCCAGCTCAAGGCACTGGATCACAAACCAAACTTGGTCATGCGAACCTTTTGAGTGTTAAAGTGTCAATACAGTATAACGGACAGCAAGGTATTAATTTCTAAATTTCAGCCAATACCAATACATGTTGAGAATAATAATATTCTCTCGGGCTTTGAGGTAGTTGATATGACAGAATCTATAACACTGCTATTGTCAATGCTACTGGTTCTTATACCCATATTTTCAATATTAATATGATACGTTCAATATTTTTTATTTCCAATATCCTAAACCATCGCCACTAACAATACCGATTTCAGGATTTTAAACCTTGATAGAGAGATCATAAAACATTTGTTCATGTCTCTATAGTTGAAACAATATGGTTTTTAATACATTGTTATTTGAGTGTCTTCTGTATCAAATGAATATGAAAAATGTTGCATGTTGAGGTAATTTCATGAAACAGTTTATCTCAAATCCCCCACATTTCTAGACTAAGAAACTCGTAAAGAAGAGAGAGCGTCAGACCAATGATCTGAATTCTGAGTAAGCCATCAACATACTCAAAATAAACATTCACAATTCATGCATAAGATAATCAATACCATAAGTGACACTTCTCCAACATAGTATAACTTTTTCAGGTACATCAAAATATCAAAATATTATCCAAATTTATCCGAGAATCCGTGTCTTTAGACATGTATCAAATATATATACTCCAAGTACACACATTGAATACATGTGCTTCAACCCTATTAAACTATCCATGGAAGATAGATGATCATTATCAGAAAGACGGCCTCCTCATGAAGGCTTTTGTTTATCCTAGCTAACCATAATTTAAGAACAAAAACAATCAAATATACCCTCCAATGACAATTAGAAACACCCCCAACCCCCTCCCCCAAAAATTCAACCTCCCCTCAGCCAACCACACATGCAAATCACTCTTAAATTCATGTGCCTTTGTTCATGGTTCGTATGACATCCTACCATCCATTTAACTAATGTGTTGTCTATATGAAACGCTAACTCAATGTTGAAATTAACGTGTTACGGAATTTGTTGTATTGCACTATGATATCTAACACAAGCCCCATACCATCTACCAGTCAAAAATAACCTAGTGTATCATAACGATGCATTTTTGTATTATTTTAGCTATTTTACGTTGTGCTACATTATATTAAGTTATATTATATTATTTGCTATTATTTTTAGTAATTGTTAGTCACTAATTTTTTTGCATTGATTGTTTTATCTAATTTTTTAAATTTCTTTATTTGATTGCTTGTTTAATTACTTGTGGAATTACTAGGTTGCTTATTCACAATTGCTTGTCTGTTTGTGTGTTATAATTCCTCTATGATTGTAGAATTTCTTACTTGTTGATTCAACTAAGCTCCCAATTGAATATGAAATGATAAAAATACAAATTATAATACTGGTGACAACTAAAATTGGAATAAATAAATTTTAAATATTGTATTATTATTTGTTAATGAATGAAATTATGGTTGCAAATGTAATTGATGGAGATAAATGTAAGATCTACTGTGAAACTTGTTAGAAATTGAGAATAGTTTCCATATATTACAAAATGTTTCTATATTATCTTTTTAGAATTTTTAATTTATTTTTTAATTTATAAAAAATTATTATACATAATTTTATGTTTATTTTTATTAACTAAAAAGTAAACTTTGTAATCTATGTTATGCGCTACACTATATGCAATATAACCTGACGAAGGCAAAATCTTAGGTTATCGTTGTCTTTATTTTAAACATTGCACTTGTTCGCAGCAGAATTTCTTTACTTTCCTTCCATTGAATTC
Organism: Dracaena cambodiana; assembly: GCA_036321105.1. Taxonomy (NCBI): domain Eukaryota; kingdom Viridiplantae; phylum Streptophyta; class Magnoliopsida; order Asparagales; family Asparagaceae; genus Dracaena; species Dracaena cambodiana. The sequence goes on along the minus strand of JAYEPQ010000004.1, from coordinate 55,066,468 downwards.
AGCTTAGATTACAACGAAAGTGAATAAGAAAAAGAAAGAACAAACGTGAGGATTTTATATCTCAATCTCTCTCTTTTACAATGATTTGTGGGATCTATATGGCGATGGGATCTGTCAAGCAGCTCCTTTGGACGATCTGACGTCGAACTCTTCTCTCTTGAAAATGACGGCCGACTGTAGAATTGGTCTCCTCTGGTCTTGATTCGTTCAAGGCTCTATGCGTAACTCGAACTTCTCCAGAACTCCAGAAAAAGATCTCTTAAAAATTGATGATCATCTATGGATTGATCTATTATTGATTGATGATTTTTTCTTGATTGATGATCTCTAAAGTCTCCTCAAAAAGGGTATTTATAGACTTTAGTTTGAAAGTTCCCATAGGAATAGGAATAAAGATTTCTATAGGAATAGGAAAAGAAGGTTTTTGTATTCATCAAGGATTCTAATCAAATATCTTAATTTAAATCTCTTGATTTGGGATTCTGATTGGACTCAATTTTGGCTATTGGATAAACCCAAATCTCAATCACAATCAATTTAGGATTCTGATTGGACTCAATTTGAATATTGGATAAGCCCAAATCTCAATCACAATCAACTTGGAATTCTAATGAAATCTGCTCACGCGGAGTAAACGCGGAGCTAAATTCATCAGAACGCGAAACTATGGATTAGCTCCGCGTTTTGCTCAAACGCGAGGCTAAAATAGCCAAACGGGAAGCTACGGAGTTAACTCCGCGTTCTGTGTGGAAAATTCCTTTTACTTAGAAATTTTCACTGCCAAAAGAACCCCCTCCAAAGTTTTCAAAATGGTTTAGAACTTAGCAAATTTTGAAATACTTTGGATTTTCAATTTGGTGATCAGGTTCAGATCAAGAAATTCGATAGAGGTGCTTAATCGCACATGTTTGAAACTTTGATGGAGGCGGTTCAAAACTCTCATGCGTAACTTGAACTGCACACGCCAAGATAATCAGATTTCGACAGAGGCGCCTAATTGCAAATGCCTAGTCCAAGTGCTCTCACGCGTAACTTGAACGGAGATGGGAATAATCCAAATCATACTGTCAGAGGTAAGAACTTAACATGACAGAGTTTATGAAATTTTTAGCAAACTCCCAGCTATCAACGGATTTGATTAGCCTTTACCAACTACCGTTTGAGTTGGGCTAGCCATACTATTCCCCTCAGCATGATGAGTTGTTGAGAAATTGACTTCCTCTCCCCCTTGCCTTTAATCAGCATTGGGTAGTTAATTTCATACTTTTACCCCCAGTATGATAGGATTGGCAAGAAACTTGATCTTCTCTTCCCGCCGCTTTAACAGATAGTTAATTTCATACTTTTACCCCCAGTATGATAGGGTTGGCGAGGAACTTGATCTCCTCTTCCGGCCGCTTTAATAGCATTGGGAATTTTTTTTTATAGCACTCAATTAGCCATTCCAATGGCTATTGAGAATAGCATAAGCATGATGTTTATCATCGTTAATATTTTTGGCACCCCCAGCCAAATCCGGCTGCTAGCCAATGAGAATGACTTTGTCACAGTTGTGGTTCGGAGCGTACCCAATGGGCTAGCTTGCAAGTGCGGGCTGCCTGTGCTTGGTGTCGATATTGGCTTTCCTACTGGTATAGGGATCGCTCTGGTAGGGAACTTATTGGTTCCAACTACCAAAGTTGCCATATTTGCAGAAACTTTCTTTTGATCCTCTTTAAGTGTGAGAACTCCGGCTTCTATCAATGCCTGAATTCGGTTCTTAAGAGGATAGCCATCCTTAGTTGGGTGCCCGACGTTCCGATGATACAAGCAATAGTTAGGGTCATTGGTTTTACCAACGTCTTCTTGTTTTTCATTTTTCGGAAGTTTTAGCAAGCCCTTTCTGAGGAGGAGATGGAATAGAGTACATGTCTGCTCCGTCTTGAATGTAAGTTCTATCTTGGCGGGGCCTATTCTGACCTGCACCTCTCAGATTCTGAGGTCTTGGTTTTGGATCTGCAACTGACATCATCACAGTCTTCCCTTTATTTTTAGAATTCTGTGGATATTGCCTGTTATTCATAGAGTTTATCGTGCTACTAGATTCCTCAATCCGACGAATTATATCTTCCACCTGCTCTCCCTACTTCAGCAGATCTTTCCAAGTTTGGGACTCATCAGCTCTCATTCTTATCAGCACGCCGGTCCTAAAATTATGCTTGCAGGTTTCCACCAGAGTTTCTTGGGTCATACCGTGTCGACAATATACGGACTTTTCCCTGAAGCATTCAATGAAACTCTTAACTGTTTCTTCTTCTCCTTATTTCGTCGCAAGGAGAGAATGAACCGATATTTCGGTATCATCCTCAAAGAAACGCGCCAAGAACTGCTTCTCGACATCATACCAGGCGTTTATGGTTCTCGGAGGCAACTACATAAACCATGTAAAGGCAGACCCTCGCAAGGTGCTTGCAAATACTTTGGTTATTATGGGATCATTTCCCATTAGATGACATGTCTGCGATAAAAAATAATATAAGTACTGGCTTAGGGACCCATTCCCATCATATGACTCCAATTTGAGAGATTTATACTTTTCTAGATAAGGGGCGAAGTCCCACTCAAGCGGATATGGCCTTGAAACCCCCGATTCGTTTAGCTCTTTTTTGTGCATTAGTGCTTCCAATTGGCTTTGCAATTTCTCGATCTTTTCTCCATGAGGATCATGAAAAGAGTATTTGTCATCATCCTCATGTATCGAATAAGCATTTTCTTCTTTAGTTTCTTCATTTGTTTTAGGTGGCGGTTCCGAAAAAGTTTTAGCCTTATCATCGGCTATCTTCTGGGTATTTTCGACCACTTTTAGAAACATTAATTTGAGGTTTTCGATAGCCTTTTGTTGGTTTAGAATCATTTGTTTTTGAGCTTCCAACCTCTGGTCGACATCATCGGATTTATCCACCATATGTGATGCGAGCCTCCTTGGTCGGGAAGAAATGTATGAATGTGAAGAGGCTATGGCTGAATTGTAGGAGTCATCGTCGTAGGGATCTTTTACAAGTCTCCTATAATCTCGAGGAGCGACAATACCTGACTTGAGTCGAGTAAGATGGCGAGATTGTTCATCATCTGCATCTGACTCGTGTCTTTTTTCCATGGCCTTCTTACCTTTACCAACCATATTTGAAGTCACCGCCTTTACCTCTTTTCCCTGATTTGATATTTCAGATTATTCTTCCTCCTTTTCGGAGTATGAGACTCAGTTATTCTATTAAATAAAGAAATTCTTTTCTTACCACAGCAGCAACTATTCAGTACAGCTGACATTATTTGCTCGCAATGGCATGTTGAATGTGACTGAGTTTGACTCATTTTCTTTTTACTCGTCAAATAATCTCTGAAATTAAGTATTTTAGAAAATAGAGAATTTTCAGTTATATTTTGGACATGGGACCCACTTGGCTAATGGAGGAGTCCAGATGCCTGCTGTAACCCCCCATGACTGGTGGCATTATCTGTACTATACTTATCAATCTTTATTCTGTATAATGGCTGATTTACGCAGGATTAGGACATAGCCTCGCGTTTTACGCTAGCTTCGCGTTTTACGCTGACTGGGCGTTTTTGCAGAAGTTTAACTTCTGGAATCTTAGCCCCGCGTGGAGGAAAATTTTGCACGCTGGCTTACTCTTGCGATTAACGCAAGTTAAAACTTCGCGTCTAGCGCGATTTTTACGATTAACGACAATTTGCTAATCGTCTTCGCGATTTACGCGGAGCTGAGGCGTCTTGCGTTTCTCGCAAGTACTACTGGCTTCGCGTTTCTCGCTAAGCTCAGTATTAGTCTCGCATGGAGAATCACACGCTGGCTTTAAGGAATTTTTATCCTCGCGTTCCTCGCGAGTGTCAAAAATCTTGCGTTTATCGCAAGTTGAACTGGCTTAGCGTTTATCGCTAAGTCCAGTAATAGCCTCGCATGGAGAATCACATGCTGGCTTTAATGAATCTTTATCCTCGCGTTCCTCGCAAGTGTAAGAAATCTTGCATTTATCGCAAGTGCTACTGGCTTCGCGTTTATCACTAAGCCTAGTAGTAGCCTCGCATGGAAAATCACATGTTGGCTTTAAGAAGATTTTATACTCGCATTTATCGCGAGTGTCAGAGATATTGCGATTAACACAAATCTTACTGGTTTCGCATTTCTCGCTAAACTCAGTAATAGCCACGCGTGGAGAATCACATGCTGGTTTTTCCTTGCGATCAATGCAAGTTGTAACTTCGCGTTTAACGCGATAATGACTGATCTCGCGATTAGCGCGAGTCAGTTTGCGAGAGACTATAGCTTCGCGTTCTATGAAATTAGCCTCGCGTTCAATGCGGGCTTTGAGGGCTTTTCGCCTTAGCCTCCGATTTCTATTTCGGAGTTGGATTCTGGTCAATTCAGTTCCCAGGCCTTCTTTGACAGTAGAGAGGTCATCCTCTACTAGGATTTCTTGTCCAAACACCGGCTCTATGGCTGTGGTCTCCAAGGATCCCCGTTTATCGGTGGATACCTTTTTACCCGTTCCTCGGGTATTGGAGCACACGCGACGATAGTGTCGTGTCTTATTCAGGTTACCTGATTCAGAAGAGAGGTACTCCTCATACTTCTGCTGGTCGATTTCAACGACTAGTATATCTACGTCGGATCCGATCCTCTCGACGTCAGATTGCGCCATGATCTCTTCTTTGGTGAAAGAGATGTCTCCCACTGTGGTCACCAGTTTGTTCGCAGCAGAATTTCTTTGCTTTCCTTTCATTGAATTCAGCTTAGATTACAACGAAAGTGAACAAGAAAAAGAAAGAACAAACGAGAGGATTTTATATCTCAATCTCTCTATTTTACAATGATTTGTGGGATCTGTATGGCGATGGGATCTGTCAAGCAGCTCTTTTGGACGATCTGACGTCGAACTCCTCTCTTGAAGATGATGGCCGACTGTAGAATTGGTCTCCTCTGGTTTTGATTCGTTCAAGGCTCTATGCGTAACTCGAACTTCTCCAGAACTCCAGAAAAAGATCTCTTAAAGATTGATGATCATTTATGGATTGATCTATTATTGATTGATGATTTTTTCTTGATTGATGATCTCTAAAGTCTCCTCAAATAGGGTATTTATAGATTTTTGTTTGAAAGTTCCCATAGGAATAGGAATAAAGATTTCCATAGGAATAGGAAAAGAAAGTTTTTGTATTCATCAAGGATTCTAATCAAATATCTTAGTCTTGATTTAAATCTCTTGATTTGGGATTCTGATTGGACTCAATTTTGGATATTGGATAAGCCCAAATCTCAATCACAATCAATTTAGGATTCTGATTGGACTCAATTTGGATATTGGATAAGCCCAAATCTCAATCACAATCAACTTGAAATTCTAATGAAATCTGCTCACGCGGAGTAAACGCGGAGCTAAATTCATCAGAACGCGAAACTATGGATTAGCTCCGCGTTTTGCTCAAACGCGAGGCTAAAATAGCCAAACGGGAAGCTACGGAGTTAACTCTGCGTTCTGTGTGGAAAATTCCTTTTTACTTAGAAATTTTCACTGCCAACAGCACTCACTAATTTCTCCTCCGATAACTCTATCAAGCTTTCGAATGAAATGACTAAGCCCCTTTCCTGTTCTAGAAAACAAACAAAATGAACTAAAAAGATACGAACAAGGAAAGCCCTTAGTTTCTCGAGACATGATAAATTTATGTTCCAAAATATGCATAAGACAGTAACAATAAATTGTTCAAAGTACGGACATAAATATCAGTTAGATTCACACCGGATGCATGTACAGAGTCTAAACAGAAATAGTTGCAGACTAAAGACACTTTCCGATAGTGATAGGTAGTGAGAACCATTAAAAAAGAGCCTGAACGTAAATCTAACAAGGAAGTTGGGCTGGAACACAGGTTCGGATTAACATCTCTCCATTCTTATTGTCTTCAGGTTGTTATCGAATCTTAAATAGATTTGTACACGAACCAATTGAAATCATTCTTTATTATGGTAATTTATTTTTATCTGCCAATCCATAGTTTATATTCATATAAATAAGTTTCATTGCTACATATGTCAAATGTGGTATATGAATGGTATTTATCATTTTACTTAAAAATAACAATTCTTCACGTTTGTTTATGTATGATCAAGTTTTGAATCAAAATGAGATGATTTAATTCTACTAAAATATATCGTTGTAAGATTCATTATAAGCTTATTATTTATTATTTACATCCATCTTATATGTTATAATACAAACTATTTTCAGGATAGTTATCAGGACCTGGAGTCAGTAAGGATATAAAGTATTTGGTATAGAATTTTGATACTCAAACCCTATGAATGTCTAGATGATCAAATTGCATTAACGAATTTCAAGGTACCATTTACAGCATAGTTTCCACCGTCCAAACTAGTCTAAATAGAATCACTAGTGTCCCAAATGCTTAAAGGGGAAGAATCGGCGAGATGATTTAAAAATGTTTGATGATCATGAATATCAAGAGCGCAAGCAGAAAGAAAAGCACACTCACCAGCTTCAACGCCGACAGCGCCTGGCTGACATACAGAATAGCAGTAAGCTTCTGCTGCAATCCGACCAAATTCCCCCTTGCCGCATTCAGCTCCTGCACCTGCTTCGCCGAACCCACCAAATCTCCTGTCAGCACCTTTATCCCCTCCTTGAGCTGCCTGATCCTCACGCACGCCTCCACAATCTCACCGTCCAGCCCCTGCAGCTGCCCCTGCGCCTCGAAGAACGAATCTGACCGCAGCGCAATCTCCCTCACCAAATGCATCTCCACCGTATCCAGATACTGCGTCAGCCGCTCCTGCAGCGCCAAATTCTCGTCCTGCGACGGTGAGAACGGGCACGCCGACTTGAATGTGGCACCGTCTTCAAGCGCGAAGTCTTCTTTGAAAAACAGCGATGGGACCTCGCGGAGGCAGGCCACGAGAGCCTCGCCTTGACCGCCGGCGCCGCCGTGGGAGGATTCCTCGAGATTGGTGGTCTCATTGAGGGAGTGGTTGATGATGTGCTCGAATCGGGAGTAAGACTCCGAGATGAGAGCGAGGTAGGGGCCAAAGTCGGAACGGGGGACGTCGGGGATGGGGGAGAGGGGGGTGATGGGCGGCGCCGACGACAGGTCGGCGGCGGAGGAGGCCGCGGATGGCCAGAGGGACCAGGGGGAGTAGTAGTACGCGGAGGAGCTAGGGTTGTTAAGGATAGAGGAGATGCTTTGTATGGACGGGGAGGCGGAGGCGGAGTCGAGATCGGATGTGGATCGGGTCGGCGTCGGGTTGCGGATCTTGGAGAGGGAAGGCGGGGCCTCCATTCTCCGGGATGGGAGGGGATGGAGGCTAGGGCATAATCGGGTTGCAGATCTAGGATCCGATTTGTGAAGTGGATCTTGAGAGTCGGGAGGGGGGATTTTAGATCTAGAGAGGAGGGTGGGGAGGGGGTGTTATTTTTTTCAGTCGGGAGAGGAGGTGGAGGTGGAGGTGGAGATGGGTTGTGTCCACCCACAGAGCAGGTTACCTCTGCGATGTAATCTCTTTCTTCATTTTATTTATTTATTTATTTATTTATTTATTTATTGGAACTTCTAGATGCACTCCGGATTTCTAAGTCCCTATACTAACTGTATTTTCCTCTTTTCTTTTTCTTTTTTTTTTCTTAATTACACCTATACCCCCCTTAGCACATCGTACTATAATTTATTATCTTGAAATTTGAAACTCACAATTCTGCACTCTTTTCATTTAATTTCAATCTTGTTCACACCTCTCTCCTTAAGAATTCCATTTAAGACTTGCTCTTAGCTCTACTTCAGTATAGCTTAGCAGGTACTTTCTCCCTCACTCCCTCCCTCCCTCTCTCCCTCCATCTTCTTTCTTGATTGAATCTCTTCTTATTGTATTGTCCAAGAAGATACTTTATCTTCTTCCTTTCTCTCATGCTTCTTTTTTTTTTAAAGTATTTTGTCTTTTTATGATTTGCAGTATTGTTAAGTTTTTATTTTCATCCCATTGAGAAAGAAATAAGGTAATATTGCTTATGCTTGATGACAACTTCAACATTAGCAAGTTAAGAGTAGATACTGTTATTCTTCATTTCGAATTGCTTATGCTTGATGATATTCTTTTCCTGTATAGAATTGAAGTAAATTTTCCTTGCTAATATTGATATTAGATTCTAATGCATTCCTTCTTTCTATTCAGGTTTGAGTGAGAATGGCGTCGAGTTTTTCCTCTTGTTCATCGTCACAAAAAACTCGATTTGTAGATAGGGAGGTTGTGGATGCAATGTTGGCCCGATTACTTAAAATAGAAATTCCAAAGTGTAAATGCAATGAAAAGTTAAAAATGAAGACCTCATAGATAACAAATAATCCTTATTGGCATTTTTTATTATGCCCGTTCCGAACATTGTTCCTATCTGGGCCCCTCCAGACAAACCCAACACACCTACATCATTACCACAATTACTCTTGTTAGAGAAAAACCCTAAAAAAAATTGAACTTTGCAATTGAATGAAGACAACGTATATAAAAACTTACCGCACCACTGTCTTCCCTAAATCACAAATTTTCCTACTTCAGAAAACCCTAATTTTAGGTCTTCTCACTGTGGAGACCCTCCGGGTGTTCGCTGTGAAGCCCCGCCACCGATAGCCCTGAAGTCTCCACCGATAGTCTTGAAACCCCGAAACCGCTGATAGCCCTGAAGCCCCGCCGTCGATAGCCCTGAAGCCTCTGCCGATAGCCCTGAATCCTACCGCCGATCACAAATGAAGCCAACTAAAGACTACGCAGATTCGATAAAGTCGCTACTGCCGATCACCTTCGCGCAACTAATCACCTCTATGCTGTCGATCGCCTCAGTTGCTTAATGCCCTAGTTTCCTCCGCTCAAATTATAATTTGAATGAAAATGCAACTCCCTACCTCCACTCTATCTCCCCTCAATTCAATCAAGGGCAAAACTGTTCTTTGACATCAAGGGCGCCTCAATGCTTTAACTCTAAACGGTCCTTAAACTCCGTTAGCTCTCCCAGGGGGCTAACATGAGAGTTTCAAACTTCAAAAATAATAAGTTCTAGTACTTTACAGGAGGCTGAGCGTAATTTATCCAAATTCAAAACTATAAATCTTTTCAAGTACATCCTCAAAGTTGCTCTTTTCATTTTTTTTTTTTTCCCCTCCAACTTTCTTATCCGTCATCCTTTCTTTGATGCTTCTTTCGAATTAGTGTCCCACACCATCTTAGTCTTTTGCTCCTCCCTATCGGTAAATCAAGCCACTCGTACCATCGTACAACATACCATATCTGTTTTAAACAACTATAATCTCCTAAATGCTTTAGTTTTTCAATCTACTCATGTAAGCAAAATAAAATATCAAGACAGTGCCAAAAAAAAAAAAAATCTTAATAAATAATCTTTCTATTTTATTTTTCAAAAGTTAAATTATTTATTTTTAAATTTTCTAATATACTTTTACTACACTCCTAATAGCGAAACTTATAATTCAAATTATTTGAATTTTGCATCAATTGAAAGAGATAAAGATTTTATTATTTATCGTATTTTCTTGAGAGAGAGAGAGAGAATTATTATTTTTGTTTGGAAAACTTATTTGGATTTTGAGAGACATTTAGAGAGAATAACATGAATGCAAACAATGGCAGAAACATCCCTAATTTTTATTAACATATATACTTATAGTGAAAGTAAATTTTTCGAGGAGATTCGTAGGGGTGTATATAGAAGTTTTGTTCTTGTTTTCGTTTAAATTAAATTGAAAGGAAGTTACCATCGTAAAGCATATATTGGTTGTTGGCATAGAGTTGGAATAGCTCTGTAAAAAAATTATAGAACCAGAACACTTTTGATCTAGGCTCTTCTTGAGGTTTGCAACATGGTGAGCTACCTGACCATCCTCTCTGTGATAATTTTTTATTTTCAAAACCATAACGTCTCGCATCTAAATTACGAGTATTTGATGACTTATTTAAATGAATATGTCAAATCTTAAAATATATGAACCATGTAATACTACCACATTATCACATACATACAACGAAAAGATAAATATGAAATAATGAATACTTTATTTCAATGTAACAATAGTCAAACTAAAAAAAATTGAAAATTACAAGAGCTAATGATCCTTATTAAAACTTAAGAACTTAAGGTCTAACAAACAAAGATAAAATGAATAACATTAATTACTTAAAAAGATAATAAAATATAGATAACTCATATGCTCTTATATTTACACTAAGGAAGCACGTAGTGGGCTCCTTCCTTTCCTCAACTTATGCATCCAAGTACGGTGGGATCTCTTCCTGATCACATGTAAGGCAATTTCATCTAGACGTGCCAAACTGATATAGTTAGGACTACCTAGTAAGCATAACAATAAAAGAAATAGTAATGGTGTCATTAGAAAGTCATGTGTTCAATGAGGTAAATCGTAGATTGAATCATTCTTGCCCCAGAAATTAGTATAATCATATGAATGAAAGAATGTGCATGTCTTATGGTTATTGTACTATAATGATAATAGGTCTATAGTACAGGTAAAACAGAAAATATGGTTTTACTGTTAGGCGTGAATGAATTTTAGAAATTGATAGATGCAGCGTATTACATATTTTACTAGTATTTCATGCATAACCGGAATAAAACTTATGATTCATGGTACTTTTCTAGTACATACTGCTTAGTAATAATCGAAATATGAGCTATAATGAGCATAAACTCTAGATGCATGGCCTTATACATGATGATGGCAGATTAACCCCCATCGATGGCTGCCTGAGGTCGGTAGAGTAGAAAATTAGAATTGAATATGAAATTAGGTTTGCTTCGATTTTACTCATTTTCTTTGATCCACCACTATGAATATAGCTAATGAGAATTTGTAACAACCGTCATTGCTTATAAAAGAATAATTACAAAATTAAGATCTTTCTAATGATTTTACACTATGTATAACAGTGAATTTTTTCTACTACGTAAGAGAATAGAATAAAGAAATTAAATTTACACATAAATAAATTAAAGTGAGACAAGAAGTGAAAATTTTAGATTTTAATTCCAAATATTTTTTTTCCCTATTTAGAATTCTATTTCACAATTAAGGAATAATAAAAAGAGATATAATTTCATTTGTATCTATTGATAAGATGATTTTTTTTTTCAAAAAAAAACAAAATAAAAAGGAAGGTGTTAGCTTTGCACTTGCCTATATTTAATTTAAAAATCCTATATTTACAAGAAAGAAAAATCCAAAGAGAAAGATGAAAAATTCTATCCTCTACTATTTAATTCTCTGAGATTATAAATGGTAAGATCTTTCCTCTCTAATACCGAATTCACGAGCTCTTTTCCTTTATTCTGTCAATATCGATAATCATAGGCTTAAAGGGTGATAAATGTAGATAAAAGGGTGGTATAGTAACAAAATCGTGAAGTATATGCAGTAATTACATTTTTAAGAGGATATTAATCTCACAAAGCTAATAATATAGGACTTGTTTATACAATTAACCAATTTAATTATGATCGATTTATGTTGACTTACTACTTGGATGCGATCTTAAGTTGTCAACAAACATGACGGGGAAACAAAAATTTTATTTTTATATTTTGGAAAAAGAATACTAAAAAGAGCTCTAAATACATTTAAATATTATGATCAGTTACTTCTGTTTTCCTTTTTCTTCCACCTTCATTGACTCTTACATAATTGTTTAAGACAATTTACTTAGCATGATGTCAAATTTTTTAGGATGATGATCTCTACATCCGTAGCTTCTGTAGGATCAAATTCTATGGATTTTAAAGTTTATTTATTACTGTATTTGTACAATTTCACATGCATCACATCATTTAAGAAATTAGAAATTCCTCACCAACTATATTATAAGTTTGCAATGGACATAACAAAATATCTTATCACAATAGTTCCATATTGGGTGTGAGACAAGTGATAAAATAATTTATAATGATTCTTATGAAGTCACAAAAATAATCATAGCTAGATTTTTTTTGGGAAGAATCCATGGCTAATTATAAATTATTTTACTTCATGATATTCTACCAGAAACTTAGTATATTCCTAGCGAATATATTGTTAGTGTTCCGCTACCCAATTTCTGGGTGATGAGCATTACAAGTGGTATCAGAAACTATTTTATTTCATACTATTTTACCAGAGACTTAGCATATTCCTAAACGAATATATTGCAGGATTTCCGTTACCTAATTTTCAGGTGATGTGCGTTACAAGTGGTATCAGAACTATATACCAGCTAGGATTGTACTGAACTAAGTGTCATACAAACAATGGGGGTCACCTCTTGAATCCATAGGAAACCACCTCTTAAATCCGTAGGGAGCCACCTCTAGAATCCGTGGGGCTACTTTTAGAATCTCACATCGCCGAAGCCACCTCTAGAATCTCGCATCGTTCCTGTCAAATGTGAGACAATAAATAAAATAGTTTATAGTAATTCACATGAAACTACAAAAGTAATCATAACTAGTCTTTTTTGGGAGTAATACGTGACTAATTATAAAACTATTTTAATACATGTTATTCTATCAGAGACTTAGCATATTCCCAAGCGAATATGCTGTTAACGTTCTACTACCCAATTTTTGGATGGGGCCTACACATAAATCCCAATGAATGATCATGATCATTCTTTTATTTATTTTCTCTATAAATCCTCAATTTATTTTTCAAACATTAACATATCGAAACTTTAATAAAATATGAATTCATCCAACGTTAAATTAGTTTGTGTTAATATATAAAATAATTTCCCTCAACCCTCACTACAACTTCGGAGTTTTGATGCAGTGGAAGGGACTTTCAACATGATATCAAAGCAATTCAGGTTCGATTCCTGCTGCGCCCGCATTTAATTGCGGGTTCAAAAAATATTATACCGTTTTAATTGCGGGTTTTAAAAAAAATTATACTAGCACATGATAAGTTAAGTTACCTTGAACGGCATCAAATTCAATGAGGCTTTAAGAGATCAGGGTTAATATGATGCACGCAAATCTAATTATTTGACAATTAAGTTATCCATAAAGAGTATTAAAATGATACGAAATCAAATGAGTTAATTTTTAACAAGCAAATCGTTCGTTCCGAAGCACTGTCTCTTGTTTTTCTCCATATGCATGAAATGTACACAAATCAAAGCTCACATTGTTTGAGTTTAAATCTATAATTAACATTGCTGACGATGATCACGTAATTCTATTATTGTGTTTTCTTCATACAAAAGTTTTGACATAACCATTATTTATGGGGCAAACCGTCAATAATAAAGTTAAGGATCGTTGCTCAATAATGAAAAAAAATGACAAACAGTTGATAAACAGTCATGTCATGGTGAATCTAGTTAAGCTTTGCTTTTGAAAGAAAAACTTAAGAACTTGTATTAGGAAAAAGAAGATTATGATGTTTATATAACTATAAAAATAAAATGTTTAATACAAAAATGATGATCCCTAAATAGTAAGTCTCTACAGGTTTCAAGTTAATTAAAATTAAGTGGTAGCAGCCTAGCAGGAGAATATACGTAGCAATGGGAAAGAGAGAAAATCCGTCTCATGGAGAGAGTCTAGATCTGCAGAGGCCCAATTTCTATTACTGCCTCTTTTGGGCTTATGAGTGTGCATGGGCCCACTAAGTTATAATCCAATATGAGACTAAATAAATTTTACACAATTAAAATACACGCCCACACCAACAATTTATTATGAAGTGGTTAGAGCCAGTTACTTTCCCATGGAATCGACAAACAAAATCCAAATAATCATCATCTAGGTAGCATGGAGCATGCAACCTGCTCAAACTCACCCACATCTTCTGTTTATTTGTTTAACATTATCCAACGTATATTCTTATTGAGAGTCAAACTCAGAACCTTTAGTAAATTGGAAAAAAATGATATCATTTGAATCAAAACTCATGAAGAATGTCGTACCTTGTTGTCACACTTCAGGTTGGAGTTTGTTGTGGCCAAGGCGACAATAGGGACAATCACACACCTGATGCATCCGATCGCATCACCAATTCACATTCATACTCACTAACGAGATTTGCGAATTAATATATAGCTAGTGTTATCTAAACCCCACAAAAACCAATTTTTTTTTTTTTTTTAGTACAGTAAGTAATAACTAAGCCAAATGATCAGTTACAATAAAATATCGAATAAAATCATTGCGTCTTATTAAATATCGAATAAAATCATTGCGTCTTATTAAAGAGAAAATAAAATGTACAGAAGAGGCCCATGTATGTTGCCTAATGCGCGGATTGCATAGTACAGGGGCATTCTGGCAATATTATCATTCAAGAGGGTGTGGCTCCCAAATTAACCAACCATGTTTCTCGCTGCAGTTTTCAGCTCTATATATGGATATGGATGATAATGGATACGCTCATGGATCAATTTTTGATCTAAATTATACAAATTTTGAATTAAAAATAAAGATTTTATTTTTCTCATTCAAAATTTTATATAGAAAAAACCAAAAAATGAATCGTGAACACGTCCATTACAATATTTGTAATTGAAAAATCGTAATAAAAAGAATATCCTCGATGAAAATCTAGATTTTTAGATTTTTAACTCCTTATGTGTGTGCTTGTGCGCACTGTGTGTGTAACAAATAGTTAGGGGCCGATCCAACTAGTGGTTGCTCGTCAGAATCCAACCTATTTCCGACCGCCTTTGGACGCGGTCGAAATCCGATGAAGTTGGTCAGAGTTTTCATGAGCAAAAACAGAAAGAACTCTTTTGCATACAGAGAGGTAGAGAGAAAGAAAGAGGAAAAAGGGAGACAGAGAGACCAGAGAGGAGAGCATGTCAGTAAGGGAGAGAGAGAGAAGGGAAGGGAGGGGGGACCAGGGAGGAGAAAAGAGTTGGGGAAGGAGAATGGAGAGAGAGGAAGGTAAGGAGGAGAGCAGATCTTACTGCAAACTACCTCACCGAACGATCATAGTTCAATGAACTTCAAAGATCTTCCAACCATCTCTGGCCATTTGTTATTTCGAGTATACAACTCCGAGCAAACACCTTTCTAAACTCCGACCGAATCTGATCGGAGCCGGACAGAGTGGTCAGAGCGAGGGCAAGTGTTCATCTCTAGATCCAACCGTCCGAGTCCCGAGAGATGGAGTTATTAGGAATTAATGTCGGGACAACTTGTCTCCGGTGAAGCTTTTCTTCTGAGATGCAGGGCAGAAACCCCCAGCCCAAAAAAGTTATATATTAAAACAACACTAATGCGATAATAAAATTATAATTTTGCAAGTCAACACATAATTCAGACGTAATTTAATAAATTATTTCATAGTTTTCATATTGACTAATATGTTAATCTGTTATTAATTTTTTTAAAATACCGAGAGAGAAATATCTGCAAGCTATAGAAACAACCAACTACTATCCGGCGGATAAAAAAATGAAGATCCAAGTTTTGCCGACATATTATAGAAAAATATTTGTATAGAGAAAGTTGGAAAAAGATAATACAGGAGAACTAAAAATAGAATTTAATCAGTATTAACTTTTCGGACTTGAGAATGATAGATTTGTAATTTTGAGAGAGACAGACTCATCATAAAAAATCGTAGACACTGAGTTAAATAAAATTTTGAAGTGGGAGCGGCTGCCCTCCCTGGGGGGCATCTGCCCCTGCAAACAGATCTATGTAAGGCATGAAGTCATGAACCCCACCCCATAAGTGGATGATCTTTTACCCCAATCATATAGCCAGCAAATTGTATCCAAATGGCTGGTCCATTAGCCATTGCTGGGGCTATTAGCTCCCTGCAATGATCAAACAGCTCTTCCAGATGCATGCCTCTGAAATCGTTTTCTCAATGCGCACTACTCCTCTTGCTATATTTATTCCCCACTAACCCTAATCTATACTTCATCCGAAACCGCAAGAATTGTACACATCAAGAAGTACAAGGAATTAAGGAGATCTTTTAACAATCATACATGCTCCACGACATATAAATATCCATGACACGGCAGATAGCTTCTGCAGTATTAGAACCTGTACATTACGAGAGTTGCAGTAAAAATATGCACTTTGCTGTTGAAAAATGTACAGTAGAAATGTACTAGAGATTCAAAGTGTTGGTGGGGATTTTAAATATTTAGCCATTTCATTTAACCATTTAATCTAACAGTAGAGCAATAGAGTCACACCTAACTCACAATGAAGAAAAAGGCAGCAATAAACGCAGTCGTACCTCTGATCATTCAATAATTTGGGCAAGCATTCTGATTTGAATCAGAGTGTACTACCCGCAAGCAAGCGAGGAAAAGATAGAATAACAATGGGACCGACAAACACACATGCGCACATACACACGCACGCACATATGTATGTGTTTGTGCGCGCGCCTCAAATAAAGGGAATGTGATAGCCTTGGCTCCTCCCTGCTGCTCGCCTCACTCCTATTCTTGTAGGGTTTATTGTATTTCGGGTGCTGTTTGTGAGCTTGTTGTGAGTACGTATTTTGGATTTGGTTTGAGACTGCATCCCTGTATTATGTACTTTGATGTTTGATGTACTTCTGCAGTTTGTTCTGTTACCAGGCGGAAGACATTGTCTGCCATTAAGACTTAAAAATTAAAAAACTTTTTATCAGTGGCTCTATCATCTACTAAACTTATTCATGCAAAAAACACTATACTCGAATATTTCATACCGTAATGAATATCAATTTGCATAAATTATTGAAAGACCTCAATATCTTCCACTTCTTTTTTCTGTTCAAACTTGTGTTACCCTAGCAGAATGCATATTAATAGCTTATTGGTCAAAATTCAGAATTTAGAACACTAAAGGTTTCTAAAAGAGCATACACAAACTGTAGAAAATGTATGTACCTTACTAACCCAAGAGATCAAAGAACTCAAAACTCTCTCCAAATTCATTAAGATTAGAAACTAATAATTAGGGGAGCTAGATGGTGTTCACAACAAAATAAAGATGAATTTTATTCCCCTCTATCTTTCCTACATTTTTCTTAGCATGCAACATCAATTTGTTTATTATATTTTTTGTGTTGTTTCTCTTCCTATATTATCTGTTTCAATTTCTGTTTTCTATCAAAATGCAACTCGAAACATTACTCTTACCGTATCAAGCTGCGATTTGTATTTGGTACTATGCACAATTACTCGTCAATTTGGTCTTCAGAAACTCATGCATGCCAAATATTGCTCCCGTAGGGATACATGGTCCACGACGGACAGAACCTCCATAAACTCCTCCTACTTCTAGAAATGGATGATCAAGACCAAGCACATCGTATGGCCTAGCTTGCAATTTAAACTAGAAAACGGTCGAAAAATTGCATTCTGGCATGATCGTTGGTGTACACAACTCCCCCTAAAAATCCTGTTTTCCGCAGCATTTGAATTATCCTTAGATAAGGATGCAGTAGTTGCCTCCCACTGGGGAAGAGCGAGATGGCGACTGAATCTAACATATCCAATGTCAATACTAGAGGAATCACAGATCCGTGAGATAAGGATTCTTCTGAATAAAATAACACCATCTGGGATAAATAAGGATCAACCCTTATGGAGATGGAACAAGAACGGAGCGTTCTCGGTAAAATCAACATATCAGCAGTTTATGAACAGCAGAGTCAACACTAAGGACGCATGTTGGATATGGAACACAAAATGCCCATTGAAAGTCAAGATATTTCTTTGGCTAATCCACAAAAATGCGCTGCTCACATGGCCAGCATTACAAAGGCGTGGATGGTTATGACCCAATTTTTGTATCCTCTATAGTGAAGATGGAGAATCCACCAATCACTTAATGCTAAAGTGTAGCTTCATTAATCACCTCTGGATTCGATGTGAAAGATGTCTTGGGATAAATTTAAACATGGAAGAAGAAAATCACACAGGGGGGAGATTATGCCTAGTTAGCCAACCGTCAATTCAAACAAGAACCCTGATAGCAGCTTTATGTTGGAACATTTGGTTGGAGAGGAATAATAGAATTTTTAATTCTACTGCTCGTTCGATACATACTTGCACTCGTTTGATCATGCATGACTTTTTTCTTTGGACAGATATACCATCCGATGAGGAGCGCATACATATTTCAGGGGGCTCTTTCGAAGATAACCTGGATTCTCCTGACCACACTTGATCCAGCAAGACATGAAGAAAGAATCTTTATAAGAAGCACCGCTGACTGAACCTATTGCCGCTTCTATGTATCATTTATTTCTTTTTGTTTTCGTTTCTTTCTTTTTTTTGGACTTTGGGCAACTAATGTATTATGAGAATTGCTCATATGAGTGATCGTACTCTGCTACTCTTTGTATGGTTCTGTTACCTACTTGCTAATGGAACACGGAGGGCTTACACCCGCCGGTTTATTTCAAAAAAAAAATTACTCGTCAATTTGGTATGATCACAGTCAAATGTATTTGGAGAAATGAGGAACTTTCGTTTAGTAGGAACATGAAAAAGATGCATAAAGTATGTCAGCAAGCGAGATTTGATTCAAATCATAAAAATGAATTAGATAAAATATATAAAGGGCAAGGAAAGAAAAAAAAAATTAGTATAGAAAGCTAGAACTTTTTTCCATTAATAATAATAATAGATTAATAGCTAAATATATGATAGTCAAAAGGGGGAAAAGAAAATTTCTTGACGTTCATGAATATATGCACATGTTTTTTAGAGCCACATAATCAATCCCAAAGAAAATTCAAACAAAAATATCCTTTGATATATATCTTAGACCCACATAATTCAACTGACAGTTTTCACCATGAATAGACTGATGAAAGCTAATAATTCAAACAAAAGTCCGTGGAAATAAATCATTACCTGTCGAAGTGATGTGAATTCGGTGGGCCGTTTCGCAAGAAGGTTTCAGGCATCAAAGCACTTAGGTCCCTACTGATTGAGTATTGAGAGAAGATCTTGCAATTTTGTGGTCCTCGAGCTTCATATGCTCACTTTTAGTGTGAAAGAGAGATTACATCTTTACTCAGATTTCAAAGAGATGACTTGGAGATTGTGAGCAAGCTGTACTGCTTCTGCGAACACATTTTTCTCTGGAAAAAAAAAAAAAAAAAAAACAAAGCAACATATGTTTGGAGTTTGGTTAATATTTCATTATTTCTTAGAACATCAAGAAAATACTTATAATCTTATGTTATGCTTGGTAACCAGTAAAAAGTACATTAGTACGAAAGATAATTATTCTCGAAATTTTAAGACTAGATTATGAAAAATTACCACGTTATCCATATCTAACACTTGTTTAATAGGTACACACAGCATACTTACAGTCCATGTATCTATCATAACCGATAAAAACAAGTCCTTGGTGCATGCTAATAATATTGCGAGTAGATTAGTTTGATTGTCTTGCTAGTTTAATAGATTTCTTTCATGGTGTAAGAGCACCAAAACACTATAAATAGTAGTTTTATTCAACAACAAATATATTTCCGACAAGGCAAAAAGGAGAGATTCAACATAATCGAAACAACATATAACATGATAACATCAAAAGCATATGTAAGAGCACCACAAGTAGGATATTCAATTGGATTAATGATGGTAAAAAAAAAAAAAAATAGCGAAAAGATTTTGCTTCATTAGATTACCTCTAAAGGGGATGTTCCTCGCTCACCGCCGCCTATAATTCCTTTTGTTGAGAAAAAGTAAATCATCATCTTAAGAGAGAATAAAAACTTGATAAAAATTAGTACAATGTCAATATCAATATCAATCCATGAATAGTAACAAAATTAACTAGATACAATTGTTTGATTTTGTTTACATTGCTTACTGGTAATACAAAAAATAGGTCTTGATAGTGAGTGATGTTCTAAAAACACTTACAAGCAATGTAATGTGTCATGTGATATAACATAATCTTGCTCGAGATAACTGTACAGGAAGAACAAGGTAATGAGAACGAGCAAGCTCAAACAATATGGATGTTAATACTAAATGAACAGTATGGGAGCTAGTAGACTTATCTTATCTTAGAGAAGACTGAATAAGAGGAGAAAATTGAATACCCGTGAGTAGCAAGTAGTCGTTTATTGCTGATGCAGCATCATCAAGATTCTCATTCGATGATTTTGTGGGACGAATCATCCTCTAATCTTTGTGAATCTTGATGATGCTACACCCGCAAACACCGACTGTTTCTGATATCTTCACCAAAAGAAGAGTCAAAAGGGGAAAAAGGAAAAGAAAAAGGGAAATTTAAAAAGATAAATGATAAATAACAAAAATCTACAATCCAAAATAAAACCTGAGAGTGCAACCAACTATTTTCAGTTCTTCTACATATATAAAGATCCTAATAACTAGTTGAGATAATAAAAAAGAAAGCTAAAAAAAAAAAAGAGAAAAATGATGGAATAATGCAAAGAAATAGACGGTAAAATGTAACGAAAATCTCCGGATCAAGTGCTTGAACAAACAAAAGGAATTAAAACGCATAAGAAAGTAAAACTATTGGGATAAAATTAAAAAAGGTTTGAAAAATAAAAAATAAAAAACGTGAGATTCATTCGAACACGAGGAGATCAGCTATGGCGATGAGAAACTGCTGTCAGGGCGCGGGACCCACCGCAGGATTTTATCGGGCACCTGAGCCTTAACCGGCATAGAGCACAGGCATCAAGAGAACCCAAGAAACAACTTTTAAAACTAAGAGAAATAAACAGCAAACCAAGTAGAATTTCTTGACAAAGAGTTTTTTTTTTTTTTTTCGCTAACTCGAACCCCTGACTGAGATTCTAAGAACAGAAATTTCTCTACCCAAGATAGATTCCTTGCAGAAATACCAAACTATTATCATCAAGAAAATCAAGAAACATCATGAGATAATATAAATAAATGAAAATTAATAGTAAAAAGCCTTGTGGGTTTTTTTGCAGAAACCCTAACTGCAAACTGAATCCAAGCCAGAGATCTCCCCCAACAAAAACAACTTCAATATTTCACAAGAGAAAATAATTTACAAGAATGAAGGAAAGTGAAGAACAAAGAGAGTATAAATAGAAATAAGGAAGAGTGATATATAGAGAGAGAGAGGAGTGAGAGATTAGATGAGGTATTTATAATAAGATAAGTGATGGGGTGGGAGATCTAAGGTGGTATCAAAATTGAGCGCTTGGATTGTTTTAACTGGGTGATATTATTATTTTATGCATCAAAAGTGAGAGTCTTTTGCGATTGGTAGATGCTTAGCTGTGTGGTGTGGGGGTGAACTGTACTAGTGTTCCTCTATTTTCCTTTTCTTTTTATTTTATTTTATTTTATTTTTCCCCTACAGTTACCCATCCCTATCAACTTCCAAATATAAAGCCCAAGGATCCCTAAATTTTAGTATTGCTAGTATGGGAGTGTACAGTTCTAGGTTTACTTAACAAGTTCTTTGATTTATCACATTTTGAGAAGTTTCACACTTTCACTGGTGGGATGTTGCATTCCCAAATTGGATCTCATCCCAGGAAGGAAAGCTCTTTTACCTCCAACCATTTGTTTTCTTTTTTCTTTTCTTTTTTTTTTTTATAGCAATAACGGAGGATATATTTCCTCGTGTTTCATTAAAAAATAATTAACGAATAGTTAAGATAATATCAAACATTTGTTTATTGTTCTATTAAGAGGCCAAAAAGTGTTACCTGTTTGTTGACCATCCTTCGCTCTCTCTATGCTACCCTCAGCATTAATAAAATAAGGAATTAGAGGAATATATTACAAGGAGGTAAAGAGGCTTAACTTTCAAGGAGAAGCCCAGATCACGATGTAAGGGATGAATTATATTACTATATAATTGTTTGCTCTAACAAAACACGATGAAGAAGAATAGAATAATCTGAATCATTCACAAGAAAGTTGAATCTTGACATAATTTGTTGAATTTATAATCGTGTGGATTAGATATAATTTCTTAACTTCATGGGCATCCAATGCCGAGGTAGCACAAAATGCATGAAAGTTAGTCCGAGAAAATGATAGACCGATTGAGGAGATTGATAGAGTGATTGAAGCTTATCCTAAATCAACAAGTTAATCAATAAGATTTATTTTTTAAAAAAGGATTTTTTTTTTTTTTTTTTTTTAAGTCTTTATAGTTAGTCGAGTTGAAACGAAGTAAATTGAACGGGCCTCAAACATAGAAGAAGTCCATACATAGTACAAGAAAATAAAAGGCAAAATAGTGCAAAAGACAAATAGTCAACCAAAAAGCATCTGGGGAAAAGTGCAAAAAAAAAAAAAAAAAAAAAAGATTAAGCCACTGAAAATTAGGTAATTTCCCTAGAATACCTTCTCAAAATTTTCCTAACTATTCTTGGTAGTTGAAATTCATAAGTGATGTTAATTTGAAGCCTTCTTATCGATCACAATGGTAGTGAAACAAGACTAAGGTTTAACCTAGTAAGCAAAAAAAAAAAAAAAAAAATTCGGGAAAATTTGAGCAAGTTACTAGCGACATACTTTTGGAGTGGCCTCTAAATTGATGAGTCTTCTATAATCGATATGTTGGGTTTGTATTTCGCATCCATTGAGTATCCAGATATGATTAAGAATTACAAAGAGTTCCAGTTGGACTTGAATTAGAAGACTAGAGTTCTAATTGGATTGAAACACCAATTAGATGGTGATAGTACTATTCTAATAGGATTAGAATAGAAACACTATATATATCTGTTGTATGTGATACAAGAGATGTGAGCAATTGACTGAGAGATATACTTCTATTATTATGAGAGATGCGAGAGGTAGAGAGATACTTGGATCTCTTCTTGTAACCTATTTTTCATAGTGAATATTTCTCTCGTTGCTTCCGTGAACGTAGCTCGAATTTAGTCAGCCGAACTACATTAATAATTACATTATATTGTTTTTTTTGTCTCTGCGATCTCTATGGGGGATTCGATCCCCAATAAATAGTATCATAGCTATGGTTATGGATCCGGAATCGAGATCGCGCGATGGTGAATCAGATGTTGAGTCGACAAGGAGGCTGGCGGAGACATCAAGACAAAATACAATAAGAAGAAGAAGAAAAAAAGCCGGATACAACCGGTGATGTGCACAACTGGAGGCTCTAGCAATGTGCACCAAAAGGAGTGGCTAATAACTGAGATAGATTTTGAGGCACAGATCGACGGTTGTGGTTGATCGGAGCATGGATCGAAGAATCGGTGTCCGATTAAGGTGATCCAGGAGTTGAATCCTATATTATTCAGCATTCCGGATGCAGTGGTGGATGCGAATTGAGCAAAATCTACTGTTTAGAGCAGATTTGGTGCAGACCAGTAATGATCAACGATGATCGAGGGATCAACCGAGATTGGTTAGTTGATCGTACAATGATGAAGTATGACGTGGGTACTTCATATTGATGGATATGGTTATTTCACGACATGATAAACCACATGGTAATATATAGTTATCTATCTCTAGAGTTGGTCATAATTTTTGGATCAAGATAGAGTACGGTGTATCGATCACTTTTCTATAATGCACAACATGATAAGTGATTATGAGTACTCAGAAGGTTCAGCTGTTTTGACCAAAGTGGAGCACGGTGTAGCAATTATGAGCGCTCGGTGAAGAGCGTAGTGTAGTAATCATGAGTGTTCAAGAGAATATGGTTTAGTGATCATGAGTGCTCGGAGGAGAGCATGGTTTAGTGATCATGAGTGCTCAAGTATAGAGGCGGTGATGATTATACAAGTTGTTCCCAGTCGGTGGAGCATGGTGATTGTGCGGTGGATATCTGTGAAGTGGATAGCGAGAACAACAGAGTTTCTCCAAAATGCATGGCTCATCGGATACGAGCCAAGGTGAAAATTGTTGTGTTTGTGTCTCGCATCCGTTGAGTATGCATATGTGATTAAAGATCACAAAGAGTTCCAGTTGGACTTGGATTAGAAGACTAGAGTTCTAATTGGATTGTAATATCAATTAGATGGTAATAGTGCTATTCTAATAGGATTATAATAGAAACACTATATATATCTTTTGAATGAGATACAAGAGAGGTGAACAATTGTCTGAGAGATGTGCTTCTATTATTATGAAAAATGCGAGAGGTAAAGAGATACTTGAATCTCTTCTTGTAACCTATTTTTCATAGTGAATATTTCTCCTATTGCTCCCTCGGTCGTAAATCGAATTTGGTCGGCCGAGCCACGTTAATTCTTGTGTTATGTTGTTTCCTTCGTCTCTGCGATCTCGATAGGGATTCGATCTCCAACACAGTATGTATCTAGTTTGTTTTTCTGATCCATCTCAATCAACATAACGTTACTTACCGGTCATAATATATCTATCATGATCGATATAGTCCAATAATTTTCGGGGCCAATAGAACGGTCCCTTTGGGACCGATATAACCATTCACCTAATTTTCTAACATGTTCTATCAGCCAATTTCCAACACCCTATCCAACTTCTCGTGGCCAGTGATGAGAATGAGTACAAATGCAACAGATGGCAATTAAGCAAAGACATGAAACTAACTCAAGAAACGCTTCCCACGTTTAACAGCCACAAGGACCAATTTGTTGAGCGCATGCAACACTGAACAGGGATGAACAATGGGAAGAAAAAGATAAATATTTGTAGGTTAAAGTAGCTTTCACAAAGCTTTGCTTGTAGGAAAGGTCATTGGTTGGTTGGTTGCATTCCGCAAGCCCTTGTTGGTGGATCTCACCCTAGATCGATCACGCCCCCACCTTAATTGATTCTATTGCTCATTCATGCCCGAAAGATTATTTCACTTCAATGCTGACATAAAGAGGAGCTTGAAAATCTCCTCACCATGATCTTTCTTGGATCACTCGTACTGAAACCCACTCATCTTTTCAGAGTTTTTGGACTATATGGGTACTCATGTGCTCTCATATTAGTTAGTAGCTCTTTATTACTTGCATTATTATGAGGACATTAAAAAACACCAATCTTGGTGTGATAATCATACCAATTAGCTAGAACTTGAGGGTACAAAATCCAAGCTGGTGCCAGCTAAAATCTAGTTGAATAGCAGTCATGGGACCAAGAACATACATAGGACACATTTCATACGTCACAAAAGTGGTCAGAGAATTTCCATAGAAAAAAGAGTAAAGAAAAAAAAATTAAAAAATAAAAAGAAATAATAAGTAGTCCAAAAGATGCAGCGATTTGAGAAGCCCATATTTCTTCTTGTATTATCGACTAAGTAGGGATAGTAATATATAGACACGTAAACAGGACAATTTTGGTTCTTTCTATACAAAATTTTAAATTAGAAAAATAAAATTTTTATTTTCAATTTTAAAATATGCATATAAGATGACCCAAAATTGACTTGTAAACATGTCAATTATCATCCCTACGACTAAGTGATGACATTGGCGATAACAAGTTCATTCATTGGTAGCACATTCCTTCTCTCATGGTAGGTTCTATTAACTTGTATATATCCATGAGATCAATATTTTGGATATATAACTACAACTAAAATAAATAAATAATGTATTGCCCACTAGACATAATTACATTGCAAATGTCATTGTACTTAACAATAATACTAGCTTGAAATTCAATAATTAAAATTTTTTATAAAGTTTGTTGTAGAATTGGCTACATGGTTTGTTAAGTCAACACATTTTTATAGTTTAAGCGACAAAAAGTTTATTTATATAATGATAGCTCACAACTCAACATCAATATATATATCATAGGAAAGTAAAGGAATATAAGGTTTCAATCAACATGTACTATTGATTCTTATATATGCTAGTGGACGTCTACCGTGAGTACAAGACGTTAATTTGTTGGGAGTTTGCCGGTTCTAATTACTCCGTCATCTCTGTAATGCCAATAATTTTCGATCTAATATACATTATACATATCTCCACATTTGCAAGCTTATTATACATCCACTTAATATTCGAAATTATATTTTAGTCTAGAACAAATAAGTATAGACTTGTTATGATACATGAGTTATGTCCTGTCAATTAAAATTAATGTAGGTTTATTATTATCTAATAGCAATATTCTTGAGGAGTTGAGAGTCGTTTTTAAAGTTGGTGGTGGATGACTGACTTTTGATAAGCTTGGTGACAATCTAGACATAATCAATTGATTACCTTGTAGCCTAACCCAAATGAGATTATTATTATGATAAGAGTGTTGGGGCCTTGGGCGCACGTGGTGTTTTTTTTTTTTGTTGTGGTTGTGTGTGTGGGCGCGTGTGTGGGGGGTGCCCGTCATAGGTAGTTTTCTATTGAGCCACCCTTAAATCTCAATCTGGAAGGTTTATGTGAATAATATAAATTGTTAATTGTGATCTTCATATTTTAAAATGGTGGTGTATAAAAAATAATATATTTTTAATAAATTTTGATCATATATTGGATATGCACAAAATGAATGGTTTTTCAACTATAGAACAAATGAGACGTCTCGATCGATAATGAAGAAGTGTCAAAATCACATGGTTTTTCACAAACTATCTATTTAAAGTATGAATATTATCACTAACATTTGAATCGTCCATATATACCATTTATATTGAGATTTAAGGACATCTCCATATGCAAGCATCTTTGGTACATCATTATATATATATATATATATATATATATATATATATATATATATATATATATATATATATATATATATATATATATATATATATATATATATATATATATATATATAAAGAGAGAGAGAACCGGAAATTCACTGACGATGAAGGGAGTTTCTTCGTTGCCGTTTAGGCAGTCCAATAAAATTATTACATGTGGCGCCACTCAAAATAACAAATAAAATAACTCTCTTAACCGCCCTCTGAGTAGAGCCACATATAATAATTTTATTAGGCCACCTAAGTGGCCGGTAATTTTTCCGTTTGCTCACGTGTGTGCATATATATATATATATATATATATATATATATATATATATATATATATATATATATATATATATATATATATGAGGAAACGGGAAATACACCGGCGGTGAAGGGAGTTCCTTCACCGCGGCTTAGGTGGCCCAATAAAATTATAACACGGGGCGTCATTCAAGATAACAAATAAATGAATTCTCTTAAATGACACCACGTGTAATAATTTTATTGGGTCACCTAAGCGGCGGTGAAGGAAACTTCCTTCACCGCCGGTGTATTTCCCGTTTTCTCTATATATATATATATTACAGTCAAAAAAAAAATTATCACCTTACTCAAAAAGTACAGAAAAAACTCATGGTGTTAGTTCCATATTTGCTAATCCCAGATTAGCACTAAAAATGGTGTAATGAGGTGGAACTGATTTGTTTGTTAGATAGTGGAACCTCTTTGTTTATTCAGTTCGAGTCTTATCTTGGAAAAGAAATATAATATAATAAAAAAGGGTTAAAGAAATGAAATATAGCACTACAAAAATATCAAACGGCAATTAGAGGAGGGGGACATATTAGATAAAGGTTAGATTCCCCGGTCAGTCTTCGCACCTGAAGTGGGACCCATCGGCCGTACAGTCTGACGTGGACACCGCTGGTTCATTTATTCGTTGGGGTTTCTGTTTTTGGACCCCAGGAGGAACTTTGGGGTCCTGATCACCGCCAATCATTGCGCGCCCAACGACACGGTTTTGTCCACTCAAGCGATAAGAGAGAGATTATTGGATTTTTTTTTTTTTTTTTTCCTACTTTTTACAATATTATCTAAGTTGAATATTCACCTCAAATTAAACTTGGAATCTCTACAAAGTGAAAATGTGCGGTACCATTACAAAGCAAGACTCATTGGATTTATATCTAGTGGTATTTATAGATTTATTCCTTAAATTTTTATAAATTATGATTTAGTCTTTTAAATCTTCATATTTAGGATTTAGTTCTCAAATCCTCTAAATTACTACAATTTAGTCTCTTCGTTAGTTTTTTCATCCAAATAAACGGCAGAATTTTATTTTTACTTTTTAAAATAATGAAATGACTTAAATACTCATATGAAGAAAAATGGGGAAGAATAGAGAGATAGAAGAGAAGAAGAAGGGGGAAGCCAATGAACCCAATGAAGAAAATGAGAAGAGAGGAGGAAGAGGGAAGGAGAAGAGAGGAAGAAGAGGGAAGGAAAAGAGAGGAGGAAGAGGGAAAAATGAATTACATAGGGATAAAATGAAAAAATCAGGTTAAAAAATAAACTGGACTAAATTTTAAATATGAAGATATGGAGGACTAAATTATAATTTATAAAACTTTGAGGGAGAAATCTGTAAATACGCCTTATATCTATCAGTTTACATATATAGGAGCCAAGGGCCAATGAGAGCCATGTGTTTATTGGTATCTCTTTTCAATAGTTTGTGAAATATTTTGAGTTCAACTCTTTTAGGAGATTAAATTTGAATAATATCGTAAAATTATTTGTGTGTGCGCAAATTAAATCACTAGCAAAAGAATCTAGGAGGCAAGTAGGTGAAATCACTTGTTTCTTCATTACCGAAGTGATCATTTAGAACTTTAAGGTCAAATAGATCCCAAACACCTCACTTTTTTTTATAGCTAGGGTTGAAAGGATTTAGGAATATGCAACCACTCATAAATTTAGCAGGTGGTTAAGATGTTTGGCAAATTTAATATATCATCATGAATTGCACTAATATATACTTTATACTAAATAAAAATCTTAATCACTTATTAATTAAACAAAAGCGTGTTGGTAAAATATTTCTTTTGGCATAAGGATTCAACCTATAATCGAATGTCAGATGGATTCAACCTGCTAGACTCCGCGACAAACTCTGGAATTGGCAAAGGCGACACTCCACCGATGACTCATGGATTTTATGCACCGATCTATCGTAACTGTCACATCTCTTCTCTCTTTCTTTCCATATATTGGGTTAGCTACCGGCACCAATCAGCAAGAGCGACAAAGGAAAATTCCAGCAACCAAAAAGTGCTCCGACGCAATATGGGCACCACAGACGGCAGATGCTGGCTGACTCCGTCACCTGTCGTACGAACAGCAACTCTGTTCTCAAGCACTGAACTGCCCGACGCTCTTCTCTCGTATTGGATATCATGCTCAGAATTGCCATCAAATTTTTAGGTATTATTTACCGTTTTAAATTTAGATTGAAAGATGTTAAGAAATAGAGCAATAAGAGTGTAACCCTCAATTTACATGATCTAAAAAATTATAATTTTAATTTGGAAATCATGTGCAAGTTTTTGGATCGGAGGGGAGAAGCAAAATATTCACAAATTATATGGAAAAAAAAAAAAATAGACAGATCATTTGCATGAGCTATCCACACTCTATTAATAAAAATAAATAATAAAATTTGCAAGCAACGAGGAACCAGTAGAGAATGTTCCTATGTTCTGAAGAATCTTGGCACTAGCCACCAATTGAACTCTCAACTACTAGCTAGCTACCTCAATTGTTGAGAAAGGATTCTTAATTAATTTCTTGCATTTGTCATCTAAAATGATTCAGCTAGTAGACAAGATTCTTCTGTCATGATCAATAATCTTGTTAGTGGTTTGGATAATAGAAAATTTAAGATAATGTTTGGACGCTTCTTCTTGTTTAATACCCAACTTAAGTGGCGTCATTTTAGGATTAAAGTCGCTTAATTAACTGGGAGATCATATTAATTAATATCTTGAACAGTGCATGTGATTGTTCTTATTAATAGAGATTAACGAGACTCAAACACAAAACCACCCTGAGGTCAAGACATTTGTCCTCGTGACCTCCATCCTGGGCCATGTGCTTGCTTTTGATTTTGGTGAGGACAAGGGCACATCACTAAAGCAACAAAACTAATAATATTGAAATTTGGAAATCCGCAGCATCTCTAGTCACAACACTAAACTCAACAGACACGAGCGGAGAAAATTAATCAAATGACAAAACGCACTATAATTATAAAGAAAAGTCTTATACTAGAAATAGCTAGGATCACATAATTCAATATTTTTGGGAGTTTCCAAAGGAAAACACCATTTTCCCTCCGAATGAGCCCATTGTCTAGTGTAAATAATAACTTTCAGATCTTACCATAATTTTATACTTGCATTTGATTTTGGTGAGGACAAGGGCACATCACCAAAGCAACAAAACTAATAATATTGAAATTTGGATACCTGCAGCATCTCTAGTCACAGCCCTAAACTCAACAGACAGTGAGTGGAGAAAATTAATCAAATGACAAGACGCATCGTAATTATAAAGAAAAGTCTTATATTAGGAATAGCTAGGATCATATGATTCAATATTTTGGGAGTTTCCAAAGGACCACACTACTTTTCTTAGTGAGCCCACTGTCGATTGTAAATAATAACTTTCTGATCTTACCATAATTTTATGCTTGCTTTTGATTATGGTGAGGACAAGGGCACATCACTAAAGCAATAAAACTAATAATATTGAAATTTGGATACCTGCAGCATCTCTAGTGAGTGGAGAAAATTAATCAAATGACAAAACACACCATAATTATAAAGAAAAGTCTTATACTAGGAATAGCTAGGATCATATGATTCAATATTTTGGGAGTTTCCAAAGGACCACACCACTTTTCCTAATGAGCCCACTGTTCAGTATATTAGGAGTAGCTAGGATCATATGATTCAATATTTTGGAAGTTTCCAAAGGACCACACCACTTTTTCTAGTGAGCCCACTGTCCAGTGTAAATAATAACTTTCAGATCTTACCATAATTTAATGATAGTGAAAGTAATTTTATAATAGTAAATTATAACTCAAAGTTATATAATTCTTACTAAAAAGTATGTGAGTTTAGAAATCTCTCCTCTCTCTCTCTCTCTCTCTCTCTCTTTATATATATACACACACACACACACAGAGAAAACGGGAAAAAACTATATCATAAGACTCTCCTATGATATTTAGGTGGACCAATAGAATCTTTACATATGGAGGGATTTTATAGAAAAAAAATATTAGTTGGAGGGTTTTTTTTTTTAAAAACAACAGTCTTTCTAGTCTATGTGTCAATTCACATGTAAATATCGTATCGGTCTACCTAAGCGTCGTAGGAGGAAGCCGTTCTTATGACATAGTTTTCCCATTTCCTTATATATGTGTGTGGGAGGGAGTGTGTGTGTGTGTATTGGAGGGAGAAAATTTTGAGCCTCAATACCACCTCTTTATGTTCAAAGAAAAGAAAAAATCCTCCATAAATATGATGCTAAGAATAAATATCTTTTAAAAGGTATGAGATTCATTTATAAATGATGCATATATTATTAGAAGAAGTGTGATCCATGATCAAAGTACGATTAGGAAATAGGAAATGAAAATTCTGACGAAATAGGAAGTAAGTGTTACCTATATATGACATAAAATTAGTTAGGAATCGATCTGTGGTAGCTGACATGAGGCGAACAAAATTTAGATTAGTCTTCAAGCATGCCATCTCAAAGACAAGGGCAACAAGCTAGAGGTTGGTGCCCCATTCAGTGGAAACGGTCTTGACTAGATAACAATGACAAAATAAAAAAAATAAAAAAGAGACGATTGAAGGATGACTTGAAAATCCCCGTCTTGAGTATTTATAGTGGGCCTTGGTAGGTTATCGTAGAGCTTGAAGAGAGAGAGAAAAAATGTTGGTGAAACCCAAAACAGACATGAGTCAAAATTGAGTTCGTTATTAGCACCGTTATACTATCAGGAAAATAATTTCAGACTTGACTATAACTATGTGAATTGGCCATTTAACTTGAATAGTTAGTTGAGCTATGATCATGGTATATACATTGAAAAACATTCTTTTCGAACTATTACATAATAGAAGATGAGTAATTTGATTTGTTTTCAAGATAGATATTTAGGTGGCCAGTCCACCGAAAAGTTGTCGGTTAAAATATTTCTGAAGTATCTAACACCACATTTCCGATAATTCATATTAATATGCACTATACTAAAGCTACTTTACCATTCACAAATATACTACTGCATGCATGCATCAGCGTGACATCATAAGCTCAACTTTAGATGAGAAAGCTGACGTAGAATTCGAGGCCACCATCAGAAGCATAAATGTTGGGCGCAGCTAGCAATGTGCCTTGAGAT
Organism: Dracaena cambodiana; assembly: GCA_036321105.1. Classification (NCBI taxonomy): domain Eukaryota; kingdom Viridiplantae; phylum Streptophyta; class Magnoliopsida; order Asparagales; family Asparagaceae; genus Dracaena; species Dracaena cambodiana. Next base: position 55,034,263 of record JAYEPQ010000004.1, on the reverse strand, counting down.
CAATCGGATTCTTGCGGCTATGTGCAACTGCCACTCGCCTCAGGATAAAGTGTACGTAGTTTGGCCCGTACGTGCCTGCTCGAAGGAGACTGACCCAACTCATGATACAGTGCGTTGTGATTGGAAATAGTCACGAGCATTGGCATGGCGGACCGTACGAACACGTGAAGGACACCTGATCTACACGCAATCGCAGGGCCAGGAGGACCGCAGGGCGCGCAGGACAATGAACATGGGAGAGATGGTGGGTTTTAGGTTACGGTCTCTTGCCAGCGGGAGATGGAATAATGAAGGGGGTGGAAGTGGGGGAGTTTCCAAAGTACCACACGAATTTTTTTTTTTATAGTGGGTCTGTTTCTCTGTATTTTTTTTATTTGGATTTAAAATTTTCATAATTATAAAGTGGGCTCATTAGTAAAAACGGTGTGCTACTTTGAAAACTTTCGAAAGTGGTTCTAAGTATCTATTTATGTCAAGGTTCAGGGTGTAGGTTAGGTTTGCAGAGGCACTAGTAGGGACAAGCAGAATTTTGAAATTCGAATAAACAAAATCGAATCGAATCGAAATAATTCTATCGATTTTCAATTTTGAGGTTTAGAATTCGAAACCAAACCGTCAACACCAATTGAATACATTGAAAATATATATTTACTAAAATGATTAAAATTTCTAATTTTTAAATAAGTTTATTCAAAATTCGGTTTCTAATCAAACCAAACCTATCCGAAATAGTTTGGTTCGGTTTGGTTTTGTCAAAATTAAAAATAAAAAAAAACCAAAACCGATCAATGCTCACCTGTAGGCGTCAGGAATGTGATTTTGTTCTTGGAATTTAAATTAATCATACATTATATATGGTGTCGTCAAAATTTAAGAAATGCTCATACACACGTATGACTAGGAGAATAATTAGAGGAAAAAAAATGAAATTAAGTGACAAATGAGAGCCATACGCAAGCTTAAGAAAAAGATGTAGGCATTAAACTCCCACATGAGGTAGGAAGTAAAGAGAGAAAATAGTTGAGTAAAAAGATCGAGGTTCATGTCCTGTGATGATGGAAAGGATGCATGATATATTAAATGGATAATTATGGCGAGGTTTCTTCAGAAATGACTAAGATTTTCACCAAGTTGTTCTCAATATGTACCTTATGCTGGATTGAGAGAAATAGTTGCAAGTAGTTTTAAGGTATCGTTTTCTTATTTGAGAAGAAAATTTCTTTGAAACCCTCTCAAGTTTCTCCGTGAACTTAGGTCCGAGTTAGCCTAACCAAGTATATACCATAATGTTATTTCCTTTTGCATGAATTTTATGCTTCCTTAAGAGATCCCGTGGTTATTCTCTTACATGGTCCACTTCCCAACATCATAATGCATCCATTGTAGGCTAAACAATCCTATCCTAGCCGATGAGATTGGTGTTAGAATGCAAAATAATTTCTCTCAATTCTTACTCTAACTCTGGAATTTTGATACAATGGTGAGAACTTTAATATGGTATCAGAACAATCCAAATTTTAAACCCGTCATATTAAAATTTTTGAATTAAAAAATATCCTTGGCTCATCCTTCCTCAGCCCTATCCGCATCATACTCAATGAGTATCATCATGGAAAGTCTCACAATTCTTCCAAGGTATAAAACATACAATGTATATAAATATTATGGTTAATTATACTCAGATCCCCTATAATATGAGAAGTGTATAATTTATCACTTCTAAATTTTAAAACTCTCACTTAAACCTCCTGAACTGTAGAAAAAAACTGACAGGAAAGCTCAGACGAAAATATTTTTTCCACAGTTTAGGAAGTCTAAGTGAGAGTTTAAAACTTTAGCGGTGTATAATAGTATAGGGGTTTGAGTGTAATTAATCCTAAATATTATACATGGACTTTGGTTTTAGTGATCATGGATGAATTTCTAGTCACATATATGCTTGTGTTTTGTTCTTCATGGGATATCATGTGCTTAAGTTAGTTAACAAAGAAGACCGTCCCGTTTAAAAACTATAAAAGAATCAAAAGAGTGCAACTTAATTGCAATTTGTTTAAGCACTAGCTAAACATACATAACAAGCACCGCAATTGTGTGAGCCACCGATTTTTGTAATGCCTGAGCAAGAGATGGATCGAATCATCCTAAATCTATGCAATTTTAATTGTTTTGAATTCACATGGTCACATGCAATACTTTAGGCGCATGTCTCTTAGGATTGAGATATATTTATATTTCCTTAAACATTTTGTTGTCTTTTGCTAGTAGCCTTAGTTAATGGTTCAATCAAATTTTCCTCGTAAACAAATTTCTGGTTTTTTTTTTTCTTTGAGATAAGAACATTATATATGTGTTTTTTGGTACCTTTGATGAATGTGCTATTCAAATTTTACAAAAAATATATAAAAAAAGTGTGTGTGTTTAACTAGCCAACAAAAAAAAAAAAAAAGAAACAGTTAAATGTCCAAACCAGAAAAAAATCTAAATAGAAAAAAAGACAGATAAAAAATGGATCAACAGAGAAAATTGATCGTGTAACTCGCAGGTAAAGTATATGGTAGAGCGTAAAAAGATCCAAGAGATTCAAAACCTAACACCCTGCACCCTGCACGTCACATTAATATTTATAGAGCAAGATGTACTATTTAGGAATAATAATGGATGTGTTCGCTCTCTATACAAAATTTAAAATTAAAAAAATAAAATTTTTATTTTAAATTTAAATTTTTATATAAAATAGACTAAAAACTAATCCATTGATGCATCCATTAAGGTCCCATCACAAGATTGGGACGCGGTCGACATGGTTGGTTGATTCGCGGACCACTTTGTCCTTGTGACGTGTTTCTTGTGCTTTTGATTAATTTTCAATATTTCCTTTTGTTGAAAGTTAAACTTGTCAAGTATCTGACATGTTGCCCTAGTTCTCAAACACTTTCCACCTGCGTTCCAGAACCAAACACGTTCTTAGGTGCAGAAGACGCTTCGGAAGCGAACCCGCATAAAAAACTCTGCATTCAGTATAAAAGTTATTTTCGTCGCATCGATTTGCTAGAATATCTAATATGAGAGAAACAATCGAATCTTTAACAACACCACGCACACGCTCTATTCTTGTCTTGAATTTATTTATTTCGATGTTATCTTTTGGACATGTTACCTTTCAGAAGAAGGCAACAGAACACAGATAAGAAATAAACAATAGAGCACACCTCCAATCCAGCATGCAGTCTCAGACGTAGAGGAGGGCGACGACATTCCCTTTGGAAAAGAAGGATAGTCTTGTAATAAAGAAGAGCTTCCTATGCACTATATATCTTTACTTTTGCTTCATGGAGCACCAATATCTTAAAAATCCCTCTATATATTAAGTTTTATTACTGATGTAATGTGATCTGAACTTTGTATTATATTATATGTTCTGTTAAAATTTCATTAATAGAATACGGAGGGTAGGGCCCACCGTTTATCTTCAAAAAACACGTTCTTAGGTGGAATATGTAGTGACCATATTCGGGAAATTCTAAATGCGCACCACATTTGACTTAGTGAGCACCATTTGCCCCTATGTCGTAAATCACTTTTACTATAGGATGTGGTGCTCACTAAGTAAAATTCGATTAACTTTCAATGTTTTTTTTTTTTTTTTGTCGACATGCCCTACTTTTCAAACACTTTCCACCTGCGTTCCTGAGCCAAACACGTTCTAAGGTGGTGCATATATGGACCATATTCATGTAGGTACAATGGAATCACTGAGAGTCTAACTAGTATGATATTATCATTTAGACACCATTGATGGCCATGGTGAAACCTAATATATTGTTGCCTGCAACGATCGATGAGCAGAGCACAGAGATGGTCCCCGCCGGGTTCGGTTGCCCCATAGTCATTGTCAACAATGGCAGCATGCAGCTCCTGCACCCATATATTAACGTAACACCCACTCTCCAACCCTACTCAAACGTGAGGTCGACGTGTTGTGGGCCAGCCCACTCCTTTTAGGGCTTTGCCCATAGCTGGTTTTGGGTCTTCTCTGCTGGTAGGAGATGAGATTCCATATCAAGTTTTGATCTATTCTATTCAAAATTTGAATTAAATTTTTTTAAAATTTAAATTTTTTAATATAGTGGCAAATTAAGTGTTGGCTCTTGTACCAGCCTATTCTTATTCTTATTAGGCACGCAAAGGTCAAGAGACAAATAGATGTGAAAATATCTAACATAAATTTATAAATTTATAGATATGTTTTGCATTGTTTGATATTTTTAAAGCATACCCTAAACATTAATAGTTTGAATGTTTAATCAAATTGTTGATGATTTATTTGTATTGAGGGCCTATTTGCTTTCTTGTAAATGCAAATATAATTTATATTTGCATTTCAAAAGGAACATGAAAATTTAAATTTGGAAAGTACTTTCAATTTTCCTGTAAATTAATAGATTGTAATTAAACCGGTTTAAAGATTTACATGTGAATTAGAATTTCCCACCAAACTCTGATTTTTTTTTTTTTTTTGTGAAACGTAAATACAAATTACATTTACACTCAAACAAACCTTAAAAGATCAAAGTCAGCCTAGTTAACACTTTTGAAGGACTTGTACACATGGGAGAATCTATTCCTAGGTCAGAGTGGGCAGCCCCCTAAAAAAAAATACAACACATTCTTTACAATTTTACTTGTTTGCTCTTCCTCAAATTTACATATCTGTACTTCTCATGTTTGAAGAGTCAAAACTTAAACTCGTAGTTTTTTCCCACACCCTTTTAGTCACTGCCTATTGTCTCTTACTTCTTCAACTCTCACGCAATTAAAATTGTAGAAACTCCTTCCTCCAATTCGTCTGAAGAATTTGGATCTTCATCCCCAATCCATCAAATTGTTTTCGGTTTTCAACCTAAGTAAGAATTTTCCCCAAAATCTCTATTTTTTGCCTTAAAATTTATCTAATTTTCACTTTATTGGAAAAATTAGTGCTAAAGTTGGGATTTTAAGAGATTTGTTACTCTTTAAATGCACACTCTTCATGCCAATATAATTTTTTTTCCCCTTGTTTACTTCTTACTTTCTTATTCATTTAAGATTGGTTGTTCATATTGCAATAGATCCTCACACAACTTTAACATGAGTTTAAGAAACGTGTGACTTACATTTATAACGTACAATACTAGCTACTTGCAACATTAACCAAACAATTTCATGCATTATGATTTTCAGTCAATAGGCAATAAAAAGCTATATTTCCACCGGCATTTCTCGTATATCTTAGTTTCAAAAAAAAAAAATTTTTGAATAATCAGTTATGAGATCTTAAATTAAAAGTCATTTAAAAAATGAAGATGTGCCAATAGAGTTAACCGTCATTAAATATTGGATGAATAAGAATCATATATAACAAGGGACTTATAATGAATAAATTATCCTTTGGGAATTAATATCTAAATAATAATTTATTAGAAATTAATATATGAATATAAAGTTTGTTAGGGATTATTATCCTAAAAATCCTATAATTAATATATATATATATATATATATATATATATATATATATATATATATATATATATATATATATATATATATATATATATATATATATATATATATATATATATATATATATATATATATATATATATATGTGTGTGTGTGTGTGTGTGTGTGTTAATTATTGCATGGTTAGACTATCCGCATCCAATTCAACGCTTTGATGGCATATTTTTCTCGTGAAAGTGTTATTATTGTACATTAATAAAGTTTGTTGCTAGTAGAGGATAGAAAATCTACGGTGCAGATTCGCGAGACTCTAATCTTCCGCCTATTCATGCAGTAACCATCGTAGATTATGGATGATAATAAGCATATTCATGAATCAATTTTAAAGTCGTCTTATATAAAATTTTGAATAAAAAAATAAAAAATTTATTTTTAATTCAAAATTTTGAGTTGGATACTCCAAAATTTGACTCCTCGCGTTTCTTGTTGCTTTGTACCCAAAAGGCGTTTAGGAGTAGGACACATCACACATGAGTTTGTCATGCAAATATCTTAACAATAAAATTAACTAATTTTTTATATTAGCAATGAGGTACTTTAACTATCACTTAAAAGTGCTTCCCTTTCGGCGGTAACTAGATTCTTGGAGACATGCAAATCCACGTGCAATTATTAACAAAAATGATTAAGAAAACTAAACTTTTGGTGATAAAAATATTTATATTTGTAAAAGTCATTGGGAGAGTACATAAACGGTTATTTTAAGCCATAGATATCTCTAAGGCCGGTTGAGAAAGAAGGAGAGTTAATAATCGCTATTTGAACACACAAGGCGATATCCATAGTCTCTCCCTTAGAAGAAGGGAATATCGATAGTCTATGTTCATGTCTAGTAGGGATGAGAATAGGCAGTTCTATAGGTCAATTTTTAACATGTCGTATTCAAAAATTTGAATTAACAAAATAAAATTGACATTTTTAATTTAAAAATACGAATATGACAGACTAAAAATTGACATTTGAACCCATCTAGTATCATCCTTATTGTCTGGATTGCTCTTATACCATATAGAAGTCCCTGCATATCACATGTATAAACTCCAAAATTATAGTGAGATTTGAGAGAAATAATTTTGTATTTTAACACATACCATCTACCAACTTGTTACCACTAGTTATCTACTGGTGAAATGAGAACAGTTGGTTATAGCCTGGTGCATACATGATCGATGATTTGAATATTGGTACATATATTTGTTAAAATACAAAATAATTTTCCTCAACCTTTACTACAATTTCGAAGTTTTGATACAGTGGAAAAGACTTCAAAATAGTATCAGAGCAATTTAGACTCTAATCCTGTCGGACGTGCATTTAACTGCGGATTTTAAAAAAATATGTATTGCTGCATAAAGTGCAGGTTTTAATCCAAAATGGACTTTTAACATGCGAGGATGTATTAAAATACAACACGATTTCTCTCAACTCTCGGAACTTCAAAAATATTGAATTTGTTTACATGCTAATTAAACATTTTGTTTACATCCCAATTAAACATTTCCTAGTATCCATTAATCATGCTTTAGAATTCCCACACACCGTCCATCTCCATTCAAGAAATTAATACAAAGAATATAGAGAATATGCCCGAGCCACTACCACACCACCTTGGTGCTGATCATCATTAAACAAATCAACATGAAGTATTTGGCCCACATATAAATGTGCCCTAAAGAGTATAGACTAACAAGCAAGTAAGGTCCTAGGGGAGGTTGGTGGTGGGGCACTCTGCCCTTGTTGTGGGCAACAACCTAGTACCATTATTTACTCCCAAGATTAATGCTACAAGCATACACATGAACACGATCGTCACTTTCCCCTTCTTTATTGATATTTTCTTTAGAAGCTCAGCACGAGATCTTTCGGCCAAAAAGAGAACCCTATGCTATATGTTGCTGCTGCCTAGGAATAAAAATGGGCGGGTCTAATGACCAGTTCTTAATGGCTCCGAAGTTGTGATGATGGTTGAGTGAAATTAGTTTGTATTTTAACACGCCCCGCAGGTTGAAGGCTCATTTTTAGATAGAAATCTGGGATTTATACAGTGGTATAATTTTTTTTAAACTCGCAATTAAATGTCCGTCCGGCAGGAATTGAATCTGGATTGCTCTGATATCAAATTAAAATATCTTCTACTGTACCCAAACTTCGAAGTTATGATGAGCATTAAAGAAAATTATTTTGTATTTTAACACTTAAAATTTTAAATTTTAAAAAAAATATTTTTAATTTAAAATTTTCAATAGGACGACACATTCACTTTTATCTTTTCATACTTATTGCTAGCTCCACCCATGACTCACCCCCCTTGTGCCCTTTTGTTTGTTGATGTGATGATAGTTTTAATTAGCTTAAGTGAATCATCATTAGAATAATATTTATCATTAGTTTGCAAGTTAGTGCTTATCCCAAATGGTTTTGTTTAAAATGAGTTGAAGATATTAATGTATAGTCTTGGAGATTATTGCTAGGTGGTCCTTCCTCATGATGATTTTGTTTACTTATCAGTCCTTCAGTCCAAAATATATTTCGTGCATGTTCTATTAACATTGAAGTTTAGATAGTAGGAAAATAAATTGGACCTTCTAAATGAAATCGAAAGAGTTAGAATCCCACAACAAAAAATTTTTTGCAAATTTCATTATGTCAAGTCAAATATCTGGTCCAATAATAAAAATTAATGAAGACCTTGGCAAATGAAAAAGGACATCAACAGAATTACAAGGGAGACCAAACTTTAAAAAAAAAAAAAAAAAAAAACTTATAAATATTTTCATATCAGATATCATCGATTAATATTAATTTTTTCAAATGATACAAGTAATTAAAGGATTAAAAGCCGATGAGCATTGACTTTCGTTTAACTTTATAGTTACTTTAATAACATGACAGACTTCACCAAATAGAACCTTAATGGTATTAAAAAAAAACCACGGTCGAAGTAGGGATGCGGCGATAATTTTGTTCTGGGATTAGATTAAGGCTAATGACACCAATGTTTTAAAATTGCTAATGATCAGGATTAGGTTTCAGCTAAACCAAGATGGTTTCGTTCGGCGCCCACTGTTTTGCTGCGGCCGAGGTTTCCTGGGACATGCAATTACATGCAATGCCCATGAGGGAGTGAGAGAGAGAGAGAGCATGCATGCATGTGCGCACGTGCATGCCTCCAAGTTTTACGTGCTTCCGGTTGTATTGTATTGATGTTAGTTGCACATGCTCCCTCTTTGGACCGGATTCAAGTCCGTTGCGTACATCCGTTGCATGTGTTCTGTGCCGAGGGAATTTCTAAAAGAGCACATCACTGGTCTTAACGAGTACATTTTTTCTGATTCGAATATTAGTTACAAACCATTTGAGAATTAGTCTTTAAACGATTTTAGCAGCGTTCGGGAATTAATTCAGACCAAATTCACGAAACGAAGTCGTAAACTTGTAATTTTTTATAATTTTAAGATGTGTGCATATTGAGATCATTAGTCTGCTCATCTAGAAACTCCCATGTGTGAGGCTCTATCATCCAAGTAAGTGTTAAGGACTGATTCGTTTATGAAATATGAAATATAAAAAGTGGGCTGGTGAGACTTATTTTTTTTAATTTATAATTATTCGTGTTCGTTAGAAAATATTACTAAAAGTGATTATAGAAAGTTGATTGTTTTATGAAAAGTGATATATGAGAAATAGAGAGAAATGTGAGGGAGGATTCCTCTCCCGTCCAAAAATTACAATAAAAAAAATTAGAAAGACTATTTTCAGCCTGATATATTGTGAAAAATGGACTATCTCTACATTCTATTTCATTTTTCAATATTCTTTCCATGAACCAATCAATCCCTAAAACCAGTTCATTTGTAGAAAGTTAAGG